>OZ026627.1:15425480-15452980 GCA_964020975.1 Hermodice carunculata
CTTACTGGTCCATAAAATGAGACCAATATGGTGGTCCCCAAATCATCTGAAAATTGCATTAAATTATCAAAATCTGAAGACTATGCCTTTCTTGCACTTTTATCATGCAAAATATCGTTATACATGTTTTCTATATACATGTATTTTTCTAACACATGTAAAACATGAACCAGGACATGATATAGTCTTGTTCCCCTTTCATCATTGATAATAAATTTTGAAAAATACAGAAAAAACAGGTCCATATTCAGTTTCACATATGATAAAACGATGCAGATGACAATATGATGAAATTCTACACAAGCTTGAACTTGTCAGAAATTGAACTGAGTTTTACATGTTAACCATATTGGCATCATAGGGAAATTACTACTTTGACCAACATGCTTTGCACAACTGGTAATGATCCATTATTTGTCAGGGAGAGGCCTTTCTCCCACCCCTACCCGTTTTTAGCTCAGCTGGTTTATCAGCCAGCAACGCTTATGCCATCACTCTTTGTCTGTCATCTGGTGTCTGTTCACAATTCACATTTTTGACTTCTCAACAAAAAGAATAAAAACCAAAAGCAAAAAAAAAAAACATCATCCAGATTCACTTCAAACTTGGTGGCAATGCACCTTGGGTGGGTCTCTACCCAGTTTGTTGAAGTGGTCACGTTTCAGCGATTTCATAATTTTTTTTGAACGTTTTCATTCTTTTTTGGGGGGCAAATCTTAAAAGATCTCTGAAACCTCTTACCCAATTCAGGACTTTCCCCCACAGGTGGATCACTGTGCCCAGTGAGTTTCTCACCTCCAGTGCCTAGAGAATGCCCCTTTGCTGGGTTAAGACTATAGATTGTACAGTTGGACCTGCTCTAAAGACCACCTCCGATTTAAGACTGCATGTCTTTTTAAGACTGCTCTTTCAAGACACATTGCCATGTTACTTTGTTTAAAATACCCTTGATTTAAGACCACCTGCAGTATGAGACCAATTTTTATAGGCTGTAGGGATGGTCTCAAACAGCAGGTACCACTGTATATAGTTTTAACAGGCACTTCCCACAGAGCAAGGTTCACATGGTAAAAGAACATGAATATCTCCGCTGAACAAGTTGAAGTATGGAAGGAAAGTGGCCTCTGAGCTATTAATAAAACCTTTCGTAAAATGTTGAACTTATCACAATAGGTTAAAATTACTTAAGGGCAGTTAAGCTTGCCTAATCAGTAAAGTGTCTGCCATAACTAAAACAGTGTTGCCTCATAAATACTATGCACACTTGTGTGAATAGTTATATCCCACAGAGCCATATGCCGTGGCATCATGAGCACATGCTGCCAACATGTACACAGTGTAAAGGTTTCACAGACTACTTGCCTGATTAACCCCGCAGGTGTGAGAAACTAATTGACAACTGTGCATATGTGGTGGTCAGTACACAGATATGTTGCTATATTTAACCTCAAATTTACTTATGAAGAATGGTACTTTTAACAAGCATTACCCTGTGCCCAGAAGTGTCCATCTCCGTGATGCACTCTCCTAGTAGCTGGAGGTGAGAAAATTCTATGCTCTGCTGGTTCTGTGAAAGGAGTCAATTGCTTTGATATCACACGGGAACAATCCTAGAGACTCCTTCTTCTTAATTTGTTCATCAGGTAGTGCTACATTTTTAACGATTTTTTTGTGTTTTTGCTATTTTTGACTTATTCTTCAGAACCGTCTCTCAGGTTAAGCTGAAACGTTGTGGATCTGTTCCTTGTGAAAGGGTCAAACAAAGTTGTTCACTTGGTAGCACTGCTGTGGATTCCTGATTTTTAACATTTTTTTTTTTTCAATTTGGGTATTTATTGGTACACGCAACTTTCCTATTACATGTATTTACTATGCAGGTCAATGGGCATTCTAATGCTTCACATATTTTACTTCTTCTCTGAAACCGTCAGTCAGATTCACTTCAAACGTGGAGGCATTGTTCCTTGGGCAGGTCTCTATCAAGTTTATTCAAATGGTCACACTGTACATGCAAGTCAATGGGCATTCTAATGCTACTTCACATTTTCGACTTCTCTGAAACTGTCAACCAGATTGACTTCAAAATTGGTAGCAGTGTACTTTGGGTGGGTCTCTACCAAGTTTGTTCATATGATCATGCTGTAGTGAATTTTCTAATGTTTATGATTTTTTTTTTCCTTACAGGGTGCAAATTAAAAAAAAATCCATGCCAAAACCGCTCATCCTTTAATTTGATATCACACAGGAACACTCCTAGGGACTCTTAATTCTTAATTTGTTCACCATGCAATTTTTAGCTCAGCTGACTTGCTAGTCAGACTGAGCTTTTAGGAGGCTCAGAGTACTACACGACATCATTTGGGACTTTCCATAAGTCTGTGAGATCATAATATGTTTCTTAGAGCATTTGCTCACAGAAACATGATGCATTCAGGGGTGGGATTCTTCCGTCTGTAGACTGATTTTCATCTTGAAAGTTTGGCCAAAGCTGCCAAACATTTTGCCTGGAAAGGGTTTCTTTGATCAAAGTGTAGTTACAACAGTGTATCAACTTGATTCCTGGGTCAGATACAATGTAATTTGCAGCTTAAATGGTTATAGTAAACACAAGGTTTCTTTCTTTCTCTGGGTCTGCCAGTTATTCCGATGGAATTTTGAAACTGTTTGGATTTTATCTGCATATAAATGTTTTTATTAATGATTACTGTAAGGAATAAGCATTTGACTTCTATTTGCATAGATAATCTTTTAACACTTTCTGATCATATTTTTACTTAAAACATATGGCTGGGGTGAGTGTAAGCATTTCACCGCATTGTGCTAGAATAATAATGTAGCTATGGCAAAAAGTTCAGTCTTCAGAAAAAAGTTTAGGTTCCATCCCTGTGCATTTGTGGCTACTGTTTTTTCAGTTCTTTATGAGCCCAGTTTAGTTGCAAAAAGCGTAAAATTTTAACTCCTGGTCTTCTGAAATAAAATTTCAGTATACGCTCCTAAGCTGCCAGGTATATGTCTGGTGTTCTCACACATTTAAAATATTTACCATGTAGACCATCCAAACTGGTTGAAGAATTTTTAGATGTCTTCGGTTTTGTACAAATATTTCAATTTGACAGTGTAACACTAGCCTAGTGACTGAAAAATTTGAAGTTGATTGGGCTAAACATGCTGAAGATATGTCCCACAGGGGTTGAATGTATTAGGTCAGACTGTCTTTCAAGAACAATTGATCCTAGCCCAATTTAGAGCCATTGTATTTTGACACTGATCACCTGCCCGAAACTAATCACACCCCTGACAGTTGAACAGCTCTGTTGGGATTCCAGAATATTTGGTAGTACCTGACACAGTTTTATTGAAAATACTTTATATAAGCCAAGGTGCCAAGATGTAGGCCTATCCCTAAAGTGTAAAAGACTCGGCAAGTGCCAACATATCCCTAAAGTGGCCTGTCTTTCCTACATATTCAATAAAAGTTTGTTGCAGAGATTGTGAGAATGTCACTTCCAGATGAACTGACAAAAGAGTCTTCTCAACTGTTATATAAACAGCATGCACTCATGAATTCTCCACTGGAAACTGATAGAAGTCTACAGTGTAGAATTTTATTGCCAGAGGCTGGTTGCCTGTGGCTATACAAATGAAGCTCAGTGGTCTCACATACATACATATATATATATATATATATATATATATATATATATATATATATATATATATTGCATACAGTCTTTTGGTGGGTGCAATTTTTTTTTTCTTTTTAATTCAACATGGCCAGCTAGCATAATAAAATGGGTGTGTATTCTCATTAGGAGTAACTGGCCAATCGTGGACAGTGCTGACCACTCAAAGGTGTATCTGAGCATGCTCTGGTCACATTGTGCTCATATGTAAGTTACTGTAACGATAGAAGTAAGCCACTGACATGATTTATGAAGCCTTTTAAAGTTCCTGCCTGTAACCAGAATTAGAAATGGGGGATTTTTTTTCGCTTGTCAGCAGACCAACAGTTTTGATAAAATGAGTTTTGTTCTGATTGAAATGAATGTACAATTGTAGTAGCACTTTGACTTTTCCCCTCCTTTTAACAAGTAAAATTACCTTATTTTGAACACTGCTAGTAATGAGCTCCTGTGTTATGACAGCAGCAGACTGTCAAACATACATTGTCAATGCAAAGAAACATGGGAAAGTTTGCGTGGAAATGGAGAGCTTTCCCCTCACAGCAACATAATTTCAGTATGAACAAAAATGTCTAATGTTAATGTTATAAGATATGAGGTACAGCAGGTCAGGACTGTTCCACCAGACCAAACCCCCACCCAGACCATTCAGACCCAAAATTGTCCAGTTTTGTACTTTGATTCATTATAAACATGAATTTCATAACTTTTTTATATTTCCTTTTCTTTAATTCTTTCCAGTATGTGATTTGATGATGAGAATGTCAAAGGAGTCGCCTGTTGTGATTGTAGTTTCTGCAGTCCCATTTATTCATTTTCCCTGTTGGTTTTTTTTTTGTTTCATAAAAATATATGCATAATTAATTCAACTCATTGCCCCTGCCAGTTCTGCTCAAGCCCAGGCAGTGATTTGTTCCACCTGATGTTAGCAGTTTATTCCTTTTTGACATTTTTGTCTTTTTTGTTTAATGGGGCTGTGTGAATTGATGTCCAAATCTTTTTGTCACTATTTTGACGGAAAAAAAATGAGTGTTGTAGACTTGATGCAGCAGTTTCTTGGCAGTAGTTTCAATGTTTCTAATGCATTTATGCCCAAAGTCAGCTCATTTAGTGTTACTGTTTCAATGAGAATAGAAGGTATTCATGTCAACTTGAATCCTGTGCTGCCCCCTATTCCACAGCAAGGAGTCAGACAGCAGGGCCAAATTAGTTCTATGATAAAAGTAACAACTGGAGAAAGCAAGAAGTTTTAGAAAAGTCATTAAGTAAGTTTTATACAAGTTACTGATTATATCTACATGATCCAGAAACCTTCATTTGTTTGGTGCAAAAAGTGTAATTTCTGCATGGTTAATTAAGTAACATAACTGGTAAAAGTGCCCTCATCATGGCAGAAGCATAGTTTATTGTTGCCCCTGAACTCAGGGGAACAGAGCAGGTCTGCAGTTTTTATGCAGTGGGAATACCTCCAAAATGTGGCGTGTATTAGGAGAGAAGCTTTCTCAAGGCCAGCAGGTTTCCTTAGCAAAGGTTGGCCTTAAATTATTAATTATTGATATATTTAGCAGTGAACATTAATGTGAGTAACACTGAATAGCCAGGTGACAAGTAGGAAAGGGTCAACCAGGCATGTTTTTAGGTTTGTCAACAGCTTAAAGTCAACACTTTTTTTTTTTTTGCATTACAGACAGCGAATGCTGTGAATGTATAACTGTTGACTCAGGTTGTATTACCTTTAATCCCATTTTTACATACTTTCACTCAATGTGTGTGTGTTTTTTTTTCATGGAATTGCAAAATTGTACAATTTATAGATTATGCAAACATTTAAATCTGCCCTTCCTTGATGTGTTTGTTTGACAGAGATGAATGTCCTGAGCTTCTGTGCCTTTTATATCAGTGGCTTGAGGCTGCAATATGAAGATTGTCTTATACGGGAAACTTGAACTTATTCTTGGCTGTTTGAAAAATGGGAAGGGCTACATTGTAAAGCACACTCCCTGTTTCTTTCAGAAGTTTACAACATACAGAGCACTGAACATAAAACGTAAGAATATGTTGACATTTTAACATTGGGAAGTGGAAGAAACAATCTGTCACCATTATGTGCTTTTGAAATGTCCAGGAATGGTGCATCTTATCATAGTGTTGGTGTCAGCTGTATGAAATGGAGACATTGTTAAAGTGTGTGTGTCAACACGCACTTTTTTGTTTTTCCTGAAATTCTTTCTTTCTTTCTTTCTTTCTTTCTTTCTTTCTTTCTTTCTTTCTTTCTTTCTTTCTTTCTTTCTTTCTTTCTTGCTTTCTTTCTTTCTTTCTGTTCTTTCTTTACCAGCAAATTTGCCCAACACTTTTCTCAAACACTATTGTACAGAGAAACTCCAAACTTGGCATGATTGTACCTCCATACAAGGAGTTTGACAGTTTCATACAAAGGAATGAAGATGTTTAAAATTATGCAAATTAGGGGCGTTTGAAATTTTAAATCTTGAATATCTTCAAAAGTATAATAGATAGAGATGTCATTCCAACTTCTACTTAGGGGTTATTGACCATTGCGCATCAAATGAATTTAAAACAAATGTTGTACCAATTTAAATTATGCTAATTAGCAGCATTTGAAATTTTAAAACTTGAATATCTTCAAAATTATTATAGATAGAGACATCATTTTAACTTCTACTAGGGGGTTATTGACCATTGCGCATGTAATGAATCTAAAGCAAAAGTTGTAGCAATTCAAATTATGCTAATTAGCAGCATTTGAAATTTTAAAACTTGAATATCTTCAAAACTATTATAGATATAGATGTCATTTCAACTTTTACTAGGGGGTTTTTGACCATTACGCATGTAATGAATCTAAAAACAAAAGTTCTAGCAATTTAAATTATGCTAATTGGCAGTATTCGAAATTTTCCGTCTTGAATATCTGTAACACTATAATAGATAGGGATGTCATTCCAACTTCTTGTAGGGGGTTGTTGACCATTGCGCACCTAATGAATTAAAATAAAAATTGTAGCAATTAAAATTATGCTAAATAGCACCATTAGAAATTTTAAATCTTAAATATCTTCAAAGCAATAAAAGATAGAGATGACATTCCAACTTCTACCCCTGTGTTATGGAAAAGTTGTATATTGCCATACCAATATGCTTTGAAGACACACACACTGATTTGCTATGCAGCAAATCATCTTTCCTAGTTCAAATTGTTTTTCCAGTTCAAAAAGTGTGTTTTGGTGGAAGGGGTCATACCCAATTATATCCAGCTACTCATTGTTTATGGTGAGGTGGCCAGGGCATTAGTCCATGTATATGTTGAGCAAGTTTAGAAGTACAGCTCATCTGTAGGTGCTTTCAAGAGTGTTTGATTTGAGTATGTTGAACTAAGGGCACCAGTACACAGAGCAATAATGAGAACAGCACTCTCCATGTAGATACAGTGAAACCTGTTGTAGAAAGCACGGATACAGTAGTCCCTCCTTTGAAAGACCACTCCTTTGTGAGACCACCTCCTTTGAGAGACCACAGTTGTCAGGTCTTTCTGTAGTACTTTTCGTATTATTTATACCTCCTTTGAGGGACCACCTGCTTTATGTGACTGCCTTTTGGGTGGCACCAGGGGCGGTCTCTCAAAGGAGGGACTACTGTAACATGAAATTTACCCTTGGGAGATGAGTGAGGAGTGGTCAGTGTCCAGGGTGCACTGTAGATTGCTGTTGGCTGATCATTATCATAATTATCAATTAATTATCAATGGCAAAAATTAGATGCATGTTAGCAGTTTTATTTTATTTTATATTTGTTAATAAAGTGTCCCAAAAGGTGGTCTTTCAAAATAATTAGAATGGTCTGATATCATGGATGCTAATAAAGTGTCTCAAAGGATGGTCATTCAAGTCACAGTGGTCTTGTATCATTGATATTAACCCATTCAGTGCCAAATTTTGGACTGAGTCAGCAGCTTTTATTGGCACACATTGGGCGCACCTCTCAGTGCCAAATTTTGGGCTGAGTCAATAGCTTTTCTCGGCACGCATTGGGCGCATGGCACCAAATGCATGCCTAATTTTGGACTGAGTCAACAGCTTTCTGGCATGCTTTGCGCATAAGATGCACTGCACCGAAAGCACACCAAGAAAAGCTGTTGACCTAGTGTATTCTGTCTGGAACTTTTGGCACACTGGTGCTTGAATGAAAGGTCTTTGACGAGGAATACGAATCTGAGATCCTAATGATAATTCAGACTAGTTTGACTTAAGTAGATTGACTTTAGATGTGATAGGCACTGAAAGAGTTAATATGGTTAGTGAAGTGCCTTTTGAAAAGGATGGTCTTGTAAGTCACAGTGGTCTCACATCCCCAGTGAGCAGTGATGTAGCGTTACAAGACAGGATCCACTGTCCTTGTCAGGTCTGAGATATACATTGTAGACAATATCAATATGACATGTTAGTGACAGACACTTCTTTCTACTTAGATCAACTTTTTCTGACACTCCAGGGCCAAAGTTGCCATAATCAAGTGTCATTTGTATCTGTGTACACAAACTGAAAACACAAAATTTTGATTAGATGTCTATTGTGTTTGTATCTTTTTGTCCAGAACCACTTCCTAGTAGTCATTAGCCTATTCCACAGTCCGAATGTGTGATGGTATTTTTTGCCAGTCTATATTGAATCACAAAGCATAGAGCTGGAACAGAAACCAACTCCCTGTAAAGAGGGGGGCAAGGGGGGGTCTTGATTACAGTTCACAGGAAAAAAAATTGTTTTCACAGTTCACAGGAAAAATTATTCAGCTTATATGCATATTCATGATTCACAAGCAATGGCTTTATCCCGAATCCCGAAAATTAATTTTATTGTTTCACAGATCACGGAAAATAAAAAGATAAGATCACGAGTCACAAAAATACCCTTGTCCCTCCTCAGTAAATAGACATTACATAATAATGTTTCCCATGGTATTAGGCAGAACTCCTTCTCATCTGAGGAGTCCAGGCATGGACGGAACTGCTCAGGCATCTTTGTACATTGTGTATCTACTTTCATCAACAGGTGCTTTGTCTTTTTACATACATATGTGCAGAAAAGAGAAATCATTAAGGGTGACCTGTCACTGCCAGGGTTTATCTTATACATCCATTACTGTGGTTGTAACCTTAGGCCTACAGGTGAATTATCATAAAATATGTATATGTGATCACCAACATTCCAGAAAAATGGAGGATGCAGGCACTTAAAAATAGATAATAATATTAGTATGGTATATTGTAGCCTATATCATGTAAATATAAATGGAAAAAATTGGAGCTTTATGGGTTTAAATATGGAATGAGTGAAAGCCAGTTATTTACCTGAGTGCAGGTTGAAAACTTTATATCATGCTTACCATTGACAGTTGTGGACTTAGTGATATGCATGGATAAGTGCGTGATTGTAAGGGAGAAAGGCTCAACTGTCCATCAGATAACAGCAAAAAGCAAACTTATCTGGCAGTCAGGTGTAAACTCAGTGACATTTGAGGCGAGGACAGTGTTTTCCTAGGGAGTTATTAGGTGTCAGCTGTGTGTGGATTATTTTGAATCTGATATACATGTATATGTATCACCCCTTGGTGTTCACATAGAAGATGTGTTCCTGATGCATCATGGAATTTTAGATTTTCTCATCAATAGTCTGAAGCAAGTGTATTGGTGCTTCATGAAGATTGTCAGCACATGTTGTCAAATGTACATTTTCAGTGAAACTTCATAAAATGACACACTCTGTTCCCTTTAACCCATTCCATACTATGGTCACAGGCCTTGGTCAGTGTTTATGGCACTGAGTTAAGACTATAGGCATGTTGGTACTTGAACAAAAGCTCTTTTCATGAAGAATTTAAATATGCAATTGTCGTGTTAAATCTACGTAAATATACGGAAAAATCAGGGACTGGTATGGAATGAGGTTAAGTGTGCCCAATGTATGCAAGATAAATGAGTCAAAGAGCAGATGAATTTGATTAAAGTCCCTCAAAGCTTACAAGTGTCTTTAAGTAAATGTAGCAGGTAACGGAGTGTCATTTCAATGGGGGTTTACTGTATACAGGTGCCAAAATAAAATAAAATTAAATAAATAAATAAAAATTAGATTATAAAAAGTGGAAGCCATGCAGTAAGTATTGGTGGCCTGATTGTTATCTCATGATGTGTATAATGATGCCAAGGGTTCAGCTGGAATACGATGTATTGTCTGTTTAGTACACGTGTACCTGTCTTTTCAGCGATGTTTACAGCCGGCTTCTGCCTATTGCCATCACGTTCTGTTGTTACATGTACATGCCTTTTGCTGTTGACAATAATATACAGTAGTCCCTCATTTGAAGGGCCGTCCATAGTGCCATTCAAAAAGTGGTCATATAAAGCAGGTGGTCTTCCACAGGACGTCTCTGGTACCACCTTAACAGCTAACCACTACAATTTGAATTCCCATCTATAATTTAGATTCATTTATGATTGATATACACTTATTACACACCATTCTGTCTTGCAGTCGTGTTTACATAGTTACTGGTATTGTAAACATATTTTGAACTTGTAAACCGGTTTTGACAACTTATTTTACTAGTCTTGTACAAAAAAGTTTGGTGTTACCTATCTGAAATGTGGAATTTCTGGATGGATTAGTGTTGTTTTTTTTTTTTTTTTTTTTTTTTTTTTGTATGTTTTTTTGCTTGTTTTTTTTTGTGAATGTGTGTGTGTGTGTGTTTTTTTTTGGGGGGGGGGGTTATGGGTAACTAATCAGGTCCTGCAGGTGGTCTCTCTAAAGAAGGAATCATAATTAAAAGGAGCTTTTACACAGTCAAAATGGTCATTAAAGGCAGGTGGTGTCACAAAGAGGGTTCTTTCAAAAGGGGGGGGGCTACTGTTAATGTCTGGTTAATCACCACTATGTCACAGGAAGTCTTTAGGTACCCTATACTCACACCTGTCAATGCTGTACCAGCAGGCATACATCACTGTTATCACGGTGACCAGTCATTTGTGATATGCACAGACAATACACTTACTTTGTCCTAATTGACAGTTTGTTGATTTGAGGTTGTACAAATATATGCCTGTACAATAACACAAGACAAAGAGGCTATTTTAAGCCAAACGGGGGGAGGGATGGGGGGGGGGGGGGGAGGAGGCATTATTTACATGTATGTTTGTGAGTTGTCCATCTATCTATGGGTACATCTTTGTTATCACTCTCAACAATACCTGTGGGGTAAGATGAGCTAATTTTTCTTGTGTGTTACAATGACCTATTTTACCTTTATGATTATTGTGAGCTGTCTAAGTCAAGAGCAGACATTACATACATGTCAATTTCATGTGTGTTTGGTCAAAGCCTGTTTCACCCTCAAAGGTGTCCTTGCACCCTGATAATAAACCCATAGTGAACTTGGGTATTTATAGTATCCAGTACCCACATTTAATAGGTCGTGACATATTTAGCTGAAACCTCTTTTTCTCCACAACTCATAAATTACCAGATTGTAAGAAAGTTATAATGTTGTCCAGAGAAGTGACAGTATAATCAGGGTTTTATAACTGCTCTTCATATGTTGGCCTCTGAGGTCAGCTTGCTGTGTGCGGGCAGCCACCCAGCTGATCACTCATAGCACATGCTCAGTGAGCCCTCACTTCAGACAGAATAAATAATGCTTGCTTGAGACAAAATTTATGTAATATTACAGGATCAGTTACAGTCATGTGCATGCCTTGATGTTCTTACTTGTGCAACAACACAAAGGCCTAAGAATCTTATTGAATATATATCTATTGCAGCATAATGGCCTGAAAATCTTATTTGATGCATAATTGTCGCAACACAAAGGCCTTAAAATCTTATTTGATGCAAAACTATTATAGCACAAGCACTTAAAAATCTTATTGGATACATAACTATTACAGCACAAAGGCCTTAGAATCTTATTGGGTGCATAACTATTACAGCACTAAGGCCTTAGAATCTAATTGGGTGCATAACTATTATGGCACAAAAGTCTTAGAATCTTATTGGATGCTTAACTATTACATCACCAAGGCCTTAAAATCTTACTTGATGCATAACTGTTACAGCACAGGAGCCTTAGAATTTTATTGGATGCAAAATTATTGCAGCACAAAAGCCTGAGAATCTTATTTGATGCATAACTATTACATCACTAAGGCCTCAAAATCTTATTGGATGCATAACTATTACAGCACAAGAGCCTTAGAATCTTATTGGATGCATAACTGTAACAGCACAAAGGCTTTAAAAACTTTGTTGATGCATAACTATAAAAGCACAAAGGCCTTAAATTCTTATTCGATGAATTACTATTACAGCACCTGTCATGGCAACTTAACTTTTGTGTCTTATACACAGCATAACCAAAATGTTTTAGGATCACTGAGCAATCATTGCTGTAGTAAATACTTCCGTAGGCTGTCATAGAGCAGAGCATACAGTCAGCCACTAGTCAACAAAGTGATAACGCAAGATTACAAACATATATGTGGACAGCTATCTTCAGTGATCATTGCAGCTTGTGAAGACAGTGACCAATACTACTGTTGTGGTTCTTGTGGTCTTACAACTTTTTATATTATGGTTTGCAGGCACGCAGACTGAAAGTTCACTTTATCCTCAGCCTGATACAGCAGTATTTTCATGGTGGTGACTGTGTGTCCATCCATGCATCACTTAGCCTTGCAGATATAAGACTTTGGAACAGATTGAAGTACTATCATGAAACCTGTACTGTAGAACTATCTCATTTGATCCTTTGCTGAGTTTAACATTTAGCAACCTTGACCTATTTTTAACATCACCAGGGGTCATCACATATATACCCTTGCTGATGCAATAGCTTTTTAATTAGTTTTGAAAATGAAGAAAAATAAGCTTAATAAATAAAATTTCAACAAAAAAAAGCATTTTTAATTCATACATGTAGCAACATAAAAAATACCAAAATTAAAGTTTGACACTCCTGTCAAACCACAGCTTGTATAATTGACACTCTTTGCTTGAGCTCTGTGACCATTATGTTAGAAGAAAACTTGGACAGTTATGACGGACTCACAGGATTTATGAGAGGTTTTTCCACCGACTTGATTTTAAAAAAGGAAAAAAAAAGGGTTTACTACTTAAACGAAAGAGATTTCTGGGTCGCTGTGAGCCATCAATTATTCTGATCTATTTACTGACCTCAGCATACATCATGACATGGATATGCCACAACCAAATTTATTACTCAGTATATTTAAGTGCCACAAGGGACTTTACTCTAAGTTTGAACATCAGTAATCCGTAAGAAAGAAATCAATAAAAGAGGTAAAGTGAGGGACATGACACCGAAATGGGGTGGATTAAGTAATAACTGTGAACATAGTGCATGATGGCTTAAATCTACCATCCTTTCCAATGTGTAGGTCAAGGTATCATCCCAGCACACACACACACAAAACATGCCTGAATTTAAAGGTTAAGAAAAGTCCAAAGTACTTTTTCTTAGTTTACACAGAAAGAAACCTGTTTACACATCAGGTGGAGCACTTTCCAAATAGTAATATTTTAGACATGGGAATAAGATCCAGGGAGCACATGCCTGGTTTGTGTGTACTGTTCTGATGGTGACTGTGGGGAATCTGTCCTCGTTACAGTACCACACACTTCAATGTTACATGTGTAATATTATTATTGTCACCTCCATACCCATTAAACTATATACTTTGTGGCATTTGTGTGCAGTTAATCTGCAGATTCTTAAAAAAAAAAAAAAATGGTGATCCATTTTCTTAAAAAATAGAAAAAAACTCCCGCTGCTTATGCTTCGCAAATGGCCAGTGGCAAAAGAGGTGCCAAACTGGCTACAGTTGTAAAATCCCTAGATTCAGCCCAGGAATGTGGACTAGGTGATGTGAAGCGCTGTATCATTGTATGGCAAGACATGATGGCTGCCAGCTTGTAAACAAGGAAAATTAAAGTTGTCTTTTCTAACTGCATGAACTCTGTGCTTCATTTAAACTCTTTCAGTGCCAACCATGAATAAAAAACTACAGTGGTCCCTGTCTTGAGAGGCCACCCCAAAGGCAGGCCCAAAAGTGGCCTTTCAAGACAGCTGGCCTCTCATTAGAGGTACAATAACATGGAAAAAATAGCAGCAGGGGTCTGTGAAGTGTGTTCCTTGAAGCCATGTGGCCTCGTAGTGACCTTTCAAAACCAGGACCACTGTATTTAAAATAATCAGAAGAGCTCCTAAGTACATACATAACAATGTACATGTATGCTAGATTCATAATCCTTGTAAATTTATAGAACTTTCATGCAAGTGCCAGCTTGCCTGACATCACATAAAATAATAATAGTCCAGGTTTACAGCTTTCCTTGGCATGCTATGGGTACATGAAGTACAGTGATCAAGAAACGCTCTTGACCTGGTCCAAAATCTGGCACTGAAAGAGTTGATACCTTGAAAATATTTTGACATTGGTATCGTGAAAATATTTGTCATGTTTGTATTGTTTTTGTTGCAGGATCCTTTCAGCCGTCGCATGCACTGATGTTAACCTTCTATGGGTACTACAAACAGGCAACACTGGGCAAATGTAACATCCGAAAACCTTCCTTCTGGGATGTCATCAACAAAACAAAATGGTTTGTGACACCTTGTTATGTAGTAATATAGTATGTCAGTATCATGTATCCAGTTTGTGGACAACCCAAGTAGCACCTCAGTAATGTTACAGATATATTAAATGTTAACCCTTAAAGTGCTAATCATGGCTATAGTCACTTTCTCATTACTGTTAAACATATAGCGGTTAAAAGATTCTAATTCTTCATGAAGATACCTTTCGTTCGAATACCAGCAAGCTTAGTGTAATGCAAACTATAGTCTTAGTCAACAGCTTTCCTCAGGACACTTTGCATGCATGCAAAGAGATCTGTGGAAAGCTGTTGAATCGGTCTTAAATCAGTGCTTTAAGGGTTAATATGTAACGTTCACAAACACAATGAATCCTAAATTAATTTTGGACAGCTCCAGCAGTACCTTGGTCGTGTTGTATTGGTAGATGTCTTAGTGTCAGCTTATAGCAAGATTATAAGAATCAAAATAACTTGTACAACTCAAGAAACATCTTCGTCTTTGAGTGAGTGAATGTTTCTTTATTGTTAAGTCTTTTTCACCTAAGCAGTTCTTGTAAACCATGTGTGTAAAAAATCAAAGATGTAAATATATAAATCAGCTCAGGGACTCTTATGTTATAAATATTCTGAAATGTACATTACATACTAAGAGTTTGTGGCGTATAGTAGTACAGCCATTTACAGACACCTCAGTCATGTTATATTAGTATTAATGTCTTGATATATCAGTTAATAACTATATTATCAAAAAATCCTTCATTATTTTTGCTTCTTTGGCAGTAGAAAGTGAGTGGATTCTTTTTCTGACACAGTGTTTGTTGTTTTAAACAATATCCCTGTATAAATATTTTGAGATTAATAATTTATTATCAAAGAACATTTTTGTGTGTCATCAAGTTTGTAGTTGTGCATAAAATAAAAACAGGTGGAAAAATGGTCTAAGTTTATGTTCTCTCACAATTTTAATAAAAATAGACTAATTGTGTAGGCAATTATAATGTGTTTACAACATGCAGGGGAAGCACTACCTATGTTTAACAAAAAGTGCAAAGCCACTGTACTTTAATGTTTTTAGTTTAAGTAATGGATAAGAGTTTACATATGTTATGTTGTCTCAACTGCAGTGGTATCATCTGTATGTGGCCAGCTCTCCGCTACGTAAAATAAAAAATAGCGACATGCAATGGCAGGATCTTTCACTGCAGGTAAAGAAACCGAGAAATTTACTCTTGTGGACAGAAAATGCAGCTACACAAAGCAAGTGACCTCTCAAAGCAGTGGCTGCATACAGCAGGTACATGTCACGGCACACTTTTTTTGGCCAAAATGACTGAGGATTGTTGCTGTGTTGTAGGGAGGCATGGAACAAGCTGGGAGACATGCCCAGGGAACAGGCCATGCTCAACTATGTGGAGGAACTCAAAAAGGTAGACACACTCTTGTCAGTTTACAACCACAACAAAAATAGACACAGTCTTGTCAATTTCAAAAAAAAAAAAAAAAAAAGAAACACTCTTGTAAATTTACAAAAAAGTAGAAACACTCTTGTCATTTTACAAAAAAATAGACACACTCGTGTTAATTTTTAAAAAAATGTAGAAACACTCTTGTCAATTTACACTCAGAAATATATGTGGAACACGTATTTTGATCAGCAGGAATTTCAAATGAGATAAATAAATAGAATACTGAAATTTGCTATTTTATCTTATTCCAAACTGATCTGATGAATATAGTATTTTGGCATTACAGTTGTCTGCAAGGTTATGGCTACAATTGCCTGCTTTACATACCTTGCGTGACAGTCAGACTTCAGAAATTCGGTGTTTGAAGTGTCACATGTATCTCTCTTTTTTTTTTTTTGTAATGAAGGGATGATCCTTTAGTTTCTTTAATAGAAGATGAATGTATGGAAAATTCTACAGTAACATGGAAAGAGTTAATGAATTTGGATTTGTAACTAGGGTGGGTTTATACAAAGATATAAAAATGGTGAGGCTACTTAAACTTACATGGTATACATTTATTTTGGCATTAAACAGTACCAGTAAAATTAACCAAAACAAAAAACAAAACAAAATTGTACATGTACTGTATGAAAATACAATGTTAAGTACAGCGTAAGTATATAGCCACAAGTGGTGCCACAGGTACAGTGGATCACTGTATTTGTGTTGAAATATACAGTAGATCACTGTGAATGTGCTGATGACGCTGGGTGTACGCAGCATGGTGTGCTATAACCAGGAGGGTAACTAGAGGTCTTGTCAGATGCCTGTTCATATGTATTCTTCAGAAAAGACTGTACATTATGTCCTAACTGACACACAGTGAAGCGTTTCATCAGTATTATGACATTTCAGTAGCATGGAGAGCTTGCTGACGTGTACCTGTTCATGGGTCAGAGAACTCCCATGTAGACCTTGATGTATCCTTCATGTGTGACAGGTATTTCTCTGTGCAGTCCTTTCGCAGAACAATTATGGATGGTCTGATTTTAAAAAGAAGTTACTTTTCGGACCTGAAAACTGGATTGAAATTAGTTGCTTTTATTTAAAAACAACAAGACAAACCTCAGAAAAAACACACATGGTAAAAAATTGCAGAAATTTTGGCTAAGTGTGATTTTCCTGGGAAGAAGAGATCAAACAGCAGAATTTAGACATGTGAAAATATACTTCAAAGTTTCCTCATGAAGAGAGAAAAACTATTGGACGTTGGACATCTGAGTAAAGAAAATGTAAAATAGGAAAACCTCCTAAGTCAGACCATCCTTAGTGGACAGATATCAAAATGGTGATTGTTGGCTCTGTGGGAGCTGGTGGTTTAGTCTGCGTCATCCGATTGTATCGTCCTGCAGTGTACAGCTACATTGGCAGCATTTCCCAGGGACACCTAATGTACATGTATACATTTATATAAATTGCATCGTTGTGCCAGTTTTAGTTTTCTAGACTGTTTGTTTAGTTAACTAAGAAGAGATATTAAAGAGAGGACATTGAGTCGACCTTCAACATGTCCAATCCTCTGCCTTGTATGAATTTGAACTTGATGTATGATCCAGAAAGTAGTAAAGGGTCACCAAGGGTGAAGAGTTTGTTGTTTTCTCCAAATCGAGGCTGAGCATGATGTCGTCACCTGAGAATGACATCATCATTGCTGCATTTTTCTTCAGCAGATTACTTACTTGCCAATATTATATTTTGAATCATAATTTTATAGTTGTTTGGAAATTTGAGCCCACTTGTCTGTCTGACATTACACATGATAAACTGTGTGGGAAATGCTGCGACTGCCAAAAAAGCAAAAGAGGTGGCGGTATTTCCAGTGTGTGGGTACTGTACTAACAGAGTCAGGTACATGATTGTGTTTTGACATGGTTTGTATGTGTTTGAATGCATGGGTGAATCTGAATTACCAGGCTGTAGATTGGGCCTCCCACACTTCTTAGTTTCTTTCCTATTCCTTCCTTTTCCTTTACTTTTTTTTTTTTTTTTTTTTAATATTTGTTTTTCGATAGTTTTGGTCTCCCACTATAACCACTGTTTTTGAAGGTTGAAGACAGTTCCATCATAGCTGATGTTTGATTGATCTGTGTATGGACATCATTGGCAGTCCCTATTGATGGATGCCCAGTCAAACTATTGTTAGGAATATAAAATGCCATTGCAAATGTTATTCGTGCAAGACATAAGAGCTGTGTTTTGTTGCTTCCTGTATTGGTTGCTAGATGGCAGGACGGCATGTTGTGGTGAGACTGCAATGTCTGCCGTATGGTCAGTGCCAGCATGCAAGAAATGAGACCCATCATCTTGCAATGTCATCATTGTAAAATAATTGAGGATTTTAGAATCTAGCATCAAAAATTTCTTCAAAAGTTTATAACAACTGTTTACCTGACTGAGTTATGAAAATTTGTTCTATTCTTGCCATATAAAAGTTTTGACAGTTAAAATATGTTGTTCCAGATATTTTTTATTAATGAGGTAGATAGTTCTGACTTTGAAAGAAGGGATAAGGAACCCTGGAGGTTAAACCAAAAGACGAAAGCCAGGGAAAAAAAACAGAGAACACATCAGTGATACAAGCTTAAGCTAAAATGGTGGGACTGAAACACTTTCTGAAGCAAAGAAGCAGTCTAACATACCCAGAACTTACTCTCCTACGCAACAAAAAGCACACATAACATGGTATAGATTACCTGTAATCTGGATCCCTCTCCTGGGGAGACCCTTAGAAGTAGCTACCATGGAAAACGTTGATGCAGGTTTACCAGAAAGAAACCCTGTTACCATTATGTCGTGCATGCAAGTAATGGCTGGTGGTATCAGTTTAATGGATCAATTCATTATCCACATTAGGCCTTAATTGGAAAACCTGTGGATTATAATAATGTACACAGAGTCGTCACAGATTTCACAGATCTAATGTAATTGCATAGTTTTTTTTAATGCCAATTGATTCCTTGGTACTGTCTTATACTGGCATTAATTTGTCAGTCATTACATGTGAGATTTAGCTAACTGTGCATCATGCATCTGTGCATTTTCTTAATTTCAAATTTTTATTAATTTTATAGGAACAGATGTTCCTCAGTGTTTGGCCATTTTAGTGACACACTTTTGTTAATGATAATTCTATTCAATATTGTATAAGGTTTCTTTTTCATTGATATATTACCATTTTTGTGATGACATGATTGTAACTACACGTAAAGCAAGATTTATATTTTTTGCAAGCTTATGTGACATGAATTGGTCTAGTATGATTTTTTTTTTTTAATTTGGAAGCACATAATATGTCTAATTTCAGTTGCTTGTAAACGTGTGTTACACTGGCAAAGTGAAAAACAAAAAAGTAAATTTCTTTACTTTCTTTCTTTTTTTTTTGGCTAGTGACTATAGCATATGTTTAAAGCGACTTCAGGCTGAGCAGCAAACCCCTAGTGGCACAATTCTGTACTAAGTTGTCAAAACATGGTAGTTTACTATTGCCTGGCAAGTCATGCTCTGTTGCTTTGTGCAGCTGGAGCATGACTCAACATGCAATATAAGAATACTCCGTTTAGAAATGAGCAAAGCTCTTTTCAGGATGAGTTTAGAGATTCAAGTCTCATTTAATTTGAAATTACTGTAGAGGTAAATTTGTCCCTTCTATATGTATGGAGTGAGCCGAAGTTTGTCCACATTGTTGTGCCATAATTGTGAAGTGCGGCCTGTGTGTCTGTGTGTCTGTAGGTGACGCTTATGTTGACAAAGGACAAGGAATTTCAGGAGAAGGCTAGACAACAGGTACGCATCTTCCGTTCACGTATCCTGACTTTGTGCACAGTCTTTCATGGTGTACAGTAAACTTGTTGAAGATATGCCAACAAATAAACCTTGACTTGAGAAGCTTGCTGCAGAAAGCCGAGAGAATTTAAATAAACTGTGCCCATGCACGAGTGGTCAAGACTGACAAAAGTCCTGCTTTCTACTGCCAATTGTACTCTATGTCGCTTTCTATAATTAATGCTTTTTGCTATAAATGTAGCCATGCTTTTAAAGCAAGTTTGTTTTAATACTATCGTGCTTATTTTTGTGGTGTTTAAAAGTGTAATGTATTAACCATGACTGTCGAACTTTATTTCAGTGGTAGAAATTATGATACAGAAAACACTGTAAAATCAGGCCCAGACATAAGTTTTATGAGTGGATGTGGTGTCAGGTATTTTGCTGTGGTAATGATGATGTACAAGGTGTTAATCATTTTGGATTGTATACAATGAAAAATGCAGCCCTATCATTGCTCTGTACTTATGGTCATGTGTGGGTTCTTCACAGTACTGTAAATTGCTTTAACTTCACTATATTCTTATTTTCACCTATTTTGCTGATGGCACAGAAATGTGAAAGTAAAAAGCAGTGAAATGGTATTTTAACATTGTTTGAATGGGAATTATGTCCAAAACAGTTAATTAAAACTACAGTGAAATGTCAAAAGTAGGAAACCTTGAAAATGATACATGTATAACACGCGAAAATAAAGCAATTTACAATATGTACAATTTTTAGATGTTGATTGATCCATCTGCAAGTATTTACCTCAAGTGATAAGATACAGTATGGACACTCAAACCTGAGCAGATGTGCCAAATTATCTGTATTTCTGGGTGGGGATGGGGGTGGGGGCACGACATGCAATGTGCCACCATGGCTATTTGTATGCCATTACATTTTGTCTGTATGTGCTGTCCATTTTAGTCTAAAATTTTCAAAATGAGAGGCCTATATTTAAGAGACAATAAACTACATGTACATAGTTGCAGATGCATCAGTACATCCTGTGTAGGATTGATTTGCCCTGCAGAACGAGGTTAAGTGTAATCTTCATAGGTGGGCTTCCCTATAAAGTACAGATCACCAGAGAAACAAGGCCACTTTGTTCTAATTGTGCAGGGTGTGTGTTAATTAGGCAGTGGGATACAAGTGGAGATAACATGGTAATTGAGCAAACTGTCTGGAAAAGCAACATGTTGTAAGTAACTCTGTGGTAAGGTGCTCGTTTGGTACAAAGCGTTGGAGTCAACTTTTGTTTTTGTGTAAAAAGGTTCACTTATTACCATTTAAAAAAGGACCTAAAGAAATGAGTTGTTCTTGCTTTGTTTTAGACCCTGAAGCAGTCAGATTTGGGTCATAAATCTGACCCGCACCAAGTAAGTGACGTCTCCTGGTGCTGTCTGAGCATCCTAACTACACACCCACTGAAACTATCCAAATACCAGTTACAACCCTGAATAAATGCAACTTACATGTTCAGACTCCCTATACTGATAGTAGTTGATGAGTTACAACTGTATCGTGTATTACTAATACTCTTTGTGCTCTTGAAATACTAGTTACTGCTATGCAGAAACTTAATACTGATGCAAGGGACAGTTTTGCCAGTAACATCATACATGTATAGTAACACTCCCCTTCCCTCCCCCACCCCCAGTACTGCAAGCAGTAATCCTAATACAGCTCTGATGAACGATGCGTCAATCGTGTTTCGAAGGCAAGCTAGATTTAAAAACTTGTCATGTGAAACTGCACTGCTATACATGTATGTATCGCTTGTAATATGTGATTTCAACATAATAAGCATAAGTAAACCTTAGGAAGTGTAACTTGGCACCTGTAGTTGAATATCTGGAGCTGCATGCTTTAGGAAACTTGAATTCTGAGTTTTCTGTAACACCTCATACCTGCATCTTCAAGCTGGTACATTCTGCCCAACAAGTGCCGAGGAAACGCGTTGACTGCATTCTGTTGTAACCAGAAGAGGTAACTGTTTGGGGATCTTAATGGATAGGAATGGGGTACTACTACAAATTTACCCAATATAATTTGAAGACAAGTGTACATGTTGTCATGCCCGATGGAAGAACTACGTTTGTACATGAGCTCTGCATGGTAAGGTCACCTGTGTGCAGAATGTGAGGTCTATGGCATGCGTTGCATTAGTTTGTGATCACATGTACAAAAGGACATGGAATCACTGCCTCTATATATTGCCTGTATTGCACACTGGGTTTAGTTAGAAAACCTAGCAGGCAGTTTGTATGCAGACCTTGCTGTTTTTGCTATCAAAGGAATGCGTTTTGGACCATTAAGTAGCAAAATCTGTTGATCATGTTCATAGGATATCTTTTTTTTTGAAATGTAACCCTTAAAGTGCTGATGTAAGACGGAGGCAACAGCTTTACTTGGGACGCTTTGCATGCAAGGCGTTCAAAGTATCCCAAGTAAAGCTGTTGACTAAGACTCCTTTTTGCTTTAGACCAGGCGTGGTGGTATTGAAAGGAAATTTATCTGCGGGAGGAATTTGAATCTTTTAACCGTCGTATGTTTACCAGTAATGAGAAAACGACTATAGCAGTGATTAGCACTTCAAGGGTTAATGCAAATTCATATGATTTAAAAGAAAATGCAGGAGGTAGTGTGGATTGTTAGTGTGCAGCACGAAATGTTATATACAGACAGATAAATAGAGCAATGTACTAAAGTGTACAGGTTCTGCATGGAAGGACCAGGATAACGGCTGCCCTCCCTTCTCTGATCCATGTACATACATGTACACAGGTACGCAGCTCTTCACAAGCTGTATAGCGTTAAACAGTTCCTGGCCCAGACATGGGCGAAATGCATCAAACTGCTCTTTACTAGAAAATACTGAAGAGAACACTTTTTCAGAGAGGCCCAGAGTTGCCAGGGACTTGTCTGCTTTGTTTATTTCCATGTACACAGGCTTTAATACACACATCATGCAGTACACAGTGCACTGGAGGGTCGACAGTAGCACAGATCTATCCCCCTTGCTACATGTACTTTAAGGCTGCACTTGATGCTTGCTTCTCCTCTTTACACACCATCTCCTTGATGTACATTTCTTTGATCTGTTTGGTTGCATACTTACTGTGCTGGTTTGGTTCTCCATCCTTCTGTTTCGTCACTGTTAATTCAGCGTTTCCATTCAACCCCAAAATGGGGATATATTACCCTTTCAAAACCTGAAATACCCCCCTGAGAAAATTGTAAAAGGTCACTATTGTTTATTTACATGTAAAATTGGTAAAAATCTAGTCTTCTCCCCTAATTTTTCTTATTGTTACCCCATGAGAAAAATCTTAACGGAAACACTGGTTTATTACGACAATATTTTAACAATTACTTATTACATTTTCCTAAAATTTGGTACACAAGTACCTGATAAAGCTGATATGAACCAACTTCATTTCTTGGTCACTGTGATCTATTAATTATCCATCACAAATAACGTAACTATGTGATGTGCATCTTTCAGATTTTTCAGAATGTTTGATCATAGTCTTATTGGCCCCCAAAAAAGACGTCCTAGCATAATAAGCCCTCAGTTAATTGAATATGTGACAGATGTACTTATTGGAAGAAGTGTCATGAGCCATTGTAGAATAAGGTATCATGGTAGTCCTTGGTTGGGATTGTGGTTTGGTGACCTTGACCTAATTCCTGACTTTAACCTAATTCCCAAGGTCAGAGCCATTGATATGGATTTATGCTTCCGTGTAATGCACCTTAAAAAAATTGAGCAAACTTGAGGAACTAATAGGATAGTGTCTCTTGGTAGAGGTAGATTGGGATTAGGTTTATGTAACCTTGAACTAACTGTCAAGGTCAGACAGCTTTTGATATGAATTTCATTTCCATGCCATCACCTTTTAAGAATTTGATGAAACTTTGCGGGACTATGTACATGATGTAGGTTGGTAAGACTTAGGTTTAATTTACAGTTGGGTGCGCTTGACATAATTCTCAAGGTCACATTATATTTACCATCCAATCAAATGGAGATTAAAAAGTGTAGCCTCTGTAAGACCCCAGCCTGTGTCTGCTGTGTGAGCAGACATGGTGTTGTTGTTATGTCTGTACATCCATGCATTTGTCTGTGCACCTTGTCAACTCAGTAACTGCCTGCTGAATCAAAGTATGACGGTGAAGCTTGTATGCATGAAGCATCTTGCCAAGACCTTGCATGAGTTTGCCCAAGCTCCCTAGTGACCACCTGAACACGTTTTTGCAAGTCACCCTCGTCCACATAAAAAAATGACATGCATGTGGTCTGCAGGTCATTGCAACTGTTTTGTTCCGTACTTATTTAATCTTAATATTGGGATGACGTGTGTGGGTAGGTTGTTATCCCCCCATTTAATCTGGTGCGCCATTCTCACCTACATGTAGGTGAATCCAGGCTCTGATTTGCATATTTCTTGCAATGTTATTGAGCATGTGTTCCTGCAGTGCCAGCTGTAAACCAAATACGTCTCTTTATCTGATCCTGATATCTCTTTGTAATTTTACTTTACTTTACATTTATATCAACAAAATAGTGATATAGGAGCATGGAATAAAAGAAAAACCCAGCATGTGTGCATTCCTATACAGCATTCGGCATGATTACTCCATGGGTTTGGTTCATGGAGGGATCACTCTATGCCCCAAATGCATCTCGTAATCATGAAGAATGCTTGGGTGAATAGGCACACTTGTTAAGTTTTACTATTATATTTAAAAAGTTTTGCATCAAAGATGATGTTGAATGTGGACTAATTGGGTGTTTGCAAAACATGAATGCTGCTCAAGTTTACTCTCCCAAACATGCATAATTGTGAGACACGAGTTATTAAAGGTAATATGAAGATAACTAAAACTCACAATATTGCTTTTCAAAGAACATGAAGTAGGCAATAGTTGGCCATACTGGGTAGTATTTACCCGCTGGAATGTCAAATTTTGTGATGACGTGTTTGCAATTTCCAATTAAAAATGACCAAGAACAGTCCTGTGTGGTAAATGTCAAGCTTCTTATTCTCATGGAGAATTACATACCAGGTGATTGATGAAAAAAACGCCTCAGTGAGTTGTGGATATTGCACAGAGATGTGCCAAGGAAAGATGTTGACCCAGGCCCTGGAGGGTTAACCCATTTCCGTCAATGTTTTTTTCACTAATTTCAACAGCAATGAAAGACTTCAGTAAGAATTGTTGTTGAGGTTTGTCAATATAACATGCCCCAGGTCAACAGCTTTCCTTGGCATTGATTGGTAATAGCCCCCAACCCATGCCAAGGAAAACTGTTTGGATCAGTCTTAATTCAAGGGGGAAAGGGCTGTGTGGACTTAACAGAGATCATCATTTAACTCTTTCATTGCCAAGAGGGACTAAAGTCAAACTGCTGAAGGTAAACTGCTGTCAATTATCATAAGGATGATAGATACATATTCGGTGTAAAATGACCTTTCATTGAAGTACCAGCATGCCTATAGTTCCAGACAATATTATGGTCTGGATCAACAGCTTTCAGAACACTTTAAGTGCATTACACCCAAATCATGCTGCGGAAAGCTGTTGACACAGTTCAACACTTGGCACTGAAAGAGTCAATATTGGGAAATAGTTTTTCATGATGTTACATTAAGTTGTGTGTGGATAAGAGTAAACCTGGTCTTATAAATGGGAATACATGTACTTGCACTTTGTACTGGGCTCAGTAAAGTAATGCTTAACACTCTATAGCCATGAGCACATGTGAAACTAAAACAACAAACTGTTGAAAACTTGGTTACCTTAATTTACATGAAGAAAATAAATATATATGACGAAAGTAAATATTTGTCAAAGAACAGTTGCTTGGCATTTAAGCAAAAGTACTGTACATGAAGAAAAAAATGTGTGGACATAATATCCATTTGACAGGTGAAGGGAATATATGAACGGTACCAGTATAATTACGACTTTAAAGGTATTGAAACAATCCATAGCTCTGGTAATCTGTTTGAAGAAAAGCATTTTGGGCCACAATGCTCCCTTTTATTTTATTTATTTTTGTGATCGTATGTGTGTTTGGGGTTTTTTTTTGTCTTTTTGTGTGTGCCTTTTTAATTTCATTGTAGATGACCTGATTGGAGGAATCGTCAATGGGAGAGGCTGTGTTTCAGTTCAAAAGTTAAGCACAGAATTGCATTAATTTCATTTTCCATACAAGATTCTATTTGAATCTTCACAGACTAAGTTGATTATTGTAAATGACTGATTGTGTTGTTAGATCGTTGAGGTAATGCCCCATACACAGCCTGTGGCAGACTTCATGGAGAAACTGGGGCATTTCTATGAGTTGGTAGATGAGCGCATGCCCTTTGACCCCCGAGAGGTACCAGGATGTGAAAATATGCCGGCTCAAGAAAATGGAGATGCTAAGAGGATACCAGGTAAGATAAGTTAGCATGCTTAAGAAAAGTAGAATATCTTGTGAAAATGTTACTGGACACCTTGTTGTGAATCTTAATGCCAGTTTGTTAAATATGAATGGTACATAACACAAGTATATATAATATAGATGCAGACAATAGTCAAGCAATTCCAAAAAGGATAGGATACCATGTAGCAGAATTCTTTCGCTTGGCTCACTCGTTCTGCTCTATGGCATCCACTGCTTGTCCACATACTTCACATCACCAGCAAAGTATACTATGATCTATCTATCTATCTATCTATCTATCTATCTATCTATCTATCTATCTATCTATCTATCTATCTATCTATCTATCTATCTATCTATCTATCTATCTATCTATCTATCTATCTATCTATCTATCTATCTATCTATCTATCTATCTATCTATCTATCTATCTATCTATCTATCTATCTATCTATCTGTCTGTGTCTGTGTGGCTGTCTGTTGTCTGTCTGTGCCTATCTATCTTTATACATACATACTTATGTTCATATATATATATATATATATATATATTATGTTTTAAAGTTACTGGCCCAACATGTGTTTGCTGCTGGTGTGTCAGTCAGCATGAAAATAAGTGTGTCACAATGTACATGTATATGACCCCATGTCTAGACACAATGTGTATATTTTGCTACTTTGTCAACAGAGGTTGCCAAAGTGAATGGTGACATCACAGGCTTACCATTGGAGGAGGAGGAGGAGGAGCAAGAGAGATCATTGTCACAGACAACTAAACCGGAGGTCAGCAATGGCCATGTGGAAGAGATCTTGCCAAGTACAATAAAATCAGGTAAATACAAAGGACACAAAATACCACATACCAAGCTTTTTTATAGTCCCATGGAAAAATAGAATACATACATGTGTAGTATGTACAAGGACATGACAAAATGCTACACTGAAAAAGTGTGTATATATATCCCGCCATTAAATTGACTCAAGGTGCTCTTCAGATGTGCTCTAGTTGCGCTTTAAGCGAGTTCAAAGCACAAGACATTAAATGCCATGGGAGGGGGGGCAGGCCCTCCTCCCGTGGGAAGATATTTGGAAACTTTATGACAAAGTGGTACATTGTAGAGCATATATATCATTGTAATTTCTATGAAAATTACATGAGAGAACAATGATAAGTTCAGCAAGTGTGTACACCTTTATTCACATTCATCACCACATTCTATCTGAAAAACAAGTTCGGAATCTTCGTGGTGAGATCCTGTTTCTGATCCAGCTGAAGGGCACCACATTTATACCTGTAAAAGCTAAAAATGTCTAAATTCAGCCCTATATTCTACAAATTTGAGTGCAGTCAATCTCAAGAGGGGAGAAATGTCTCGCAAA
>OZ026627.1:15457980-15632980 GCA_964020975.1 Hermodice carunculata
AAGACCCAAGGTCATTTGGCCCAGCTGGTGGAGGATATGTTAATGAACATATAGCAATAGCATTGGTTCGACTACAACAAGACATGAACAGTGTGCTGGCAAGACTGAATACACTGGAAAGCCTCACAGTTGCTCAACACCAGGTATGAATAACCTCTGCTCAAACAGGCAAATAATTGGCTCTTTATTCGGGGTATGTGATGTAGAATGCTAAGTAGACCCAGGGTGCCAATGACATACTGATCCAGGCAGTGAGTCTACATAATACGTGGGCAGGTTCAGGCTTTGACATATGACTATTATAACAATAAGCAGGCTTTATTGAAGAGTAGTCCTTAAGTATGGTGGATTGTGGTCAAACTTGGCACAAATTCACTACAGAAAGAGCAATGATGACATGGGTACCTCTTTTTTTTTTTTTTTTTTTGTATTTCTCATGTATTCACTTTTAACTCTTTCAGTGCCAAGCAGAACTAAAGTCAATCTGCTGAAGTCAAACTAGCCTGAGTTATCATAAGGATCCTGGATTGGTATCCCTCGTGAAAAGACCTTTCATTCCAAAACCAGCATGCCTATAATATTATTCCAGAGAGAATATCCCAGGTCAACAGCTTTTCTCTGCACACATTCGGCACATTGTGCCCAATGGCGCGCAATGCAAAGTTGTTGACTTAGTCCAAAATTTGCCACTGAACACAGTTAAAGCCCCGCAGTAGACATTGCAGGCAATGTACATGTAGATACCTCTCCCCAAGTGCAATACGTGGACTTCACCGCTTGGGTACACGTCCGTCTAATTTGGCAATAGACTTTTGTGAGACAAAAGGATGTTACTCCATGCGTGAGGAAGTGTGGTGCTTTGCCTTTGCATGGACGCTCTCAGTAGTTTGTATTTCTGATAAAGTGGTACCTCTCTTGAGAGACCCCTCTAATGAGAGGCCACATATCTTTATAAGACCACGCTCTCATAACACTTTGCTATCTTTTTCATGTTGTCGTACTTCTAATGGAAGACCACCTGTTTTGTGAGACCGCATTTGACCCACTGTAGGGGCAGTCTCTCAAAAGAGGTACCACTGTAATCATATGTTCTAACTGTGTACTTTAATGTGCATGATTTCTTCACATTTCAGATCCGGGCTTGACATTAGAGCAAGGCGTGCTTGTCTGGAAAACAAAGTTTTCTAATAGAACATGTTAAAATTTTCAGTTTCATAGAGATTTAATCCACTATATGTCTGAAATTAAGAGAAGAAGAGAAGTGGGACAAGTCACAAAACCTGAATGTCAAGCCCTGCAGATTGAGTATTTAGAACTTCAGATCAACATCCAAGGTCTGATATAGTTTCATTTTGAAGTGGTACTGGTGTGGTTTTCAGGTGTATATACAGAGGAACATGTCACTTGGTGAGGTCAGTTGTATGCCCAATATTCCCCTGTACATAAAGATATAGGCATGTTTGCTTTTTGGTTCGCAGGTTGACCACCAGAGATCCTCACTTATTACTCCATGCTAGCTGACCAGCTTTAAGTGTTAATCTGCATAAAGTGTGTAGTCAAAGGAAACAATGTACATATTTGCATTAAATGATCTACTAATCATTTAAATGTCATAAAGTGACCTTGACTATTAAGAGATTCCTCATATATTAGTTCTTTGTTTAAAGCCTGTTATTTGAATAATATGTGGTTTATAATGTCTGTGTTTCTTAACCCTTTTACCACACATATTTTCCCAAAGCACCTGGATGTAAATTTTCATCTGCCCTGCTGTTTTAACTTAAATTGTGTTCCTAGAAAAAGTTTGTACTGAGATTTGTGTGTAAAATCATTCATGATGGCACCTCCTCGGTCAATAGCTTTCCTTGGCATGGATTGGGTGCAATGTGCTAAACCCACACCTAGGAAAGCTATTGACGTAGTTGTACTCTGACCAGGAATGGGTTAACTGTCTTGTCAGGATAAATCATACCGCAGTGGCTGTAACAGGTTCTTGGGGGGGGGGGGAGGGAGGGAGGGAGGGAGAGAGAGAGAGAGAGAGAGAGAGAGAGATTTTCACATCTTTTTGTCATTGGTCAAGTGTTTAATTTTCACATCTTTTTGTCATTGGTCAAGTGTTTAATTAATTTTTTGCATATTTAATCGGAGTGTACAGTATGAAGAAAGCCTGAGTGGTTAAAGCTTACAGTATAGTACAGTGTGTCAAAGAGACAGCTCTGTCAGTAACTTTGCTGCCCGTGCGTGTTGCACAACTACTGTTCCAAGTGCCAGGCAACAAATTAACATAACCATAAGGTACCTCAGCGTGTTCATGACTGCATGCACACAGCCCGTGCTGCTTCAGCTGTGGTGATGGTCTCAGAATGTAGTTCCTAATGTTGCCACTAGGTCATGCTTACGAGTTTGTATATGTCATTAAGAGGGATGAAAGAAATGTTAGTCTGCTATTGGCAGAGCCTGTTCTATACTAAAAGCATCTTTCTTGAGATCATGCCTGTGTTAAATTTGCTCATTAACTCTTTCAGTGCCGATTATGACTAAAGTCAATCTACTTCCTTCAGGATTCAGGATTCGTTTATTGACCAATACACAAATACAATTTACTATAACAATTTTAACATACAAAGTAGCACAATGTAGATTGCATAATGGTCAGGGAGACCCTCGTCAAGACATTAATATGTCGCTACCATGAGGGCCACCCTGTTGGAATTATCAGCTATTATACAAGATGATGGCAAAAGATCATAAAGCTGACTGTTAGAAAACAACAGTTTTCTGTAATGTCTACATTTCAATTAGAAGTAAGAGAAGAAAAAGGATTTTAAAACAGTAATAAAATAAGTGTTACAATGTACATTCTGTAAACATACACTGAGCTTCACACAAGAAGGAATCATCTTCTGTATTAAATTTAGCATTGATTACTGCTACAAATGTTAGGACAGTGATATCCATCAAACTGGTCTGAATTATCATTAGGAGCCCAGATTCGTATTCCTTCTAAAAAGACTTTTCATTGAAGTACCAGTATTCTTATAGTTCCAAAGATAAGCTGTTGACTCGGTCCAAAATTTGGCACTGAAAGAGTTAATTGCACTGCTATGTACAAATGGAGCCAGTGGGAAGGCACTTGCCGCTTGTCATGCCATTACATGTGCAGCTTGTGGTGCATCAGTAGCAGCATTTTAAAAATGTACTATTCCTTTTTGCATTCAGTCTCAGTTGACACTGGGACAGCTATGGCTGTTTTATTGGACCCATTCTTTTGCCCCAGGGGGCTATCATCATGGTGGAAAATCAAACCAACAGTTTAAGTGCCCTCCATTTTTGCCACTGGTCAACTTTGTCAAGTGGATGTAAAATTAAATGTGTTACTTATACCCCTGCAAACAAAGTTTGGGAGTACAGAGTATATTATCCTACCTCGGGGGGGGGGGGGGGGGATCTGCACTCATGATTGCCATTGGTTAGTTGGGGTGGGACATTTTTTTCAGTCTCCCGCTCAGAAGGTACTGTTGTTACGCGCCATTGATGGATCTGCACAATCGACCGATCGCGCAGCGCCATCAATGGATCTGCACAATCGACCGATCGCGCAGCGCCATCAATGGATCTATTGTTCGCGCAACAATCGATAGATGGCATGAGTGTTGCTGGCGCTGCACCATCGATTGACAGATTTGTCAAGTTGAGTGTTTTATGAGTGGCATGTCACTTTCAGTCTGTGAATTTTTTTAAACCATAATTTGAGTGCACAGACAAAAAACAAATTTACTGTAAGTTTACATTCTCCAAGTACTTATAGTTCATGAACACCCAGGCTTTTATGATTTTGTTTTCACCTCCGAGTTTTGTTATTTTTTACAAAAACTTATGGAAATCTGTTTCTGCAGTTGCAGAGTTTATATCTTGAAACAGAAGAATATTGAACAAATGAGAGTAAGAAAGCAAAGTCTTAAAAAATCATTATGCACTCTCATTGTCCACTTTATTACTTTTTCCACTATCAACTCAAATACTCGAACAGTGATGGATCAAATTCCCTGATCAAATTACATAGTGTATTAAAAATTGGTTTAAACAATAAAATAATAATAATGATAAATAATACTGGGTTAGTGTATTCTTTGATTTAAAAAAAATTCCAAGAACTTCTGTTAGGCCTACCTGATTTTAATGTGGTTTGATAATTACAACAACGATAATTCGTATTTTATTTGTGGTTTTACATATATGTAGGCCTACATCACCAATGTGTCTGAAATAAAAATCTTAATAACTTTATTGACAAACCTGGCTATCAATCAATCAATCAATCTATCTATGTATCACACAACAAAAGCAGATCTGATGCTAGTATAGTTCATTCCAGTTTTTTCAAACTAAATTATACATCGATGGGGCATCCTTTGCAAGAACAGTGCGATTGATCAATTGGCGTTACTTAACATTTTACCTTGAATGCTTGATCTAGATGTGTTTACCAATTACATCCCTAACCAAAGTTTATGTACGTGTTTTGTACTGATTGTTTGCTGGCACTTTTCCGTATGGATTTAATTTACGGCCAAGTAAAGTCTAGAATCGTCAAATCCAGGCAGTTGAGCTACAGATGTACAGTTACAAAATCACGGTAATAACAAAGGCCCCTACTTGGTCACTTTTACATGCATAATTGAAAGGTTCTAGTTTGTATGTTAAAATCAGCATACATTTATTCCATTCTGATCAATAGATTAGAATTTATTCAACAAATTATCCACCAATTGTGCATCCATAGTCAGCGCAGCACGATCGATCAATCGGTGCGCGATCTATTGATTGTTGCACGAACAATAGATCCATTGATAGTGCTGCGTGGTCGGTCGATTGTGCAGATCCATCGATGGCGCGTAACACTGTCACCCTGCATGTCCTGCTAGATGGCACTGTAATTTTGATCGGCTCTTGCCTTGTGTGCCAAATGTATAGACCTACTATAGGCTTAGTTTGACCTAGGACTATGTCTATTATTTATGAAAATGCCCCAAGGCTGGGCATATACATGTATACGTGTTGACAATTATACAATGTTCTTTAAATATCATTTAAATTATTGTGTGGAAATTTTGTTGTTTTAATGATTTATTGTTCTTTGGTATAATAAAGCAAATGACGTCCTTGGATTTGGGGGACAGGTAGCATTGTGTACCTGTCCCCTCGCAGGCAAGGGTGTCATTTGTTACTGTTTTCAGTTAGTCAGACTGTCCATCTGTCTCAGGCAAACTGCGTGACTGTACCAGGATCCTTGTGAGCAAAATATCTGGTGATTTACAGGCTGTGTTCTTCAGTTGGACCTTGACACTATTTCTTGACCTAATAAGATTTTGGTGATTTTGACCTCATTGTCAAGGTCACAGGACCCATGCAAAGCGAGGGATGTCTACTTTGTTGGTACAGTGTTTCAAGAGACAGCTATGCCCTGTAACTTTTCTGTCCATGTGTGTTGCACAACTACTGTCACAAATTGCATCTGTGAAAAAGTCCCAGAACTCGGATAAATATTTTATATGGCTTATTTTGTATCCACAGTTTATCCTTTGTGAAGTCCAAGAACTAAAACTTGGCTAAGCATGCCCATTTGCCATTGTTGTCTATAGATAGTTTAGATTTGTTGTGTAAAGCGTCCATATTTATCAGCATGCTAAACTTGAGTGATGGCCAGATTTTACCTTTTCTTGGCCAAATTGGCAATGGAAATTATAATTGACATTCAAGACTTGTCATGTCTAAAATTACAATTATTGTAGATAGCCTGTTTGAAATTTTCTATTTTAGGCCAAAGCTAAATGAAATAGTGAAACATCATCTGTTCTGGGAAAATAAAATGTTGAAAATCTGGTGTAAAATCATCAAATCCTTCAGGGGATGGGTTTGATATGTAATGGTGATGATTGCTAATTGCTGCACTAATATGACTGCATTCACAAAGAATTTTAATGCAACAGTAAAGGAGATCCCAATTTACAGGTAATTAGAAAGTTGTAGTTTTTGACACAGCTCACATGTGCCAAAGCAGAATTATCAATGTTACAGAGCCAGTATGAACTGATTGCTGTTTATGCCTGTTGTATCAACTTGACAGAATGTTTTGGCAACAGCTATTATTTCTTACTCATGTGGTATCATAATGGTACTTCTGGCTTTGAGTGTGTTGACTTCATTGGCTCTTAGAACTTCAGCCAAATGCTTTTTGTCTGAACCAAAACCAAACCAAAATTTAATCTTTCTTCTGTTATGAATAATAAATAATCCTAGTTCAGATGTCGTGAATAATGAGTTTCAAAACTACATGTAAATCAATTTTGAAATATAATCATATAATTTGGGGAAAGATTACGACATATCATTAGTCACCATTTGGCTATTTGACTAGTGGTTACTGTAGTTCTAGTGTTTAACCCTTTCCCCTTGAATTAAGACTGAGTCAACAGCTTTACTCAGCATGGGTTGGGAACTAAGTGCCCAACCCATGCCAAGGAAAGCTGTTGACCTGGGGTATGTGATCTTGATAAGTCTCATGTACATTTCTCAGTCAAGTTGTTTTTCATAACTGCTGAAATTAGTTGGAAACACTGAAGCAGACGACATTTGACCACCAGCCGGTTTTGGCCAGTTTAAGGGGGAAAGGGTTAATGCCAGCATTTTCATAAAGCCCTTTGTGGAAAAAAAAATGATTAAAAATAAACTTGTTGCAGATGTATGCAATGTCTCGCTGATGAAAACAAACCAGAAATTCCAAACTGTTTTAAATTATTATCATGTAAAACTAGTCCAATTGGACTGGAAAGGTTGATTTCATGCTGTGAGAATAAATCAGGGTGTGTGCTTTACAGCTGATCCAATTCTCTTTTTGGCTGAAGACCTTTAGCCACCAAATAAACATAAAATAATTATATTATTGTCTGCTCAGCATGGCTTCTATTTTAGAATCTCATCCATACCAGTAACTCACAGATAAATACATTGGAAGAAATGTTTAACATACAAAGCTGGCCTATAGCATGGGTCAGACAATGATGTGGTGCGTAACCATGGCAACCAGCAGCTTGCATTGCAGTGGGTTTTTTTGCGTTTTTGGTGTGGACAGGGAGCTTGTGTTTGATTTGTATGTGGGCTATATGACAGTTGAGGAACAAAACTTAGTTTGAAAACAGCACTTTAGTAAGTGGGGGAACAGCAGGTGATGTGCTACTCCAGGTAAATTACATAGAACTCTTTCAGTGCTACATGTTGGACTAAGTCAACAGCTTTCCTCAGCACACTTTAGGTGCAATGTGCACAAAGCATGCTGAGGAAAGCTGTTGACCTGGACTGTTACGTTCTGTCACTACAGCTGGTGCTTGAATGGAAGGTCTGTTCACAAGGAACATAAAGCACCCTGACTATAATTCAGAGCAGTTTGTTTTAAGTTTGAGTTAAGTCACATTTGGCTCTGAAAGAGTTAACAAGGAGAGTGACTGGTGTGGCCAGAAACATGTGACCACAAAGAACACATGACCTTTCATGACAATAGATGTATAAAACGTGTAGGACTCTATTGTAAGGAAAGCTGTAGGGTGGGAGTGTGGGTTCCACCTTGTAATTAAGAGTATTACAGAGAAAGCTGTGAAGGGGATGTGACAGATCCACCTAGTAATTGAAGGTATTAGGAAGAATGCTGCCAAGTGGGAGTGAGATTTCCAGCTTATTATAAAGAGGAACTTGAGCATTGTGTCACTGTAATGTTACAGTCAAAGGTGACTAGTTCTCTTGATATATTTGACAGAGTGACATGGCTTCAAGTCATTCCAGACAAGAGGTTGTCAACATCTGCAAGGCTCCCTCTGTTGGCCAGATAAGAAGTGAAATGGCCTGAGACACATCTAATGACAAAGCATGCACGCAGGTGGCGTTACCTGGTGGCAAAAGTTATAAGCTATTTCAGACCAAAATAAAACAAAAAAAAACCAGTTCTTTGGTCCAGATAATTTGAAATTATTCAAAGAAGAGCAGGATGGGAGTCAAACTGCACATCGTAATTTGTTTTTAAGATTTTCACCAAAAATGTGTAATTTTTATAATAAATTTTGTGGGTTTTTTATTGCAGATGTCCAGAAATAAACAAGAAGAAGACTCAGTTGGTGAGATCAGGGTGAGTCATTTCACTATCAACATGTAGCATGTTGCTAACGACATGAAAATAATCCGATACATTAAGCAGTTATGTGCTGAATTGGTTTTGTTGATTTTTTTTTTGGGGGGGGGGGGGTAATTTACAGAGATTTTAAAGGGAATGAAAATAATATGGCTGAATAGTCAGGGTTTAAAACAAACAGAATATTTAATCAGGCATGGATTACATGTACTTCAGGAAGTGAGTTTTTGTCTAGAATTTTTTTTTTTAATCATATAGGTTTGATCAAGAATGCCACAAAATTATGAAGGTATATGTGGACATGATACAATGAAGCTTACCCATGCAGTTTTGTTTGTTTTACGCAGTGCTTCTTTCTTGTCTTATCAATAGGGATCCAGTTGGTGGCCTTTTGGTAGACTCTCAGGAAAAACAATAGCATTTATGTTGGTGTGGCCATTCATAGTGCATTGGATCATCCGAGTGATGGGCAACAGAGCCAAGCGGTAAGTGCATGTACAGAGTACGTGACAGTGCGGTAAGTGCATGTACAGAGTACTGTGACAGTGCGGTAAGTGCATGTACAGAGTACTGTGACAGTGCGGTAAGTGCGTGTACAGAGTATTGTGACAGTGCAGTAAGTGCATGTACAGAGTACTGTGACAGTGCGGTAAGTGCGTGTACAGAGTATTGTGACAGTGCGGTAAGTGCATGTACAGAGTACTGTGACAGTGTGGCATAGAGTGAGCTGTGTGCTCCTACAAGTCTTTCATTAAGAGAACAATTTCAATGCAGTTATTTTACGAATTCTTTCCTTTACAAAATGATTTGTGAATATTGTACCAAGCTTATATAAACACCAAAAAGATTGTGACAGTTTTCCAGTCTGCATTATCTTCATGTATCACCTGATAGTAGACAGTGACATACCCATAATACACTCATTTGTAGAGGTACCGGTACATAATCTGGTGTTCCACATATTGAATGTCATATATTTGTCATTAGGTCCAAATGTAAATCCTCTTTTGTTTGTGAAGACTGACGTGAAGTATGTTTTGACATCTTTTAACTTTATGGAAACTGAGCAGTGCTTACATTTAACAGGACGAGGTGTAGCCTGTGTGTTATCAATCACTCCCACACAAAAAGACAAAAAAAAAAAAAAACCTAATGAGTACATTACAAAATAGTTTGAAAGTATGCGTAGTTCTAAAGCGTGCTATAACTTTGACACTTCTAAACACACTAAACAGTGGCGTTCTCTCCTTTCATTAAAAGGCAGACATTGTTTAAAAAAAAACAAAAAAAACTGAAAAATGTTACGTACAAAATAGTTTGAAAGTATGCGTAGTTCTAAAGCGTGCTATAACTTTGACACTTCTAAACACACTAAACAGTGGCATTCTCTCCTTTCATTAAAAGGCAGACATTGTTTAAAAAAAAACAAAAAAAACTGAAAAGTGTTACGTCAGGTTGGTTGCTCAATTTTGTACAAAATAGTTGGATTGCTTGAATGTGATGAAGGTGCCAGTACAAGTTTGGGCATAAAAGGGCTCTCTTTTCAGCATGAACTGTGGTCTCCGTTTGACAAAGACAAAGGTAAATCTAAAAGGCATAGGAAAGGGTTTCCTATGAAAAAACAAAACAAAACTGGGTTGTGGACCTTATCATGTATCAGGTAAAAGCCTGTGGTGCCTTTAGGGATAACCTACCTGCTAGTTAAGACCACCCCTGCTACTGACAGCAAGAACTGATGTCATGTTACATGTGGTCTTTACAACACAGGTCAATTTGTCAAAAAATGTGGATTTTAGTGTTAGAAAAGGATAGTCTGAAAAAGACCGCTGGTTATTCACAAGACATGGTCTTTGGAGCAGGTACCATTGTACTGAGCATGGGAAACATTTGTATATTTTCTACTTACATGAAGAGCAGATTTATAACACAACTGTCAATGCATATTCAATACAGTGGTACCTGCTATTGGAATACCACCTCACCCCCCCCCCCCACTGCCAGTAAAATGTAGTCTTATCACAGGTGGTCTGAAAATACAGACCTTTTATTAATAAGAAATAGACTAGTGTCACGAGGGGCAGGGGATTAGAAAGGTATGTGGTCTTGCACTAGAGATGTTTTTTTTCAGCAGATACATGTACATGGGTCACTGTATTTAACTTACAAGTTGGCTGAGTTAGCTGTACACAATGCTGGACTCCATCAGCCCAATACAATTCTACATGTAGTTCCTCTACCTTCCTGATGGTCTTAGGTCATATAAGGCAACAAAATGGGGGAAAAGTTGTTCACATGGTATTGAGGGTAAACTAACAGTTCAATACAACTATCTGACCCCTGCCAATGACCTTTGTTGTACTGCAGGTGGGAGAGGGTCCTTCCATGTAGACCTTATGTGGTAACAGTGTTGATACCTAATTCATTTAGAATAACCTCTGGTTATATGGGTTGATGACTCATGTTAGAAAAGCTGTATGACTGCTGGGTGTGCTCAGAAATTATTCTGAATCAAAAAGTTCACTGAAGGCATGTTTCATTGCCATTGGGCACTGCCCAACATACGGCTTGTCACATCACATTTTCCATGAGTACTACCAAAAATACGGCTGGTTACTACACTACATCTTAATGTAAATAATTTGAGATGCTGAAGACTTTATTACAAGAACACTAACCCATTTCAAAGGGTTCACTGTTTACTCTCCTTTAATTTTGCAATTAAACTCATTCCATACTATGATTACAGGTCTTGGTCAGTGGTTCTGGCACTGCGTGACAAGTCATGCTGCAGCTCTCCTTGTGACAGCTGCAGCATGACTAGGCAGTGCAAGAACCACTGATTTAAGACTATAGGCATATTGGTACTTGAACGAAAGCTCTTTCTATCAAGAATTCAAATATGGAATTGTCGTCTTAAATCTATGTAAATATAGGGAAAAATCAGGGACTGGTATGGAATGAGTTAAGATTATGACAGGAGGGTTTGGTGAAGTATTATGTCAGCTAGAATAATAAACTATCATCCAAATTCGGATTGACATGTACACTTTACAGTGAAAATGACAAACTAAATTCTAACAAAAAATCGTATGCATGGTAACAAAAATTATTATTATTTGCAACAAAACATTTTATAAAATAAAAATCAGTAAAAAGTTATGTAATAATAATTATAAAGTGATTGATTTACATGTTTGTTTGGGTTTTTTTGTTTTTCCAGGTGGCGAAAATGCTAAGTGCCATTGACGTATAACCATGGACATGTGGTGTCACAAAACTTCCAACACACAGATGGAGAAGTAAAATCAGAAAACAGCCTTCCACGGCAATGAGACTTATAAGGCCCCACACGTGCCAGTCTGCTGTTTGCAGTGGAACAATAATCATAGGGGATATGCACATACTTCTGCCACAACTATCACAATATGTGTTGATTTTACCTGCAGTGCAGAAAGGGTTCTCGATGACTATGTCAAATACAATATATAGCACGTTACAGTGAAACCTGGCAGAACTCACAAGAAATAGTTAAAAGTGTTTTCTTGGAGTTAGGGGTGGGGTCATTCCTGTACAAGTAATGGAGGCACAAGGGATCTAGTCAATACAGACTGGAAGAACAGGTGCTTTCAAAGGACAAGTGGTAGTGACTCCAAGGACAAGTGGTAAGGACAGGTGTCCTTAACTCAAGGATGTGATATCACAAGACAGGTGATACCAACTCAAAGGGCGAGTGATCTGTCAATTCATGGGTATCTTCAAACTGGTTTCATTGTCAGTTGAAATATTTTTGCCAGAATGTGAAGGCTGGGAGATCAAATTTTGCATCATCATCGTCATCATCATCATCATCATGCTACTCAAACAGATTATCAAATTGCATGTATGCATATATGAAAGTTGAAAATTATGTGAGGAAATTTTACATATGAAAACTAGAGATGGACCAAACAGATTATTTCCTTTTTTGGGGGGGGGGGTTGTTTTTCCTTTTTCTACAGCCAAAGTATGTGATTACCAATTCAAATTATGGCACTGTATGAAAAAAAAAAACTGCAGAAAATAAGGGAGATACAACATGATGTAGAAATGTAAATTAATGTATGCACACCAAGACTTAATACAATGACTAATTGTCAGGATAGATGCTTGTAGGACCCCAGAGGGCAGCACTTGACAGTGTTATTTATGTTTTGTTTATGTGCAAATAAGCTTTGAAGCTTTTATTGTATGAAAAGAACGATTCATGCAAGTGGACACTGTCAAGTGCTGCCATCTAGTGTCTTAAGTTCCACTGTATAACACATACTTTTACTTTACAAAGACTGTGTTCTTAACTTGCAACTCCATATACTAGACAACAACTAGTAAATGTATTGTAGATATTTCAATTTTCAATTTTGTAAACAGTAAAGTTGCCTCCATTGTGTCACTCACTTGAAAAGCAGTACAAGTAGAAGTTGACCTGTCCTCAAGAAAAACAAATATCTGCATTCCTCGTGTCTTGGTGAGATCTAGACTTTAAAGAACTTTAATTTGTTCTCTTGAAAGAATAGTAAGAAATACACAACAGCTATGTTTTTGCTTTATGCATTTTGAAATTTGATGCTGTTGCTCTACTTGAATAGAGATGACCAGTCTCACTAAAATAAGAGGAATTCATTTATATTAACTGCTGCCCTGCTCTGGTCCCATCAGTTGCGAGGCAATGGAACTGAACTTCCACCCTGACGAGGTCACTTGTGGTCAGTTATGTTACCTAATTACTTATGTGAAGATTGCACCTTTTCTATTTGAAACAAATGAAATTTTGTACATATCTTCAGCATCTTTCATGCACATGACGTTTGAAACTTTGTGAATGAATTTTCTTAAGCTTTTTGCTTTCTCAAGTTGTTACTTTTATAAAAAGAACCTCAGTTAGCCTTGTTTTAAACATGAGTCTGCCCTCCTTCTTGTCAAGTTCCATGCTGCAACCCAGGTGGCAGCACAGGCTCCCAGCAAGTCTGAAGACCTCCTATTGACAGAAAATGTACCTCAGCCACAATGAATGCATAGAAGCTAAATGCTGGTAGAAAAGAGTCATAAAAAACCACCATAAAATAGTGATGTTTTAGCAGGATCAAGCAATGACCAGTGTTAATCTTTGTTTTCAACTAAATGCAGTTATCTTTCCCCTGGGCCTGGATTAAAGGTTGTGCATATGCAGACAAATTTGAGAATTTCTGATAGTGTGAGACCCAGGATAATTAAGTTGTCAATGAAGCCAACAGAGAGTTTCTCTTGTTGAGTTTTAGAAGCGTTCATAGTGAGCACACAGAAATCGTAACCCAGAAAGTGCTAATCACAGCTATAGTCATTTTCCCATTACTGCTACATGTAAACATGTAATGGTTAAAAGATTCAAATTCCTCTTGAAGATACCTTTCATTGAAATACCAGCAAGCCTAGTGCAAAGCAAAAAGTAGTCTCAGTCAACAGCTTTCCTCAGCACACTTTGCACACATTGTGCGCGAAGTGTCCCGAGGAAAGCTGTTGACTCAATCTGAAATCAGCACTTAAGGGTTAACAAATAATGTTTGTGCTCTGAGGTCAAGGTGCTTAAAATTTCAGCATATCTGAAAGGTTGAATTTGTGCTAACAAAGTGTCTAGTGCTGTGTGGTCCCCACCATGTACTGTACAGCCATCTTGTCTAGTGCTGTGTGGTCCCCCACCATGCACTGTACAGCCATCTTGTCTAGTGCTGTGTGGTCCCCACCATGCACTGTACAGCCATCTTGTCTAGTGCTGTGTGGTCCCCCACCATGTACTGTACAGCCATCTTGTCCTGACCTGAGGCACAGTATGGAGTAACATGGAAGGTACACTGTGGAGAAATGGAGGGGGGGGGGGCAGTGGGGAGACTTGTCAGGAAGTTTAATAAACTGCTTTCACGGGGAGATGTTCTATGCCATGAATTTACCGTTTGGTGTAAATACTTCATTGAGACTTTGAAAATATGGCTGTATCCTGTGGTCACCTGCATGAACATATGAAGTAATTTAGTCTTTGACCTTTCAAAGGACACCTGTACTTCTGCCATACTAAGTTGCTGGATGCCAGGCCATAGAAAAACCGCTGACACATACTCATGTAAGGCCTTGTGTATTGATACATGAGTGAAAGCACTTAAAGTGACTTTAAATATGTGAAATAATTTTCTGACACCAGCTAAATAGATAAACTCTGTACTAATTGGAAGAAGTTATGAGTCTGGTATTTCAGGCCCACTGTATCTGTTATAGAGGCAGATGTTATGTAAAAATCATAAACTTACAGGTAATATTGGAAACTGTCGTCTTGATATGGCCACTCCCACAAATTTAGTAAGCCTGAAATATTGATACCAGTAGAGGGGGCTACTGGTCAAGAGGGTCAGCTGATGTTTCTAAGCCAAACCAATGTGAGGGGAGGCATTGTCATCTTTCGTGCTCCGTGGCAGCCTCTAATATGCTGAGGCCTCAAGGCTTGCACCATTGTCAACTTGGGTTCATCGCTTTGACCACTATGTCAATATTATTGAAAATGTGCAAGTGTCACGATGACATTTTGGACCATTGTCCACCTTGTGGCAAAATGTTGGCTTATTTGTTGGTGCAACAGGAAATCAGTGCTGCACTGAGCTGGGACATCAGAAGTACAAGGGAAAGAGATAATTCCCTTCACACACCAGCCAGGCATGGTATTTTCTCTTCCTCCACCTGCCAGGAGAGGTCATTGCCAAGATGAGAACTAGTGAGCATGGGGGAATGCATGTTAACACCGAGTCTCTAATTAAATTTGATGCAAATTATGGCTACACAAGAATCACATCTTGAAGTGCTTGACAAAATAATTATACAGATCAACAGCTGCATTATCTCATACACTTAAATTTAAAAACCGAGGGACCATTGGAAATGAAATTAATGATTAACCTTCTGGTGTTTATGGATGCTTTCTGGATAAGTAAGTTTAACTTAAAGTTCTCTAAAATATTCTGTTTTTATGTGATAGAAGTAAGTTCCCATCTTTGAAAGTCCTCAATTGCTTGATGTGTAGACTTTTGTTAACATAATTAAAGGGGGTGCAGTGGGCCAGTTATTTCTCGCCCCAGTAACAAACCCCCAGGTTATTATATCATGTAATAAGGCGACAGGGTAATTCATTCAGCTGAGCATCACTTAGGTTGTGATGAGCACCGAAAAGAGTTAAAACAGAAATCTGGTTCAAGACGTTCTGCCATGTAACATCCTGATGCTGTGTCCAGATTGAATGTGGTGGAAAGCTTAAGTTAAAAAATTTAAAAGAGGCTCCCTTTAGTTGGCAGACATTTCTGATGCTGTCCTTTTGAATGGACAGCCAAAATATAAAGTAGGCAACAATATACAGCCATATTGAGTTTGAAGGACACCATGGGTATATATTCAGTGGCTATGGAGTTACTAAAAGTGCTAAATGTGGGTGCCGAATGGTTGGTGTATATATATATATATATATATATATATATATGGTCAACTTTCCTCTCACTAAGTTGAAAAGAAATATTTTGGTACCACCAAGAAGAGAAGACTCTGCTGTATCTGATCCATGTGCCACTCGAATCATGATCACCGTCACTGGGAAAAGAGTATGATGATGTACAGTGAACCCTTGTTATAACAACACTCAGATATCTGACATGTTCATTACAGTAACACAAGTTTTGATTGCCAGAAGTTCATTTTCCTTGTTGTTTGATTCATTTAGCGGACATATTCAACTATCTGACACATTTCTGAGGGAACATGGTGTCATTATAACGAGTTTTCACTGTAGTTTTATGTCCATCAAAAATAGAAGGATATATTTCTTCATGTAAACAATTATAACAAGACGACATGGCGGCATTGAAATTGTGAAAATTATTTTGCTCTAAAGGGTTATGGTACAGTAGGGTCAAAGATAATTATCAAATATAATGTTATAAAGTACATTGATATCACAGATGCATAACATATATCCATTGTATTTTATTTTTCATGTAATTAGTTTAAGATGAGGTGAGCACATCATAAAGTTAATGGATGTCATTGTAAAATTTTTGCCTCTGTCCCTGCAAGATATATAATTTTGTACAGTTGCATGGGGAAGAAGAATGTATGTGTGTTACATCAGGGAGGTGGTAGTGAAGTCATCAAAAGTAATCATCCATATTTCCTGTTTACTTATGGCCATGTGTTTTGAAATTTAGTCCAATTTAGTGATGTCACTAAATATGTTGTTTAGTGATATAACCAAATGATACAGTGATAGCACTAAACCATTAATCAATACCCCTAGATCATTTAGCAATATTGCTAAGTCGTTATAGCTGTATCCCTAATTCATTTGACAATATCGCTAAATCATACACATTTATGGATATTGTCAAATGATTTGCCGATATCTCGAAATCATTAAGCAATATTTAGGCAATATCTCTAAATCATTTAGCAATATTTGTAAGTCATTTAGTGATAATGTTATTAATAAATGATTTAGAGATAACTCTGAATACTTACCGATATCACTAAATATGTAATGATAGTGCTAAATGATTTTGGCAATATCTCTAAATGATCTAGCAATATCACTAAATGATATAGTGACATCACCAAAAAGGACTATATGTCAAAAAAGCTAGCTATATTTACTGGGTATTGCCCTGCACCAAAAGCTGTTTATCATATCGTCCCAACATGAAGTTGTAGTGTAAGGTGTTCAGCAAGTTGACGCTGTCCACGAGCTGAAACCAGTGACTTTGTGTACAACTATTGATGGCTACAACGGCATGCTTTAAATATCATGGTGACTTTAGGTTATTTTTCAGGATCCTCATTCCTCCAAGTTCCAAATGTAAATTTTGAAGAAGGGAGTGAAAGGGTTGGGTGCTAAATTGGACAATATGGTAGAACATGTGATGCCTTCATAGTATGTATGCCATGGATTTTACTGAAGTGATGGTCTTCAGGGACATAGTGTTTCCTAATATAATGTTCATGATGGGGTCTGTGAAGTAGACCGTGTTGTTGTGAAACCACCTTGACCCTTTCACCCTTGAATTAACCCTATTGCTGCGGGGCCCGTGTTTATATGGTCCAAAATGCAGTTTGAAAAAACAATTCAGCAGCACTAGGGTTAAAACTCAATCAACAGCTTTCTTTGGTATGGGTTGGGCACCTAGTTCCCAACCCATACCAAGGAAAGTGGTTGATCTGGGGGATATGATCTTGGTAAATTTCGTCTACAGGAAGCCAAATTGTTTTCCATTTCTGTTGAAATTAGTTGAAAACACTGAAGCAGACATTTGACCACGAGCCGGTTTTGGCTGGTGTAAGGGGGCAGGGTTAATAATGAGGAAACATTTAACACTGAAGCCAAAACTGCTTCAGTATGTACCAAGGGACCCACCATGTGTGGTCAGAGTACACCTTGTAAGGAGGCAGCACTGTACCCATCTGAGCAGTGGTATGTTATGAAATTCATATGGATGCGAGTCTCTTGCTTGCCTCCTTAGCAGCCGTGACTGGGCGTTGATATTCTTTCGGCCGACGAGCGCCCACATCAATAACTTAAAAGAGTCTGGGAGGCTGTTATGGAGGCAAGCCTCCTCCCTAAAGCCACCAAAGAGTCAAATTTGAAAACTACATGTACAATACAAGACATGCATATTAATTTCCTGCCCCAAGGCAAGGGTTCATGGCTGTCTGTCAGGGAGGACACGTGGGCATATCATTGGCATAGACAGGGCTACATACCCCTTTCTCACAAAGCTAGCGTCTTTTGGAGAAAAACAGGTGTACACATACCAAAGTCATACATTTAGTGCTTCCTAATTTGGTTACAAGAATAAAATTTCGCCTGCCTGTTAGAAGTATTCTTTATTTCTAAAATATTGGTAATATCCAGCTTTCCTGAACAGGCAGCGGCCAGTATCTCGCAGGCGAGACTATGGCTACCAAGACAACAGAGCATGCAGTTGTGGCGTGAAATAAATATGAATGCCTCTTATTGTATCAAACTTAGATATTTGAGAAGTTTTGCAACCAAGATTCACCTTTCAAATAGTGTAAACACTGGTAAATGGAGATATTTCACTTTTCTTAATTTGTATATATATAGAGACAGAGACAATCAAGGTTTGCTGTCCAGGCAAAGAGTGTGAAAGATTCTGCATTTTGTAACTATGTTCCAAGATATTGTCTGTCAAACAAACATTTCACACAAGTGAATGCATTGATATTCATGCGTTCAATGACAAAGACAAAACTCAAAGCTGGGAATAAAATTTCTGTTTCTCCAGCTGACTCATTCCAATTTGTGAGTGTGGTATCTTATTGTAAAAGGAAGCATCTAAAGACGTATTTTGCAGGAAAAAATTTCATTAAAATGTGTGTTTTAAGAAGCCCAGGTTTAGCATTAATTGTAGATAAATTGAAGCAACTAGACAAGATCTTGATAGGGTGCTTTGAATTTAGAATGATGCATTAGAGCTTAAAACTGCTCGTGTTGTGACATGCCTCAAGCTGGTGGGTCTGTTGCGTGTGGAGTGCTCTACTTTGGAGCATTTTAATTACTCTGGGCAATTCTTAATTTTGAACAATTAAGTGATAAAGACAAATAAATATAAAATTAGGGGCAGGTGAAATTAAAAAGAGCTTGTCGGGTAAATAAATGTTGCCGCAATATTTGAAAGCTGTGCCTAATATCCATCAGTATTGTTTCAGTGTACATGTATGATAGTCATGTATCAAATTTATGATGAATTTATGTACTTTAACACTACTTTACAGACCATACCTGTGTGTACCTGAAAGTTTAATCATAAACAGACATACTACATACCAGAAGTTAGCACCTAAATTTTCTCCAGCTACCCCTGAAAAAGAGTGATCCACAGGCTAGGACAACAAGAGCTTGGAGGTCTTTCGTCAAAGTCAATAAATCTTAAAGTTGTATATCAGAGAAACTGCCGATATAAGTATGTTATATTTTGATTATGTTATTCTGTTATAGAAGTGTACATGTACATGAACTTCTTTTAATATAGGAGTTTACTGGTGAATATGCAGATTAAAGCATTCCCTGTACATATAAATGTAAATATGCATGTATAGTTCCAATTGCATATTAGGTTCACACAACTGTTTTGTTAGCTCATACTTTTTCTCTGTTTTCCTTCAGTGGGGCCCTGTTAGGGTTTTAGGATTATTGATCCTTTTGAGAGGGATTAGTGGCTTATTTGTTCTTCAAAATGTGGATAACTAGATTTTTTTTTTCTATTTTAAGATTAAATAATTGCTGAAATTTTAAAATATTGTAGGATTTCTTGCAATTCTGTAAAGGATTTTTGGATCTCGTGAGTCCAAACTTTTGGATTATTGGATTTTCAGGACTCCCCTAACAGGCCTCCTTCAGTTTGCTGTGGAATACGAAGGCACAGTATATACTATATCTCAGAAACTCATCATGACCATAGTACAAGAGATTTAAAACAGAATAATGAAGTGACAAGTTTTTGTTAAACAGGGTGAAAATGTAAAAAAATAATAATAATAATAATAAAACTGTAATTTCGGTGGTTGGAGTGACACCAATTATGAATGGTCAAATTGAAGTCTGAAAAGTGCCATTATTAATGTTAGCCAACCAGGCAGCATTATAGCCAGTATTTACCTGTAAAAAAGGTGTCCTGTCAGAATAAGTAAACTATGGTTAGAATTTGATTCTGAAAGTGAATCAACCTTACATGAAAGCACAATTTTATTGCCATACCCAGGGGTGCTTTTCAAAACAGATTTTACACAACATATACATGTAGATCGCGGGTATCCCTCTTATCAATATGGGCAACAATGTGGTGTTAATTTTTGTACGATGTGAGTGTGTTTATGTATGCAAAGGGACTACAAGGTGTCATTTGATTGGGATGTGTTGATTGTTCAGAGAATATATTATTTAATGCAAATTCTGCTTGTGGTCTGTGTGATTAAACATGAGGGAAAATGTACATAATTATGCCTTTCATTTTTAGAGATACAACTGAATCAGGTTTGATTTTGCACTGTAACGTGTGAAAGATACTAATAAAACTTGTATGATCTTGTCAAATATTTATCTGTTTCATTGTGACATAAGATAAGATTATCTTTTGCTGTGGTACCACAGTCAAAGGTCGGCAGGGCCCTCCTGGGTCATGACTTCGGAGAAACACCTGCAAGTGTGATGTTTGTTTTGACCATATTTCACCGTAACAAAAAGTAATATGGTCTCTCCATTTCGAACAAAATGAACTAAACTCTGACACAATTATATACACTGTATCTTGATAATGATGGTCTGCATTAAGAGATGAGCAACCAATATGACCAATAATTACAGAGAACTCCTTACTCGAATTTGAAAGGGAAGTCAAATTTGCACAAAATTTAGCCAAGACCTTTAATAATTCACAAATAAACTTTTAATTCATATTGTAAAAGTCTCAAAAATAATGCTATGGCCTTTAATCAAACATATTAAAACATAGAGTCACCACTTGTGAATTTTACATGGCAAGCAAATTGAAGAAACCCAGAAGTGGGTCAAGTCGGGTAATCCAAGATTGGCTGCCCATTGCTTTCATAATGGGCACTATGTTGCCAGGAAACCTTGGTCTAGCTGGATGTGGAAAATAATGGTCAACGGTTTCATGGTCTACATGAATGAGATGCACTGCTGTTTGAGCCCGAACTTCCAAACCACAGATGCTGTTTATTGTGGAAATACGATGACATTGGGTTTCCACCATAATCTCTTCAAGATACAGGAACATGGCCCTTCTGTCCACCGACATTCCCCGCCAGCCATTTCGGCAACTTAACCCTTAAAGTGCTAATCACGGCTATAGTCATATCATTATTGCTAAGCATATAATGGTTATAAAAGATTCAAATTCGTCATGAAGATACCTTTCATTCAAATACCAGCAAGCCTAGTCTGAAGCAAAAACAAGTCTTCGTCAACAGCTTTCCTTGGGACATTGCGCACAAACTGTCCCAAGGAAAGCTGTTGATTCATTCTTAAATCAGCACTTTAAGGGTTAAAAAATAGTATAGACCCACATCTTTTATATGGATTTCCAAGCAGGCCACTCCTTTATTATTCACTCTCCATGGCACGGATGTTGGCGTATACTTTTCTACCCACTTGTTTGGTCGAGAAAACCAAACTCGAGGAAAACCATTGTGCACAGTCAGAGTGGTAGGAACTCTTCCCACTTGCCGCCCTGGCCGTGAATCGAACCCAGGCTTCAGAGGTGAAAGACGAGCGTGTTGGAGCTCCACCAGCCATGAGCAACTTTTTAACCCTTTCTTGCCCCCCCCCCCCCAAAAAAATCCAGATGTAAATGTCTGCTTTAAAACCAGTGCTTAAATTTCATGTTAATAGAAATTGTTTTTGAGGAAACTTTGTGGTTGACATGTGATGGTATGCTGCAGGTCTACAGCTTTCCTCAACATGGGTTGGGAGCACTGTACCCTACCTGTGCGAATTGTTAACCCTTTAGTGCCACTTTCTTCGATGTGCTTTGGGTGCCAAGTGCAGCTATTTCCAAGGTCACAGTGGTACCTGAGTTAACTTTGGTTTCCACACAATAACTGAAGAGGTTTTCAAGCTAGATATTGCACAGCATTATAGTCCATATTTGGGGCTAGGCGAAGTTTGAAGATGGATGACCTTGACCTCATTTTAAAGGCCACAGAGCCACTTTACTGAATATGGTTTCATGCTTTCTGCATAACTTATAGCTTGGAGCTAGGACTTTTATATTGCACAGCTTTATGGTTCTCTGTAAGGGCTAGGTTGAGTTTGAAGATGGGTAACCTTGACCCAGTTTTCAGGGTCACAGAGAGATTGTAGAATTCCTGTGGTTTCTGCACAATAACTCAGGAAGTTTTTGAGCCAGGACTTTGATACTGTACAGGTATATCATTCTAGTCAAAAGCTACGCAAAGTTTGAAGATGGGTGACCTTGACCTAATTTCCAAGGTCACATTGGTACCCGAGTTAACTTTGGTTTCCGCACAATAACTGAAGAGGTTTTTAAGCTAGGACATTTATATTGCACAGGATTATAGTCCATATTTTGGGCTAGGTGAAGTTTGAAGATGGATGATCTTGATCTCATTTTAAAGGCCACAGAGCCACTTTACTGAATATGGTTTCATGCTTTCTGCATAACTTATACCTTGGAGCTAGGACTTCTATATTGCACAGCTTTATGGTTCTCTGTAAGGGCTAGTTTGAGTTTGAAGATGGGTGACCTTGACCCAGCTTTCAGGGCCACAGAGAGATTGTAGAATTCCTGTGGTTTCTGCACAATAACTAAAGAAGTTTTTAAGTTAGGACCTGGATACTTTTCAGATCTATAGTTGTTGTTAAGGGCTAGAAGAAGTTTAATGTTTGGTGACCTTGATATAATTTCCAAGGTCACATTGGTACCTGAGTTAACTTTGGTTTCCACATGATAACTGAAGAGGTTTTTCAACTAGGACTTTTATATTGCGCTGGATAATTGTCCGTATTCGGGGCTACGTCAAGTCTGAAGATGGGTGACCTTGACCTAATTTCAAAAGTCACAGAGCCATTTGGTTGAATACTGTTTCTGCATGATAACTTGCATTTTGGAAGTAGCACTTTCATATTGCACAGCTTTATGGTTGCCTATAAGGGTTAGTTCTAGTTTGTAGATGGGTGACCTTGACCCAGTTTTGAGGGTCACACACAGACAGTAGACTTCCTGTGGTTTTTGCACAATAACTGAAGGTCAAGTGAAAATGAGTGACCTTGCCCTACTTTCCAAGGTCATGAAGCCACTTTGCTGAATATGGTTTATAAATGATGACTAATTTTTCAGCTATAACTTTTATATTGTCCAGGTTTCTAGTCATTTTTTAAGGGCTAGGTTAAAGCTTAAAGATATGTGACATTGCTGTATGACCAACCTTCACTATTTTTGTAAGATCACAAGTGCCCTATCTACCACTATCAATAGGGTAGCGAGGGCAAGGGTAATGAGGGCGGAGGGCATCTATGTTTTACAAACATATCTTGTTAATTAGCACTTACAGTATGCAAGGTGGAGGGGGTAAAATGGGTTTGTACACTTTCACAGAATATGAAAAATGATGGTCAATTTTTGGCATATTTTGTGCTTTAGAAAGCTGACAAATGTCAACATCCTGTCACCAATCAGTCAGCTTCATACATCCAGTCCCCACCCCTCACTCCAACCCCATTCCTCCAATTGGTACCCAAGATTATTTGATGCGGCAAAGTTGCGGCACTTTTATGTGTAAAAGACTCGTCAATCAAAATACCAGCCTATCTACCCTGGCAACATGTAACGTATACAGTGCTTCCTCTTTTATAAGGCCACTTACTCAATACAAGGCAGATCCTGACAGCATGTGGTGGGTCCCTCAAGCACTCTGCCTGTTACTTCTATGTTAAATGTCCCATCATGAGGCAGATAAGTTGACTATAACGTGTTGCATGGCCCCCATCCATAGCATTATCTCTAGGATATAAGTACATGTCATTGTATGTATGGTAGGACCTGCTGTATGTGACCACCCCTTCTGCTAAGAAAAAGCGGTCACATACAAAAAGCAGTCTTTCACCACAGGTAAATCTACAACGAAATTGTCTCCCACAGCCACGTACATGTGGGCAAACAGTGGGTGGTCTGGCATGGCACTGGCCACATACAGCAGGTTCACCTGTACCACTATATTACCCAATAATGTAAATCCTTTGGCCTTGACATCAGTCCAGTGACTTGTTAATTGTGCAATGAGCATATGCACATCCTTATTGTACTGGATTTGAAACCACACCTACTGCCATCAAACACAGGTCTCGCAGTGCAAGTGGTCTTATAAGACAGGAAATTTTATTAGAGACTCGAGTGTCCCGAGTCATCTTGAGAAGATTTGCAATCTCTCATGAGAGGCTGCCCAGCTGTTGACCAGTTAACACTGCATCCCAGGCTGACAAACCAGTCCTCCATTCATGACAGCAAGGTTACACTGGATTGATCCGTTCAATTAATCACCGAGATAATGAGCAGAGTGAACGCGTATTTAATCCTCATTAAATAACCCAGCTTGAAGACTTGTACCTGATACAGTAACATATCTTATTTACAACCATCCCAACACCAAAATGTGGTCCGATATTGGAGGCGGTGTTAAAATGCAGGTACATGTACATGTATTCAAGAAACAGACTAGTTGTGAAAGAGGAGTCTTAAAACTAGAAAAGACCTGCTTCACAGCAAATCTGTCTGGGTGCCTTCAAAATGAGAACACTTTGAATGCTACACTTTGCCTTTGTTCAGCATAATCTAAATTTTGTGTATTACGCTAATTTGCATAAATCAGAATGTTACAACTTTGGTTCTTGGTTCATTGAATGTGGTCGTGTCACACTTATACAGTGAAGTTTGAATGACACTACTATCTATAATAATTTTGAAGCTATTCAATATTTTAATTTTGTGCCCATTTTAATTTTGTGTATTTACCTAATTTGCATAAATGAAAAACCTACAACTTTGGTTTATGGCTGCTGTCATTACCTGATTCTTAATGATTTAAAAAAAAAAAAAAAAAAAAAAAAAAAACACTGCAAAAAAAACACTGCAAAAAACAAAACAAAAACAAAAAACCTGAGGTCAAAGGCTCTAAAGTTGTGCTGACACATAATCTGATGATCGTCATCTTCAAAATCTCTGTCATTGATGTCAAAGCTACACCTTGCTATCACAAATTTGCCTCTTTCAACTTTACAGGCCTGTTGACCTATGATAAATATGTCAAGGCCACTGATATTACATAACATATTTGCATTGCACTTAATCTACATAAATATCCAACCTTAGAGCATCACATACACGCAAACACTGTTGGACTGTGAGTAAACAGTTTTCAACTTGAGCATCACATTTGGAATCGATTAGGAATGCCAAATGGTGGAAACGGTAGGTAGACAGTTTCAAATGGAACTTTGCATTTCCGTAAATAGATGGCGCTGCATGTATGTAAACAAAACGTTTGAGCCAACTTTGAAATATTTTAACACCCCAAAACGTTTGCTTCAAATTTAAAGCATGTAAACACAAAATTAGTTTCTTTTGGATAGATAAATGTTAGTCACCCTCCAAAAGGAAAAACAAAAGTTCATTATGAATTGCTAGGTGGAGCTGTGGTAAGTGCTGAAACTAACACTACATGATCAAAGATTAAAATGCAGCCATCTGATTGGCCATTGTATGAGGGTCTCTTTCATTTGGCCCGTAAAAAGTTTCTAACATCTTCAAATTAAAAATGTCTGTTACATTACTAGTATTGACAGGCATACTAATCAAGAAGTTTTACACTTTATGTTAATGTTGCTATAATTAACCTCAAATTAACTTTGAAGATTGGTACTTTTAACATGCATTGCCCAATGCCAAGAAGTGTCCACCCCTGCAATGCCCTTTCCAGTCAGCTTGAGAAAATTCTATGCTTTGCTGGTTCTGTGAAAGGAGTCAATTAGTGCTTAACGACAGATCAAAAAAGTTGGTTTATTATGGTCATATTTTATGTTGCACCTGTGTAACAAATAAGAGATAAATGCAACTTTATGGTCATACATGTAAAGTGTTACACCTGTTGGACAAATAGGGTTAAATACAACTTTGCTGTCATATATTGGTTTGCACCCATGTGACAAATAAGGTTTAAACACAACTTCATGGTCATACATGCGCAGTATATTGTACTGTACCTGTGTGACATAAGGATTAACATAAAATCACGTGTTGTGTTGCACCTGGGGTACAAATAACGGTTATTATAATAAACACTTTATTTGTTTTGTTATGAACACAAACATTTTTGATTTCCACTGCCTGACATACATACCAGATGGTCAGTATACACATAAAACTAACAATTTTTCACCCAAGTTCTCATCCAGTTTGTTTAAGATACACAAAACACGTCATTCTTTAACACATTCTTTACTTTTATTCTTAAAATCTACATAACCATGTTAACTAATCAGTGTTAATAGGTACAACATTAACACTATCACATTCAGTAGTTTATACAAAGCCTCTTGGCTATGCACTCTAGCACCAAGCATACAATTTATGTCAGAAAAACAAAATTATAATTTAGAGAGAGAGAGAGGAACAAATAGCCTCTATGTTATAAAGTGACATTCCCACCACCAGGTGGAGTTAACGCTTTCAATGCCAAATTTTGGACCGAGTCAATGGCTTTTCTGGGTGCACATTGGGCACAAGTCACCAAATGTGCACATAGAAAAGCTGCTGACCTGGGATATTCTCTCTTGAACTATAGGCATGCTGGTACTTGAAGAAAAGGTCTTTTTACAAGGAATACGGTTCTGGGATCCTTATGATAATTCAGGCTAGTTTGACTTAAGTTGATCCACTTAAGTCATGTTAAGCACTGAAAGAGTTAAGTTTATCCACATGTGCCATCTGGACCTTTCATTTCAAAGTTATCCTTCTACAAAAAACACATTACATTATTTACTTCGGAGGTGAGAAAAAGGGAAAATATATTCTATCAAAACATATGACACTTTATCCCCATCATACTCCCATTCTAAAACATTGATATTGTTCTGTTGTCTCATATTTCTGTCTACAATTATTAGGATAAACATGACTTGGTTTAAAACAAGAGGCCCATGAGCCTCGTGCTCTGCTGACTCAAGGTCATCCATTTTATGCGATATTCTACTTTTAGTTATGGTACATATACCCTATAAATTTGGTAGGACTAGCTGCATTGTTTGCTGGAATAATGATTTTATATAAATTTCGATATACTTTAAATTTGACTCACAATTTCCATACAACTATACTCGGTGCCATCAGTATCATCCTTGACTTACTTTTTTATCTGCATTCAGTTCTGCAAGTTATAGGTGTCTACACTGAAAATTGTAGGAGTTGTTGCAAATTTATAAATCGTTTTCATGTATATGTGCTGCCCAGTTACCTTGAAAAAGAGGTCAAGGTCATTCATATTAAAACAAATTGAGTCTTTTCCCAAGGCATCTCCTGTAAATTTTGTAATGTAAAAACAGGGCATTTTGAAAATAATGAATTTAATGCATTTATCGTCTATTTGGAAAATTCTACATAGAATACAACAGGTGGCACCACCAGTACTTCACGCACAATTGGGATTTGTCTCTGTAATAAACCTGTAATGTTTTATTCATATCAGAACCACAATTAAATGTACACAGCCCACCACCAGCTACTCACCTCTATCAACTTTATAGTCAAAGTGACCTTGAACCAGTAGGTCAAGGTCATCCATAATGGGTCTCTTTCTAGTTTTAGTCATGATAAATGTCCTATACATTTGGTACAACTAACAGCATTCTTGCTGAAATAATGAATTTATAGAAGTTTGAACACATTTTGACTTATAATTTCTGTGCAACTACAGGTGGCACCACTATAACATCAACCTTGATCGAAATTTTCACCTCCCACATAATCCCACCACATTTCACGAAGATCCACCAAAAAATTAACTTTGGATGCTCGAGCGTTCACAAGATTTTCACATTTCATTCCATAATTACATAGTACTGTAGGTGGCCCCACCAATATTGAACTTCACCTAGATTTTCATACTCCCTAGAAGTCCCGCAAGTTACACTGGATAAACTGGATGGCATCACACTGATGAGCAAAAGTTAACAGGCAAAAGGGCAGACAGACATGAAAGGTTGCATAAGCTTGCTGACCTCAGGTCAGCAGAGCTAAAAAAAGGGGCAGTCAAAGAGCATTTTATCAAAATGCTACAAAAAGTTGTATATGTGTACAAGTACATTGCATCTAGTCATTACTGATCAAAGTTAAGACTTTTATTTTTCTTCATATACATGATATATTTATGATATGTTCATGTGGTTCCCATGATATATGGTAAAGATGTTAACACTGAAGGGAAAGTTACCATGCCTGTACCCAGGCTTTGGGGGGGGCTGAGAGACATCCCCCAACCCCTCCCCAGCTACAGGTCTGGAACTTACTGTATCTTTAAGTTAAAACAAGTACACAGATAATCATATAAGGAATTAAGCAGAATTTTCTTTTAATGAAAGACTTCATTCTCAAGATTTACCAGGCTATTGTGTTCTTCTACATCAATGAAGATCACAAGTGATATGGTCACAAGTGAGACAACAAACAGTAATTCTCAATCAGACATGTAACATTCTGTTTATTATGTGTTACTTTACACAATTTGTTCTTCTTAGTCCTCAGTGTGCGCTTAATCAATGACTGCATGCACACTGTTTATAAGTACAGTTCATGATCTGTGATTAAATAACTGAACATCACCACAATTAAAATCATGTGTACAACTCTGCATGATCACATACATGCACAACTACTTTTGTGGAAACACTGGGGTCTTACCAGAAATGTTTTCTACATCCTGTATCTACTTTCATTAACACTTGTCTTGTCTTTCAATTGCATTAGTTACCATAAATATAACTGACTGGACCAATGCCATTCATGTTTGCAAAGGGTCAGTCACATACATGTAGTTGAATGTACTGTAATTCCTGTATTTCCCTCATTAAAACAATAGTTTCCTCCCCACCAGAGAACAAGTTCAGTTATGTTGCATGGTGACACAAGGGAGTCCCCCACCAGAGGCCAAAACTTTGTGTCTGTATGTCTTACAGGGTAAGAAGTACAGCCAAAAGCAGTTTCCTTTAAGGGAGGTCAAAGGACGGGGTCGCGGTAACTTGATTTGCTTGAAAAGATGGACCAAGTGATTATGACACCTTTACAATCTGAGCACAGTTCAGTTCACTGGATTGTTATTCAATAGGACGTGGCTACTGAACCAGGTCCGGTTTCAGTTGTTGAAGCAACTACAGAGCTGGACCCAGTACCCAAGACAATATACAAGGCGAGCCAGATCCGGTACTCTATTCACAACTGGGAGAAATCACTCAAGTGCCGGGTCCAGTATCGCAGCCAAATACAGTTTGAGGGCAGGATCTGATATGTAACTAATACTGTAAGAAAGCGCTGGAGTGCCGGGTTCTAGCCCAAAGTCCCTTGTGTACATACAGATAAGCAGAAATATTAGGTTTATTCCTTCCCATCCAAGATTTGCAAATATTCTACACCCCCCCACCCCCCCGTTTACACCATCCCCACCCTAACCTGTGTATTACAAAACGTTTTATGCTGCAGATGGAGGCAAGAATAATGACGTCATGACGTTAGCCAATCACCAGCCTCCCGGTTAAAATTATCTGCAACCAGACCCGGTCCTGTAGATGCTTTGTATTCAATAATATTGACACATGGTTTGACACTTTACTTCCGTTTAACTCTGTAATAAGAAGATACTGGTCTGACAAAAGTTGTATGTCTTGCAGGGACAGTTTAGAGTTTCATGATAACACAAAGTTGAAGATTCCCCCATAATGATGTGCTAAGCTCTTTATTAACTGGAACAGTTCCAAATTGAAATACAAATATTGCAGCATTTTCCAATACAAGGACAGATGTACAGAGCGTAAACCTGCAACTACTGCCCTCCCTCCCCCCCCCCCCACCACTGGTTCTGGTGGACGATCAAGTCATAAAATACATGACAGAATGAGATTGCCAGTTTTGTTATCTGTGAGCTTGTTACCAATTTCTGTGATTTATTTACAATAATACACAAAAATTAAAATGCTTATAACATCACATATAATACATGAATCTGACTTTGAGTTTTCCTATCCATCATCCAAATTGCTAGTGGCTTGAAAATGTGTAAATTCTGCTAGCAAAATTTTCTAAGCTTTATCCAAATTGGCTAAGGTTATTTCATAACTTATTCAATTTTTGATGCATATATTCATGGTATTTTATTTACTTAATTTAGATTTACAGAGTATAAATTCAAATCTAAATTTTGTTCATGATTTTGGCTAACACCAGCATCTGGCTGAAGACGTTTATGTTACTTTGGCCAAACTGGCTACGGTTGTAGATTTCCCACAGCCAGCAAAGCTCATTTCCTTCCTTAGCTCAAAGACGATCTGTAGTGGCAAACCATTGTCCCAAGTCTTCCTTGCTGTGATGCTTTCACTTAATTCCATATTAACGGAAAGCAATTTTGATGGCATGTCGCAGGTCAACAGCTGTCTGCCCAACCTGCCCCAAAGAAAGCTACTGACTCAAGTCTTACTCTGTATAAGAAAGGATATACAAAATATTTGCACTCCTAATATCTACCACTCATTCACAGTTTGCAAAAAACAGACACTTTTTTCCAAAACAGATGTCCATGCGAAGGATCAGGACGGCTTTAAATTTTTTATCTCTGTTTTACAATTTATCTTAAAAGTTCACAGTGATTATTTTCATCATGTCCACAAATGAAAAGAAAAAACACAAATTGAAAAAAAAAAAACAACTGCAAATGCTGATATTCTCCTAGTATGACTGTATGACTTAGATTTGTACCTTGAGCCACGTATATTAAACTTGCAGCAAAGACAGATTCTAATATGTAATACATACATGTATCTATACCACATATTAGAATGGTTGCATACAAGTATCACATTCTAGAATAGTTTCATTCCTGTGTCACATTCTTGAATTGTTTCAGTTTGCCTGTGTCACCATATGACTGTTGGTTTGGGGATAAGTTCAGTATTATTGCATGTCCTTTCATAATATGCATTTAAAGATCCAGCCAACATTATTTCCTGGAGAACCTATAATAACAGAAGGAAGGCAGTGTAACTATGAATGTTTATTAGACCGGTATTGGGGCCTACCTTTAACCCAAAAGTTTTATTTATTAAAGGCACTACACAAACCATTGTTCTCAAAAAATATTTTGCAGGGTGTGCAAAAATATGTCATGCTGAAACAATTGTAAGCACTCTTTCCATGTTTTCAATTTTTTTGCCACAGAGCATTTTTTTGCAACTGAACAAAACTTACATTAATGAAAGTGCCAAAAATAAATTTGGGAATAACTTGAATGTCCTTACAAGATTATGGTAAAAATAGCAAAAAGTTGAAGGAAATTATTGTAATATTATGAGCTATTTGTATGACTAAAGAATGTGCTTGACAAGGCTAAGTACAGCAGGTAGTGACTATAGCAGTACATGTATATGTGATCATGCAACACTAGCCTGTGGAAGAACTCTGCATACATGTATGTACTATACAGCAAGTACATCTATTTGTGGCAGTACTCAAGCATTTATACCATTATTGTACAAGATTTACTGTTAGTAGAATATGAATCTGCCAATAAACCACTCTAACCAAATGATCTGTCTCATTGTGTCCCAGTTAGTGACATGGGAATTCCAGCCACGCACCTCAGTCCACTATTTGAGCTAACTCCTGCTCCTAAAAATTTGGCTGCTGGTCAAATGTTTTCTGCTTAAATATTTTTGAATAATTTCAACAGTAATGAAAAACAACAGGTGAGATGGGTCAAGACAACATGCCCCCGACCAGCAGCCTTCCTGGGTATGGGTTGGGGGCTAAGCATCCAACCCATGCACATGAGAGCTACTGACCCAGTCTCAAACTTGGTTTTCATTAGAACAGATGAAAAAGATTAATGTGGTACATTGCTATTATTTTGCATTTTTTCACAATTCTATTAACTCTTGAAGTGCCAACTTTTGGACTGAGTCAACAGCTTTTCTCGGCACACATTGAGCGCAATGCACCCAATGCCCGCCAAGAAAAGCTGTTGACCTGGGATATTCTCTCTGGAACTATAAGCATGCTGGTACTTGAATGAAAAGTCTTTTTACAAGGAGTACGAATCTGGGATCCTAATGATAATTCAGACTTGTCTGACTTAAGTAGATCGACTTTAGACGTGATTGGCACTGAAAGAGTTAAGAGAGTGTCATACAAATTACTTTCTCTCATACCCACAAAATAAAGCCTCTGTGCATGTCACAGGACTGCATAAATTTGACAATGTTTCCACGGTGACAACTTTGGTCAGTCAGTCTTCGTGTTCCCTAACTCCCCGGGCTCTCCAGGATGCAAGGAATGCAACCAGAAACAAAAAAGTGATTCCTATAAGAGCGACTGTTGATAAAGCATTGAAGTAACTGCGATACATGACCCTGCAGTACCATATTAGTCCTAATATAAGACCAAACAGTGGAAACATAAAAGCACCTAAGTCCAACTCGACAGCTTGTATTTGTGGAGCAGGAGCTCTTGTATTCGTCATTTGACTGAGCAAACAGTGAATCACGCTATTGTCTACTATATTATATGACTGTAGAGTCGATGAGTCTCTTTTTAGTTCTTGTCCATTACACACAAACCGTACTAGTAGATTTGCTGACAGTTCTGCCCCAAAATGTTGCCTGAAAATATAAAAAGATGAAGGGGAATATACATGTACAATGAATATATCAATTATAATATACCTGTATGCATATATTAAGTCACTTCATAAGCTCATTGTCATCTCCACTGAAAAGTGGTGTAGAGACAACAAGGAACTTGGTCTGCTTGGGCACAACTTTTGTCACTCAAGTAAGGTTACATGTTAATTATGTCAACCGGTTTAACATGACATGCACTTTGAGTGATCTTAAAAGTCTGTGTGGATTAAAAAAAAAAAGTACAGTATTGTCCCATTTAGGTGACTATAGCACTTTCAAAATTTAAATTTAAGCCATGTTTTGCATGTTTTGTTATTTAGACCTGTCCAGCATATGTACCTGTACACTGGCAACATTTGTTCTGCCAAAAATACCTCATTCTAATCTAGCACACAGGAGCAGGGGTTGGCCAATTAAAAGCATCTCTCCTGCCTGCAACAATATATCACTGTGAATGCAAAAATATACGCCAACGATACACATTTCAGTTCTTCTTCTACACAGTAAAATGCTGCAAGGCTATTGAGAAATGAGCCCAGGTTCACATTTAAAAGCTTACATGTATGTGACATGTGCTGTACAGTTATGTCTGAAGTTTATCCTGAACCAGTTACCCTGCATGGATATGAAGGATAAGGTTTTAATTGTAATATTTCATTTGATTTGTCACTCATTGGTTTTAAGTAGTAAATAAACCAATAAGAGGCCATGGTGCATATAATGAAATACTGACTCCTCCCACATTCAATATGGCATAATACATTTCTCCGATAGAACTTTGATTTGGTGCATACTAGCCACTTTTAGACACAGGACAGTGTTTCCATTACCCCCAAATGGGAATATATTACCCCTTCAAAACCTGAAATACCCTCAGAGAAAATTCTAAAGGGTCACTAGTCATGCAAAATTGGTGAAAATCTAGTCTTTAACCCCTGAATATCCCTTCTTGTGACCCTCTGAAAAAAATTCTTCGCGGAGACACTGATGGGAGAAAGAACATCCAGTATGGGTGGCCCATTGGGGATAAAGTTGAGATCACTCGTTGAATTCTCATGTTTTTGCTTGGCACAGCCTCACGAAAACATGAAAATCCAACAACTCGTGGTCCCAATGTTATCCTCAATGGGCTACTTATACTGGATTCTCTATATCCCCGAACCTATAATCATCCAATTTGACCCAAAAGGAGAATTTTCCCATTTCAAGTTTCCCAAATTGATTCTGATTTGGATTCAATAACTGTGTATATTTCGAAATTATTTCAGAGCCAAATATTCCTAAATGGACCCCCTTAAAAAATAATCAAGCACTTAGAACTGGGAAATTTATTGTTATTATAATACAGTATACATGTATGATACACAAGTCCACATGGTCTATTCTGAACTGCATACATTTTATCACAGACATTTGAGACTCAGGGTTCAATATCTGGTATCACATCGCAAAAAAAGCAATACAAAATTTGCTTAGTTGTGATACAATAATTCATCTGCAATACAAATGTTGCAGCACACAATTTCTGTGCAAAAAGAAAAAAAAACTGTTATTATTATGATAGCTTTTATCATTATCAATTTGACAACCGGTCGTGAAGTGTTCCTTGTTACCATAATTTTGTTCATTGGTTGCAACATAGCATGAATCTAATAGAAATATATTGAGTGATTCTGAAAGTTGCCGCAAGCCTGCTTGATATTAAAGTATTCCGAGGAATAAGCACCACACTTAGCAACAAGAAACATCCCCACTGGTGTTTCCAGGCTCATCCTTTGTAGATTTGATCACACATCCCCCATCATGCACACTGTCCAATGAAATAAGCATTAGATGCAAGTGAGCCACAAAAAGCAGATGTGGATTAAAAGGAAAACATGCCAAATTCTTGGTACAATTTACTAGAATTAGAAACTAAATTTTAACTAGCACTGTAGTTTCATAAAAACTATTGGATGTAACAAAACACTCTGGAATTCACACAAATCGCTATTTATTTGCATTACACCAGTGTACAGACTGTGATTAGATACATGTCAGTAATGAGGACACTATCCTAAATGTTGACTCATAAATACATCAGTATGTAGGGCTACATATATATTTATTGAATAAAAGCATGTGGTGCTGTACTACTTTTCTCAAATTGTATAACCTTCACCCAATTTCCAGTGGTCTTATTGCTGATACCTGTTAAAGTAATTTCCTTCTGTAAGATTTTTGCGATATTCAGCACTATTTGTACACATGATACACAAAAGCTACATGAAAAGGAACAGGGGATAACTTGGGCATCACAGTTGACAAAATTCTGCAGTTTTGTGATTCTGCTACACATATATGGAATAACATATCAAAGCTAGTTGTTCACAACCTATTATTAAACCTACAGAAAGTACAATAACACTATGATGTTACACAATGATCTTGTTTTTTTTCAAATAGCCCAATAATATATTTCATGTACTTTTTATGTTATAAAAGTCATCTTTCTTATTAGCATTTAAAATATAAAAACTTGAAATGTTTCATAAACAAAATCATATAATGCCTTGAATATATACATATAATTGACACTTCTACTAGGCACAGTTCCCACTGAAAAATTGGCAGCAAATGGGACCTTAACCCTTTCCCCAATAAACCACCCAAAACCAGCTGGTGCTCAAATGTCATCTGCTTCAGTGTTTTCAACTAATTTATCAACAGTGATGAAAAGCAATCTGAACGAGAATTGCAGATGAGGCTATCATGAGCACATGCTCCACGTCAACAGCTTTCCTCGGTATGGGTTGGGTACTAAGAGCCCAACCCATGCCAAGGAAAGCTGTGGAGTCTTTTAACTCAAGGGGGAAAAGGTTAAATGACACCAAATATTAAAGCCTTGATTTGATAATTGTCTCTAAGGGGGATGCCCCGGACCCACTACAATGCTTCATGACTTCAGTGCTCGCAAATCAGTGCTCTGCACAAGAAGCTATTTGCACCTCAGTTTCACTTAAATTTGCACAGCTGCAATTGCTCCACGTCTTTTACCTGTTAAATTGAACCCTGAGACTAATAAAAAAGGTTGACACTGGGCATTCTTAGTTATGCAATGGTGCCTAAGAAACTCCCATAGTTTTTTTTATTGGCCTTACCTTTTAAAAGTGGCAATGGTATCCTCTGGTTTGGCTTGTACAAGTCTTTGTCGTTCATCAAGATACTTTAGTCTAATACGTATATGTCCATCCAATCTGTCCACACTTTCTGTTGAGGACAAGGGAACATCTTGTATATTGGAATCACCTGAGATAGCAGCACTGGAGTGGTCAATATCTGCAGAAGTTTCTGTTGACTGCACTTCACTGCCAGTGTGCAAATCTGCAGAGGTGGCCTCTTGGGATATCTTTGATTCTTCACCATCCACCTTTGGTACACTACATGTATTTGTCCCTTCTGATCGCTGACCTGAAAAGAAGGCTAACCTCCTTTGTCGTAACTCAGTTTCGCTGAGGTCAGTACCTGGACTTCCTGGCAATGCATTTTGTGCTGGGCTACTGGTTTCAGTTTCTGCTGCTGAAGCTGACGGGATTTGAGATGGCTGTAATCTGTCTGATACATGAGGGTCTTTGGTTGTCTCTTCTGTGGTGGCTGAGCTGAGCCCATCACTGTTTGCTCCAGACTCTGCATCAGTCTTTGGTGTTTCACCTTGTGGCTCCGGGACCCCACCGTCTGCCTCACCTACAACATCCTCCCCCTGGTCCTGATCCTCATTCTCCCCCACATCCTCATTGTCATGATCGGCAATTTGTGCTGTTACCCCTGCACCAGATCCAGCCTGCCCATTGAGAGGTGCAGCTCCTGTTGCCTGCTGTCGTATTCGCTGTACAATGGCCTGCAGACTCCTCCGGTCCAGTACAATCACCGCAAATGGCTGGTAGGCAACGTTGGTGGAGGTCCATGCCAGGAGAAGACAAAGGACAACCAGAATGAGGCCCACTGTGAGTGTCACCTCATCCCCAATGCCTTCTATCAGTGGCATACCAGGAATTCAGCCACAGACCTGGGGGAAAATAATATACACAGGGAATAAATGTACAAGCACAGCCATTGACCAGTTTACATATTTCTCACAGTTATTTTTGACATGACAAATATTTAAAACATTTTTTTGAACATGTACACTGTATCACATGGAGAAGTCCTACTCCAAAAGGACAAATAATGCAGGCCAGCACTATCCATATGACCAATGTTTGCTACCACATGCAGTTACATGCGAGCACCACACATGTACACACACAGCAGATCTGACAGGTTATTTTGTTTGTTATTTCAAATGATGTGAAGTGCCAGATTCAGAAAGTTGTTGACCTGGGGCATTTTGATAGGGCTCAAGGGTTTCCGCCAGAGGGTAAAACAGGTAAAATAGTATACCCTACAAAATTTCAAGGATACTTTTGCTTACCCTAAAATTTTGGTAAAAAAGAACAATTTTAGCAAATATTATCCCTAAATACCCCATAAATCTTCATTGTCAGTCTTTTCACTTTGAAATATAAATAATTGAGTACCCTAAAATTTCACTCGGGCAGAAACCCTGGGCTCATCTACAATTCTCAGTCAAAATTGCTTTTTTCATTTCTGTTGAAATTAGTTGAAAACACTGAAGCAGATGACATTTGACCACCAGCAGGTTTTGGCCAGTTTAAGAGTGAAAGGGTTAATGCCACTAATTTGATGAAAGTGTTGAATATATCAAAAATTGTGACTTTTGTGTCAAATATCTATGAATTTCCTGAGAATTCCTTCTTTCTGGGGGATAAGTGTTCAGCCTTGACAGGTTAAATGTTGCTCTGGGACCCAAATCATATGTTCAGTGTTCAGAGTAGAGAGATGTTCGGGGATTGCAGGTTCCAACACTTGGCTCTCCTATTAAATAACATACAAAAAAGTTGGGACCTGAAAAAAGTGTTCAGGTAACAGAGGTGTTCGGCTATTGGAGGTGTTCGGATTGACAGGTTTTACTGTACATTTAATTCATCCGTCCCCATTATCCTGTAAAGAAAACATGTTGCATTTAATACAAAAGAAATCTAAAAAGCAAACTTTACTGCATGCACATGTTGATAGTTCAAAGTTTAGGCTTGCTACATCCACTCAGAAAATGTTTCATTTATTATGGTGCACAAAACACACTCACTAACTGGAGACAGAAAAGAAAAATAAATCTCAGTGACAAGCGAAATAGGATTTTTGGCGAAAACCAATTAGATTCAATGTCATTTAAGATAAATGTGATTTGGCTGCTCATGTCAGTGATGCATATAATATATGAGGGGGAGGAAGGAAGAGCGAAAGAGAGAGAAGACCACGGTGTCAACAGCCTATGCTCAGTTGAACCACAAATGTTCCCCCTGAAGTAAATCCTCATACCAGAGCCCTGCTTCAGCTATGTACAGTTTGAACTGAGCTATGTGTATGATAACCTGAGCTACACTAAATTTTGAGCTGATACTTAGAGAGTGGATATCAGTGTAGGTATATCTGAACAAGATGGTACGTCATATTCTAAACTTGTACTCAAGAAGTCATATTGGACCATCTGTTTCAGCCATGACAGATTCTGCTTTTTGGAGAAAGCAAGGTCCATGTTTCACTGTTTGTTACTTGCTGTATTCAATACAATGCCAGTGGTAGTGCTGTGTAAGATTGAGTGGCCTACAAATTACCCAGAAACCTAAGTGCGAATCACTCTGGTATTGGAATCTCCGCTGGGCTTTCCCCGCTTGGTGAACTTGTACATAGATCACATTGTTTCAGGATCAAATGACCACTTCAATGTAGGTGCCAGCAATACGGCATAGCCAAATTCTCACTAGGTCATGCCGAACAAGCATAATGAGAATGCGGTGTGCCAATTCTGAATTGGTGCAGATTCCCAATCCTGCAAACCTTATGACATTATTATATTATATAAAAATACATGCATAACATAAGTTATGTTATGCATGTATTTTTATATAATATAATTATATGGTGTATATTCTTTAATGTAATGCTAAATAAAATAAAATCATATTATCTCGACCCAACAATGTTCAACCATAGTCAAACTAAATGAATCCACAAAAACAAAAACAAAACGTGGCTTCAATGTAGTTGTAACAGCTTTGTACGCGACATTGCAAAGAAGAGCGGTGATTTGTCCGTCAATATGCCAATCAGTTTTGCAGGCTTGGTGAGGTGTAGCCTGATACGTGTACGTACTATGAACTGATAAACAATGCTCCACTTTGTTATCAGCCCACCTGCTTATGACAGAAGACAGAATCCAAGGGACCAATGACGCAGGAACAGATGCTGGCCTGAGTTTGTTTCTGACACACTGGGCACTGACAGACAGAGTGGTGACGAAGGTTACCAAGGCCCAGACGGCCACAGTTGACGGTGTTGACAAACGATTCCACCAGATAAAATCCAAATCAGCACACGACAACTGGTTAACTCTTTTGCCAATCTTTCTGTTGCTAAAATTGTCAAAAATGCATTATTAAAGTTGAACACTCTTGTTAAATAACCACAACATACATCCAATTACTTTGCACTGTCAAGCTCACTGTCATCCAAAATGGGATCTCGCTGTCTGAAATGTTGACGTCAGAAGCATGCGACCTTAACCTTCACACATACTCTATAATAATCTCGAATCTAATACAAAGCATTCAGTTACAACACATACATAACTGTAATTGCATAACTGTCACAAAATTATTTTATTTGAAAATTTTATCCGAAGCTTTACACTTTAAGCCTCATGTTTATAGTTAAATGGAAAAGAGCAAAAACAATGATCCGAGAGTACACTAAAAATAACCAAGATGGCAGGTCACTCAGCACAGAAGGGAAAGCTCCTCGCCGTTATTGGCGATGAAGTGAGTATACAGGTGGTGTTGAAGGTTTAAATACTGCAAGCTAATTCAGCTAAGACTATTTATAGGAATATCTCGCGAAAAAAACCCCGAATTTTCCTGAACATTGGCAAATTAAGGAAGTAAAGTAATCTGAGGTATGGTGTGTTGGTGGTGGTGGCAGGTGATCGTCTGCACTGTCACATGACTGACACTGACAGTTCATTACTCACTGTTTGGAACATTTGGATACATCTATGAATGTGGCACAGTAAAATCTGTTTTGAGTGACCCCTCCTTTTGGGAGGCCACCTGCCTTTTGGGAGACCACCTGCCTTTTGTGACCACTTTTCTTGTGCAAAAACATCCAATGATAATTTACCTGTTTTGGGAGACCACCTGCAGAACCAGACCAGTGGCTACCCTAAATAGCCCCAAGAGATCACTTATCCAGCCACAAATACCCCAGTTAGATAAGTTAAATCTACCAATTTTTGCAAGAGTACTAAAACTGTTTTGATAAAATGAGTTTACAAAAAATAAATATGGTTTGACATCAACAGAAAAATAAACATCTGACTGGCAGATGTAGTTGGGTGTAATAAATGTAGAAACATGCATGTATGAATCTAAATTATGGATGGAAATTCAAACTAAAGATAAGTTGTTGACCAGGTGGCACAACCATCAGCTCTCCTTTGGGAGACCAGTTGCTTTCTGTGACCACTTTTGGGTTTGTCCCAGGGGTGGTTTCTCAAAACAGGTTTTATTGTATTGCCACTATCCAGATATTGAATACCAGGAAAGTTCTCAGCAGTATGCTACTGACAAGCCCAAGACCACATGTTTCTGTGTACTATAGTCTATAGTCTGCTCCTATGATGAACAGTCATTGGTGAAAAACAATGCATAAGAAAAGGAAATTGAAAAACAAATGGTTAAGAAGCAACAAAAACCCTTCACTATTTGATCCTTTACAGAAAGCAATGAAACTACTGTACTCCTTTGAAATGTAATGCAATCAAGATATATTTTCATGATAGGTACAGCAAAGGACCAAATCATAGAAATTTCTGGCCCACAGTGAAACCGTTCCTGGACATAAAAATAAAAGTATAAAAAACAACATTACCAGGTATACTTGTTAACAATGACAAAATCATGACAGATGAGAGCGAACTTTGCTCATTATTCGGTAATTATAATCCCAATACTTCAGATCTCTCTAAATTAACTGAATTAGACTATGAGAAACATCTCAGTATTAAAAGAAAAATTTTCAGAATTTTGAGTCTGCTCAGACACACTTTAATTTTAATAATGTATCTGAGAAACAGGTTAATGATAAAATGAGACCATTAAAAATTAAGAAGGCCACTGGTCATGATAAGATACCAACAAAAGCTCTGAAACTATTGGCCAAAGTTATTGCACAGCCCCTAGCCAATATCATCAACTGGGGTACATGTATAGAAATATCATCCCTTTCCTCTGAAATGAAAAAGGTAAATGTGCTGCCCATTTACAAGGAAAAAGACCATCTGCAGATAGAAAATTATAGACCTGTCAGTATACTTCTAGGCCCTTTTAAGTTTTTAAAGGTTTATTAACTGAGCAACTGAATGCTTTCTGTGAGACTATCTACAATCCTGTGATCTTGGGATACAGAAAGGCACATGGTTGCAGTTCTCTTATAATGAAACTAATAGAGTAGAGAAAATCATTAGATGGTAAATACTTTGTAGGAGTTGTACTTTTGGATCTACTGCAACCTTTCAACAAGCTTCCACATCAATTACTATTGGCAAAGCTCAGAGCATATGGAATGCAGACACCTGCTCTAGACTTATTGAAGAACTGTCTCTCTGATAGAAAACAAAAATTAAAAATTGATACCACCCATAGTTCCTGAGATGATATTTCAAAGGGTGTCCCCCATGGGTCCCTATTGTGACCCGTGTTATTTAACATATTAATTAATAAAATATCTTTGCATCAAAAACTGTGATCTTTACAATTATGCAGATGGCAATACTGTGACTGTCAAACATAAAAACAAAATAGAAATGAGACTTGGTCTTCATGGTGAAACAAATGATTGTATCGCATGGTACAACAACAACAGTATGAGAGCTAATCCTTCAAAGTTTTAAGCTCTTTGTCTGAATTCAAAAATTAAAAAACACGAAATCTCAAATGACATGCCTCAGTTGGAACAAAATAGCTCAACAAAAATCACTTTTCAGAGCGATGTTGATATGCTGGGTATCACAATAAATGACAAGCTGTCCTTTAATAAACATGTTTCACCCTTGTGGAGAAAAGCTGCCAGACAGCTGAATGTATTATGTCATCTCGGCAGTCTTTTAGACAAAAGGACAAAACTAATCATCTGTAAATCATTTTTTTTTTTCAAACTTGGACTACTGCCCTTTGGTGTGACACTTTTGCAGTGCAACCAATACTGTCAAGATAGAAAAAAAATACAACAAAGGGCACTAAGCTTTATTTTTGAGATTCAAAAGACAAAAAATTCTTCCAAAACATGTACAAAATATGACCCATTGGCAAAGGCAAACTTGCCATCTCTTACTATTTGTAAATTAAGAGCCCTTGCCAAGCGGGTTTACATGTCTATAAATAAAATGGACCCATCATATCTCCACGATCTATTTCAACCCAAAATGTTCACCCAATGAATAAGAAAGAAGAATTTAGTGAAGATTCCTAAAGTAACAACCACTTCTTACAGCTTAACAAGTTGGAGATATTAGGGAACAAGAATTGTGGAATAATCTTCCAGACCGGCTCAGAGAAGATATGAATATTAAAGAGTTGAACAATCTCTTAAACAAATGGGATGGTCCCGACTGTAAATGTGCCTTTTGGTCTTCATAAGCAAGTAACTATCTATGTTGATATATTTATATTAATGTGGGAAGTGTGTTGCCTCTTGGGGCTAGGGTAGGGCTCTAATGGCAGTCTTGGTCACTTCCTCATGCTAGGAGGTGGCCAAGGCGGTCATGGGGACTCGGTGGGCTTCATGATGGTCTCCAGTGGGTGACATACTCTTCACATGTACTGGTTAGTAATAAATTACATAAAAATATTGCTGTCAGGCTTAAACCATCATCACTACTCCATCATTATTCTCATATTTAGGTTTCATTTGTTACATGTATGAAACTTTGAGGAAACTCTTTTAGTAATTTTATACATAATTTAATTATATTACCTTATATTGTAATATATACGTTAGTTTTATTCAATGTCTAAGTTATTGTTATTTAATTTCCTTTTAACTTTTATTGACATACTCTACCTTATACATTTGTGTTGGCAAAGAGCCTTAGACTGCTCATGTTTATTTTATGTAAACGGACGATGAATAAAGCTTATCTATCTATCTATCTATCTATCTATCTATCTATCTATCTATCTATCTATCTCTATCCTGCAAACATCACAGAAGTACAGTCAACTTATGGATGCCTCTATTTTAATGGTACCATGATAGCTCCAGGGAACTGTACCCAGTATTATTGTTGGCAGTTTTTAGCTCTGCTGACCAAAGGTCCCAGAGCTTATGCGACCGCGCATGTCTGTCCATCCGTCTGTAAACTTTTGCTCATTAGCGCGATACCGTCCACAGTTTTCAAGTTAGCCCAATATAACTTTCAGGGCTTATAGGGTGCTTGAAAATCTAGGCAGAGTTCGATATTGGTGGCGCCACCTTCATTATTATGTAATATAGGGGTCAAAATGTGAAAATCTTGTGAACACTCTAGCATCTTTAATTTTCTGGCCAATCTTCACCAAATGTGGTGGGATTGTGGGGAAGTCTAAGTTGCCAATGATACAAGTTGTACCACCTGTAATTTGACAGAGATTATGAGCCAAAATGTGCTTTAAGATGTGAATTCCTTATTTGGAAAAGTAATTGGATTAGACTTGCCAAATTTATGTGGTACATAGACCATGGCCAAAGGTAGAATGTTATATAATATCAGTGACATTGACCTATTTTTGTTAGGTCACCATGCCTGTAAAGTTGAAAAGGTGATTTTGTAATGGTTGGGTGTAGCTTGGACATCAATGGCAAAGAGAATTGAGCCTCCAGATCAAAATTGCACTTGATTACATAATACATGAAAGTGTACTTGGTGACCTGCTTTTTGGGTCACTAAGACCCAGTAATGATATGGAGCTTGGCGCTTGCCCAAGTTGATTGATTTTCCTCAATAACTCGAAAAGTTATTACCCGATTTGAATAAGCAGACTATATATGGAAAGGTGGATGTTTGGCGCATATTTTGAACAGTAACAATTTTTACTCTTGAGTTGAAGGTCCAGGTCAAAGGGCCAGTTTGAATATTAGGGTGACCTCGTGAATGCTCTGCACCCCACAATTCTTGAGATAGGCCCATGTTGCGTTTAAGAGTTATAAAGTGTTAAAAGAGTATGTACATGTAGCTAGGACTATATTTGTGACACAGACAAAATATAAGTAATTTAGCCATATATGTATATATATATATATGTACATATATACATAGTAGTACATGCAGTATACATACATACATACATACATACCTACATACCTATGTCTACAGGTTGTCTGTAGCACACACAAAAAAAAGTTTGCTCTTTTACTCATGTTTGGAGGTTTGGGCTAAAAAAAACCAAAACATTTTTATCTTATTTCTGACAAAATATAATTTTATGGGGAATTAATAGTGTTAAAAGCTTTGTAACATGATTTTTAAAGCTAAATGGTGCCAGTAAGCTATGAAACTTCATGGACAACCATGATATATCAGGTTAGCCAGACAGAGAGGTGGTTGATGTCAGGAAGTTCTAATGTAGAAGAATTCTATAATGCCGCTCTCATCAGGAGCCAGGAGTATCAAGTCCCAGTAACGTTTAGAAATCCTTGGCATAGGGGAAATATATGCTAGTTATAATACTTCACAGCGAATTTTAACTGGTATATGAAGCATGCATTTCCTGAGGTCTAAGCTTATAAGTCTATAAGATGGCTGTGTGACTTTCAACTTGCATAAATTTGTTATTGTTTTTTCCCCATCCAGGATACCTGTACAGGCTTCCTTCTTGGTGGCATTGGAGAAATGAACAGGGCACGTCAACCAAACTTTCTTGTTGTGGACAAAAGTAAGATGTTTCTTCTTGTAGGATTTTTCCTGTGTTCTACATTTTTGTGAGACAAAAGTGATGATAAAGGGGATGGATAATTAATGCCCCGCATCGTAAATTTGATCTGTTTGAAAAATCTCTTTCATGCAGTACTTATATAAAAAGATTTGGGAGAAATTCATCACACTTGATTAAAACATGGATTGAAGTTAGACTTTAATGAGGAACACGATCAATAACCTTGACCCATTTTTTGGAGGTCACCATGCCTGTAAAGTTGAAAGAGGTGAATTTGTAATGGCAGTGTGTAGCTTGGACATCAATGGTAATGTCAGCACAGCACCAGCGCTATGGGCCTCTTGTATTACATAATCTGGGTGACCTTGATCTTCTGTTCAAAAGTCACTGAGGACATAAAGTTAAGGACTCGCTCATTGTTGTCTTGGCGCATGCAACAGTATCCATCTGACAGGAACTGCACAAGTAAGCTATGATTACATGTAGAGCAAAGTGCCATCTGGTGGATGTTTTATACACTAAATGTACATAAGCTTGATATGCTCAGAAGCCACTTGAGGACTCACAACTTTGAAATGCAGGTGCAATACAGCCACAGTGCCAGCAGAGGATTAGGCCGACAGGCCTTTTGTGTTGATGCTAAGTCCACTGGCTTATCTTTGATAGATCACCTGGCATACATACTTCACAACTCTCATGTATAAGTGTTTAATTTATGTCTATGGTTACCATCTAATCACCTAAAAAGTATATACTCTCTGAAAGAAAACATTACATCAAGTTTGATTCTGGTACTGAATGTAACATTTTAGTATCGCTATTGATGTAATGAAATTTTCAGTAAAACTCTTAAATTTTGCATAACATTTATAATAGCATTAAAAAAAATAAAAATCAGACTTAGTTTATAATGTCAATTAATAGAACATAAAACACTCTCCCAAACTGTATTTCAATTTTTTTTGAAAAAGCGGTTGATTCTGATGTAATTGCTGTGCAAATTTGTTTCAAAAAATAAAATTTTTATTTCAATTTAAACATCTTGTACATTTTGAGCTAAAACTGTTATCCAAAATTTATATGTTTTTCCTGCCAGAAGTGTACTGTTTTATTTCCCATAAGAAAATAGTGTTTGAATTCCCATTTTGGTGTTTGCGCTATTCTTTTTTTTTTTTTTTTTTCCACAAATACGTTAAAGCTTTTTAACTGGGCAATTAAAAGTAAATTTCTTAACACTTATCGAGTGTTCTATATTTTTAATAACTTAATCCAAATGTGTACATTTAAAAAATATATACAGTGAAACCTCATTATAATGACACCATTTGTTCCCTGCAAAATGTGTTAGCTATCTGAATGTGTCAGATAAAAGAGTCACATAAAGTCGTACTTTCCATGTAAGGTGCTGTGAAAGTGTACTACACCCTTAAAGCTCTGCCATCTTCCCCATCATTTCCCATCCATTCACTTACCTGCTGCTAATATCAGGTTTATATCAACACTTTTGAATCTGCCATGGGAATGAACTCATAAGGGAGAGACTTTGTACTGTATATATGTAAATTATTTAATGTCTAATTTGAAACCCCGAGAGTCCAACAAGCAGTAATAACTTTATTCATAGTTGCTCTGGTTGTATTTTAGGAAAGATTGTTTTACAATGATCATTGAGCTTATTTGGATGCAGCTGATAAATATTTTGTTATTGCACTTTTTAATTTTAGATACCAGTGTTGGTGAAATAGAAGAAGTCTTCAAGGGTTTTGTAAGGAGAGATGATATTGCAATTGTTCTGGTAAACCAAAATGTAGGTATCATAATGTTTATCAAGCAATAATATGCTGTATATATTCTATCATATCTATGTGGATTAAAAAAAAATTATCCCTTTTGATTTGATGCACCTAAACAATTGTACTTTTCCTAATGATATTATACCTTAAAGTGCTAATTTCTGGACCAAGTTGTACTAGTTACTTATATGGTCATAGTAACCTAATTACATTGGTGTAATGGTAGTTTTGAACTTTTAGAGGTGCAGTCAAATTTGGGTATTAAAATAGTCATGGGCTTTTTTTTGTTAACCTGTGCCACTCTAATCAGTGTACCTATGTAGTGTCCAATATTCTGGAGCTGTCAGCATAGCTCTCAATTCATCAGTTTTCACGGGGAGTCTCCCATGTTGGAGACTCAAAAAGTTCTTAAAATGACTGGGCTTGGGAGGCAAAATTGACTTTTTTCTTTTATTTCATGCACTTTTTACAAAAACCCCACGGTCACGTGCCTGTAGAGGTGGACACTTATGTCTCACATGTGTATGAACTTCTGTGTTTCCTCCATTGCCACAGATAGCAGAGATGATACGACACGTCATAGACAGTTACCAGGAACCCGTGCCAGCAGTGTTAGAAATTCCTAGCAAAGACCATCCGTATGATGCTTCCAAAGATTCCATTCTAAGGAGAGCTAAGGTCTCACAGAACTTTCATTTCAAATTTTTGTTTGTTTAACACACTAATATTACCACTGCCAGTGTTGGGTTAAATTACACAAAAAAGCACACAGGTAATTTATATTGTGTAAAAATACAAGTTTTGTTCATGTTTTTTCAATTATTTAGTGTGGTTCTTAATACAATTTGTTTTAACCAAATTGACTTCCATCAGAGTGAGAGATCTCTCACTTTTTGGGTCGTAAAAAGACTTCGGGAATATCCTATCTCTGTGTCTTTGGACAGTACTTGCAGTGCAAAATAATGGAGCTCTTCGGTTTTACAGCAGTCTTAGCAAATCCTTCACTTTCAATGATCTTTGGTATGGAGTCTTTAACGTGTGGGACATTACTTGTTCCCACTGCCAATATAAAGGATATAGTAGAGTAGCCCTATATTATAGTTGTTACCAATATTACATGGATATCAGTGTTTATCCTGCATATATTAAGTTCCCTGTGCCATTGATCTCACTGAAATATGATGAGGGCATTTTGTTTATTTCTCTCTCTGTCAAACTGCCCTTCCTTGCTGGCTTCTACTTTGACCAGAGATAAAATATTTAGGTAACTTGATATGCTACTTGGACGTTGTTCATTACCAAGACTATTTAATAACCTGATCCACAATAATAAAGAGCTTGTTTTATTTATTTATTTTTCTTTCTTTTTCTTGCAGGGAATGTTTAATCCAGAGGATTTCCGGTAATGCACAAGGCAAGATACTGGTGTATTAGCATCAACTACACACCAGTTGTACAGCACATGTATAGCGGATTGAAGAGCCACTGCCAACAGCAACCTTCTGTATACGTACACAACCGAAGACTCCGATTTCTTGACAATACCAAATTTTCAACATAGGAGGTCCTTGTAAATAACACAAGACTATACAGTACATATGCACTGTAATTCTTAAAGAATCTTAGCACACACTAATGTATGTGTGGGCACTGCCAGAACCACTGACCAAGGCCTGTGACCATAGTATGGAATGAGTAGACTTTTTTTACCATTGAAAATACTGTAGTTCTAGAAATTTTTGCATTGATTTAATTTTGCGCTTTTCACGCTACCACCCAAAGTGCGAAATTAAAATGCACGAATGTAACTTGTATTGTATTTCACTATATTGTATGGCATTGGATTGCGTGAAAATTCCTATGCTTGAGAATTCTGCATGTGCAAAATTCAACTCACACAAAAATTTCTAGAACATTTACTACAGTATCATAGCACATCAAGTTGGTGTGACTTCAGACAAGTGTAATTTCCATTCTGCATGGAAGCTAAAAGTTCGATGCACATTGGACAGGCTTTCCAGATTGCATTGCCGAAGTAGCAGTTTTAGGAGGCAGGTCTAGTGTTTTGATACATGTTTGTCTGTTCAACGATTGTCGTGTTAAATCATTATTCATATACATTTTGATGTAAAAGTCAGTCACAATGCCCAGGTAATCAAAGCAAATTTACTGTTCTGATATAGCAAAATTAGTATCTTCTGTTAAAAGGAATATCAATGTACTGGAGAAGCAAATGATACAATGGTCCCTGTCTTTAAAAGACACCACTCTAATGACAGACCACCTACCTTTAAAGACCACCTTTTCAAGATATTTACTTACTGATTTTAATATGTAATTTATACCTCCTACAACAGACCACAATTAGGTCTTCTCTAGGCTTGGTCTGTGAAGATTGGTTCCTCTGTACAATAGACCAGTTCATAGGACTCGGGTTTATTCGGTTCACTTCGGGAAGCGCACCCTGCTTTGTTTACATTTCGTGCTCGACTACGCTGGCTGGATTACACGTGGTAGGATCAGAATGTTAAACACAGGATGTACTTGGGTTTGGCGAAAAATTGAACCGTCAGCAAACTATAAATGCACGTTTCACCACAGATGTGACATTTTAGGTAAAAGATTTGCACTTCAGTACAATCCATGCTGTAATCACTAATGTTTGCCGTGGCATCTGTTGTAAACATATGACGGCGTGGGCTCGACTCAGATACTTGCTGATTGGACAATCAGGCCAACAATGGACTGCATAATTAATTACGGTCCAGAAAAGTTCGGCACAACTCGGTATGAACAGGTCTATTGATCATGCTGCATTTCAGATGTAAATGTGAAGCAAACTGGTGTGTGTGTGTGACACCAACACCTATAGAAATAAAAAAAATACCCATAAATTTGAAAAAAATACCAGCAATCTTTTTTTTCCTTGCCTGAAGTAAACACTGTATTTTCTTTCATATTTTGAAAGGGGGGGCTGTTGATTGCAATGAATGCAATTCAGTGCTGCATAACGTGCAATTATCTAGCAAAGCATTCCATGTAAGGAGCAAATTCATAGATAATATATCAGTGTCTTAGATGTGTAGATTGCAGGACTATGTATAGGATTTTGTGTAAATAAATTCAGTTGTAAAAGGTGTAATTGCCAAGAGAGAGTTTTCACATTGGTTTATTCAGTAAAGTAACCGGTTCTATTCTTTCTGTGTTCCCACTATACTGTAAAAACATTTATTAGATTTCCTAGATGACAAAATACCATGTTATTGTACCACCAAGGGATAGTCAGATTCCAACACAAGCTGATCAATAGATTACATGAAGTCTTTTTTTTTTTTTTTAATTTTTGGATCATAAGGAATCGGAAAGACTTGTATTTGTGTGTCAGATTTCCAGTTTCTTTCAAATATGAGTTACAGAGTGAGGAAATGTTTTTTAGAACTTACTTGTCTGTAGGGCAAGTGACACAAATTTCCACTTGCCCTCCCCCCCCTCCCCTCAATATCACTTGTGCAATGAAGTAGACCAGAATTTTGGTTTTAAAAAGCATGTTTTAATGCAAATCATTGTTACATGGTGAGTTTATAGGTCTGTTTTGTCCACAAAATTTTTAATTTAACAGATTATGAATTCTGTCAATAAGAAGTACTTGTACATGGGACAAGTGAAACTTGAAAGTCAATTGTCCTCAAAAGGATTTCGCTTTTCCCAGACAGTTGGATCATAGGAATTTTCACACCCTGAATCATAAATGTAACATGAGCATTCAGTTCTCCTGTGTATGTAATTTGATGTCCAACGAAAGACACAACTGTTCAGGGATGTGGATTTTTCTTGAATTCATTAATTTCCTCGTTTCTTTTTTTACATTTTCAAAGCTAAATGCATTATAGGTGGCAAAATAAAATAATTATGAAAACAGTTACATGTGAATACCCACATTCCACTTTTTTCTCAGCCAGTCTTTCACCCACATCCTTTTATATAGAAACTCTTACTCTGTCAAATTTAAACTTTGGATCAGAAGTACATGTATGTACAGAACACTGTGTGTTAACATCGTAATTTAGAACGACAAAAGTACAAATCTGTCTTTTAATGGCAACTGTCAGAATATACTGAACTGTAAATATGTGTAGTGACTTGAATGAATTGTGTATCTGTAAATACAGGTCTGTAGAATTAGACTTTGTGCCCTGAGGATTAGTAAATGTAGGTGTACACAAGAAATGACACCAGTGTACGATAAAATGAAGAATGAGGCAGTCAGTAAGTCTTTGTGTTTGTTTGAATTCAGTCAAAACCTTGGTACTCTATCAAACCCTTGTGTAGGGTTAATACAGATGAATCTAGTCTGCACCTTTATTGAAGAAAGGAGCAAAACCAAAAAAAAGAAGAAAAACCTTGAGTGTGGACATAAAGAAAATGCTTGTGTGTTACCTTTGAGAATACATGTAATAAATATTATGCATTTTGAACATGTTCAGGTGATAATAAGTGCATCACTGTTTATTACAGATAAAATGTGCATTTAGATACAGGAATTTTAAGTGATTGTGTTACATCCACACGTTAGTGACCGATTTTTTAGTATAGAGTATATCCCACGAACATGGCATGTTCAATTACTCGTACTACAGTATAACCTGCTGCACAAGATACCCTTTCAACCAAACACACAAAAAAAAATTGACCACATAGAGCAGGTGACCTTTCACTGCAGGTATACAGACACAGAAATCATTTCTAATGTCCTAGAAATGTGACCACAAAGAGCAGGCGACTTGGTGGCAGTGCGCTGATACAGCAGGTATCACTGTATGTCAATGTGGGTCTGATACAGCAGGTACCACTGTATGTCAATCTGGGTCTGATACAGCAGGTACCACTGTATGTCAATCTGGGTTTGATACAGCAGGTACCACTGTATGTCAATGTGGGTCTGATCAGCTTTGGCAAATACTGCAAATTGCTTTAATTTCGCTGTATTCTTATTTTCGCGTATTTTGCTGATGGCACAAAACCGTGAAAATAAAACACAGTGAAATAGTATTTTAACATTGTTTGAATTGGAATAATGCCCAAAACAGTGAAATTAACTGTGAAAAGTCAAAAATTCCAGAACTGTGAAAGTTTATATGCACAAAAAATGAAGCAATTCACAGTATGCAGATCGGTCATTTCGTCACTGGTACTGGTACTGGTGTACTCAAAATTTGATAAGGATTGATTTTTACTGTATTTCCAAAAAAAAGAAGAAAAAAAGACATCCCTGTTAAAATTTCAGTAACACATAATGACATGTACTGTGGAAAGTGCCTGAACCTCCAATTAAGGGAATGGTAAATGATGATATTCTGTGTTGTACATACTTGTGTTCAAATGTGTAGTTTAGTCTGGCAAACTGCCCATGTTTATCTTTAATCAAACCCAAACGTGCGAGGCCCAAATGAAAAACCGTGGCCAAACTGAGAAGGCTGCAAACCACACAACATTGATGTACCAGCAGTAAATAAATGTATATTGTGCACATAGAATGTTTTTGTTTTGTTTTGTTTGTTTGATTTTTTGTTTAAACACATTAATTTGAAAACCTGGCAACTTGTTTCATTTAAAACCAAATGAGAATGAACATGATGCAAGGTTTTAATTAGTTTCAGTTGAAATACAATCACACAGATATGCTCACAATTTCAATCTTTTTATTTAACCATTGGCAAATCATGGATGGTACATGTGTTGATATATTATCACAGAGTTACTCATCAATCAAGCTGCATAAGCATTTAATAAATTTTCAAAATTATATTTTAATTCAGTAAAACCAGTTTACTGACCACTGAATTGGAGGGTAATTAATACATTTGTGTGTAAAGTGCTTACATTGCCATGAAACACTAGGTATTTGATGTGTGACATTGCTGTTAGAGGCAAAGACAAATCAAATAGTCACTAGCTTGCCTTTGGGACCACAACCAGCTTTCATTATATGTACCACAACATAAGATCATTTAAGATTATTCCTTAAAAAAAGACTGCAATGCAAATTCACCCCTTCAACCAGCTGAGATCATCAACTTCCAACACCTAAATTCAGGACTCCATGTCAATACAGAATAGTGTGTCTTGGTTTGTGATCAAGTCATGATTCCGTAGATACTGGTGTACTCGAAGCTTGACCCCAAAACAATGCCCATGTTCTGCTTTTGAATTTATTACATATGATTCAGACTACACAGACTGAGGCACAGCAGGGCCAAAAATCAAGGTGTAGCTGTATTTTTTTTGGGGGGGGTGTTTGTTTTTTCAGAGTGCATGCACGACATTTATGCAGCTGCATGAACATTGTCACAGCAACCATTCAATGAGAAACCACCCATTTTGCATGTGGTTCAGAAACAGTCTTACAACATATTTGATCATAAAAAGGAAGATTTTCTCTGCAAATAAGGCTGACCTGCAGCAGTTGATAACAATACAATGTGTATATACACTACCAAGTCTCCCGCATTTCAGCAGCAAAAACCTACCCCTGTAAGAGATGAAAGTGAATCACTTTTACATACAGCATTATGTCTGTACCACAAACATTTTATCCTCCATGTGCCTTAGGTAAATTGTTCACCCTTATTGAAAGGAATACTATTGTTACTCACGTGCTTCATGTTTTACACACACACATATATGTACACATATATATTATATCATTTAATATCACTTTCAAAATAGATGTTCTTTCACATAAATACACACTATTCAAACAATTAAAAGCCCCATCCACAAAAATGGGGGCAGGATGTACAAGGTATACAATACAATGCCCCCTCTTATAAGGTCACCCTGAGGTGCACTGGGAACAGGACGTTATTTGAGGGGGAAAATATAAAATGCTATACTTTCTGCATGGACAAGTGACATTTATGTCGAGGGGATGGCCTCTGGTGAGAGGGACCTTACAAGAGAGGACCACTGTACATTGTTCTTGGGCGTTTTTTGGTTTTGTTTTGTTTTTTTATGTCAAAGTGGCCTTGCATCCCAATATTCAGAATAAATGCTCATGATGCTTGCATGTGTTCACAGGAGACTAGCAATATTTTCTGCATTTACACCAAAAATTTAGTGATAACAAAACCTCCTAAAGGAAGGAGTGCTTGGACTGAGTACTGTTAATTACTTATCTCCTTTTTTTTTTCTTTTTAAAGGGAAATTCCACATCTGCAAGTTTTGTTGTACAGCATCAACAGCCTGTAAGGTGACTGCCCCAGGTCCTGGTAATCACTGTCCATCAAACGTTGCTTTTCAGATGGTAACTTTACAGCAATTTCTCTGCAGACATTTTGTATACACCTATATGCTAACCACACATGGCGAGGCTCCTGTAGGACAGCTATCTTGGGACCGTACAAGTATATGGGTGACCTCAACCTTCTTCCTCAATGATTACAAGGCAATTTACTGATTTTCTATCTTGGTGACTACTTGAAAACTCTTTGATCTTGGACTTCCATATTGCACTTTATGATGGTCCTCAATGAGCCCTACAATGAAAATGGAGGGGTGTGGGCAAGAAGGCACAAAGTGACTTTGAACCCCAGTGCTACAAAGCACCAAAGCCATGTGAAATTTTATAGAAATTGGTACTTTCAAGCATTGGCCTTCAACGTTACTTGGAACATTCTTGCTCCCAGCCCTTAACCCTTAAAGTGCTATTCACGGCTATATAGTTGTTTTTTCATTACTGTGAAACTATAATGGTCAAACCACTGAAGTTCCTCATGAAGATACATTTCATTCAAATACCAGCACACCCAGTCTAAAGCAACAAGTAGTCTCAGTCAACAGCTTACCTCCTGACACTGCATGCGATGTGATCAAAGTGTCCTGTAGAAAGCTGTTGACTCAATTTTAAATCAGTGCTTTAAAGGTTAATTGTATATGGCTTACCTGGACCCATTTTCTGTTAACCTGGGCAGTGCTTGCTGCCTCCCTAGTGATATTTCATTTGCTTTTCAAACCAATAAAAATATATACCTGACTGCAAGCTGAAAGTTTTAAAATGTATACAGCTTACTTGTATATTTTAACTTCATAATTACCCCCTTTTTTGTTTTTATCTTAGTTTAGTGTATCCCTATCCCCTCCACATTTCAGGTACATGATATTACTAACTTTGACACACTTGTCCGGGAATACTGATTTCATTGCATTTTGCTTCATTCTGGAACAATCTACCAGTTTTTCCTGAGTACAGACGGAATGAGCACTGATGTCCTCATAGATTCTTTTTGTCTCTATTCACATTCTTGTTGGCACAGAACTCCTTATACTGGACATCTGTTCCAAACAACCAGTCCCACCATGTGAAGGTTGATGCATAGTTTCCCACAAAGTTTTGGTGGTGGAAGTCATGGAACCTGGCTCCTAGAACACAAAAACAGTAATAACACTTAGTAAGGGCATGCAAAGGAAAATATTATTGTTTTTTCCTCACATTTTGAACAAAATTGTATAGGACACACATTTTTCAAAATTTTATATTTTTACTAATGTTGGTCAGAAAACACCAAAATTAAGGCATGAAGCCATAGATTATTTGTTGTAGCTTTGCACATATTTGGTGACAAATATATAGTAAATTCACTTAATTTAACTGTATTTTTGTTTTTCCTTATTGGCCTTACTGAACTTTAGGGGACCTGAACCCCTATACAACTAATAATGGTTCAAAGTTCACGAAAGTTCTGGACATGTTTTAAATAATCATTAGCAACACAAATCACTTCTGACCTTATCTGAGATGACTTCCTACTGGTCCAAACATGTAAATTAAGCATCAGCATTTCTGCCGATAAACCAACGTGGATGCCGCAAGTACTACTGGGGACTGTAGCATATAATTTTAAATGTAACCATGAATAATAAAAGTATTGCTTAACTACTTCCAAGAAAAAAAATCTACAAGAAAGAATGAACACTGAGACCCTCCACGGGAATATCCCAGGGCATCAGGTGCACCTGGCTCGTGAAGGTAAACATGCACACATGGCTAATCTAGCAGAGGTTCCGCCACTGGTTAAAAAAATCAAGTCGCGGTTTTGCATTGTGGGTAATATGAACGTCAAAAGTCATCCGGTGCATATGCAAATGGCAGACTCGATAATCGATTCCATGGATGCTTTCAGGGAATAAATTTGAGTTTTTTATATTTTAATGACACAATACCTGCAGCGCAAACATCTATTCTATTACAAAAACATACAGGAATGTTACCATAATGCCTGTGGAGCAATAATCTTCACTTCAGGTAGGAATATAGACATCATAATGGGAATTTACCTATAGAGGTTCGGGTCACCTAAAGTTCAATAAGGCCTACTAATTCATCTGATGGTACCACATAATAAAAAAAAGCACTATGAAAGAGCAGTTAAGATGGTTTAATAATAACTATGTCTCAAATTGTGAAATGAAAACATCATTTCAATAATTATTACAAAAACATGAAAACTTAGACATATGAAAATAAGTAAATTTACAGTATTTGAATACAAAATAGCACATGGGTCTACCTCCGTAAAATGGCAAGAGATGCAATGGATTGATGTATGGTATGTCATAGCCACAGTGTGTATCCACAGTTTCCAGCAACCGCAGAATGATCCAGCTCCAGATGATGATGAGGTGGGAGCCAAAGAAGACGACGCCCCACATTACACCCAGTCCTAACACTGTAAAATAACAGCAGGAAAATGGGATAAACCAACATGTACATTGTACATGCATTGCTTCATCCCTTGACAGACTGCCTTGAAGGCCAGCCACTCTAACCTTTCATACCTGTTACGCATCCAGAACACTTCGGAAATTAAACTGAAATAAGCTCCAATAGCAGACCTTAATTTGAATTTCTAATATTTTAGAACTTTTGTCCCGGGAGAAATTAGAGGCACTTAAGAGGGCAGGGGCACTTGAAAAGAATAATATGGTAATTAACTCATTCCATACTATGATGACTAGCCAGGCAGTGCCAGAACCACTGACTTAAGACTATGAGCATGTTGGTACTTGAATGAAATCCCTTTTCATGAAGAATTTAGATTTGCAATTGTTGTCTTAAATCTGGGTAAATACACAGAAAAATCATGAACTGGTATGGAATGAGTTAAGCATGTCCGTAAGTACTGTAGTTCTAGAAATTTTCGCGCATGTTTTATTTCGCGCAAACTCATTTTTTCTGAAATTACGGAATTTTCGCGCATTTTAGTTTCGCGCAATCCAATGCCAAACAATGCAGTGAAATACAATGCAACTTATTTTTGCGCATTTTAATTTCGCGCTTTAGGTGGTAGCGCAAAAAGCACGGAATTAAATCGAGCGCGAAAATTTCTAGAACTACAGTATATGGAGACTTACAGACATGGTAGTGACTGCACTATGGAGATGTTAATGGAACCTCTTCATCTTGAAGATATCTCTTTCAGTGCAAATCAAGACTAAAGTCGATCTACTTAAGTCAAACTAGTCTGAATTATCATTAAGATGTGAGATTTCTATTCTTCATAAAAACACCTTTCATTCAAGTACCAGCATGCTTACAGTTCCAGAGAGAATATCCCAGGTCAACAGTATTTCTCGGCATGCATTGGGCGTTTGCACCCAATGCGCGCGTAGAAAAGCTGTTGACTCAGTCCAAAATCTGACACTGAAAGAGTTAAGACTGCTATCATTCATTCTTGAAGAAATGAAATACATAGAGATCAACACATTTTGGCCTGTATTTTCCGTGAAAATATAATTATGGGAGCTCATTAGGAGGCACCTCTGGTGTCACACTGATGTAAGATTTGGCCTCCCCAACATTCCACCTAATTTAATACCAGTCCATCCAAAATTAATGACACGACAGGGTTCACAAGTTTTTCACATTTAGCCTAATATTGTATAATCCTGCAGAGGGTACAACCAATGTTGAACTCGTCCCAGATTTTTTTTCAGACAAGTTTATCTACAATTACACAAGATTGCTGGAGCTATTGGAACTTGCAAGCAATTTCCTACAGATGTATGGATGGCCATGAAGTTTGCAACCTTTGGTCAGTAAAGTAAGAATTCCAATTATCATAACGTCTCTGGTTCTTGTTCTTACTTATAATTTTGATAAGTCACACTTTTTCAGCAGCTGAAGACAAACATTATTTGAAGCAACTGACCTGCAGTTTCTATTGGATGTGTGTACTCCGCTGCCATCCCAAATGGAGCCTGCAAACAAAGTATTCCGTAAAATTCACCAAACAGGTATAAACTCAGCAAGCAACACACATGTATCATCTATGCTTTGTGGTTTAACTTTTAATTTGGTCACATTTAAAATCTACATAAATATACAGAAAAATCGGGGACTGGTATGGAATGAGTTAACTTTTAATTTGGTCACATTTTATACAGAAACTGCAAGTGAATTCATGTGGACAGGACATATTGCCAGCACCCTGCGCCTATGACCACTGATGGTTTGCAGTGACACATACGTTAGTCACAATAATTACCTTCCTATGAGCATTGTTCACAACCTTGTATCTTAGATATTTATTAGGACGGTCTCGTTTCAGGTTTTTCATGTCCTACATTTATTAAACATTTTCACAAATCTTAATTCTTTAAAATGTTGACCATCAAACAAAGGGCACCTTCAAGATACATGTACAAGCATATGTGTGCTACAAAATGCACTCTGGAAGTTACTGACTGAGGACATGTGAGTAGTACTGAAGCTGATATAAAGTAGCTGCCCTGCCATTGGAATTTTCCTCTAGCCCTAAAGGTAAATCAGAATTCCTTGTATCATAGTACATTTGTTCGTTAGTGACATGCAGTGGCACAATTGGCCTGGGACTTATGGGTTTGGATAAATACCTGTTTTATTTTGGTGACAGAGATGTACTGCCAAAGTGTATATATAGTATAGTTTGTTCTTACTTTTTGTTTATTGCATAAATTATTGGGTTTATTTCTTTTAATGCTAACCCTTATAGCGCTGATTTAGGATTGAGTCAAAAGCTTTCCTCGGGACACTGTGCATATTTCAGGCAAAGTGTCACTAGGAAAGCTGTTGACTAAGACTACTTTTTGCTTTAGACTAAGCTTGTCGGTATTTAAATTAATGGTATCTTCATGAGGAATTTGAATCTTTTAATCATTATATGTTTGAAAGTAATGAGAAAGCAACTATGGCTGTGATTAGCACTTTAAGGGTTAAGTAAGAACATGCTGCATCTAGGACCATTTGTGACCATAGATCCATAATCATTATATGACATGTAGGAGACAGAAACCAACCAGGCATGTTCTTGACAACAGAGATGCCAGTGCCTCCTGGGCAAAAATTCAGAAAAGGGTTGACATTTAACATATCAAGACTATTTTAATCTATTTGTAGTGCAGATCTGCATATTTTTTCTACAGAAAGTACAACCAAAATATGGATTTCAAATACGGAAACTGGCATCTCTGTTACAACTTCACAAGAAAAGTTAACCGCATCATCTCACCTGATGTTTATGGTGAACTTTATGGACATATTTGTAGACAAGATTATGATGCATGAGACGATGTGTGAAATAAAACCAGGCATCTTCTATCACTATGCACAGGTACAGCTTCAATGCTATGATATACCTGCAATACAGCAATACATAAACATTTCTTTTTTCAATTTGGACAAGAAAATAATTTAAATGTCCATGACCATGATCAGAATTGATACATATAATTGAAACATAATTCTACCATATCCACTTTGCCAAGAATCTTATTGTATATATGTGTTGTAAAAACAAGACACCTTTGGAAATTGATCCTTTTCAGCTCAATGTGGTCAACAGCATAAAGACATCAAATTTCAATGATTTGGCTCCAATTTGTCATGAAAAGAAAACATTTTTAATGAAGGTAGTCAATGAGATCTACTGAATAACATGCCCCAGTTTCAAAGTTTTGTGGCGCCTGTGCTGTAAACAACTGCCGTTTCTACACTGAGCACCCAATCCACACCAATGACGAAAGCTGTTGATTTTATGTCTGTGTAACTAGAGAAGTAAACAAATCTGTAGCCCCCCCCCCCCAAATTAAGTCTGAGTCAACAGCTTTCCTTGGCATGGATCATCTTAATAGGTCTCATATACAATTCTGATTCAGATTGTTTCCTGTGCTGTTGAAATTATTCACAAACATTGAAGCAGACATTTGACCACCAGCCGGTTTCAGCCAGTTTTTTTTTGGGGGGGAGTAGGGTTAATCTCGATCTAACCAGAGAAGGGGTGACTAATGCATGCAGAGCAAAACTTGAGATTTAATCTGTCTTACCAGAGAACAGCCACTAAATCCATACCAAAAAAATCTGTAGTTTTATCTCAGTTTAATCAGAGAAATGGGCCTACCCAATCAATGCAAAGGAAATTAAAGCTATGGTAGATAGTGTGTATATTATATTGTAATAGAACCTGTCTTATGGGGCCAATGTGTGGCTTTTCAACACATGTGGTATTTTATAAATACCAGTTGACATTTAGAGAATTCACTCAGCTATATATATAGATACATGTATATCTTGTGCTAGCTACCGAGTCCACCTGTCGTAACAGAGTATGCATTGTAACAACGCATCCCCTTAGCCTCCCTGTAGGGCAGTACTGATTGTTTTAACAATTATTTTACACTCTCAGCCATAAAACATGATATTATACTGTTGCATATCAAACAAACTGAACTTGTACTTATATCAAAAACAGACAACGTACCAGGTGGATGTTCTATCTTGGTAATCAAAGATGCACATGCTCATTATTCCACAGTAAGTATACTTATAAAGCACAAGCCATGGTCTCCTTGTGAGCCAAGAGCCACCTGGTGGCCAACCTTGGCAACTGACTAAAGCTATTGGAGAAGGGATACCCAACCCCTGCCATGAAAGGAAAGCTGTATATTAAGCTCAGTAATTAGAAAAGGGGTGTGCACCCAATCCAAGCCAATAGACCTGTTCATACCGAGTTGTACCCAACTTTTCCGGACTGTAATTAATTATGCATTCCATTGTTGGCCTGATTGTCCAATCAGTAAGTAGCCGAGTCGGGCCCATGCCGTCATATGTTTACAACGGATGCCACGGCCAATGCTAGTGATTACAGCATGGATTGTGCTGAAGAGTGCAAATCTTTTACCTAAAATGTCACATTAGTGGTGAAACATGCATTTATAGTTTGCTGATGATTTGATTTTTCGTTAAATCCAAGCATATCTTGTGTTTTACTTTCTTATCCTTTCACGTGTAATCCGACCAGTGTGGTCGAGCACACAATGTAAACAAGGCAGGGTGCACTTCCCGAAGTGAACCGAATAAACTCAAATCCTATGAACTGGTCTATTGAAGCTATAGATACAACATGAGTCTGACTAGAAGGGTGTAACAATATACAGTGAAACCTCATTGTAACGACACTCGGATATCCGACATATTCGATATAACGACGCAAGTTTTCATGGCAAAAAGTTCATTTTCTTTGTTATTTGATTCATTTATCTGACATATTCAGTTATCTGACACTTTTTCAGGGAACAGATGGTGTCATTATAACGAGATTTCACTGTATATCAATACATGGACATTTGCTGTCCCTCCTTCATGAAATAAGTTTGACAATTGAAAGCTTAAATTGCATTTATCACCACACAGCTGTTGACCTGTAATTCACAACAATTTATGGGGCTTTTGGAAAATGTGCAGAAAATGTTGAAAGTAAATGTTTCCCAGCAATGGCTGGGTGAAAGGAGGAGAGTACACACCATCTAGGAAGTTCATGCCACTCTAAACCAATGTTCAAATAGTCCGCCAGAAATACGCTGCTCAGGAGGAATGGCATCTGAAATAAGATAACGTTAATAAATCCTCATATTAACTTGAATGTTAGACAAAAAAGTTGGAGAGCTTAACAAATTACTAGGAATTCTATATCATGTTCTTGACTGTGTGTTCCTTGACAATGCCATGCGCTTTTTTCCTGAAGAATAAAAGTGCATGTCATTAAACTAAAGATTAAAAGACCAGATCAGTTTCATGTAAGTGCTAGCCCAACTTCCATCTAACATATTTGTTTACTCCATTAACTTTGACCAAAATATTTTGTTGTTTTCTGTCATCAGGTAGTGGAGAAAATTAAAAGAAAACTAGACATACCTTCAACGCAAAGTGTTGACTGAAGGGTTTGAGCAAAATACTTTACAGCATTCTCGAGATATTGGGGTAATGGACCCGAACAAGCATGTAATTACAAGTACGCTGCCATTTGCTCAAATTAGGTCATGGTGACACCAAAATCTAATTAGTTCATCTTGCCACGTTAGATAAGCATATGGCCATATTTGAGCAAAATCCAGGCATTCTGTAGATATCACGGTACCGAGAATATGCACATCCGGACAGACATCCACGAAAATGTGCTCATGCAGACGGATGGCAATCTGGATGGATGGACAAACCAAAAAAATAAAGGGTTCCCCCATGGGACAGACCCTTAAAAACTCTTACTTTGCATTTTTCTGGTTCCAGAACAGGTACTGTCAAAACTGAAAGACTATCTCACCAGAGATATTTTATGATGATTATATTGTTTGTGCATAAAGGCCAACAATAATAATTCCATGGCCCTCACCAATGCAATTTGTTTCAGTATCACTCTTTTGCTCGAAACTTGTTTTCAGTCACAAGTGTTGGCAGGAAAAGTAAGGAGGGTCACTTCCTCTGTGCAAAAATGCTACACATAAGTTGTCCAAAAGAGTCTGGATGACAACTTTGAAGACAGTTGTGCATTCTCTTTTTTTTTTTTTTTAACATACCATACCAACACAAATTAAAATACTGTAAACTGGTGAAGACACAGAGATTTACAAAACTCTAATTACTGTGTCAGTTGACCTTTAATCACGAGCTATATAGTACATGTATCCAGTCTTGCCTGATTGGTTTTGGTAACAAGCTACAGCATATATAGCAGCAAAGTTTCACTTATTGACAAAAGATTAGACAACTGAAGTTATAAGCTCACAACACTATGACCCTGAATTACTATCACGTCCTTCCATTTATCTCGCACCTATTTTGAAATTATCACTGAGTGTGCAGGCTATATGATAAACATTCAGTGATTAGCATCTGCCCGATGCCAAAGAAACCTCATGACTTTGGGCATAGCATTCCAAAAGTTCTTCTGTGCAATTCCTAGCCTCCCAATGGAGTTCCCAACACTAATATAGCCTATGAACAAATAAAACCTATGAAAGCATAAAACAGCTAAAATAACCTCTAAAAACACATTTTTTTTACCACATAATCCATAATTTCATGAAGTAGTCTCTTTACATCATACTTTGCCAACGTACATATTACTTCAACAATATTCAAGGTTAAATTTGCAAAACTTCTTACTTCTGGCTTGAGGCTTTCTCAGTCCCTGGCCCCATCCTTTCCCCAGTTGCTCTTATATGTTGCCTCTGCTTGTGTTAACATACCAGCATTGTGTCAATCTGTGGGATGACCAGTTGGCCTACAGTAGCTGCAACTTTGAATTTTTAAAAGCCCTTTGAACATCTTTTTAGGACCTATTATACAACCTGTACTGTGTAAAATCATCAAAAAGTGTCATGCAATTCTCATTGTGAATGTTGTATTTAACAAACCTGTACTGTACCTGGAAAGTCATCTGACTTGCCACTACCATCTTGAAGCAATGCCACTGGCTTATTTTTGTTTCAGGTTTGTCCTAAAAAAAGGAAAACACATTTACCAAATACATGTACCTGTAAATTGTATAGTGATCTCAATGTACATAATTATATAAAGCATATTAAGGTCAGGAGATACAACAAAACCATTTTTGGTAACTGCCATCTTTGGACATCCATAGGTTGAAAATTATGATTGAAAAGATCTTGAAGACATATTTTTCAAAATGGTATTACTAATTGAGATTTCAAAGCTGGATGAAATTGTACTTTTGTGAGTAAATTACAGAATAAAGTTTGAGAATTTTAACACATTTAAAAATGTGAAATTGTATATACCAATATAAATATCAAAATAACTTTTACCACATGTTGTCAAATCATAAATTTACTTTCCTGATTTAATGTAAACTTATACTATTGGACTTGAAAGGCATCTCAGGCATATTACTATGTCTAATTTGTTTTGGAATTGTGACAAGCTAAATTGAAGCTCTCACAATTTGGGTTGCTTTCAAATTTGAAAGTCCTCTTGGTCCACATTAATTCTCTTGAAAAAAAAAAAAGAGAAATACTCATGTAATACTTTCCTTTTTCAGATTTTCTAGAAAAAAAAATCATGAAATCACTGGAGTATGACCCACCCAAGGTACATTGCCACCAAGTTTGAAGTCAGTTTGACTGACAGTTTCTTCTGAGAAGTCCCAAATGTGAATTAGCCTTAGTATGCCCATTGACTTACATACCAATCAGTAGGAAACATGCACTTTCAGATAGGTACCAACATTGAAAAAATCATTAAAAATCAGGACTCCACAGCCGTGCCACCTAGTAAACCCCTTTGTTTGACCCTTCAACAAGGAACATATCCACAAAGTTTCAGCTTAATATGAGTGGCCGTTATAGAGAAAAGGTTGAAAATAGCAAAAACACACCCAAAAAATCATAAAAAAAGTAGAAAAAAATTGTGGTACCACCTGGTGAACAAATTAAGAACTAGGAGTCCCTAGGAGTGTTCCTGTGTGATATCATGTAATGGGGTGAATGGTTTCTGATTTTTAGCATATTTGCCCCAAAAAGAACCAAAAGAAAAAAAATCACAAAAAAATCCAAGAATCATTGGAGCATAAGCATTTGAACAAACTTGGTTGAAATTCACACAAGGTACATCCCCAACAAGTTTGAAGTAAATCTGGCTGACGCTTTTGGAGAAGAAGTCGAAAATGTGAATTGTGGACAGACGAACCACAGATGAAGGACCATTGTATAAGCTCAGCTGACTGACAAGTCAGCTGAGCAAAAAATGACGCACGTAAAAAAGAAAGAAGACAAAGTTATGAAATATACTTAGCAAAGTTGACTAAAGGTACCAAAATTTTGTAAGTGAGACCATATCTTTTTTTGCCAATGGCAATTTGTTTTTAAATTGAATGTACTTATCTAGCCAATGTTATTCAAGTTTAACCTGATACTATGTAATAAAAACTTTCAGACGCAGATCAGGAATTTCATATTTACAGATAGTTTGAAGGGAAGGCGAGGCCACTTAAACAATGGACATGAAGTAGCCAGAATGTTCAAAACACTTCTTGATGGAAATTAATTGACATAATATCAGAGACATACTGTACAAACAAATGCATTGTGGTCCTTTTGAACTTTATGAGAGGACAGGAAAATAGTTATGAAGGCTACAGATGCTTGGGAATCGCATGGGAGAATGTTATAAGCACTGATTTTACACACAGTTTCAACATACATGTACATGTAGTGTCATATCATTGCTTTCACGCAAATCCAGCAGACCCCTTTTCACCTTTTTGTTTGTTTGTTTGTTGTTGTTTTTTTTTTTTGTTTGTTTGTTTGTTTTTGTTTTTTTTTTGTCAATATACCAGCACATGATGTATATTCACACAGTATACTGATACAGCATATTGTTCTTTTGCCTGTCAACACACTATCCAAGGTCTGCCAAAATCATTGACCATTATGAAAATAAAACATTCATTACTTCTAACACAAACCTTACCTGTTGTATTTTGAACCTGTTCATATATGGAATGAACTGAAATAGGAATGCTGGGAGACACATGCTAAAATATCCCACCTGCAAGAACATTGAAATAACACAATGCAGTATATAACCAGCGACCAGTCAATGTTTTACCAGCACAAGGATTTACATGCTCTTCATGTGCATGAATAACCACACAACACATACATACAGTATATATAATGCAGCATTTATAACCAGTTATGAGCAAGAGCTCTGCTCTCACCTGAAGCATAATAAACATATGAAGCCATGGTATAAAAAAAATGAAATATTTCTTACAATTTTCCAAAAAGATTAAAGAAATCAGTTATATTGAAATGTAGTGAAGGAGCTAAAAAGTTAAGACCACTATTGAAGGAGGCTGCAATTCCATGTATGTCTGGGTGCAAATACAGACATTTTGTTTTTCCAAGAGTTCTTTCCTCCCTTCCTTCTCTTTTCTTTCTTTCTTTTCCTTCTGTCCTCCTTTTTCTTTCTCTCTTTCTTTTTTTCTTCCTCTTTACAGCCAAATTTGTCCGAAGTTTTTCCTCATACACTATTATTCCAAAAATCACCAAACTTGCCATGGTGACTGACCTTCCAGTGGAATTGTGCATACAGTTGTGATTAGAAATGGATTCCCTCTCAGATGCAACAAATCCGCATCGACAACCACAATTATGGGCATATATTCGCAAAATCTGATGGGGGGATCCCAGACAATTTGTCGTGTTTCGAGCATGACTGGCGCACTGATTCCCAATTAAATTTATTCATAAACAAAGAGGTTATAGAACCTAGCGTGATTATAGCCTATTTTTACGTACAGGTACATGTTTTAGCGCACTTCAATATGCTTTCTTTGCATGTTTTCCCAATAGGCTTATAAAAATATAATTGACAAAATGTTGTGGTACATTTATATCAACGTCTTACTGGCAATACTGCCACATAAAAATATTTAATCTAATTAAACAGATGGCTACCGTACCTTGTACGATGCATATTTTGCACGTCATTGGTTGAAAATTGGCAAAACAATGTGAAAGCAGTGGTAAAATTGCACTCCTTTGTGCCTTCGTAGGACTGGTTCACTTGTGGTGCAGACCACATGTTTGGTATCAATTATCATTGGAAAGTTCCGAACTTTCTCTAGGTCAGTAAAACTAAAACGCTTTCTGGCTGGCTAAATGTGACTGCAATGCGGTTAATGTATGCTAAAACATCCGTCTCAAACGTTAGAAATGACAATCATTTCTATTGGCGGATGGGGATGTAGCCAGGTTGTCATATGACCTATTTGAATAATTACCGCTGACCAGGGTTCATACAGGTTCATGAAAAGTAAATTAAAGGACATTCAAGGACTTTTTCCAAGCACTTAAATCAAGTTTTCAAGGACCAGATCCAGCAATAGAACACAACAGACAAATTGTTTCAATCATCACTTTTCAACCCTCTACTACTAAGACCAATACATCTTATTCCACATTTATTATTCATTCCAACCATGTATGAATCTGACTCAATTTTTGAAATAGGCAGTAGACTTTCCACAAACTTACAAAGAAGCCTATATGTGGATAATATTACCGAAAGTCCTTTTTAAAGATAAATTCAATAGGGTTATTTTATGAGTTTCCTGTGACTTATGTAGGCGTACAGCCAGTATTGGTTGTATTCCTGAAATTCACTCTATCTAGTCTATAACATTGCTACAACTACATTTGGGTAAAATTAGGTCTGACGATGTACTCATCCCCATGCACATTTTTCACAAGATTGCCCCAGTTTCTTTTCTAGGAAGGTGATGTACTTTGTTACCTGTATGTTTGATACAGTGTATTTGTCCCTGAATGTAGACTGTACATGTAAATAAGGCTCACATAATTGGGTAGGCCTGATTTGATAAGAACTGTCAAACCTACATGGGTTAAAAGGGGGTTAAAAACAAAGAGATACTTTGTAATTTGAAGTGTTACATTTTGACAAATGGAATTTGCCAGCCATTTCAAAGGAAAATGACAGCAGAATGTGTTCATCTTTGTGTGATTCAAGTTCATAAATGCTAAATTTTGTGGAAAATATTCATATTCCTTGGCAATTTGCCTCATTGGGTGATGCTTAAAAATAAAATTCAAAGACTTTTCCAGGACCTTTGTCCAAAATTCTGGATTTTCAAGGTTTTCAAGGCCTTGAAAATGAATGTAGCCAATTCAAGAACTTTCAAGCACTTCAAGGACCTATGTGAAACCTGGCTGAGGATTAGTCAAGTGGACCAATAGGAGCATGGAGATTTTCCAAACGAGATCATTTTTGCTGTGACTTCCGACCATGCCATTGGTGAAAGCAGGGATGCAGGACACAATTAAAGTGGCAAATCTGGCTGTTTTGATGCTGTTACCATGTAAAAACTTTGATATTTTCATAGGATTAGGACCTAGATAGTTCTTCTAAAGCTTTCAGTTATGACTGCAAAACATACAGAAGAATATTCTCTGTACATTTGGCACCAATGAAGGCAACATCTTGTGCCCAGACTCAATTTGCACATTGAAGGCATTGTTTTTGCCAAACATACCAGTTTTGCCTTCAGTAAATCTAACCACTAATTGTAAATAACTTGTAAAATAAGCAAGATAGTAAAACTTGATACATTGGAAATCAATTACATGTGGTACCAGTCATTTCAAACAAATTACTGCAGAATAAACATACGCAATGTTAACTAGAACAGACTGATTTTCCAACAGAAAATCAAATGTCCCCCGGTGGAACACTTACGACTCTAAATAAGCTACAGGTGATAACAAATTACAAATGACCAAGTTTGCTTGAAAATTACAATCCTATTTTGGCTCTCACCTAGATACATTACTCGAGCAATTTTCATCAAGTTCTTCAAGACTTATTGCAGAGAAACCAATTTCACACAAACGACCCTGTGACCTTGAAAATTAGGTCAAGGTCACCCAAATACAATCCCAAACTTGGTCTTACCTTGATACATAATCCTACCAAGTTTCATCAAATTCCAGCCTGTTCTTCATGACTTATCGAACGGAAACCAATTTCACATAAGTGACCCTGTGACCTTGAGAATTCGCTCAAGGTCATCCAAATACAATCCCAACCTAGGTCTTGCCTAGATACATAATCCTACCAAGCTTCATCAAATTCCGTCACGTTCTTCAAGACTTATCGCACGGAAACCAATTTCACATAAGTGACCCTGTGACCTTGAGAATTCGCTCAAGGTCATCCAAATACACTTCCAACCTAGGTCTTGCCAAGATACATAATCCTACCAAGTTTCATCAAATTCCATCAAGTTCTTCAAGACTTATCGCACGGAAACCAATTTCACATAAGTGACCCTGTGACCTTAAAAATTAAGTCAAGGTCACCCAAATACAATCCCATCCTAGGTCTTGCCTAGATACATAATCCTACCAAGTTTCATCAAATTCTGTCATGTCCTTCAAGACTTATCGCACGGAAACCAAGTGTTGAAGAACCTGAACAACAACAACAAAAAGAAGAAGCGGAAGAAAGGGGCACTAAAACAATATGTCCCCCGGTTTCCACCGGGAGACATAAATATGTATTGCACAGCGTGACTGGCACTGGGGGACCACTGGTGGTCAGGACTGTGTGAGATTCAGAGTCAACATGATTATGTAACCGAAACATGAGAACTGTGATGAATGCACTTTTCTCCGAGCGTGCGTAACCAAGTTAATGTCTGTCCCATTCTTGTGCAAAAAGTTCCGATGCATACAAAGTAGCAAACTGTAATTGAGGGTGATGACAGGCATGGAAACACGCAAAAGGGAACGCAATTATTTGTCGAAAAATTAATGACTCCAAGCGCGCTTGAAGGGAACCCATTTTTAATCACAACTGTATCATTTGGAACAGTCATGATGTCTAAAATTATGCAAATTAGGGGCAATTAAAATTTCAAAAGCTCCAGATCTTCCAAAGAATTGCTGATAAATACAAAATTTCAACGTACATGTACAGGTTTGTCACATCTGCCTATACAATGGACCGTTCAAAGTTGAATATGTCCAAAACTATTATAGGTAGAGATGTAACTGCAACTTCAAGGGTCAAGTTTGTGGTAATGCGGCATCCGATGAACCAGGAACCAAAGTTGTTGGATTTTAATTTATGCAAATTAGGTGAATATTCAAAATTTGAATCTTGGCACCTGTATGTATAATAGTTTTGAATAGCTTCAAAAATATTACAGATAGAGGTGCCATTGCAACTTCAATTTGTGGGTTTGTGACACGGCCGCATCCAATGAACCATAATCCAAAATTGTAATTTTAATTTTTTAGTTCAATTTGGATGAATCAAACATCATTCAAAAGTACTTGCAACAAGGAATAAGACTATCACAAAATGCCAGGTCTATCATTTGTTTTTCATCTGCAGGTCGCGAGAGCGAATTAGTAAAACATGCTGGGTAATTCTTCACCCAGTGCATTTGGTGACCAACTGGGCTGTGCAGAGTAGGGGTGAGGCACCTTGGTATGAAAGGGGTCCAGTACGTATTGTTTATTCAGCATTGCGGGGGTGTGGATACGCATCCTAGACTAGGATGCGTATCCACATACCCACAGTGCTGAATAAACAATACTTCCTCTGAACTTCCTGTCATGTAAATGGACATATAACCTTTTTTCTTTCTTTTTTTTTTGTAAAGGCCATCTGTTATTTACAGGACAACAGCACATAAGTCACTTATTAAGTGGTGGGCCACACAGATATTATTACAAATCATGTTGCTGATTGTGATTTCAGTGGTTTGCCCAGCTGTTGCTCAACTAGCCCCAAGGGATCTCCACACACTCTGTAAGCTTGCCACCCGCAAGCTTACAGAGCATGGGGAGGTCCCTAGGGGCTATTGCTTTACCTGTACAATATATCTATACCATAGGGCGAAAAAAAAAAAAAAAAAAACTTTCCCTCTGACCCCATCCCTGCCTATGTCTATGCATGGAGATATTATACCTCTGTATAAAACCTCCGTCCATGGTCGATGATCTATGGTTCAGGTATTTCCCATGTCCTGTGCATTCATGGGAGCTCATGGTTGACTGTGTCTTTGGTGGTCATGCAGTATCTATGGGTTCGTATATACCAGAATTAGGACAACCATGGAGGGTAGAGAGGGCTCTATGACTGCCCTCCTTGGGACAACCATTCTGCGGGTGGCCCCTGCTGTGATGGCAGTGATTAAGCTCTGAACTCCAACTCAGTAAAACTCACTTTCCTCCAAATTTACAATCGCAAAAAATCGACCAAATGAAAAGCACATTGGCTATGGGTTTATTCACCTCGTGAAGAAGAAATCCCCCCAAACCAACAATAACTGGACGACTGTAGCTTTGCAGCAGCATCGTCCAAATTTCCCCTGCTGGTTTCTCCAGTGGATTCTCTGGTAACGATGACAGCAAGTTCTCCACCATGTCTACGGCAGCAGCCGATGACACCAATGTCCTGTTAACCGCCATTGCATCAATTGGGCAGTTGCATAACCCTAAGGCAGTAGTGAAGGTGCCACTGTACCCAATGTCTAATTTAGGAACACTGATAATCGAACCTTGATCACAGGTGCTTGAAAATAGCGAACAGAGTGACCCTATTAAGACGCCGTCAGTCATTGGTAGTTAATCCCGATGAGTAACACTTTCCTCCAATTACAACAGCTGACACTAATGCAGGCCGCATGTTGATGTTATTGTGCAAAGAATGTGCCATGGGCTTGTTCCTCGCCGGATGAGGTGAGGAGCTGTTGATTCTCATTCAGCGCAGCGCCATCTAGGAATTCCGAAGCGACGCTCCCAAATGAGAATGCAGCGCCACACATCATGAGACTGTGAGTGTGAATACACCAACAGGCGTGCGAAAATCCCAAAGCCTCAATGAACCATCAAAACAGGAGGATAAGAAAAAGTTAAGGCTCTTGGGAAAAAAAGAAAAGCCGCGAGAGGTTCGTAACAAAACCAGCACAGTTATGAACAAAAGCACACCGAAAAAGAATCAATCACAAACAGAATATAACCAGGTGAAACTGAGAACACAGGTCTAGAAATTGAATTATCCACGGACAAATGTATTTACGATAGAAAACATGTGACCGATATGTTGCAGTGTACAATCTGCATGACTTGGCACCATTATAAATGTATACAGGAAAAAAAAGACATCTCTGCAATTTGGTGTTGTGATGTGTGTAGAGCCATGCCCAAAACAATGAAAAAAGTTTTGGAGGAAATACAATCATTGAAAGAATGTAAGTCGTGAAATAGTAGAAAACTATCAAGAATTGAAAACAGTAATACAAACATTGGAGCACAGTCTTGTGGAGAAATTTCGCAGCTACCACATTGAGAACACAGAGATAAAAATGGAAGCAATAGCAAAACAAGTGGGAGAAAAGGACAAAGAATTAAACAGCATGAAACAAGAAAACACCAACCTAAAACAAGAAAACAACAGGCTGAATGCAAAGCTGAAACAGACGGAAGGCAAACTGGAACAAAGTGAAAAAAGTACAACGACCTGCACAAAGAAATTAACAGAGTAGCCTCTCAAAACAGCGAGGATGAGAGCCAACTACAAAACACGAAACTCGCACAACGGAATAGTGAACTAGAATCAGAATTAGAACTTCTGAAAGGGCAGAACACCAAAAAAAATGGAAGACATGTCAAATGAATTCGAAGTAAATATAAGCTTGCACAACAGTATTCGAGCCTCTCTCTATGAGGATATCGAAAAAAAGATAAAGATCATAGAGAAGCAAAATGAGGAGATTAATAAACTGAACGAAAGACTCATGCAGAAGAACGAGGAAGTTATAAAAGCGAAAGAACAAAGCATCCACTGGCAGCTGCATGCGCAAGGAATGGATGGGGGAGAGGCACCCTCTGCTTGGCAAACAGCAAAAGGAGGGAGGGCGCCAACCTCAAAGCCAGACGGTCAGCCAAATGAAACCAGTCAACAAGGATCACAGGAAGAAGAAAAGCACACAAAAAACGGGTTTTGTTGATTGATAGTTCTCAAATGAAGCACATTCGCCCAGAGAAGCTCATGCCAGACAGCACTGTAAAAAAAAAAAAAAAAAACCCAGCATACACTATCAAGCGAGCTAAAGAATACCTCAAACACTGCAAAGAGACTTTTGACGTCGTGTTATTCATCTTGTGTCAAACGATGTAAAAGATATGCAACCTCAAGAGAGACCGCGTTTGCCTGCTAAACATCCGTTCTTGGCTGTCTACTACCCCCCGGCGCATAGTGTATCTCCCCAAGAAAGTCTGCTTAGGAGGCAACTACCACGTATGGATAACAAAGAATTGAAACTGAAAGTCAAGGCTGCAAATTCGCTCATCAGTTTTCAATTTGAAGGCAGAGAACAAACAATAATTTGCGACAACTATCCAAGCTTTGTTAACAGAGAGGGTGGACGGACAGATGATCTTTTCGAGGACAGTGTCCACGTAAACGAGCAAGGGGTCCGATTACTTGCCGCTAACATAAAGTACAGCATTGCACATGAATTAAAAAACCCCAGCGAGCTAACCGTGGTGGCCGCAAATTTCAAAGACGATGGGGTGACAGAAAGAGATGGAACTAATAAGGTGTACTTACATCAAGATATTAACATTTTTGACTCATTTTAATGGAGACATTACGTGTTAAAGCGTGGAACATTCATGGCAACAAACATAAGGTTTGTGGCCAAACTGTGTCAAAATTTCGTGACTGACTTTTTTTCAACAAGTTAAAAATTTCAATATTTGTGGCTTACTAGAAACACATGCATCTCCAGATACAAATATTGACATTGATGGCTATGTTACACATAAATGTACATGTACTAGAGAAAAACATGAACGCGCCACAAAATTTTCAGGTGGCTTATGCGTGTACTTATACCATACCTCCTTTGTTTTCTCAAGGGATATATATGTCACCTGCTTACACATATATCCCTGCTTTAAATTTCTATGGCTAAATTTCAACACAGGACTGATTTGCTTTGGTGAATACATTTTAAAATGCATTTATATTCATAAAAACAAAGAAGGCATGGTATAAAAAGGATACATCCCTTGTTCTCGTGATTTACCTGGAATCCTGCATTTTTAAATCCCTATACGCTTCGCTCCGGGATTTAAAAAAGCAGGATTCCAGATAAATCCCTTGAACTTGGGATGTATCCTCTTCATAAAACAGCATATCGCAGAAGGGATTGAATTTTTAGAAGTTAAACACCCAGATATAGTTTGGATAAAACTAAAAAAAAAAAAAGTTTTTCTACTCACGACATATATATTGGGACAGTATACATGTATATCCCGCCTATTAACTCGGTATATTCCAGTGGGGAGGATTTATTTGATAACATATTTAAGGATATTACAAAGTTTAGAAAAATGAATGGTTTGTGTATACTCATGGGAGATTTTAAGGCATCAACAAATACAGATTATGATTTTGTTTTACCTGATAAATCAGACATTGTTCATGTTCCACTCCCAGATGATAATGACGAGGATCAAGTATTAAAAGTAAGACAAAACTGTGACAAACGAAAGGTAGATGAAAACGGTAGCAATATGTTAAACTTGTGTATTTCAGCAGGACAGCGTATCGTAAATGGGATAAGCCCACGTGCTACAGTCAAAACGCCAAATGCCCAACAGCTATTGATTATATTCCTTGTGACGCTTCTCTTCTAATGTAGATACCATATATGGAAGCACACGACCTCACTTGGTTTTGTGACCATTGTTGGCTGTCTTTTGAGCTAGCAATTGGGTGTAGCGTGGTAAATCAGTGCTTGAGTGCACGGACGTACAGTGCACAGTGGTCAAAGATAAACAAACTTGTATTACAACCTTTGCCAGAAAAGTTTATTTGGGACTTCAGTAGTGGAACGAAATTTTATTAAGTCCTCAAGACAGTATGTAACGGAGACATACAAGATTTCTTACAAAAAGTACAATATTACCCGCGGACAAAGTGTAGATGAAATGGTATATGATTTCAATAGTATCCTTCAAAGGGCGGGAAGAATATCCCTTAAACTTAAAAAAAGAACATATCATAAGAGAAAACTCCCAACGTATGCAGAACAACATTGTTATGGTCTGTACAGTTACGTAAACAACTAGCAAAACGAGTGTTTCCGGAACCAAAGAACATTACTTTGAGGCAAACTTATTATTCTACTCGACGTAATTTCAAAAGAATGGCTAAACTGAAAGAGAAACAATTCAAAGTTAATCTTTTAGATGGTATGCTAAACATGGAGGAAAAAAATCCAAAAAAAATTTGGGACTTATTGAATGAACTTGATAATGTCACGGAAAATAAACCTAGGAATACAAGTGACAAAATAGATGCTGAAACTTGGATGAAACATTTTTCACAGCTTATGTCTCAAGGCCTTGTCCCAACTAAATCACCAATGTTCGAAACTGTTCAAAATACCTTTATTTCAAACCACATTCCTACTTTCTCAGAACCTGATTACAGAATCAGAAATACTGAAATTGATATAATGATATCAAACAAAAAAATAATAAATCACCAGGAAAAGATCTTATTTTGAATGAAATGTTGAAGAATGCCAAAGATGTATTAATGCCATTGTTATCGAAAGTGTTCAATACAGTATTATCTTCTGGTTGTTTCCCCCATCTTTGGAAAATTAGTATTCATTTGCTTTTACATAAAGGTGGTTCAGTATTCGATCCGAATAGGTATAGAGGAATATTGTTGGGAAGTTGCATTTCTAAATTATTTTGTGGTGTATTGACTACTAGGTTGCAAAAATATCTTCGGTCAAGAAATTTACAAAATGAATTCCAAATTGAGTTCCAAGAGAACTCACGAACCAGTGATCATACCTTCGTACTTAGAACGATTATTGATAGATACACTAAGTTATGTAAGAAAAATAAGCATTTGTATGCTTGCTTTGTAGACTTTAGACAAGCATATGATATGGTATGGCACGATGGCTTGTTGTACAAGTTATTGAAATATGATATCAGTGGAAAGATGTATGATATAATAAGAGACATGTACTGTGGGGCAATGACACAATTGAAACTGAAAGATGGACTGTCAGATTATATAATTCTAAACAATGGCGTAAGGCAAAGGTGTAACTTCAACCCTACCCTATTTGATATCTTCATAAATGATATCCCTAGTATTTTTGATTCCCAGTGCCACCCTGTCAAACTATATGATAAAAACATTAATTGTCTTTTATATGCTGATGATTTAATCTTATTTTCTGAAAACGAATGTGGCCTACAAAATTGATTAGATAAATTACAACAATATTGTGTAGATTGGAATATGACAATTAATATGCAAAAATCTAAGGTGATGATTTTCAATAAATCCGGTCGAAAGCTAAAACGATGTTTTACGTTTGGAAACGAAATCCTCGAAGAAACACATACGTATTGTTATTTGCGCATAGATCTAAAAACTGACGCTACCTTCATTAATGCTATCAAAATTCTCTCAAATAAAGCAATGAAAGCAGTCGGTAGACTTAAAAGATTATTTTTCAATACTCAAATAACTATATCAATACTATTACGTTTATTCCATAGCCGAGTATCACCAATATTATTGTCCGCAAGTGAAATTTGGGGACCATATATATTATTGGCAGCCAAATGTTTTTCAAAGGGAGAAATTAGCGAATATCTTTGTTTTCTTTTTGAAAAAGTTCACCTTAGTTTTTTTGCGGTTTTTTCTGGGTGTGCATAAAAAAACAACCAATATTGCTGTATTGAGTGAATTTGGTGAATATCCACTAGCTTTAAAAACATGTTCTCTAATGTGTAAAAACTGGTTACGAATGGTCCACATGGAACCAAAATCATTACTTTATGACGGTTTTCATTGCAATGCAGAAATTATACATGGGGGAAAATTTCAATGGATAACAGTAATACGAGACACTTTCTGCAATTTGGGTTTTACAGAAATATGGGAAATATCGGCCTATTGACAGACAATTTTCCGACATTAAAATTTCGATCAAAGATTAGAAAATATTTCTTGGAACAGTGGAAAGAGGATATGGGAGTTAATTCAGGAGCTGATAAAAAGTTACGAACCTACACTAATCTTATAAAAGAATTCAAAAAAAAAACTATATTTACTAGCAATAAAAGATCGATATATCAGAAAAATATAACACGTTTTAGAATCAGCGCACATAATTTAAAAATCGAAACAGGTAGACATAGAAGACCACAATAAACACCTTTGGAAGAAAGAATTTGTGACAAGTGTAATATTGGAAGATGAAATACATGTCATCATTTTTTTGCAAAAAATATGAAAATGAGAGAAAAAAAACTATTCTTGGAAATGGCCGACATTTTCCCTTTATTCTCATCACTAGACAATAATGATCAATTACCTTTTTGATGAAGTTAGACGATATAGAAAAAATAAAATATATTGAAATTTTCTTTGCAGCTATCATGGAGCAGAGGGGACCCTTCTAATTTCTTAAAGTAAATTACCAACAACAACAATGACGCATCAGGAACAGTGATTTTTTTCCCAATCAGGGGTCTTTATATATATGCTTCTTCTTGTTCTTGCCAGTACTTATGTATTTTGCATTAGCGTGTATACGTTTGATTTTGTCAAAATGTGATGTTAATGTAACTTGTGTGTATATGTGTGGATGGTTGTACATATTGCATAATATCACGTTTGTATGTTTGATGCAGCAATAAAGTTTCAAAGTTTCAGCCTCGCACTCACAGGTCATAACTTGGCTGCCGAGGTTGTGTTGTCATGGTGACCGAATATAACCTTTATTGCATGAATGCTCCATCTGGAGTATATAGCAGGTATAACAAAGGAGGGCAGGCCCAGGCTACATCTAGATGGATGCCACGGGTCTGCCCAGTGGCGACACAATATAATACAGGATTTTGTATTTACAATATTTGAATAATAAATAGATAAATAATGTGAAGTACCTTGTTTAATAAATAAAAAAACAAACAAACAAACAAAAAACCCCTAGGATTGCACATTTAGTTTGTCCCTCTCATCCATGACAGAGTTAATGAATTTGAGCACTTGTTTAATAACATATAGAGGTCCCCCCCACCCCCACCCCCCACCCATTACAGGTCTTCGAGAATGCAAATTGGTCAATTTCTGTAAGGGAGGGCAGGCTGTAGTTTTGAAGGGCGCCAAACAGCTCATTTCGCGGTGTATTACATTTAAGGCAATTGAACATAAAATGAAGGTCATCTTCCTCTTGTCCATTGTGGCAGAGTCGCTTATTAGCTTCAATAGGAGACATTCATTTTTAACTGCGATCCTGTTCACTTCCTGTGTTCCCGGGGCAACAGACTGATGCTTCCACCATGATCAGGGCAGATTTGTACCATGTACTACATAAACATCCACAAATAGCAAATTTTCAACCAAAAGAGAGCCCATTTCTAATCAATTTATGTATCCTTTATGTTTTAAATATATATTAATACATTTCGTAATATTGTTCTGTGTTTGTGTTGTTTATTTTATTGAGAAAGTAATTTTAACCATGCTAAATACATGGATCTGCCGTGATGCAGGTGGCTCCCTCTTTTGCTCAATAGGTGTCAGAGTAGAACCGCATTTAAACATGAATACATCGTATTTTCTTGTATCTGTCCATTTTGGTAGAGTCGCTCATTAGCTTCAATTTTCTTGTATCTTCCGACTTCAATATCAACATTATGACACTGATTCTAAGTTTTGTGAAAATTTTCCACTTATGGATGGGGATACATGTTGCCCTTGAGATAATCAGCTCTCCTGAATTCTTGTCATTTGAACTTGCAGTAGGTACGTAATTTATTAGATTCACGGCCATCCCCATTTACAAATTTTGACCAATTCCTTTCATAGGTGTTGTGCATTTTAGTACTTAGTTTTTTTATGTAATAGTTAATGTCTGCCCCCACCCCCCCATTTTTTCCAGCAATTTTGTAGGTGAAATCTGAGTAAGGTAGTTTTTACGTGTTTCAATGAACAATTTCCATTTTTGCGCAGGATACTATAAATTTCCTTCAATATTTTAGAGACTATACTGTCTTCACTACAGTTATGCAAATGATACCAATACTTCATTGCTGAGCTTAGGAAATTTAGGAGGAGGGGGTAATTACCCAATTCACCCGTAACAGCGGCAGCACAAGACTTCCTGTGGACACCAAGGAAGAAACGGCAAACTTTAACGTGAACTTGTTCCACAGGTGTCTTTTCACATATGTGCATGAAATTGACATCGTTGAGGTTTTGCATCAGATATGGTGTCCAAATTTCACTAGCATAGGACGTGATTGGGACAACCAGATCATTGGAAAGTTTCAAAGCTAAATCAATATTTCCATGGGTATCGAAATATTTGAGGTTAATCATTTCTTGAACGATATGGATTGCACCAAGTTTTCCTTGCGGCCGCAGAAATGCCCCCAAAATGCTACTGAAAAGAAGTACAAAGTGCATATAGTTACCACATATGCCTCAAAAGTAAAGTATATTGATGAAAAAAGGTAATGCACAGGGTAAATCTGCAGGTAACAATCCATTGATGTAATATTCACAAAATCAGCTTACGCAGAGCAAGGTTGATAGACTATAGTTTTAGAAAATTCAATTCATAACTTTGCATTTTTCCTTTGTAGGTATTGATGACACACGTAATCAGAGGAACAACAGAACCTGAGAACAATGGGACACACTAATTTGTGCTCTGAAAAAATAAAACGACATAAAATAACTATTTTGAACACCTTTATTTAAAATGAAGCATTGGTGTAGAAGACTGGGAGGTTGAGTGTGGGTGCAACACGGTATTGCGGGATTCTCAGTTTGTCCTGCCAAATGAGAATTCCTAGAATGCGCAGCGCCGCTTCCAAATCTGCGCAGATTCCCAATTGGCGCGGAACAGGCTTACAAGTTACTTAAGAATTGGTTCTGTAAAAAAATAAAAATCGAATTTTGAAAAATTACTGCACTATCACAGGGCAGAACATATCTTCCCACAAAATGTATTGAAAGGACGACCCAGATATACTGGCATTTTTTAAGAAAGTTGTTGATGACGTTAGGGGCAAGGTTAGCATAGCACATGGTGACTTGCTGAACGTGGAGGGTAAAAAGGGCATGAATGCAAAACTTTGTTTTTTTTCTTCTTAATGCAGCAATCTTTATTTGGCCTCTCACAGTCATATTATATATATATATATATATATATATATATATATATATATATATATATATATATATATATATATATATATATATATATATATATATATATATATATATATTATTTTTAAGATCGGAAGGAGCGAGACTCGAACTTGCAACCTTCAGCACCAGTTGCCTAGCTGAAATGGGAAACGCACATATTGTGGAGACCAGGGGTCCACCCTGCTACCATTTTTATTGATATTGTACATTGTATTTTTTTCTGTTAGCCCTGTTGAAATAGCAGTCATGAAAGTACTGGTTTTACCTGTACATGTATATTCAAAGTAACTTATAAGTAGTGTAATAACACTGCGAGTAACTGTTGTAGAAGTACCAGTAATTATATTTTAGAGTGGCTTCCCACTAAGGAAATTAGACTGTCGACACCTTACCTGGATGTAAATATTGTGTAAATATCTGGATTGTTTGCAGTAACAACTTTCATTTCTTACCTGCAAAAATTCATCTGGGAAGCACATGCATTCATTATTATTTTAACTGTGAACAGCAACTAACCTGGAGTAATTTTTACTTATCTAGACTACAAATTTATAATTTAGATTGTCCGTGGTACTGTAAAACCTCTCGCTGTATGACTAACACCTTGTATGTGTAATGGCTGGAGAAGAAATTTTTAATCATTTTAAGTATTTCTTTCTTATTGTTTTGGATACAAGGAGAAAAGAGGCTACTAAATACTGGAGTTATAGTATTTTGACCTGGCCATGTATTATTTATTGTGTATGTGAACGTTCAACTTACTTTCACAGTAAACCAGTTCAGGGCAGCTAATTTTAAGTTAGGGAAGCACCTCAGATATTTTCAAAATGCTTCCATACAATGTTTCCACACAATGCTCAGTGCATGCTTTGGGCTTGCAGCCATGCTGACATATGAAGGATAAACAAGTGTGATCCACGATCCAGTATTTAAAGGACAAAAAAAAAATAAAAAATAAAATAAAAAATAAATAAATGAAATAAAATAAAAATAAATAAATTTTAAAAAAACATGAAAAACAGAATTTAACCAATCGATTAAAATAAACTCATACTATAAACGGTAACATAAAAAACTGAGGCGCGCTAAAAGTAGGAACAAAGATCATCAGTGAAAAAAAAAGCAGAAATACACATAGATCTATAATTTGTTCATTTATATCGAAAGCATTCAGGTATTAATATTGGATTCGGGACCCGACTTTTTGGCATTTTGACGGGGGGGGGGGGAGGGGGTCCCGGGTACCTGGGCCCGAGTCAATGCACTAATTAATGTATATAAATGTATATATACGGGGGGGGGGCGGATCCCGGGTCCCGAGTCAACCCACTATAATATATATATATATATATATATATATATATATATATATATATATATATATATATATATATATATATATATATATATATATATATATAATTAAAACTACCAAGTGATGTAATCTGGTTATTATTCACCATTTCCGTGAGGTTTTACAGGAAAAACAAAAAAAGAACTTCAAGCATCATTCTACACAGCTTTTTGTTTCTGTTTGGCAGCCATCTTGGACGTTATCTAGAATAATTTAAAATGCTCAAAAATGCCAACTGGGCATCATTCATTTTTTGATTCTACAGTACTTCCCCACCAAAATAAAGAATAACCTGGTTGAGGGTATTTTTGCAAGGTTCTCTGGTTCTGGATGCTGGACTCGATTATGTTTCCACATGCTGAGAAGACGCGCTCGCAGGGTAGGGCAGTTGAAGGCACTCCCAATTAGCCAGTTGCACGTATATCCTTTTTTTTCTTTCAAAATGCTTCCATACAATGTTTCCACACAATGCTCAGTGCATGCTTTGGGCTTGCAGCCATGCTGACATATGAAGGATAAACAAGTGTGATCCACGATCCAGTATTTAAAGGACAAGAAAAAAAAAATAAAAAATGAATAAATGAAATAAAATGAAAATAAATAAATTAAAAAAAAACATGAAAAACAGAATTTAACCAATCGATTAAAATAAACTCATACTATAAACGGTAACATAAAAAAGTGAGGCGCGCTAAAAGTAGGAACAAAGATCATCAGTGAAAAAAAAAAGCAGAAATACACATAGATCTATAATTTGTTCATTTATATCGAAAGCATTCAGGTATTAATATTGGATTCGGGACCCGACTTTTTGGCATTTTGACCGGGGGGGGGGGGGGGTCCCAGGTACATGGGCCCGAGTCAATGCACTAATTAATGTATATATATATATATATATATATATATATATATATATATATATATATATATATACATATACCAGAATATGATGACAACCATTCTGTTGCTTGCCCCTGTGGTCTGCATGTGAGCTTCGTTTCAAACCTTTCTGTGTGCGAGCTCCGTCTGACGACGTTGTGGTTCTAGGCCCACCCTCCCCCCCATCTTATTAGCATGAATGACTGACCGGCTGCACAGATGAATATAACACCCAATGTTGGCCATAACACGTACAGATGTTCCAGGTTCACCCTCCACCCCCCTCTCCATATATTAGCATTTTGCACGGATACTTGACTCAGTGAACGTTATCTCAACGTATTGTCATGCCCTGCAGAAGGATTTTAGCTCAGCTGACTTTGTCAGTAGCTGAGCTTATCTTATGGTCCTTCGTCCGTCGTCGACAATTGACTTCTCCAAAACCGTCCACTAGATTCACTTCAAACTTGGTGCCAATGTAACTTGGCCGGATCTCTAGCAGATTTGTTCAAATGGTCACGCTCCATTGATTTTTGGATTTTTTATTATTATTTTTTTTTTGGTAAATATAAAAAAAATCTTTGTAACCGCTCATCCGATTGCTTCGACATCACACAAGAACACTTCTAGGGACTCTAAGTTCTGAATTTGTTCACCAGGTGGTGTTCCGATTATTTATTTATTTATTTATTTATTTATTTATTTATTTATTTATTTATTTATTTATTTATTTATTTATTTATTTATTTAGTTAGTTAGTTAGTTATTTATTCATTTCTTTCTTTCTTTCTTTCTTTCTTTCTTTCTTTATTTATTCATTCATTTTTATGATTCTTTGTGTATTATTGCTATTTTCGACTTTTTCTCCATAACCGTCACTCAGATTAAGCCTAAACTTGGCGGATATGTGCCTTGTGGAAGGGCCAAGCAAACGCGGTCACTAGGAGGTAATGATGCAGATTCCTGCTTTTAACAATTTTATTCAATTAAGGTATTTGTCGATAAATGTACCTTTTCCATTTATTATGTAAGTCAATGGGCATTCTAATGCTAATTCACATTTTATATTTCTTCTCAGAAACCGTCACTCTGATTGACTTCAAACTTGATGGCAATGTACATTGGGTGTGTCTGTAGCAGATTTGATCAAGTGGTTACGCTCCATCGATTTTTGGATTTTTTTAATGATTTTTGGGGGTTTTTTTTTGAAAAATCTTTAAAAATGTTCTTGTCTGAAACCTCTCACACAATTGCTTTGATTTCACGCAAGAACACTCTTAAGGACTCTTAGTTTTGATTTTGTTCACCAGGTTGCACTGCGATTTTTTTCTATGTTTTTTTTTATGATTTTTTGTGTTTTATTGCTATTTTCGACTTCTTCTCCAGAACCGTCACTCAGATTAAGCTGAAACTTGGTGGATATGTTTTTCGTGGAAGGGTCAAACAAACTGGGTCATAGGCGGCAATGCTGCGGATTCCTGATTTTCCACGATTTTTTCAAATCAGGTACTTAACGGTAAATGCACCTTTCCTATTGATTACATGCATTATGTAAGTCAATGGGCAGTCTAATGCTAACTCACAGTTTCGACTTTTTCTCTAAATCATAAGTCAGATTGAGTTTAAACTTGGTGGCAATATGTAGCTTGGGTGGGCTTCTAACAGATTTGTTCAAATCGACACGCTCCATTGATATTTGTATTTTTTATGAATTTCTTTGTTCTTTTCTGGGGCAAATCTTAAAAAATTGCAAGGGTCTATGTACATGTAGGCTGAACACAGGACTGTCACAGTCCTCTTGTTTCAAACAACGCGATTGGTCAGAAACCTATATTTTTTTATTAAGCTTGTAGCATTTGAGACGATTCGCATACAAAATCATGTCTGGTCTGAGTGCTCGTATTCAATGATTAAATCGCACTTCACTTGAATGCACAGCTTATTCACCAGCCTTTACACATAGGCCCATGTGTCATCTACTTTTTTGCACTCTACATCCGTTACCAGCGTCAATACAAAATAAATTATGATTACGCTCGTTTTTGCCCTGGTGCACACCATTTTTGTGGGATTGGCATACGCCACAAATAATCCTTGGTCCCTCTCATTTCTGATTGGCTGACAGTTGTGTGCGTTGCCTTTCATATTAGCGAGCTGTCACCCGTCTGTCCAGGGCCAGAGAGTACGCACAAAACTTATATTTTGTGCCTTCCATTAGTAACATTGGTATATAGGTTATATTGTATGAATTTTGTGCATTTGGACCAACACTTTATTATGTCAGAGGATCCACGTTCACACTAGGGCCAATGAAGGCAAAAGTGAGCTTTAGTCTTAGAACAGGGTGAATTGCCTGACACCTATGGTAGGGAAATTTATATTTGATGAAACTTGGTATGTAGATAGATCACACCAGCAGAACAAAAATAGCACATGTTCAGTGACCTTGAAGTGACTTTGACAGTCACTTTAGTGATCTGGATAGATCTTTTTTCATCTTTTAACATTTGTGATACGAAATCACAAAAAGCTAAGAGAACAAGTTGTGTAAAATTTTGCCCAGAACATTTGAAAAAAAAATCAAAATAGCCCAAAAATGAAGAAAAAAAATGTGGAAGGGGTATTTTGCAAGCTTATTCCATTTTTACATAACAAACACACATCTGTATATAATATAGGTGAAACACAAACACGAAGATTACGCTCATTTGGTAGATAATATAAAACAAAATCCCAAAATCTTATGTCTAAAAGGAATTACCCCCATCTAAAATTTTAGCTCAAAAACTCATTGTTGGCGGCCATCTTGGAACGAGAAATTGAAAACGAGGCTCCGATTTCAAATTAATATAATTTCACTATAATTAAACGAATTCGCGTGAACTTTTTATTTTAAAATCATCTACTCTTAGCTGCACCTAATGGTGGACATATTTAAATGAGGCATTCCAAACTTTTCTGATATTTGGGAAAAATAATTTTTTTAACCCAGATTTTCCTAGATTTGTTAATTTTTGGTCATATTCCAAATATATTTTTTCATGATAATCCTTAGACTTCATTGTTGCAAAATAAAATGGCCATTTTGAGTACATGCAGCAATATCTGGGTGACAATTGCCATAGAAATCTGTATAGCTACATTTTGGTGTTCAGGGTCATTTCAAGGTCATAGCCAAATGTATTTAGCAAACAAAATTTTGTCATTTGGACCCAAGAGTGACAGTAGACCAGTGCAGATCTCAATGAAATCTTATCATCATTATTTTTGTCATATTTGTGACTTTGGACGCACCTGGATATACGTACCAGTGCAGATCTCAATGAAATCTTATCATCATTATTTTTGTCATATTTGTGACTTTGGACGCACCTGGATATACGTATACATATTCTATCAATTATAATCACCACCTAATTCATGGAAGTACAAAAAAAAGAAAAAAAAAAAGAAAAAAAAAAAACTAAACAAAAAGTAAATTGTGCCTTTTATTCAGTACCAACTACAAAAATGTCCAACGTAATGTATCGATAGATAGCATACAGATAACCACCTCCTTATGTAACAGTAAGCACCATTGTGAAATCATTGTTTGTTCTGGTCATAAAAGGCAAGAACAATATACATAAATGAGTACAAGTTTCAAGAATATTTAATTATGGCAGTATTGTAGCTTTGTATCACAAAAATGGGCCAAGCTCTTGCATAATCTATCCATGGAAGATCGCATTTTTTTCTGCTTAACCCTTCCCTGTCCAACTTGAGGAGGCGTGATCAGTGAAATAGAACTTCAGGCCTTGAGTAACTGGATGACATCACTGATGAAATGGATTCCATCAAACTCCTCACATCTGATTAATCAGAATGTGTCGGGTGATCCCACTAGTGTCTGTTGCGATTAAGGCTTTTCTAAGCTTACCTCACTTTTATTGAGCGAAGTAAAATGTGCAAAGGATAAGCCCTCTTGAGAGATTCCTTCTAAGTATTTTTCATTATTGCGTTTTGAAATGAAGTAAACGGTTTGAAACATCGATAAGGAAAATTCAAACCAATTTATGCGGCAATACAAACACTGGAGAAAAAAGGGTGACATATGTTGACCATATAGCCTTCGACCATAAGTCTCCATATTGGACGGCGAAAAACGGCGGCAAAAAAGCTATACCTTGTACCGGAAATGTGAAAAATTTATTCTTCACCCGTAGCGTTTCTGGTCGGTATGGGCAACACGAATTTCACTGTGATTTTCCTCCGGACACATTACAATAAATGTTCACATTCATTTTGTATTAACTGAAGCTAGAAACACGTAATTATCACTCTTGATGCAAGGCAAATTCGCATCGACAATGCGACCCTGTTTGGTCCAGATGGAATCACGTGGACATGGGGAAACTTACATACTGATCATCATTATATCTAAAGGGTTAAGGTATACCATCTATCACTGCGCGGCCAAACGCGTGCCGCCTCGGGTGGCTAGATAGGAGTGCCACCTAGCGGGTCTAGTTATGACCAATCACTGTGGTATCTTTGCCGAATGCTCCCGCCCAGGCAAACTTATCCCCATTTACAACCTATCAGCAGTATATCTCCCTGATGTGATTTTCCAGGCACAGTTTGGGGTTTGGTCATTTGATTGCAAAGGAAGGTCCCCTTGGCTTCAGTTTGCTGCCTGTCAATATAAATGCAGATGGATATGTTATATAGAGTCTGAGTCGGTACATGAGAGTCCTACCTGAAAGACCTACGGTGTGTCTGTTCAGAATTTGAACCCCTTGATCTGGGATTGCATAAAATTTTGAAAACCAATACCAAACATTGTACATCTTATAACCTGCCATGATGGTATCCCATGCTAAGGAATAAAGCAATCGGAAGACCGTGTGACCGCTTTTGAACATACGTCCTGCACGCTTTTCTTGCAATATATGCCAATTCTGGTCCAGTCTGTATAGTCTGAACGCACCCATCGAAGTGCCATCAAACCAGGAATCCAGCACAATTTCTTTGACTTTGCATTTACTGATAAGATAATATTTGAGCACTTTTACGTCTTCCCCGTAGGCCTACTTCATGACTTGTCCCGCAGATATCCCTTCGGGCTGTACGTGCAAAACTGTAAAGAAAAAAGTCCTGGCAGCATTTTGCACGTAGGCCTAATTGTTTGAGATCAGAGGACCTTCCTGTCTGCGCCATGGTACTCGCTCCATGTATCAGTGGACAGATATGTTAAAACAGGCATAGTTTCTATAGGTAACAAGTACATGCCATAGACTGTTTAAAACACTACGAACGTTTCACTATGACACAAAAGGCACAATAAAAAACTGTATCAACATCAGGTCCTTCTAGGAGAAGCACACGGGCCCAATTTCTAGGCCAAAGCCTTGATCTTTGCCGCCGATATCGTATGGGGCAATATCTGTAATTGGCAACCGCCGCGTCTTGTGTGTTTTAAATTCAAATATTGTCTTTGCCCAGCTTGTCTTCTTATACTGGAACAAAAAAAATGGTCCGTCGTCAGCTCAATGCAATGAATTGTTAGACCTATATGACAAATACTGAGACAAAAGAGCAACTTTTACACCAAACTATTTTGTTTTTGTCCATTAACATCTATGACATCTAAAGACTCGCATATTCAAACCTTTCTAAAGTCTCATATAACCGTGTGTTTTAATAATGCTTTTCGATGGATTATGGGTTTGCCCAAGTGCTGTTCGGCAAGTGCAATGTTTGTAAATAGACGAGTTTTGACATTTGGAGAGCTGAGGCGAAAGTTAGTGTACAAATTTTAGAATTGGATATATGCCAGCTTTACAAAGTTGTAAATGTAGGCCTACCTGTGCTACGGAACGGAACTGTGATGTTATATAGGACTCGGTCTTTTTCAAAAAGTGGCGGAATTTTATTTACGTAGGATATGCTTAGCTCTTGCCCCCTTTTACTGTATTGCAGCGTAATCATATTTTTATATTCTTTTATCCATGTACTGTATCTTTGATATTATGTATGGACTTTAAGTCTGAAATAAACTTGATCTTATCTTATCTGAAATCGTTCAAGTTACAATGTATCACACTGCGGATTGCAAGACAGGTTACGGGTTTAACATAAACGTGGGGTTACACTTTTCACAAGATTGTATTAATTGTTTTACAGTGGACTGGAATCCATTTAGTAATTGAGCGATGACATTTACTTTAAAGTGAACAAGAGAGACACATTCATATTTATGAGATGTTCAAAGGTCGAAAAGTAAACTAAGCCACATGTGCGAAGGACACAAAGCACATGTAAACTGTATTTTATGTAGACAGTGAATAAATGAGAGAACGCAGCCACATATAAGTAAAATGAATATTTTCTCATAATAGCACAGTTTCCACACTACTCATTCGACCACAAAATACATCGAACCATATCAGACCATCATGATGATGAGGATTTATTATGCCGGTACCTCGATCTTAGTGTTATTCTGACGGCCACTGCATAATCCTACGACAACATTAGATGTCTTTTTGCAATATCACGTACCTGGCATTCATCCAGCTTGACGCTGTACCTAAATTTCAGAGGTCTATCTGCGACAAGTTCCACGTCATTTGAGCTCATAAATTTGACAGCTTTTTTGAAATTGCCCGACTTTAGGTCGTAGTAGCCAACTGAGTTGCGGCAATGGTACGTCACATTCTGGTAAGCCTCTGAGCTCAGCAGTTGTAAGAATGTCATCTGGACAGTATCCGACTTGTATGTAAACTGTTAAAGGAAATCGAATTCTTTGAAGATTTGCTACTTTCAGTTCAGCAAAACAGGTTACACTTCTACCATTCGTTTCATAGACGACAACATAAATGGTTAACATATTAGGCGTACGCATTTGGTAGGGTATAGGCCTACGCTGTTATTCCATTATTTTTAAGGCGTAATGAATTTAACACAATTCATTTATTACATATCATCATACATGTAAGCATAATCTCCCAATATCCAGTTTTAATTTGAGTCACAATGATCTATATGATGATCGCAGAATCGTTTGCATGCTTTGTGTAAAAACACGGGTTACAAGTTTGAGTCATGAACCAAACATAACTTGACAAATACTTAGGGCTACACATAAATCAAAACAAGTATGTAAAATAGCTCGTCAACATTCTTGTATAAAAGTACTCAATAACTTAACATGTACATAATTATTAAGCTCGTATGTTTGTATAAAACATATGAGCTTCGCAACCTAGGTTACAAGTATATATCACGAACCAAACGTTACGTAAAAATAGGAACTTAACAGTTATCAAAATAATTATACAAAAAGTGCCCTTTATTCTCGTGTAAGAAGCACTCAATGACTGTACATGAATGTATTTATTAAATCCTGGTGTACATAAAAACTATTTACATCAAATTCCTCATGGAAATGGCTCCAAAAAGGGAAAAACTTACTGGGAAACCATCGTCGATTTCATCACCAAACCAAAGATATTTGCTGGGTCCCGTGTACCATGTTTTCGATTTAACCTGCAAAATATGTATATTATTCGTCATTTATATACTGATTGCATTGTCTACAATACAAGTGATCAACCTTTGAAAGTTAATAAAAATTGGGTGTTTTTGTTTTGGTTTTTTTTTGTTTTGGTTTTTTTTCACGGCAGCTAACATCCCTTCAGTTGGAGGCTGCCATTACCTAGCCTTGGAGAAGGCCTTCCCTCAGGTTGTTTCGTCCTAAAATTGCGGTGAAAATTCAGTATGATTGTATAATACGGTTGAACTGCAGGCGCAGCGTTCCTAAGACAAACAGACAGTTGATTAGGAGGGAAGGCCTTTATGCTAGTTGTAAGGTATGTGCAGCGCCCTCTGATGATGGATAAATTATCGCTTTCCGCAAACAGAACGCTGGACCATCTCCTCATTGTGACTTCGTTCATGGCTACTTTATCAATAGCTGTTTATAACTAGAACCAAGGCCTTCCCTCCTGCTCAACCGTCTGTTTGACCTGAGATCTCAATCTGCACCTGCTGCTCATCCATATCACCGTCACATAATATTCACAACCATTTTGGGACAAAACAACTTGAGGAAGAAAGTCAGCTGGGGCTACAGGAAAAGGGCAATGCTTTGCCAATTGTCGGCTAGAAATTAAATTAGCCAAATTGTGGTGAGAACTTTCGAGCCAGCTTTTGCTGTCAGTCTGGTTGAAAACTAAGATGGAAATGTGAATCATTATTTTCTGATGCTTGACGCCCTATTTTCTTGCAGCATATCATATACAGTAAGGCTGTCAGAGGAACATGGTTGATATTTTCCCATGCAAGTAAGTGATTTGTTTCTTCTCGCAGTGACATCGTGTACTTAGGTACAGATTACGTATTCAGATCTATGAAACAGCACTCCTCAGTACTCCTGTGTGTCTGGACAGACGCGTCACGGTTTCTATATGTCGATAAATACGCTTGTTGCTTACCTTATTTGGCTTGGCATAAACACACGTTCTGCTGGTCTTGAAGTCGCAGTAGGCCTGAATGGCATCTATTGGGGTGCCCTGGTTAGGGTCGATCCAATACACTCCTAAAATAAATAAATGTATCCCATACAAAATAGTGAAGTGGACTACCATGGACAGCCTTCGATGACCTTGAGAAATAAATAAAGATCATCCACATTATGCAATCTCAAGCTTTCACATCATACACATTTGTGGTACATTTGGTAACATTCACCTTATTCTTTATTAAGGTATTGAATTAATGTTCTTTCCTTAGGTGCTTAATGACCTTGCAAAATAGGTCAAGGTCACATAATCATTAGGTCACCATGACGCAAAAGTAGGCCACAAAGTAGAATTTTATGCACAATGTACTTGAATGCAATTTTGATCTGGAGCCTCAATTCTCTTTGCCATGGATGTCCCAGTGATTCCCTGCTATTACAAAACCACCACTTTCAACTTTCCAGGACTGGTGACCTGACAAAATAGGTCGAGGTCATTGATATAAACTAACAGTATTGTATTTGATCTAGATATTCTAGAAATTTGGCCTGTTTCATTCAATATAGTTTTGGAGATGTGGAATTTTATATTTTTCAACACATTTTGTTTAAAAATGTCCGTCAAGTCATAGGGGGCGCCACAAATATCATATGCTAGTACAACTGACATTTTGACCTCGTCGACAATCCCGTTAAAATTTTATGAACATCTATTAAACTTTAAGGATGTCACAGTGGTCACAAGGGTTTCACATTCTGACCCATATATTACTTCATAATGTGGGCGGCGTCACGAATATCGAACTAGACCTAAATTTTATATAGCAGATAAGTCCTGAAAGTTACAAGTAAGTGTCCTGGAAATTGGGGAGTGTATTGCGCTCACAAGCAAACGTGTACGTACGGACGGACAGACATGAGTGATCGTATTAACTCCGCGACCTATGGTCAGCAGAGCTAAAAAAGCAAAAGTGTTATCTGTGGCAAAAGAGAAAAGAAAGAGGAAATGTCGGCTGCAGCAGCCTGTTGTGCCAAATTGAGTTCTCAGTACCCTATCTATAACAAAAAAAAAAAAAAAGGAAGATTGTGTCTACTGTATTAAAAAATCATGGATTATGCTGTTCTGGAAAAACAGATGCGCATTGGTCGTAGAGCCTGGTCACATGATCACGCCATGGCCAGGCGGATGTTTCAACAACTTCCCGTTTCAGGCATGTTTGCAAAAGGTAATGAAAGAAATGATGATTGGGTGCTGCTGTCTCCACATTTCAAACTATAGCTTGATCTATTTGCTGCTGGGATGAAGTATCACCATGACTGTCAAGTTCTCTTTTATTCTGGGATACCAATGCCAAACGAATGTATATGTGATAGTAAACTCCTGGGTACGTCGATTGATGACACAAAACAATATAGGCATTGTAAAGCTTGTGAAATCACATACTTTACAACGCTGAATATCAGTACTCACGTCCTGAACTTCTGTTTTTAATGTCTACTTATTTGGGGGAAGCAGAGAGATATGACCCCAGATATCTAGGCCAGAAACTGGAGAAGTAGTTTGGCTACAATATAGTTTTAACCTGTCAAAAGCCAACTATACATACGTTTCTAGGTGACAGCAACTGCATTCGTAGATAGGACTATGAGTTCGAGACTAGGACAAAAGGCTGGATCATAGAATTGGCAGCTGCATTAATACGAGATAACATACGGGCCCAACATAGGACACATCTGTATAACCATCACTGCAAAAATTAGGTAGTTGTGATCAAATGGTACCCGACTCTTTGAGCTGACTACTAAGTTGTAGTATTAAATCAAGCTTAGACGAATCTATGTCCTATGAATGGCGCCGCAAAGCAATTACCCAAGGTATCATATATCGTCTAGTTGAGATAGATCTTCTGTGTCGCCCATGTTAATGACAATACCCGTCTATATCAATCGCAAGTATGAATCTCGCGAGTTTATTAACATACTTAGTAGTTTCTCAGAGGCGGATGATTATCAAGAGGTTCAGCATTTGTATAATGCCTTCGTAAAAGATGAACATCTCTACAAACAAAAGGGTGACCTTGTCAACTTTATGTTTGAAAATGCTGACATCAATGTCAGAATCCAAACTGGCCGTGCTACGTGGCATGATCTTGCGGGTATTGCATGTGTTATCTCACAAGGCCAAGAGGCCATGGAGCCATGTCGCCTCTGATCTGCTGAGAATTAAAGTATGCTCACAGCTGGTCAGTATGTTTGCCGAGGCGCCAATTATATTGTACAAGAAGTCTAACGTCTAACTCATAAGTTTATGTCAATGCCAACTGGTCATCTTGCATCTCCGAAACCAAACCCACCCCTCCTGACATTGACAGAATGTTCGGATGGTGTCTGGTTAGCGAGTTTCCGTCTTGGTATCCCAATGCCACAATGCCCATCATGGAGTGGCTTAATGCAATACGCTGTGAGGGATGACAATCACCAGAAAACTTGAATTGAAATTCTACCATTGTCAATCAAGATCAATCTAATCCTGGCACCACATAGTCTGCCTTTTGCTTTGCACAAAATTTGTCTGAAAAGTTTGGACTAGGCACTTGATCAACCTGTCTTCTATATCAGGGCAGTTGACTAGTTGAATCATCCCAACCAGACCTGAAGAATATTGACATCAAACTTGGAGGTGTTCACTGGGAAAAATCATACATGGGGTCTATTGGATGCTATGGGAGGCAGTGACTTAGGGATGGCTCAACATTATCATCATTTTTGAATTAGCATTTAGGATGCTAAATTTCATGACGGGTCCCCATCCCAACAAATAAGTACTACAAAAATGATGATTAAAAAAAAAAAATCTTGCCATAATTGCTCAAAATAGGCCAAAAATTTACCATAATTTTCCATAATCTGTGAAAGTGTACAGACCCATTTAAACCCCTCCCCTTGCGTACTGTAAGTACTAATTAAAAAAGATGAAAATGCTGAACCATCCCTTACAGGATTTCTGGGAGACTCAATTCTCTTTGAAATTGATGTCAAAATTACACCATACCATTACAAGTTCATGTCTTGTAACTTAACAGGTCTTGTGACCTCACAGAAATAGATCAAGGTCACTGATATTGCACAACATATAAGTAATGGACATGACCTTATATCCAATAAAATTTGGTAGGTCTAATTCAATCATTTTTCAAGATACAGAATTTGGTATCTTTCAAGACATTTTACTTCATTATTTCCATCGAACTATAGGTGGTGCCACCAGGATCATAAACTACCAAGATTTAAACCTCTTCTACAAGATTTTCACATTTTGACCCATTTATTACATAAATCTATAGGTGGCGCTAACAGCATTGCCGTCGACATACGTTTTCATAGACTTGATAAGCACTTAAAGTTTTATGGGTCTATTAACTCAAAACTGTGGGGTGTGAGGTGCAGAGCTTTCATATGATGACCCCATAGTCTAACTGACCATTTGACCCTGATCTTCACACGGATTGAAAAATTGTTACATTCCGAATGTGTGCCCTGCATCCAGCTTTCCGTACATGGTCTGTTTGTTTAAATTAGTTAATTAATAACTTTTCGAGTTATTGAAGAAAACAATAGACTAGGAGAAACCCAAAATCCATAACCATTGGGTCACAGTGACCCAAAACAGAGGTCAGCAAATACAGTTTTACATAAAATGTAACCAAGTGCAATTCTATTCTGGAGGTTTAATTCTCTTTGCAATTCATCTCCAAGCTACACCGTGCAAGTACAAAAACTTCTTTTTTAACAGGCCTGGTGACCTCACAAAAATATGTCAAGGTCACTGATATTATATGACATGCTAGTAAAGGACATGGTCTATATATCCTATTTCCGTCACATTAAAGGTGGTGCCACTGGCATCATAAACGAATGAGATTTTGACCTCCTCCACAATCCCATAAATTTCATGCAAAATCTGTCGCACTTTAAGGATGCTAGGGTGGTCACAAGATTTCCACGTTTTGACTCATATATTACATAACACTGCGGCAGCCGCCACCAATATCATACTTGACCCAGATTTTTATACACTTGATAAGTCCTGAAAGTTATGTGAGGCTACTTAAAAAAATCTGGATTGTTTTACGCTCACAAGCAAAAAGTTCACGAACGGAAGGGCGGGTAGACATAAGTGATCGCATAAGCTCTGCGACCTTTGGTCAGCAGAGCTAAAAGAGAGTACTTTACCACACGTAGATCTGACAAATACTGGGATGGAACTTTCAGCAATCAAACTATTGAAGAGAATTTGACAAGGATGCCAAGAGCCTCATGAGTTTTGGCTCTTGGTCGATGCATGTCCGACAGCACTTTGTCTGAGCAGGTGCATGCAAATTTCATAACCTACCATATGAAAGAATTATCAGTACCTCATATTGTCCAGAACTCCTGGGCCTTTTATTATTCCCAGAGCCGAGAGCTGAACTGTGCCCTTTGTTGGGCATTATATGGGAAGAAAAAGTGCAAAGTGTTGCTCAAAATAATAATGAACAGACCAAATAGATTAAGAGAATGCCTCAATATGCACTAATATGTGGATATAAACAATCATAATCACTGAAATGGATCCACATGTTAAGAAATTACTAGTGTAGAAATCTTAGGTAGCTTGATATATATAATGGGGGCCATATTTAATTTATGCTATTTTTAGGTGACAAGGATTTTTCGTCGCTTTTATGGATTCATTATACATTTTAACATGAAATTGGACGCAAGATTCAACGTTTGTAAGTTTCTGATTGAGACAAATGGATAATTTTCAAATGTTTCAGCCATGAGTCCTTGCTCTGGATGCCATCTTGATTTTTGAAAATGTCTCAGGGGTGAACTTGGTGAACTTCGCATGGATGGTTGGGGTGGGTTTCTTTGTATATTTTGTATTAATTCAGCTGTCTATCATTTTCTTCCAAGCTGTTTGTCTAATGCTCATGCACAATAATATTTCCCTTGTATTGAATCTGTTCTAAGTACAACGTAACATTTTGTGCGAATACTGGTGTCCTCATCCGCAGATATGGTTGGTCATTTGTACAGTTGGCCTTTTTGACGAGCTGAATCCCTCACTAAAATTAAATATTCTTTGACATGTTATTGAAGGCATGTAATGTATGATTTCATTGTTTGTGCTAAGTGTGATGGTGCAAATTCCACTTTATGTGACTTGGAATTGGAAAATTTATTTATTTTACCTGCCGTATGCCAAATACTCCCTCCCACCCACCTCCTTTATGGCTTATTGTAATGATTGGACACTCCATTTCTATTTTCTTTCCGGTAAATCAGACTTATTTTCAGGTACTTGACAATGGATGCGGCTTAACATAGTTTGATCCTTACAAATAGGTTAGCCGTTATAGTCATAAACATTTGCAGTTTTCTGTCCTGGGGTAATTCAAGTGACACAAATGCCCGTCATACCATTCTTGTATTCCGGATGTACCATGCCCAGATCCCTGCAAGTTCGTGCCGGTGCTTTCTGTGACCCCTCGGGGTGTTTATACGCCTCCACAGCCTCCGAGATACGAGCTAAAGCTTCAAAAGCATCCTCTTTGTCCTGTGGAAGAAACGTGCAATGTTGAATGGCACATATCAACACTAGATGGAATCACTAGTGCATTTCCGCCAGGTAATCAAAGTCTCCAGGTGGAGCCACACGAGCAATAAACAAATCTGGCTCGTTTAAAGTTCATAACAGGGAATGGTGTGCAGTGCAATAAGTCACCACGTGCTGGCGGCTCCATCTTTCTTGAAATACGTTATTGTAACTGGTTTAATGCGCATTCTACAAAAATTTGTCATACAATTGCCAACTATGGACGGAGCTGCTCCGGTTTGGTTCCTTGGCTTACGTTCCTGAGAATGGTTTTTACTGAATTCTACATAGCGTGTGTTTACAGCTTATATGTATGGAACACCACACAGGTTTTGGAAAAATCTAGTAGCACAGTGCACTTATCACGTTCCAGGGAATAACAAAGGTGTAGGACCAAGACAGAACTATAAATTGCAAGTCAATAATAAAAGACCTACCGGTGGGCCACCAATTCTCTTGGTCTTTGGATCGTCTCCCTACAAAACATTGCATGATAAAAGTAATCGTAGGCCAAAACCTAACAATATCCATTGCATCAGATAATAGGTTTGCCATTAAATTCTAACATATTGGTCTTATTCATTGCCAATTTCAACCCAGGTCGTATCGCTTTGAATTAACAAAACGGGGCTAAATTCAAGTTGCTTGTAAACCGGCCTTTATTCATGTATCAACGTCCCTGTCGTTGCACATAACATTAGAATGATTCAGGTCAAAACCTTTCCCCGACAGGCTGTGTGCACACTGTGCCCAAAGTGTGCCAAGGAAAGCTGTTGACTTAATCAATGCTTAGTCATGAAAGAGTTAGATTAAAAAGTGTAACACTTTGTATAATCCATGTGCCAAGTAGGCCCATAACCATAAGATAATTTTGGTCAGCAGGATGATTACCGTCGGTCAGATCATGACAATTTTAGTCAGCAGGATAATCAAAGTCAGACAGATTATGATAATTTTAATCAGCAGGATGATCACAGTCAGTCAAATTAAGATAATTTTGGTCAGCAGGATGATTACCGTCGGTCAGATCATGACAATGTTAGTCAGCAGGATAATCAAAGTCAGACAGATTATGATAATTTTAATCAGCAGGATGGTTACAGTCAGTCAAATTAAGATAATTTTAGTCAGTGGGATGATTACAGTCAGTCAAATGAAGATACTTTTAGTCAGCAGGATGATTACAGTCAGTCAGGTTATGATAATTTTAGTCAGCAGGATGATCACAGTTAGTCAGATTAGGATAATTTTAGTCAGCAGGATGATTACAGTCAGTCAGATTATGATAACTTAGTCAACAGGATGATTACAGTCAGTCAGATACTTATCGATACAGATACCACTTGCTTGGAGCTGTATCACTCTGTATAAACAGCTGATCCCTGTATCATCATGACACAAAAGGTGCTGATACAGCGAATGATACAAATCCAACCATGTTACGACCTTTTGTTGGTCGCTGACACTGACACTCGGACTCATATTTCTCATTAGCTGACAGCTGGTGTGCCAGCAATTAAAGAATGAATCTCATACAAAATTTGTGTATATTGTAAGCCTCACGCTGCAAAGTAATGTCTGTGAAGTGTGCGATGGTTTATGACTCCACTTAAAAATGCTTGCATTTATTCTTGGTACAGGTCACTGTTTTCGCAAAAAGGATTTTAAAATTTTAAGTCTACAATCTCATATTTTCATTGTTAACAGATTTAATTACAGATTTTAGGCAAATTTAATGCCAAGGGTTTTTTTTTTTTTTTTTTTTTTTTTAGGAAACAGTCAAATTTTGCTTGTTTTCGATATACGTGTAGTGCTGCCCTTAAATAAATAAAAAATAACATCACTTCGAAGCTCTATTGCACTTCGTGTGTTAACTATGATTTGTACAAAATACCTTTCTGGTTTACATCAACTTGTTCGCAGAATTGCACCAACGTTACAATGTTTATTTCTTTTTCAACAATCAAGAGAAAAGATACCATGTTAGACAGCTCGAAAGCTATACCAATGCTCGCCAAGTTACAGTGTCTCCATGCTTAATTCACAGTTTTCGTCTAAATCGAAAAACATGTTTTTTTTTTACTTTTGTGTGCGCCTTCAAAGTGGGCATTCAAATCCCCAGCAAGATATGTCTGGACTTGTGTAACTGTAAAATACATATACCAACCAGAAGTGGGTCAGGTCCCTTGGGTCTGGAGAACCAGCCTCCCCAGTCTGGACGATATGCTGGGGCAGCCCCAGAGGGACCCTGCAAAGTAAAATATTGCAATGAGATATACTCCAACGCAAAGGGGTTGCCAGGTGGCACCATTCACAAGTTAATCCTGTTAATACTGAAATATAGCAAAATTTCTAAGCTACCTGTGGATCTCAAACCTCATATTAGCATTGCATCGTTATCTATCATTTTAAACAAAGTGCCTCATCACCACAATGGTTTTTCATCCCCTATGACAAGCAGTTTACTGTGAAATTTTCACTTTAGATCCGAGTTTTGAATGCAAGGTTGAACCCGATGCTCGAAACCATTCAAGGTGGTGGTACATCTCAGAAGATAATACTAAGCTGCAATGTCCCTGTTTATCTTAGCAGTAAGTATTTGTTTCCACCATAATATCTTTAGTTCCTTTCAGGTGCTATTCCTATCACTGCATAACATATTCATTCAACCAATATACACAGAAATATTATTGTTATTCGTACATACAGTGCTGTACATAAGCAAAATACTTTATATAATCATACTTTCGATATAGAGTATTGTTTGAACTAACATTATTTTCCACGTAAATTTATATCTGCTGGCTAAATACAACGAAGTTCAGATTTAGCCAGCACAATATATTGAAGAAAATATGAGAGGATACTTACAGGGGGTCCTGGGGGTCCGGGTGGACCAGGTGGACCCTAAACAAAGGAAACATAGTTATAAAGCTATTCCAAGTGACCCTAACGATAATTGATGCACAAAATGCCATTTAGAATGCGTCTAACTAATACCGTTTTTTTTCTCTACTGAACCCTTAGAACAAAGAAAAATATATTATAAATGTATTGCGTTGTTCACAGAATGTCCATATGCCATCATTGCAGCTTAACCCTTTCCTGGTCAAAAAAAAATACTGGGTCAATAATTGTGCTAAGAAAATCTGTTCACTGAGTATTTGTTGTTTTTTTTCTTTAAGGAGTGCCACCATCACAAGTCTGCACTATAAATGTCAACAAAATATATATTCTACTTAAAGAAATTTCAGCAAAAATATAAGAGCAGACAACAATTTCTATCTGGTCGCTTCTGGATTCTTTTAGCGGGATTGCTCATATGGGAATGATAAAGTATTTGCCCGTTAGTGTTAACATCTGTTATTAAATTACTTTTATGCCTTTATTATGAAAGAAAATTCTCCTAATATCTATAATTGCAATAGCACTAATCTGATTGGTCAATACTGTAACAGCTTCTATTTCAAAGTTACTTGTAGCATATAACTGATGCAGGTACACTTTTGCGCAGAAAGGTAAGACATAGTTAATGAGGCAGACTTCTTGAGCCATTGCGAAATAATGCGATATTCTGTGTCATCAAAGACAACAGTTGTTTTTACCACATTGAAGTAGAAGGTATAGACTAAAAATGCTTGTTTATATATGTCATGATTATTATATATTACACATCTATTTTTGATATGATTGGAACAGTTAGAGTATCATCTATAGATGCCACAGAATGCAGTTTTCAATCCATACACTACAGTAGCCACCCTGTTCCCTGTGTACTGGGCCAAGCTTTATATATCACGTTGTGTTTATAGCTGCGCCACCAGCCCTATTGATACGGAAACCGTGATATGTTTTGTGTGTATAATTTTCTGAAGTTGGGAAAGTCATGGTTTGTTTGATATCGTCCAAGCACCATATTTGCTTCCATCACTTGTTGGGCCAGCACCTACCTTTTCTGAACTAACTTGCAGGGGGTTTTTTGGTTCGTTTTTTTTTTGTTTTTTTGTATTTGTTTTGTTTCATTTTTTTGTTTTTGTTTTTTTGTTTTGTTTTGTTTTTGTTTCCTTAAAATCTGTATCATGAACTGTGTGAAACTACATTATGTGGGCCGACAATTCACTTACGCTTCTTCCATCATCACCAGAAGGACCACGTGGACCCTGGAATAAAAAGACAATAAAAGAAAATACCAACTGTTCATTCCTGAGTGACTGTTTGTTTACCGTAGCGTGAATATAAAACTTTGCCAACATTTCTAAATCAAATGAATCTTATGCTCAAGACTAGAGAACATCAATCACAAGATAAGCAGATATTAGAATTCATCTCATGTTTGGGTCGATTTTAGCACTATAACAGGCTTGTATAAATAGGGTATCAAAGGCCTAAAAGCTACAGTGCCGCGATATGATCTATCGGTACTCTGCCTGTGGTATCGGTACTCTTCCGGTTTCATCGGAAATTTTGTTGATGAGGAGTAAAACTTTCTGCAACTGTCGTTCTTATTTTTGCTTTGTGTATTGAAATGTACAAATCGACCCAAACATGAGATAAAATTTTTACAGCATGCTTTGTAGGCGATATGAAGTAATCAACTCGCACTGGATACCATATAGCAGGACTCGTTCGCTTCGCTCACTCGTTCTGCTATATGGCATCCAGTGCTCGTTGATATACTTCATATCGTCAACAAAGCATGCTATAATCTATAATACAATACATATATCCCTGCATCATTTTCCAGATCTGAGTAATATGTCATTCATCTTTACGTCTCAGTTCAATTGCAACGCCAAAGGATTTCAATAATGGGAGACGGTAGGCGAAATGACGCCACAAAGCCGACAACTTACTTATCCGCACAAATACACTTTAATAAATTATGTACTGTAGAATCCCCCCTGGGAGGGGGGCAAAATGTGATCTTTATTGGGAATAGTCTTAATAGGGAGTATAATTTGAAGATAAGCAAAAACAGGACTGCAAATTGGTGTCTTAATGTAGCAATGGTCTTGTTGTAGAGGTGGCCTTAATTTGAGATTCTTCTGTATATTTTCTGTACTTACAGGTCTTCCGGGGGGACCTGACTCTCCTGGCTTTCCGTGTGGACCTGCTGGACCACGGGGGCCGCTATTTCCCTGTAACAATTAAATCTTATATTGCCCAGTGTGTAACTATACACCGTCATTTCTCCTTCAGTTTTTCTGATAATTTAAGCTCAATATAAGCTTAGATTATGACAAATTAATATTTCAAGATATTCATTTACCAATTATGCACAACCGCGTTCAAACTGGAAATATGGTCCAAAATTACCAAGAAGTATTCATGGGTATTTCACACACATAAATCCATGAGACCAGTCACAGAACGCTCACAAACAGCAATAGCTTATGTCAGCACCATACGGAACTTCCAAGGCACTTGCACGAAGTAGCGAACAGGTGGAGTCATCTGGCGATAAACAAATCTAGCTCGTTTGTTTGGTCAGTCGTTGAGAGAGGGCGTAGTGTGTAATTCAGTTAAGGTCTAATGTGCTGGTGGCTCCACCTGCATACGCTACTGGCTTAAATGTTGTCAGATGACTGTTTTGGTTTTTTCATAACACATGTAATGAGAAAGAACAAAGCGTTATTGGAAAGAGTGTTAGTTTCTATTATTTCCCGAATGCTTCTCTGAAAATTTTCAGAATGAAGGCCCGCTAGGCAGCGTCATGAGTTTCCATAATTCTGACGCAAACTTACCCTTTGTCCGGGAGGACCCGCAGCGCCGTTCGAACCGCGTTCACCAGGTTGTCCCTACACAAGTAAATTCAAGCGATCTTTTACTTCCAGTCACCACAATGTGACTGCAAACGGCAGTGGCAAATGCTACACATCTCTACAGTTTGATAACACCATTTAGAGCTACATATTAGGCCACAATAATGATATGGTACGGACTTACTCCATGTAATAACACAGCGAGAACCTAGAATCTGCAGGGAAAGGAGCATTGAGAGAAATAACAGTCATAAGTGAGACCTCTTTAATTTCCACAGTATTGTATATTAAAAGTTAAAATTCAACATCTCATATTGTTTAAGGAACACCTACAACTATTTCTAGATCTCCGCGGCCATTGCTATCATCCACCTTATTTGGAAGCCAATTTTGGAGGAAAACTAGTCTCAAACATCAATGCGATTCTTGTAAATCTTACCGCTGTACCAGGCAGGCCCTGGAGACCCGGCAACCCCCTCCAGCCTTTGTCTCCCTGTAAACAATGAAAAAGTTTGTTTTAAACGAAATTGTATTATGCCTGTATATATTGTACTTGGTATTAAGGGATGTTAAATTTGCTATTAACAGATAGACATCCTTTAAAGGATAGGTTTGTACAATAATTGTTCAGAATGTCTTTAATGTTGACTGGCTCCAAACTTTCATTTGTTTCATCATACACGTATCAGCTGTTCCAAGAACCAAATACTAGACAGCAGATCAGCGTCGCACGTACAAACGTTTTCTGCGACCTCTTTGCCTCTGCAAATATACGCGAACAGATTAATATGTTCCCATGATCTGAAAATTCTTTGAGTTGGATGACTCCAAGAAAAAGTTTAATAAAGCACAACTGTTTCATATGAGTGAGAAAGAGTAGTCAAAATTCTTGGTGAAATGAGGATCGATGGGCCAGGTTCAGTTGAAGAAATTTCTACACAGAATGAGTTTTCTTCAAACACCGCTCTTTTCTGACGTAATTGTACTGAAAACAGTTTTCAACTTTGTTTTTCCTTTTACAAATACGTGATTGTGTTTGTGTATTTTTGTCTAATACCACTTCATAGTAGTCATTATACTATTCTGCAGTCCGAATTCTTTACTCTCCATAAGCTAACCTGTCACTGTCTAACCTGTGTACATATGGAAGTACTATTGTCCATATTGTGCATGTTTTTCTGTAGAATTTTGACATAGGCCAAATAAATTAAAGGGTCTTCAGCGGGAAACTACTCAGAACATGTTTAACATGACGTTTATAAACATATTTGTAGCAAAGAAAATCACTTCCCTTTGAATTTTGTACTTAAAAATTGTTCTATTTGGAACTTCGCCAAAGATAAGTCAGAGAACTACGATATTTTCGAAACCCTATACATGTGCGTTATATCCATCGATGCATACAATACCTGATTACTTTTATTACAGTTTCATACGCAGCTGTATTCTATTACATTCCATGTCGTGTATATGTATGTGGATGTGGATTTGTATGCATATGTATTTAAAGAGCTCAGGGAAATATATCTCTTTGCACAGGTGCAATTGTAAGTACAAACTCGGATCTCAGTTACAGTAGACATTAATGAGCTCTTTCAGTGCCATATTTTGGACTGAGTCAAGATCTTGGCGCGGTTTTGACATACAGCACACATAGCGCGCCATGGAAAGCTGTTGATCTGGACTATTATATTCTATGTGTCTACACACATGCCGGTATCCGAAAGGACGGTTTTTTTACAAGGAATATGAATCTAGCAACCTTATTATAATTCAGAGAAGTTCCTTCTAAGCAGTTCAATGTCGCAGGCGCCACTGGAAGAGTTATCAACCACAAAATATCTCACCCCTCTGTACCATTTATAAATGTGCCCTATATGACACTTAATGTTCTCTTGATATTACCCTTTCATTGTTGTAGTGGTCCCTTTTTGTATATGTATAACAGGTCCTTGCACATGCACTATATTTTGGCCAGTTGTTTGTAAATAAAATATGCTGCAGCCAAAGGTCAGGTTCAGTCTAAGACGTATTTTTCCAGACAAGTGAATCTGTCTTTAAGAAATCTTACTGTTTAAGTATGACGAGACTTAAGGTACATACCTTACTTCCGCGCTCGCCTCGAGATCCCTTGGCGCCTTGAGGGCCAGCTGTGCCCTGAAATGATCAAAGGCAAACTCTTGGCTCCGTTTAATATGAGCGCTGTCCACAACAACAATGGGACTATGTCGAGTGTGTATCTCCACGTAAATTTATTTTTCATACATGCTTCCTTGTAACCATTAAATTATTTTCTTATTATTCCGTCTTGAGACTTTACCCATATTTGCTGCCGAAAAATACCAAACCTGTACAGATACATATGCGTACACAGTTGACGAGTAAAATTGTCCTGTCGTTAAAGTACAGTGCCTCTTCCATTGTGATAAACACTGTAATGTGACATGAATAATGAATGAATAAACTTTATTAACTGCATCAAATTACAAATATGATATTATGTTAATACAACACATAAAAATAGAAAACACAAGTTACAAGAACACAACCCCCCCCCAAAAAAAACCTCATATCACACAATATACCCACAAATCACATTACACACAAGACAGAAGAAAGAAAATAATACAAGTACCGTTGCAAAACAACAAAACAATAAATTACCATAGATATATTCGAGAGCAATATCAGTGTACATACTTGTGGATGTTTACACAGGGTACATAGTCTAAAGAATAGAGGGGAAAAGAGAGGGGGAATATACATATTCACAATGTTCCCCTCTTATTCAGTGTCTCGGAGAAATATTTGTTAACTATTGTAATTTTTTCCACATCGTCTAGCCTAATAATGAATATAAATTTGTCGTAGTCATCTAAATTATCAAATATTGGGAAAATATTGGTTAGTGCACCATACATATTTCTTCTTTCCCTTTCATATATTCTACAAGCGCTTATAAAGTGATATTCGTCTTCTAGTATATTACAAGTATCGCATAATCGTTCCTCTAAAGGCATTTTGTGTGGTCTTTTGTGTCTACCAGTTTCGATTTTCAAATTGTGTGCACTTATTCTTAAACGTGTAATATCTTTCCTTAAAGCATAATCTCGAATCACTAATAAATATTTCTCTAACTCAAATGTTTCTTTAAATTTAGCATAAGTACGTAGTTTTTTGTCTGGAGCCGTCTTCTAGTATATTACAAGTATCGCATAATCGTTCCTCTAAAGGCATTTTGTGTGGTCTTTTGTGTCTACCAGTTTCGATTTTCAAATTGTGTGCACTTATTCTTAAACGTGTAATATCTTTCCTTAAAGCATAATCTCGAATCACTAATAAATATTTCTCTAACTCAAATGTTTCTTTAAATTTAGCATAAGTACGTAGTTTTTTGTCTGGAGCTGAATTGCCTTTCATTGCTTCTTGCCACTGAAGGATAAATCGTCTTTTAATTCTTTTGACAAAAATCGGAGTAGGGAAAAAATTGGTGCGCGAACCGACATTTTCCCACATTTTGCTGAAACCAAATAAGTTAAATGTGTCTCTTAGAGATGTGATCCATTTGAACTTCCCGGTATCCACTACGTGTTCAAGTTAAAAAATGTTTTAGTACTTACTGCTGGACCGGAAGGGCCGGTTGGGCCTGATACTCCCGCTGGTCCAGGCTCTCCCTGAAAAACAAAGGACACTGATATCACTTAACAAGGAATAAGCACGACCCTCTGCTACACATGTAAGGGATAATGCTACAATGGGGAATTATTATGGAATGCAAATTAAACTCTCTCTCTCTCATTCACACACAATATATCCCCCCACCCCCCACCCCCCATCATACCCTACACCTATTAAAACAAAATAAAATACCCAAAAGCCCCCCCCCCCCTTCCGCCCAAATATTAGCTTTGCACTGATATTGGCAGGACATCTGTTGATATCCATTGAGGTTAGTTAGGTTTATTCCTGATTGGTTAGTAGTAACCAATCAGAAACAACATGACGTGATTACCAGAGTCACATATACTCAAGTTTGGAATCATGATGTTAAAAACAGAGAAAAATACGTGAATTGGGCACAACTTACTGACTTTCCAAAGCGCCGCATGAAACGACTAAAATGACTAATTTTAGCATGTACATCATTGATGGGTCTGCTTTCCTAGTACAACGAGCTAATAATTAAAGGAATGTAATGAAACAATCAATTTAGGATCCAAACAAGCCTCTGCTTCCATGAAAAAAAAACAAGATCTCTTGCGTCCATCCAAACATACTGTAATTGCAAAATCATGCTGTGGGAACACTGTATTTGTTAACCCTTTCCCCCTTGAATTAAGACTGAGTCAACAGCTTTCCTTGGCATGGGTTGGGCACTTAGTGCCCAACCCATGCCAAGGAAAGCTGTTGACCTGGAGCATGTGATCTTGATAAGTCTCATGTACATTTCTCAGTCAAATTGTTTTTCATAACTGTTGAAATTAGTAGAATACACTGAAGCAGACGACATTTGACCACCAGCCGGTTTTGGCCGGTTTGAGGGGGAAAGGGTTAAACCGGTAATATATTTTTCAAGCAAATAAAAGAGACAACATAAGAAAAATAAAATAAATGAATATTTTGATAATTGGATGCATGGAATATTGGCAAATCTACAATTTGCTTAACATGGTTCTAATTATTAAATCATGCTAGGTGTAGGAACTGTAACTGGGAAGCAATGGGTAAGTTTTCTTAACAATAACCACATTTTAACCCCTTTTCTCCTTCAATCAAACCAGTTACAATTCTGGACAGAATTTTCTATCCAACTATTCGACTGGTAATTAAAACTAGGCCAATGCTTTATGATATTTGATAAGTGATGTCATTTTGGAGTGGGTTCATTTTCACCTTGGTGTGTTAAAAGGCACTAGTATTCCAGTTTAAACGATTTTCTTTGTTTTGTTCTCCACTCACTCTCTCTGGTCAGAATTAAATTCCTTAGATATTGTCAGGCAACTTGAAAATATTGCCTGCAGAGAGCGTTGTATGACATTCTAGCTTGGTTTGCTCTTTTTTCCATCCAGACTGGACCAAGTTAACAATGTTGAGCATATGGCCCCACGCCCTTATGACATCCTTCTTGTGGACATATGTCTGCTCAGGCCTGCTACGATTTTGCTCTCACGACCATCACGCCGCAGTTTCGACATTGTATCTGCAGTCCAACTAGCTTTACAGCCTCTAGTATTATCAGAAGTGGTGATTCTCTTGACTGTTTATTTTGGAACCAGTGCAATATACAGCCAACATCACCACCGCCACCCAAACAAAATGCTAGGTTTAGTTACGTGCTAGTTTTTCAATTTTATTTTCTGAAAAAATCATGATTGTGTATGTACCTGGGGTAAAAACTCAAATATTTTTTGTCACAATAAAACATCTTTATTGAAATCATTGAGACTTACGCGTTCGCCACGTTCACCCACGGATCCGGCTGGTCCCGGTGCGCCGCGCAAGCCCTAAAATGTAACACACGTGTAAATATGTCATATGTCATGGGTGAGTTTTAGCCAGATTTGTTCATGTGAGAATGAAGCTCAGATTCTGTTCGAAAAATATTAAAAGCTCGAATGGGGGTGTGAGATGCAGGTGTATTTGAGGGTAAGTATGGGTAAGGGCTTGTGCTATACAGATGAAAAAATACTCTGATCCAAAGCAGAAACTCAAGATACACGAAAATGTACATATGGCCGGTCAGTCTTTGTATTCAACTCAGACAAGAAGTCACGGACTGTTATTTCAAGTTTGATATGGGCATTTTAGTTTTCTGTAATGGGCAATTGGAGAAAAGATTCAGGTCTTTATATATCCCTACTCTATTTCACATTTGATCTGAAACATGTCTTTCAGTCACTGGGTAGTTGAATACACACCTGTAAACCTGGTAAACCACTTGGGCCGGTATTACCTGGAGGACCGGAAGGTCCCTTATCACCACGGCGGCCACTGAGGCCGGGCAGACCGTCTTTGCCCGCCGGCCCCTGTATAGCAAGACAAGAGAACAATACCGATACAACATATATTATGTATCAATGTATGTGATATGTTTAAAGTTATCTAGATGGTATGAATGTAACTTGTGTTCAAAGCTACATACCTCTGAAAAATATTTGATCAACATAGTGAATCTATACATCCCAAGGTTCGTGACAGACAGACAGACAGACAGATAGATAGATTGATTGATTGATTGATTGATTGATTGATTGATTTTTATTTTTTTCGTCAAACATTACAAAGAAAGAACATTTGTCCACCAGGGACTGATGTAGTCGACGTGCAATAAGAGGTAAAATGTATGTATAAAAAATGAAACTTAACACATAAGACTAAAATATTCCCAATATACTCAATACACACCAGTATTGTCCCGCTTGACCATGGCCAATATCCCACTCATGGGGGAATATTTATAATGTGTAGGTCTTCACTCGACGACACCAAGAGGCCTTACGCCTTTGAGTACAAATGGGTAAGATCGATTTCATGACTTTGTATAGTGATTCAGCTGACCTCTGGGTGTTGTCGAGTGAGTTCCATGATTTTAGTCTCCATAAGTGAATGAATTGTGCCCATATCAAGTCGTATTGACTTTTGATAGATTTAGCAAGTGAGTTCCTCTTAAACTGGGATTTCTGTGGTTGACAGATTTATAAACTTCTTTCAATAGACAGGATAAATATAGGTCCCATGGCTGGTCAAAAGTTTGGCATATGCCGACTTAGTTATCCCTAAGTGCAAATAGCGAGGCCTGCTCTTGCAACTTTTCAATTTTGTCCATCGGAATCTTAGAGCTAGTCATCCGAACAAGTAGAGAGTTGTTCAGGTGGAAAAGAATGAAGCATCGAAAAGCTGGGAGCCTAACATTATAATTCAAATACGATGATGGTCGTTTTAGGGCATTGATCTGCCGACCAGCCTTTTTGCATACCTCAGAAATTTGTTTAAGTTCAAACGACTGTCAATGTGAACACCTAATAACTTAATACGAGAAAGGCACACGAATTCCCGCCGCAACTACATGCCTGGCTGTCTTAGTAGCTTAGTCTCTGGCGAGATACGGGCCACTGCCTGTGAGGGGAAACGGGATATTACTGATATTTTGGAAATATAGAATACTTTGTGCAGGCAGATGGAAACTTATTCTAGTAATCAATTTAGAAAGCACTAAATGAATATGAATTTGGTGTTTGTAGTAAACATTAATTTCTCTAAAAGAGACTAATTTTGTGAGAAAGGGGGGGTCTAGCCCTGTCTGTTACAGTGATATGCCCTGTGTCCTCTCTGATTGGCGTGCGTGAGCACCGTCCCTTATGGCGGAATATTGATATGCATGTTTCGTATTGAGTCTTCGGCTAGTATAGAGTTTTACTTGATGTCAATGTAATTTACTGCAGCATCTTCCTTTTTGGCTGTTGACATAAAATGAAACTTGTCAGGGTTTGCTTTCATAAGATTGAAAGCAAACCAGTTGGCAGCTACAGAGCCTTCATATCTGAGCGTGTTTACAACAACTGTTTGTAGATTTTCACCTTGTACGATAAGGGTGTTATCATCTGCGAAATTCGAAAGAATCGACTGCTCAAAGAAGCAGACAATATCATAGAGGAAGATATTGAAGAGCCCCGGTCCAAGGATAGAACCCTGTGGAACGCCCTTCAATATATCCCTCCATGCACTTTTGTAATTGCCTATTTTGACTCTTTGGAACCTACCTCGTAGCTAATCGCATAATAGAGTGACTGGTTGTTCTGACATGCCACATGCTAAGAGTTTGGCCACAAAGAGATCATGGGGTAGGCAGTCAAAAGCTTTAGACGGATCCATCGATAAAGCTCCGACAGTCTTTCCTTTGACCAAGACACTGCGCCAAAGCACCATGATAATCAAAAGTTCATGTTGACAGCCGTGACCCTTTCTATAAGCAGTTATGACATTATAAAATTTGGTTACTGAAATCCACAAGATTCGTGTTATAACACTTTTCTATAACTTTGGGGATGCATGTGAGAATGCTAACTGGTCTGTATTCTGTTGTCCAAGGAATTTTCATTCTTTTCCACAGGTACAACTTCAACAAGCTTACAAGCATTGGGGAACGTGCATTGAAATATGGAACTATTGATGATTTAAAGTGACTACCGGTGCCATACAAGGAGCAGCGAGTTTTATGATTTTAGCAGGGATACGGTCATGCGCAGTGGCTTTATTGCATCATTATCATTTTCCTTTTGGTTTCTGATTTTCAAGACACCAGGATGTCAACTGAGTGTGATTTGTATTTCTCTTGATTGTGTTTGATGAACTCACTATCTAACAAAGAGGCAGACTCAAGGCACAGTCTCTGCTTCATCTCTGAGGCAACGTATACAAAATACTCGTTCATTACCAGTACCTCATGATCACACACTTAAGGACTCTAAATACATGCAACTTTTTGTGAAGAAAACCAACTTTAGAGCTTGATAAAGTGCTATTTACTGATGCAAAGACAGCTTGTGTATATATTTTGGGGGTTAGTACAATCATGAACTATAGATACGTGCAAAGATCAACACTTTTTGTGGTTTAATTGTTGAACAAAGACAGTGATAATGAAATGGCCATGTACTTTTGGCATTGATTATTTTGACTCTGAACCTACATCGTAGCTAACTGCAAAATAGAGGGACTGGTTGTTCTTACATGCCACAAACTAAGAGTTTGACCACAATGGGATCCTTATCACTTTCCTTATGGTTTTTGATTTTCAAGACACTAGGATGTGATTTGTATTTCTTTTGACTGTGTTTGATGAACTCGTGGTCTGACAGAGAGGAAGACTCACGGCACGTCTCTGCCCGATCCCTATGGCAACGTTTACAAAATGCTCGTTCATTTCCTCATACACTTAATCACCAAAACAGCTTTATTTTGGTCAAGTCTTGAATATACCTGACAATATTGTATTGTCTTTTTATCCAGAACCACTTCCTAGTAGTCATTACCCTATTCCACAGTCCGAACTCTTTACTCTCCATAAGCTTACCTGTAAATATGTAAAACACTAGTTACACTCAACCATTTTATTTATGTTAAACGTGAGGTGGGTTAAAGGCATTTTCTTAGACAATCGGGGAACAGGGTTGCCCCTATATGAACCACTCTACGTCTCGTATATCGAGATCAAAGAGAGGAGAGCAATGGGCATGAGGCACTTAATTATGTAGGTAAATGTCGTATGCATACATGAAAAAGGGTTGGATGCAAACGGACAAGATAGACAAGGGCCGTATGTTTCTTGCCCTTTAATTACATGTGGAACAATGATAAGTCTTCAATATTTATAGGGTGGCTCGACGCGTCTTCGTATTTCTATGAAGGTGTGTACTGCCTAAAATATTGCAGCATTTTCTTGTTTGGCGCATCCTGCTGACCCATACAGAATAGTCTACAAGGTAAAATGTGCTCAACGAATCACTGTTTCATGTAGGTCTATTCTAATATTGTTTTCTATATGTGGCCACATCCGAGCTTTACCATTGCCGTTTTTGGCTTCCCAATGCAATTGATTGTTTCTACCGTACCAATCTTCTCAATTTGGAGGTAAACCGGGGGTAATCGTTGGACTTTACTGTATTGTGTTTATTTAGGATTTCCTGTCTAGTTTTGTTAAGAATGTATCTGCCAATCGGTTGCAAGCTGTATCAACATCAGAATCACGAAAAAAATTGTCGAAAAATAATCTGATCATACGATCCATAAATTCTCGTATGACGATGATGATGATGATGATGATGATGATGATGATGATGATGATGATGATGATTATTATTATTATTATTATTATTATTATTATTATTATTATTATTATTATTATTATTATTATTATTATTATTATTATTTACAACTACATGCATAAGGCTGCTGAACAATTGTTCAATCAACAAGTGGGGTCTGAAAAGAAACGTCAGCCTTAGTTTGATTACTGGTAAAAAAAATTCGGATGAAGTTGTAAAATATATATCACCCTCAATTTCAGCCACCAGGATTCATAGGTCAACATGGCTTGTTGACCAGCATGTTATGTAAATAAAATATTCTCTTGTATGTAGTTTCTCCGTTTACAAACAATAATTTCAAATATTTTTTACAGAATTATGATAGATCACATAAGTTTTTGTCAAAGTGAAGAAGATATAAAAATGACAAAATATCATTTCAGATTTTATATTTCGTAAAGATGCAAATGAGAGTATGATCTAAACTTTGTGAGGGAAATTATTTGCCAAGTTTTTTTTAAACTACAGACGTGGTACGGTTTAAGATCTTGTTTTCCTGCATATCATTTTTGTGAACAAACATTTAGGGTAAAAAGACAGCAAAAACAAGAGAAGAATGGGCGATCGTTATATCATACGCAAGCGTTTTCGCATAGTATGAACTAATCTTTGTTGGCGGGCCGCAGGTAATAGACTCGGGGGTCATGGTTGCGGTTCGCCATGGAAGAATCAACTCGACATGTGGTGTTACAATAAAAAAGCGATGTATATATAACCACACCTACCTCTGGACCCGGCGCTCCTGGACCCCCGGGTGGGCCTACAGGACCTGACGGCCCTGAGGGACCTGTCTCTCCGCGTGCTCCATCGCCACCAGTTGCGCCTGCCTCGCCCTGTAAAATTAACCTGTCAAGCTTGCAAAAGTAATACGAGACTTGCATAATAATTTTTTCCGCCAAAATCTCTTGGCCTGTCGCTGATGACAATCAGCCGCCATGATGAGCAATCTGACGGAAACTAAGAGCGGCTCCAACTAGCCTTATAATGATATAACCTATTGTATATATTGTTATTCGCTACTCCCTGCTTGTTCCAGGTGTCAATCAATCCAGACAATCGAAGAAACAAAAGGTATTTCTGTGTGTTAATGTTCTGACACACTAAAACGCTGTTCAACATGTTTCCTGTACAGCACCTACAGCTTTGTCAGCTGTTATTATGTACCTACTCTGCTATTGTCTGATTATCTTACTTTTGTCCTTACATTGCCCTACTTGAAGTGGAATATCTTTATACTAATTGGTTACATATGTACCAAATGTTTGATTCAGTCATTAACCGATGTTACTTGATACATTGTTGCGGTCTTGAGATCGTAAGCAACGATCACATGTCACATGTACTTTTTGCTTAAGTGTTGTCATTTTAGCAACATTAACAACGTACGGAATAAATATCCAGACAGCCGTCCAGTTATGTTTTCATCATATTATATGCCCATGTTTATTATAATTTTATGTTTTCTGTGTTTATTCTTTAGCTTCTGTTTTCATGTGGTTTGACTTGAGTTTTTGTGTTGCGAGTTTTCTGTCAACACATATTCTGTTATATGTTGGGGCATTAGCGTTTACTTCTGTCTCATCGTTTTTCCTGCATTTGTTGGACATATTTGTGACTTCTTTCATTGTTGACATGTAAAGTATGGTATCTGATGTTGAATTTATGGTATCGCATCCTTTGTCAAGTTGCTACATGCATTTCGTGTGCTTCAGCATTGGGGCAGTCAGTATATATATATTCCGGCCGTTATTTATTCCATGTACTGTTTCCACTGCCTCTATTCTGAACATTGTGTTATCTTGTGTATCTCAATAACTGTAATGGAATCCTTCATATATTGTAGATCATTATTCGCCGCAAATATGTGTTATTGTACCGTACTTTTATTGAGCTGATAAGTATACTCAGGTTAAAAGTCGCACAGTGTGTCTTTACTTGTGTATTCAAGTTGGTGTGCAATCAGTTATATCACATAGTATTATACTCCGATCACTTACTCGTTCCGTATATGATTGTTACTTCGAACATTGAATTGAGGAAGCTCGGGCATATTGCGCAGCATATACACACCTTCCCGTTTGTTTGGTCACGTATACCTCTATAGCTGCACATTTAACTGATTTGAACCTTTCAGACAAAAAGAGAACCTTTCTTCTAGTTTATATAATGTTCAAGGGTCTGCATAAACAGCAACTGAAGTTCATAAATATATCTTTCACTTTTCTTCTACTGATACTCTTAGCGGGAGATCTTCATAAAAACCCAGGCCCTGTACAGCATTCTAAAGACATTTTATTCTGCCATTTAAATACACGGAGTGTGTCACCAGATAAATTGCTGTGCACCCGTACAGACATCGTCCCGGAACTTGACATAATTTCTCTATCAGAAACTTTCCTTTCACCCAACTCTTTAGCAAGCAATCTAGCTATACCTGACTATTATGACATTATTAGAAAGGATCGTAGGCGGCGGTGTTGCACTGTATGTATCCAAATCCTTACACGTCACTCGACGACTGGATCTTGACTTAACTGAACTGGATATTTTATGGTGTGAAATTAGACTTAATGATACTATATTTTTATTTGCTGTCGTGTATAGGCCACCCAATTCCCCAGTTTTCGTTTAGGAGCGAGTTTCAGGAAAATTTCGACCTGGCGAAAGGCACAGGTATTCACCATATTATCTTAACGGGAGATTTAAATTGCGATTTTCAAACGCCATCAGGCCATAATCTCGATCAATTCGCCAGTACCAATCTTCTTACGGTCCATATAAATGAGCCCACACGCATTATCGATCATTCAGCTACATGTTTAGATCAGATCCTAACATTCCTAACTATATATTAAGTGAGAGCTATGTGCTTCCCCCAATTTCAAACTGTGACCATAGTGTTGTAGGTGCTAACCTACTGATTCGGAAAAAGAGAAATCATATATTCAAAAGACGCATTTGGGACTATTGTAAAGCAGATTCTGAGGTCTTCAGAACATCCCTTCGAAGTGTGGACTAGAATTCATGTTAATTTTGCTTATGAAGATATCGATTTTATGTTCGGAACGAGCGGGACTCGAACCTGCAACCTTTGGCACCAATCGCCTGGCTGAAATGGGAAACGACCACTCGACCAAATCCCTATTCTTAGAAAGAATAGTTCAATGGAGGTAGTTATGTGCGAGTGCCATATCAACACGGTTATGCAGTATAAGTACTGAGTCGGCATTTATTTCCAGAATCGTTGAATTTGTGTTTTGATTCCTGGTCCACGTTGTTCATGGAAACTTCTGAACTATCAATCCAAAGCAATAATATTGAAGTCAGACCACATGATTTACTGTGGTACAAGTCCAGCCTACGCTCACTTACACGTCAGGTTAAAAGAAAATACGAAAATGCTAAACGTCAAAATTTCAATACCCATGCATGGATCTCTTTCTTTCAAGCTCATAACCATTACCAACAACAGCTTAAAGCTGCTGAAGACGAGTACAATACCAAACTTCGTGAGGACCTCAACAACCCTTCGAAGAAAAGCAAAGGTTGGTGGCGCACAGTTAAATATTTTTGGAACCGAAATCAATCCTCAACTACTCCCTCTCTCATGGCAAACACATTTCTGATTCCCTTTCCAAAGCTGAAATTTGTAATTCCTACATTCTAGAACAATGTAATGTTGATTCTGCAACGGCCACTTTAACCGAACATAGGGATCCTGCTGCATCTACTCTTGGCTCACTCACTGTAACGGAGAAAGAAGTTCTTGACGTGCTTTTAAGTCTTGACACAACCAAAGCTTCTGTTCCTAATGGTATAAGTTCAAACCTGCTCAAAGAAGCCGCACCTGTTTTCTCCCCCTCACTTGCTAGAGTATTTAACTTGTCACTTTCTAATAAACCATTCCCTTCAGTTTGGAAAAGAGCAAACGTTTCTCCACTCTATAAAAAAGGTCTGTAGAATTCATGCAATAATTACAGGCCTCTGTCTCTACTCAGCTGTGTTGGAAAAGTACTAGAAAAGATAGTTTTTAAACACGTAATTAACTATTTTTCGGGACAACATTGTCATCAATGCTCATCTACCTGGTTTCAGTCCGGGCGACTCGACGGTCAATCAGTTGCTCCGCCTCTATCATGAACTATGTTTAGCCTCGGATCAACAAAAGGAAGTACGAATCATTTACTTGGACATTAGTAAAGCTTTTGACAAGGTTTAGCATTCTGGCCTTTTATAAAAATTAACGAGAGCAGGTATTGAGGGAGATCTTCACGATTGGTTTTCCGATTATCTGAAGAATCGTTACCAACGCGTAGTTATTCAAGGTCAATCCTCCAGTTGGGGTAAAATTTGTGCTGGAGTGCCTCAAGGTTCCGTGCTAGGGCCTCTTATGTCTCTGTATTTAGACTTAAAATAGTTTTGTCAGGCCGATTCTCGAATACGGTAGTCAAGTATGGAGTGCCTGTTCGGTATTTGACAAGGAAAGGCTGGAAAACGTTCAATTAAGTGCTGCTCGTAGCGTCACTGGTGCAACGCACGGAACGAGCAATGCCAAGCTATACCAGAAAAAACCGGATGGTCAACTCTTGCCGAACGAAGAGAAATATCAAAATTGACGTTAATGTACAAACTTGTTAACAGGCACTCTCCTGATTCATTGTGCTCAATTCTTCTTACTGCTTCTGTTGCGGGTAACCAAACCCATCATATTCGTCAGCAATTTAATCTTCCCCATTTTCGTGCTCGTACTGAGCTCTTTGATAATTCATTCTTTATCTCGACTATCAGGCTGTGGAATCAGTTACCTCTGGATATTAGAAATTCAGCGTCAACCAAAATATTCAAATCTAATATTATGAAGCCAGTGGTCAGAGCTATCAAATTTCCTGAACAATACAATTTTGGTGACCGATTTCTCGCAGTTCAACACACCCGCCTTTGCCTGGATGCGAGTCAATTAAATTCTCACTTGTTTAAGATCGACGTGAAGGATACACCTTTCTGTGATTGTGGTATATCCAGTGAAGATGTTTGGCATCAGTTCTCTATATGGCCTATTTATGCTGTTCAGCGATCTGTTCTCTATACTACAATTTCATTGTCTGCTCCGTTCACATTCCAGATAGATACAGCTGCCCAGAATGTTCTCTTGAAGTAAATATTGCTATTTTTTCAGCACTAGACGAGTTTACCTCCGAAACTGACCGCTTCAAACCAGCAGGCATAGGTTAAATTTTCGGTAAAACGAACACATACTGGATTCTGCTACATTGCTAGCTTATGACACACAATTGCAGACCTAATACCGTAATAAATTACATAGCCCCACTATCTGTTACGTCACCGTGTTTGTCATCTTATTATCTGTGTAATGCGTCTGGTTCTGTCCAGTTTATGTTCTCGCAAGAGGGATTCGAATAGGGCTTTACCTTTTTCCCCAATAGCTGAGGTGATTATATTGTATGTTAATTCTGATGTACTTATCAATAAAATATGTTTAAATCAACGACGGCTCTACTATTTCTGGGAATAGAGAACGCTCATTCCAAATACGTATGGCAGCTGCTTCTTTTATCACTTTCAGTGTGTGTTTGGAGAACAGGACTATGAGTTTTTGAACAGTTCATCCAAGTTGCTAGTTTGGCAAGAGCCACACATTTTACCATGTTTGATGCAAGGGTACTTCCTTGTTTCATAGTAAGGGCTAAAGCAGCATCGCAGCTACGATGAATATCCCGTATTCTGAAGGTCCATTAAACATACATGCATCCTATTGGAAGGGATACATGTACGAAGCCTGGTAATTAATGAAAATCAGCAGTTCCGAGTACAACTCCAAAGGTTTATTATTATTAATGTTGTTGTTGTTGTTGTTGTTGTTGTTGTTCAGCAGTTCCGAGTGCAACTCCAAAGGTTTATTATTATTATTATTATTATTATTATTATTATTATTGTTATTGTTATTGTTATTGTTATTGTTGTTGTTGTTGTTGTTGTTGTTCTTCTTCTTCTTTTTCTTTTTCTTTTTCTTTTTCTTTTTCTTTTTCTTTTTCTTTTTCTTTTTCTTTTTCTTTTTCTTTTTCTTTTTCTTTTTCTTTTTCTTTTTCTTTTTCTTTTTCTTTTTCTTTTTCTTTTTCTTTTTCTTTTTCTTTTTCTTTTTCTTTTTCTTTTTCTTTTTCTTTTTCTTTTTCTTTTTCTTTTTCTTTTTCTTTTTCTTTTTCTTTTTCTTTTTCTTCTTCTTCTTCTTCTTCTTCTTCTTCTTCTTCTTCTTCTTCTTCTTCTTCTTCTTCTTCTTCTTCTTCTTCTTCTTCTTCTTCTTCTTCTTCTTCTTCTTCTATTTTTAATGTTTATATTGGACTTTAGACCTAAACACTCCACACATTTGCGATCATTGCGCGTCAAATTTCTTGCGACAGCAGCTCAGCAAGATATTTGCCATAAAGCTGAGTCATTCACACTATTTCACTCTATTCAACGGTAAAACCCCTGTTAGTAACTTCCATCTGGCTACCGTTATATTATATTATTGATTCTGTTTGTTTACTATATCGCGGTATGTTTTTTTTTTTTTTTTTTTGATATAGATTTTGATTCCCCGTGATGTTAGCCTTGGGCTAAATTAAAGACTCCGTTAAGAATGCGTCATTTCACGGTAGATTGCTGTGATATTAATGAAATAATCACGTTCTACTGGCGGCCTGCTTTACACTTTACAAATTAATCATGTTTTCTAAGCATGTTGTTCTATAATTAACGCAAAAATCACGTTTTTTTTCCTGGCGTGTTGCTTTATGTTTTGCTAGCGCGTTGTTTCACATTTGACGAAGTAATCTCGTTTTCCTAGCGTCTCACTTTATATTTTACAAAATTAATTGAATTTTCCTGTCAGGCTGCTTTGACATGTTGCTTTGTGTTGGGCCAACTTCTAGTGTCACTACAAAACAACTGTTCAACGGCACGTGTTCAATGACATGTATTACTCGAAAAGCGAGGGCATGAAGATCCGTAAGCTTCACTTTACCCTTAGACCTTGAGGACCACCGGGTCCTCGTTCGCCCCTCTGTCCAGACAGACCAATTAAACCTCGTTCCCCCTGCTGCCCGGGTGGACCTGGAGGACCAGCTGCACCCTGAAACAAAAAAGCGATTTCCATTTTAATGTCAGCCCAAAAATATGCATAAAAAAATTTCCAAACACATACATCGTCTGTCTTAGGTGGTCCTTCCTTCCTGTCCATTTTTTGTGCAACCACTTTTGTAACTGAATCCTTAGTCAATTTTAATGTATACCAATATAAATCAAATGTACCAAACAAGTGAGAGAATTTCTTTGCTTGCAAACTTACATTTATGTCTATTTCTCTATTCTATTTGTATCGTTTGTATTTTCACTGCAATATTTTATTGGCTTTTCTTTGCAAACAAATTACGTCTGCTTGCAAAAATGAAGAAAAAAATGATAACCTATATTTATAAATGTTGGTAATGGTCTTGAAACACACATATGCTTCTATTGCTTTTGTGTTCCATAAGGACAGTTACTGACCGGTGGACCATCGTCTCCATTTTCTCCCTTTGTGCCATCTTGACCCGGCAGTCCGGGCCTGCCTGCCTCTCCAGGAATTCCTGCCTTGCCTGGTTCTCCTCTTCCTCCCTGCAAATGTCACCACGTCAAAGGGCTCTTTATATCATATCTAAAAGGTTTTAATGAGGGTTTTCTTTATGCGAACACTTTCATTTCTTATATAAGAACAGCACCACCAAAATACTGAGGATTCGTGACATATTTGTGTAGATGAGCAAATCTTTACCAAATGATATAGCTTCCTGTATGTCGATGACAAAGCAAACTCGCACAATTATATTTAGGCATGCAACCCACGAAACAATTTGTCCCATTTTTGTCCAAAAGTTTCTCCAATGCGGATATATCTATGAAAACCCAACCGATGAAATTGCATCTTCTTGTGCGAATGATTAAACATTTTGATATTCAAATTAGGAGCATCTAAAAATTTTAAACCTAGAATATCTTCAAAAAAAAAAAAAAAAAAAAAAAAAGAACTTTCCAATCATGCAATTAAACCATGGATGGAAATGTACCCCCTCCCCTATCCAATATCACCAAGTTTCCTGGAATAGGTTGTCCATCATTGTTGTAACCATCTTTTCATCTCCCTGAATCACTTTCCATTCTTCTTGTATATGCTTTCTTTATTGCCGCACTGCTCTTCAACCTGTCCTGCACATTTACACAAAGATGATCAAATTCCTCGTACATTTGCATGATTTTTGTGGATGGTGTTCAGGGATTGACGTTACGGATTTTGGCCACTTGTCTTAGGACTCGTTGGAGAGAAAAGTTGCTTGTCCCCCAAAGAAAGTCATTTCTCCACACTGAATCTGAATTTACTTGTCCCATATTTTTGCAGCATAGACTCTAAATGACAATTTATTAATTTGTGTATGCATACCTGTCTATTCTATTTGTTTCTATTAATTTATTTATTATGTTCCAGTTTTATTTATTTGTTGGTTCTTTCACTGTATGTTTCTGAGTACACATCTGTTATATGTGAAAGACATTCATGAAGTAACAGTAACACGTTTGACATGTTGCATGAGGTTAGGCCCACAAAAGATCTTTTGGTTATATTACATACAATTTTAGCAGTGTTTATATTTAAAATGTTTGATTTTGAAAACAATTTATCTGGTGAAGTGTTGCCAGGTTTTAGTGATGCTTATGATAGGCCTGTTTTATTAACAGAATTATCAAAGGTAATTTGGCACCTGTCTTTCATTAAAATATCTCATTCGACTTTCTTCATATCCGTCTGCCCAAGCTCCCAAATTCCTCAAAAAAGTTTTTTTTTCTTTGTTATTGTACCTTATCAATTAAATATTTTATTTATATAGCATGATTGCATGTGGCGCTTGCCAAGAGTTGTTGATAAGTTTGCCATCTAGTGTCAAAATGAGAAATTACTGAAAACGCCATTAAGTGAATGTGAGGAGATAGATCCACACTGTTGGAGCTTCTTCAGGATTATACATCATAAAGGATTTAGTGAGCATATGTTCAATGAACATACAAAATGGAGTACTGTGTAACTAAAGCGCAATTTGAAGCCTTAGTGAAGCTTTTGAAACATCGGTAGGCAGAAACCCCTATTATCGCCCATCGCAATCTTTTCTATTCTTTGTTGAGTTTTGACAATAAAATCACTGTTTATTTTACGTATCGAATTGCCTTTGTGTTGTTTCACTTTGAGGTTGCTCGACAATTATCTCTTTCAGCTCAGTTGTTTTCAAGATAATGTGTATCATTTGAAGCCCTAGAAGTACCTAATAACTTGCCTTTTTCAAATAACTGGTGAAAATTCGATTTTGGCATTAACCCCCTCATCCCTTCCGGGGTTTTCCGGGAAAGTTTTTTTTTTTGTTTTTTTTTGTTTTGACACAACCCCTAAGAGCATGCCATTGGGCAGAATTCAACCAAAAATATTTTCAATATCGTCACAGGATAGAAAAGGTCATGCTAATTTCTATGAATATGTTATTGGCGTTTTCACATTAACGCGTATTTGAAAAAAAATGTTGAATTCTAATTTGAAAAACAAAATTTGTAATTCTGAATAAAAAGTAATGTGCAGTACATAGATAAAGTTCCATTCCAATTCTTATCTAGTTCTACTTTGGAGACATGTAGACAGATTTGCCGCCAAATATTTATTTAAATAGTTCTTGCACTTTAAGTTGCTGCTTGATGAGTCAGTGAATCAGGTTATCACTCCATCATTACCTTAACTCCTGATTTTCCTTCTTTACCGGCTGGACCAGTTGGTCCAGTAAGTCCTTGGGGTCCTAACGGTCCTGGCCGACCGGGAGACCCTGGACCACCGGGCGTGCCCTGTATCCCTGTCTCCCCGCGTCCACCTGGTCGGCCTTGTATTCCTTGCTTTCCTGGCTTCCCTTGGCTTCCTCTTGATCCTGGTTTTCCAATCACACCTTGGGGTCCCTGTGAAATAGTGGCTATTATTTTAGGGCTATTTATCACCAGCTGTCAAATGTTACAAAATAGAAGCAACGAAACATAAACATAGCCGTTGATCTCACTAAGGGCAAAGACGGCGTGTTGTCATAGTTAAATTGGTTGTCGAGGCTTGGATTTTATGAATGGGCAAATTTTTAAAAGTGATTGACAAATAGGACTGTTCTCCTCTTGCTGCTCTTGTCAACGATGAAGCCATTATGTTTGTCATTTACAGGAATCTTTACTGCCTGGCATAAATATAAACTCTTAAACAAGCTTAGTCATTTTCCAACCAGATCGATCGGGCATGTGCAATAAAATTCTTTTTTGTAGGCCAAGGTATGATGTAGATATTAGCTCTGTCAGATTTGTCTGCGAAACAGGCCTTCTACCTCATAACATCAGAACATAAAAAATAGAGTCTGCTTCGCAGGCAAGCTCTTGACATGAGGCAGGCAGAATTTATTTCTACATGTCGTGATTTACTCGATAGACACCCAAAACATCTGAGGGGAGTAAGCTGTAAGTTGATTTGTCAAAGATATACTTTCATAACATCTACAAGCCAGTATTTAGGAAGCAGCAAACCAAACATCCATTTGAATACAATATAATTCAAAGAATGTCAAGCTTTTGTCTGTGGTGCAACGACTTGAGGTATATTGCACTGTTTTCAGTTGCCATATCTACAAAAACCTTACTGTTTATAAACAGAAGATGTTGTGAAATAAACGTCACTGACTGTATTACAGATTACAATTGGCATTGTCCCAAACACATCGGGGGGGGGGGGGGGCAATCAAAGACCATAATGGGGACACTTTTACAGAAAGCAAATAAAAACACATAAAACTGCCCTTTGGTTGTAATAATGGAATAAATAATACTGTGAGCTGAAACACACCTTCGTCTTCTAATTTCATATTGAAATAATTATAAGGTGTTCTCTGTGCTTTCCGGGCACTGTTTGCTATGGTGCAGCCGCGTGTTTTGGAAAAATAACTGTTATTTTTGAGAGATGTATACATTTATAGACAATTACATCTACATAGTGTGAAACATCGTAGATTTTAATAAATAAACCCTGCAATTCCAACTGTCACTTAAATACTTATACACTTTATTACCATACAAACGATGGACAATTCTGTCGTGTTGTTGTTTGTACCAAACTTTATTTACGTAACTATGAACTTTGTCATCAACATTGCCCTCTGTCCCACCTCTTCCCTCATATATGATAACATATTAAAAAGGGAAATGCACAAGAAAAACCGTTGAAATAAAATATGTCAACAGCGTACTTACCCTGTTTCCAGAAGGGCCAATGTTTCCTTTAGGTCCAATACCTCCCCCTGGTCCCTAAACATAACATCAGTAATTTTATTTGTGGTTATTATTCCAACACCAAAATATCTTATTTGAGTTATACGAAATGTCAGCATAAATTCACGTGCTGTGTAGCTCTTATATAAAATGTTACCGCCAGGAAACGTTGTCAGCGATATTGAGAAATTGCTCTTCAAATGTTGTCCCCGAGTTTTCGAATTACAAATAAAAATGACGCTCATAAAACCTGGAATCCAATTTCACTGCTTTACAAGTATCTGGAATGGTGAAAATATTCACATGCATGTGTGCCTTACCTTACTTTTATTTTCACATTAAAAAAGGTATTTTATTGAAGCACACCATTCCTGGTTCATTGTCTTCTTCCTATATGCAAACGTCTACTCACGGGGGGACCAGGAAGTCCCTGTGGACCGGCCAAACCCTGAGGGCCGCGGGAACCAACTTTCCCGCCAGATCCCGGGTCTCCTCTTGGGCCAGGGTCACCACGATCTCCTTTCGGAGCAGCCGGGCCCGCAAGTCCAATGGGTCCCGCGAGTCCCCGTGGACCCTACAGGGAGAAAATGAGACAAGATACTGTAAAACATTCTATTTTTATGTACAATTTCATATTTAATTTGTGTTAGAGTTATTGTATTTTAACAACTACGCGATAATAATAATTATTGTGGTTGTAGTAGATGAAGTAGTAGTAGTAGTAGTAGTAGTAGTAGTATTGCAGGATATCATTATTATTGTTTTGATTCTTATTTCTTCATCTATTTAGTCAGGACCATTAATTTGAGAGTCTTTTCGGAACCAAAGATTTTATGCCGACCAACCACGTGATTTCTTAGTTCATACATAGCGTGCCTGTGGTTCTTCTCCAGATGTCGGAGACCCCCTAAAACGCACAACGGATATTAAACATGAGAATTGTGGTCTAACGTGGCAACATGTCGCCTCTGCATTTGCTATACACACTTTTCAATTTACGTGAGGATTGGCATTATGAATTGATGGATATACTCAGCATCACTGGCGAGCAACTTGGGGCGCATGGCGTTAAGGTATCAACACTCACCGGCTGTCCGTCCTTCCCTCGTGCTCCTGTTGAACCTTTGGCTCCTGGGCCTCCCTGCAAAAAAAAAAGTCACATGCAAAGTTGCAAACTTAATGTAGCCTGATAGTCCTGATACTGAGTTTGCTTGGGCCTAACTCTTTCACTGGTCAAAAAATGACTAAGTCAATAGCTTTTCTTCATGCGGATTAGGCGCAGTTTATTTTGACTTGAAAAATTCAGCAATATGTTAAAAGCAGACAATTTACATCCGGACGTTTTGGTGAGATTTAAGAAGAAATTGGTTGAGGTTGTGCATTGAGTTTTAGCAAATAAACCCAACATGTCTGAGCACCTTAACAGTGGTCACCATTCAGGGCAACTTTCGAAACAGCAACTATTCAGTGCGATTCGTAACATTGGATGTGGTATTTGTTGTGATTTATCGCAGTGATTTCAGAGTAAAAACCATGAAAAAAGACCTTTTATTGAAATACGAGCATGCCTTTGCTTCAAAAAAAAAAAAAAGAATTGGCCAGGTCAACAGATTTCGTCAGCACGCTTTGGGTGCAAGGCAGATAAAAGCTGTTGATCGCAATTTTTCACTGTGAGGGCTCTGATATTTTCCTACAACTTGCTATAACACCTGGACTCCTACTATAAGGGTCAAAACATTTTTCCTACTATGTGGTATAGCATCCGCGCTCCAACTTGTTACTGTAAGAGCCAAGATATTTTTCTGCAATGTGCTATACATAACCTGGACATACCAGGTAGGTGGCGCTGCGCCGTCTAGACTATACATCCTTTACACTGCTCCGTGAAATTTGCTAATTTTATGGGATCTAAGATCACTTGTGACCCGTGATCTTGTTGGAAATTGGATACAAGTGTCTTGTGACCTTCCTGGCAATATATCAGGCCAAAGTGGAACATTCCGAGTGGCTTAACTGAACATTTGAATCTTGGCGCCATTCAACATCATTCAACAAAATAGGATCCATTGTTGAGTCGGGATAGCCAAGTCACATGTCGACCAAAAAATTATTGGAGCTTTTCATAACTCCAAAAGACACTATCAGGAGTATCACTCGGATGGCGTTAGCAAAGGTCCGTTCCAGTGAGAAAAGTAACATCATCTCGTCGGACCTTACTCCTGAAAATGCAGAGTTGCGGAGGGCGCAAGTCATGGATCAAACGCCTAATAGCAGCCTTTCCTGAACTCCAGCGTCGGTAAAAGACAAGCCAAATGAGGTAAAGAAATTGGACTTATGTGTCTCCGATTCCAGACATTAGTCCTAATAATTGTCTTTGGCGCGCCACTTGTTTGCCGTGGTCCTGAAAAGGAGGCCAAGAAATCAACACCTATCCCACAATCGCATCTTGCGCTCGGCATGCCCACAGTCCCTGTCTATGTTGCCATAGACAGAGCCGTGGGAGCCCCTATAAGGGCTACCTTCTCCCTTCCCCTCTCTCAGTTCCCTACTCTGGCTTCAGACTCCCTCAAACCTAACACGTTACTTCTCCTTTCCCAGCACTTCACCAGAAAGCCCTTAACTAACTCAATCCCTACTCCACTTCCTGGCGTCTCTCCTTTCACCCCCAACATCCAGGCTAACCTATCACCCTCTGCCATGCTCTGAACTTGTTCTAGACTTCTACATAATTCATCCTTCTCTTTCCACCCTTCAAACAGACTGTCTCTCAATCCCTGATACTCTGAACACCACACAAGAAAATGATCTATTGTCTCATCCTCATCCTCCCTACATATCTTGCACTTCCCATCGGTCCCACTGGTCCACTTCTGTGTCCGTTTCTCAAGATTAATCACTCCTGCTCTTCCTTGAAACAACAACTTCGAACCCTTGCTACAATCCCAACACTTTCCTCTGACTGGTTTATCAAGCCCTCTGTATGCAATGAGTGTGCTCTTTTCCTCCACCCCTCTCTTCCATTCAACAACATGCTTCTCAGTAATCAACTTTCCCACGTACGTTTTCCACCACATTTCAATCTCATCTGGCCCCTTCAGATCATACTTCTCTGCCAACTTATTTATATCTGTCATCCACTTTGTCTTCTCCCTAACTGCCTCAAGATACACCTTTCTGCACCACCTGTCTTCTCCTACATCCTGCAAATAGCCCCAATAGTTCAACTTCGACTTTGCTATTCTATCCTTGACACTTATCCATCCAAGTTCACCTAGTACTGCTTCTGTTGCCACACATGGGGGAGCCCCTAGTATCCATTTTCCCATCTCTCTCTATGCCTTTTCCAACCATTTCAAGTCTTTCTCACTTATTGAAATAACATCCAGACCATACAACATTCCTGGGACTGCTACCCTCTCCCAAAGAACTCTCCCTGTAAATGCCTTATTAAAACTATTCATTGCTGTTAGCGTTATCATACCCTTTGCTCTGTTGACTTTCTGCTTAATTTCATCGACATGGTATCGGAACATGCCCTGGCCGGTAGCCTTAATGCTCACTCCCAAACACTCATAATCATCCACTTCCCCTATTCTAATGACTTTCTCGTGTCCTTCTGGTATCTCGAACCTTCCTACCATCCATTTCTCTCCCTGTCTATGTTTCTGACCTACAGCCATGACCTTACTCTTTTCTTCGCTGAACTCCAGCCTCCACTTCTCCCCATATTCCCCTGCTATCTATCAAGAGGATCGTGACCAGAGCAGCAGCAATTAAGTTTGTAAGTTCTGACGCTCTTGTTTCTAGAGAACAAGACACCCATACGCAAGGACGTGTGTCTGCTAGTACCTGCCATGATATTGTAGTCACAGATAGTCTAGAGCTTAATACATCTGTAAGTGCTCCAATACCAATGAAAAAACGTAAACCCCGTGCTAGAGTGGGCACCCCCAGTCGAAACCGAGATTCTATTACGTTTGTCAAAAGAAAATACAACAGACTGTTACAGGCTAAGCCTAGTGAAAATAAAGGCCCCAAAATGGGGGCCCAATGCCTGGTCACGGAAGCAAAGGGGGAAAACTCCTCACAAAAGCAAATGCGTTTTCACAAAAGTGCAACAATCAAATCTGAGAAAGTAGGACAGTCTGCTCCGGTGGCGAACAGCGGGTCTACAATTGCAAACAGATTGGTTAAAGACAATCAATCTGTATCGGCTGATCAGGACAACCAGAGTTGTCGTGGCGTAGTGGCTACATTTCTGCTGTATGTGCGAAGGGTCTCGGGTTCAATCCCGGCCCAATCCAAGAGACTTGTCTCTGACTCTCAGTTACACCAGTGGTCCATGACTGGTTTATCAAAGGCCATGGTATGTTTTGACCTGTCTATGGGAAATGCATATAAAAGACCCCTTGCTGTTTATCGAGAAGAGTAGCTGCGTTAGCGGCGGCAGCAGGTTTCTGATTTGAAGCTACACGTGGAGTCAAGCAAGGTTTTATTTTATCGCCTACTCTGTTTTCCATTGTTATGCAGGATTTGGTCGAAATGTTAAACGAGAAGCTGGGTATCCTTTTTAATAGAACCGTAATTCCCGGGCTACTCTATGCAGATGATGTAGTGCTAATGGGTGATAGTGAAGAGCATATAATGAAAATGTTGAATGTTTCACACGCCTTTGTATCTAAATGGGGTATGTCTTTTAATTATAAAAAATCAAAAATGATGTTTGTTGGTAAACGCTATAACCCCAGCAGAAAATGGATGTTAGGTAACTCTGCCATGGATGAATGTACGTCATATAAATACCTGGGAATACTTTATGTGAAAACGCTATTAAAACCAAAGGCGTCACGACTTCGAGGCTACCTCTGTAGTATTCTGTCTGCTCTATTAACAGGGTCTCATTTGGCAATAATATTTGGAAAGGTATAATTTTACCTTCGATTTCCCATGGGTGTGCAGTGTGGCTGAACAGCACTAACGAAAGTAAAGCATATATTAAGTCCATACAATATTCTATGGCCAATGCAATAATGCGAGTAAGATCTACTCCTGCAGTTTCAGCAGTTATAGGAGAATTTGGATGGTTACCCCTTAAGCTGATGTTGGACCGCATTCGCATCAAATACTACCATAGGCTCAACTATGATTTGCCTGACAGCAAATTGTATAAATACATTTTTAATGAACTTCTGGGAGCCTATACAGGCGGAGCTAAGCTACCCTGGCCTTACTTTGGCGAAATTCACTAAATTTTGATTAATGTTGGAATGGATCCTGCATTAACAAGCAAAAAACGGAACATGGCTCCAGCCTTATCACAAGCTAAGTTTGGAAAGCTATAAGATAGAATTTTTCCAAGATATTGACGATAAAAGTTCACTCCACCGGTTTCGACTAATGAAATGTTCTACGTTTGGCAGCACATATCTTTACGATATTAGGAATTTCAATGGAATTACAGTAAAATTCCTGGCCAGGGTCGGTTGCTTGGGGATAAACGAAGATCTTGCCAGATGGGGGCTCGCAAATGAAATTTGCAGTTTATGTAAACTCGAGAAGGAAGATCTTCCCCATTTTATGCTTAAATGTAGTAAAACAAATCATATCAGAACGAAGTATGTCTTTATGTTGGAAAACGGATTGAGGGAGGGCAATTTGGAGTACGTATGGCATAAGTACATGAGTTCATCTCTGATAGGGAAACTGTGTCTTATACTCGGTGACCAAGCCTATTTATATGGGAACAATGTTGGGTCTTTGTTTGACTCTGTTTGTAAACAATTTTTAACTGAAGAATGGTGTTACAGGCGAGAGTCGCTGGACGACCTGTCTGAGCCGACCTAAGCACATTACTTTTTACCACAATCTACAGCCGATATATATGGATGTGTGTCGTCTGTGCTTTTAATTTGAGATTTTATATCAATGCCTTGTATATAATTACGTGCATTTTACAAAAACGTGTCTGACGCACCGTGGGATCTGCCCTGCCCATGGTGTCCCCGCTGTAAAGGGGTAGATTCAGTAATAAATTATTATTATTATTATTATTATTATTATTATTATTATTATTATTATTATTATTATTATTATTATTATTATTATTATTATTACCATATCATTTATATTTTATGTTCGGAACGAGCGGGACTCGAACCTGCAACGTTTAGCTGAGATGGGATACGCACATATCCACTCGACCAAATCCCTATTCTTAAAAAAAAATGGTTCAATGGAGGTAGTCATGTGCGAGTGCCATATCAACACGGTTATGCAGTATAAGTACAGAGTCGTCATTTACTTCCAGAATCGGGGACTTGAATCCACCAGCATTAAGGAAATGCCGAAAATATATATTTTATGTTCGGAACGAGCGGGACTTATAACTTGAAAAAAAAAACAAAAAACATTTTTTCTCTCCTCCTCCTTGGAGCTTAAATGCATCGCTACATTTTAACAAATAAACAACCTAAAATTTTATCTCAACAGGGCACATATAACTACTCTGTCGACCATACAAGTTGGTCGAAGCTAGCCTGTTTGCAAGACGGCACATTTAATTTAAAAAAGACTACAGATGTGCACACAACCTTGAAAATCCGCACCGACCATATCGCTTGCCTGCTAAACAAACTATTGTTCCGCGTGTCTGACTGCGCTCCACAGATAGAGCCTACACAGTAACGATAGCGTAACTTAGTCTGTCTTAGCAGGCAAACATATCGCGCCTGGAAAGTCAAAAAAAGTACAGACCAGCTAGCTGCCTTTCATTGTCCTGTTCAGGTTATGTATTATGTACATACTGATTTGTACTGGATGGCCAACGTATTGCATACAGAATGTCATCAAGTCGCTCAAGGTGCGTCGTGCGGTGATGGAGACTTACTCTTTCTCCTTTTGGTCCGACGCCTCCAATTGTTCCTCTCTCGCCAGGCAAGCCCTGTAAAATGAGAAACGAATCGCGCATATCACAATTTCTGCAGCTCTATGATATCATACGTACAGTAAGTCTCTGCTGATAAATCAGCTCTAAATCTACTTTATGTGAATAAAATGTCTCCACTTATACATTTTTTAAATTAATTACACTTCGATTTATTTTAATTATTATATTCATGTCTTTATCTAACATATTATGGTTTAGAGATATTTATTTCTAAAACTATTTGAAAACAAGGCACCATGCCTATATAAATTCCTCTCGTGGAATAAAAAAAATGTAAATGTTTAGAATTATTGCTGTTGAAATACAATTAAACTTCTGTCAGGAACAATAGTAGATGCAACGTTTATAACCCAGTCACTTGGTAATTAAGTGTTATCATATTATGTGCAATAACAGTAAGTATGTAAAAGGAAAAAAAAAACTGAAAGAAAGAAGTACAAATCACAGGACAACACAGTAACACGGACATAACATTAAGAAGATTAGACGGGTGACACGTATGGGACAGATAGACAGACTTCCAGTTGCTTAGGCAGAAATATAGATGCAATAACCTATGATGGCATAGCAATGTTGAAACTTAAAACTTTGTTCTGTTGATCGGGACTATATATGGTTTTGTTAATTTAACGTGGTTTGAATATTCCTGACTGCAAAATAAAGTTTGAGTTGCTTCAAAGATAATTTTGTTGTTTTCTTTTGAACAATTATTACCTCCATGCAATAAGGTATTTAGAGTAAAAGGTGCCAGCGGTATGATTATTAATTGTAATCTATTTTTTGTATAATATAATTTGGGCATTCAAAAAAAATAATGAAAAGACGCTTCAGCAGGCGGACCACATATGCAGGCAGGGGAACCTAATAGTCCTGTTTTATACATGTCTTGATACAACTGGCTGCAACCCATCCTGATCCTAGCATGTGAAATAATCAGATTTCTAATACCAATGTAAAATAAATCTTTAGTTTTCGGTTTGTCTCTATCCAATTTACGTTGAAATGATTCTGCATCTTCTGAATTGCGAACGGCATGTGAGAGCATATTCCAATGTCGAATAGTAGAAGGAATGAAAGACTTTCCGTACAAATTGATTCTGCATTTGGGTTCAGTCAGTTTATTTTTGGACCTGACATTGTATTAGTTTCTAGATGATACATTTCCAGGCACAAGGTTACATAAGTACGCAGGTGCATATCCATGGACCATTTTGTAAAATACTTTTCATCTATGTTTTCTCTGCGTTTCGAAAGAGTCTCCCACCCAGTTTCACTGTAAAGTGCAGAACAGCTTGTACAACGTATTGCTCCCGTCACTGTACGGGCTGCACCCAGTTGTACACTCTCCAACAGGTCTGCGTTTGACTCTGTGCATTCCCCCCGACCACATCTCCATACTCTAAAGTTGGTCGGATATACATAAACATACTATTTCAAGAGAACGCCTGCTTAATTTATATTGCAACATTTACATTACACCAACGAATCTAACATTTTATGCAAATATCCACCTATTCAAATGTTTATGAACGAAGTGTGAAAATTAAAAAAAAAAAAAACCCTTCAAGATAACAATAATGATAACACGATGATACGATGATGGTGATGAGGACGGTAGCGACGCTCTGATGTCATGTTGTTCACGATCATGGTGTGAAGGGACAGCTAAAAATGTCAACATTTTCACATTAGTACACAGAGTAAGCTTTTGGGGGGAGGGGAAGGGGGATGAAGGCCCCTGTGCGTTTTTTTTTTAAATACACGAAAATGCTGATTTTTTGCTTGCAAATAAATGTTTCAAACTTAAATATTTATTCTAATATTTGCATAAGAAGCTTATCAAACATAAGATGCATAGGTTTTAGGGGCTGAATATGTGCCAAACAATATAGCTTTGTATCTTGGTTTAAAAAAATCAACATTTTTTGAAGTACTTATTCCAAAAGGGGGAGGGGGTCCTATGAAATAGTACTTTATGTATTAATGTAAAAAATGTTGAAAATTTTGGCTGACCCCTTAGGAAAATATTACATACGGGCAATCCAGGTGGTCCCACGGCTCCACGCTCTCCCCTGTTGCCAGGTTTTCCCTGTTCGCCTGAATTACCCGATGGGCCAGTACTGCCTCTCTCTCCCGGTAAACCACGTGGACCAACAGCTCCTCTCTCGCCTGGTCCTCCACGCTCTCCTGCCGCGCCTGGTGGTCCGGACGGTCCCGGTGGTCCCACGGTACCTGCATCCCCGGCTTTACCTGGTTCTCCCGGCGTTCCTGGTTGTCCTAGTAAACCCTGATGGTAGAACGTCAGCAAATTTGATAATGCCAGGATGCATTTTTTTAACTCCATCAGTGTCCAGTTTTGACTCGGTCAAAAGCTTTCCTCGGTGGGCTTACCGCAGTGCGCCAAAAGCGGGTCGCAGAAAGCTTTTGACCATGCCCACTCTCATGGCCATGCTCTCTTATGGTAAGTGTAGGCATGCAGCTACTTGTATGAAGGGTCAGTTTAAAAGAAGTATGAACCCGTTCTCCTTATGACAATTCAGAATGCTTCGACTTTCGTCGAAGTTGACAATGAAAGAGCTTAACCTGCACGAAACGCCAATGACGATCGTTTCTGGAAGCAGATAGGAGCCTACTGCGAAGAAATCACAACACTGTCTAAGTAACAAATAAAAACCAATTTGACCTGCTAGATTTGTACTTGGAAACATTTAAGTCAGACATACTGGTAATCTTACCATTGACCCCATCAAAACAAAACCATTTTAAAGTCTCAGTTGGACGTCATTGCACCTGAGCTAAAAGGGGAACATACATTGTGATTCTTTACCAAGCATTCAATTACAAATAACAAAAATTCACTACTTTGGAACAGAACCAGAAGAACGCCTACCGGCAGGCCGGGTGGTCCATTCGGCCCTGGTGGCCCCCTACTGCCAGCAGCACCTGGTGGTCCCGGTGGTCCTTGTGCACCATTTTCCCCATCATTTCCGCGGTCTCCGGGCGGACCTCCTGGTCCTGGTGATCCCTGCTCACCGCTCTTGCCGGATTCTCCCTGTACCATTTGCAAGTTATCGTAAAGATTTTACTTCATCCTTATTTATATGTTTTGATGAAAATCAATGTAAATTGGACGTCATTTGTAATTTATTTACTCACAAATATGCAACGACTCAGCTTAGAAAGCGAAAGTGTCACAAGCAAACGGACGTAAATAAAGTTATGTCCATGTTTAGGCAAATGGTTTTGGCAGACTTGCACGCATTTGTCTACCATTATCATTGATACAACACTCTTGTCAGTCGGTACACAAATTCAACCGAAATTAGGAATTATCATAACGATGCCACCTGGTGAGTAAACCTCCAAAAGACAGAACTAAGGTACCTCTTAACCTAATTTGGCGACAAATCCGCTAATAATTTGCGAAAAGTTTGATACTATCAAAACACTCCCGAAATATAGCACAATAAGACATACACTACAGCATCAAATTATGATTAAATTGAAATTAACAGGTTCTCATGTGAGACCTCTCGTGACATGAAGACAGTGGTCAAGTTTTTAACAACAGTACTCATGTTATTTTCCCAACAAAAGACGAAAAATAATTTCACGGATAATTTGATTGGTAACACAGGACCTGATGTATTTATTCGTACATACTTATAAATTTTTTATTGGCAGTGGAAGAGAATACTTACGGGAGGACCCGCCCCTCCAGCCAGACCTTGAAGACCAGGTAGACCTTGGATACCTTGAGGTCCCTGTTCACCTGGCTTACCGTCTTGCCCTGGTGGTCCCTGTGTTGTCATAATAATATTTCTATACGGCTAGTAGTTGATCCACCCCGTGGTAGACATTGCTATTGCAAGATGACATTGATTTGATTTAAATATATTTTATTAGTCAGTTGAGAAATTGAATATATACATATATATATATATATATATATATATATATATATATATATATATATATATATATATATATATATATGTTTATATATATATGTATATATATGAATCTCGCTTGTTAAAAAACTTTTAAAAAATCCAGAAATAGTAATGACAATGGTACATCCCACAAAAACCAAGATTAACGTACAAAGATTTACAATACACCAACGCCACAGATAGTGGGCTTATATAAGTCAGCGACACAGTTACTTACTTAGAAATCTCGTCGTGTCTCGAATATATTTATGAACTAGTCTGATTATGTTCAAGTTGGAATCAATTGAACCTGTTTTAGATCCACAGAGAATGGCGGCCAATGTAAATGGAGACAAAATTTCAAAACATTACAGTGTAATTCCTCTCGTTGCATCATATAAGTAGGGCAATGAAAGAAAAAATGTAGACTGTCTTCATTACCTCTTCCACAAGAACAAATAACAGAATGTACCACCTTCATTTTGAGTAAATCAAGGTACTAGTATCAGGCGGGTGCAGCCCATTCGTATCTGTGCATGAATTCTACCAAGAAATCTGTCTCCAAAATTATAAAAGGACTTTTGCTCAAAACTTAAACCTCTTTTTAAAATGTTCCTAAAGACAGACACATTTTCAGAATTTAGTATCGCGCTGGTACTGCGATCCAAAGATTTATTGTAGATGAAAAAAAAAAATCGGGAAAAGGATATGGTTCTACTTGGGATGCGGAGAATATTAAATCGATCATGTGGTCGCATGTTGTACGACGTTTATTCTTCAACTGTGGGTAATACATAGTACAAATAGTCTGGCGTTAATCTATTAACTATCTTATACAATAATACCACTTTTTGGTATTCACGTCTTTTTTACAAGTGTTTCCCATCTAGTTTCTTCATATAATCTCTTAATAGGTGTTCTCTTTAATGCCCTAGTAACTACACGGGCTGCCTCCAACTGAACCTTCTCTAATGCTTGCTCGTTGGTCTCTGAACATCCTTCCCACAACACTGCCATACTCAAACAACGGTCTTGTGTAAGAGAAATAAACTATTGCTAAAGTTGTTCGCTGAAGTAAATATTGTAAACCTTTGAGAATATTTATCTTTTTTGTACCTTTTTGGATTAAATTTTGAATATGCATATTCCATGAAAGGTCCTTTTTGAATGTAATTCCAAGATGTTTATGAGAATTTACATTCACTTCTTGCACATTTTGAAAATAAAGTGGGGTGAATACTGTTACGCTTCCTAGATATAATCATAGATTCGGTTTTAGTGGGATTGAATGTGACCAACCACCCGTGAGACCATTCGTTAATGGATATCATATCAGTATTCAGGCTATCAGCAGCCGTTACAGGATTTACAACATCAACATACAAAGTAGTATCATCACCGAATAACCTGACATTTGAGTTGACAATGTCAATAATGTTATTTGTATATATTAAAATAAAAGGGATCCAAGTATAGAACCTTGCGGTACACCTGCTTTTAAAACACCCAATCTAGAAAACTGATCCTCAATGACCACTCTTTGGGAACGACCATTAGATAATTTTGAAACCAGTCTAGCAAATCACCGTCGATTCCAGAAGCGTGAAGTTTAAAAATCAAACATTGGTGCCAGACGCGATCAAATGCTTCACTAATATCACCGAAAATTACCCGTACCTCCTTTGGGTCGTCTAGTGCCTTAGAAAAGTCATGATAAAGGTAGACCAGTTGGTTAACTGTGGAATCATTTGACACAATTTCACACTATTGACATCGAAATACAACGGAATCTCTATAAAAATTGAATACGTATTTAAATCCTGCTCTTTTAAAAACTTTTCCCACGCAACTTAGTAGAGAGATAGGTCAAGAGTTGTTACAAACGCTAGGTGAATTTTGTTTATCAATAGGGGTAACATTTGCCCTTTTCCAGTCAGCTGGAAATTGTTTGAGACTGGCAGAGGCATGATGACATTCTCTATGGCCTTCATATTTATGGTAACTAAAGTCATTATGTCTGTGTGCCAGCACAGACATTCTTTCTTTCTTTCTTTCTTTCTTTCTTTCTTTCTTTCTTTCTTTCTTTCTTTCTTTCTTTCTTTCTTTCTTTCTTTCTTTCTTTCTTTCTTTCTTTCTTTCTTTCTTTCTTTCTTTCTCTCTCTCTCTCTCTCTCTCTCTTTCTTTCTTTCTTTCTTTTTGATTAGTTGATTGGTTGATTGATTGATTGACTGCATGATTAACGATATCGAATCGATCAACAATGTCTTCAGAGCAAATTGCTCTGGGCAAATAAAGGAACGCCGTTCCGTTGGTGAACTTCTCAAGCAAGCTTTAACCCGCCGCCCTCAATACCTAAGGTCCAAATTAGCTAGTACCGTCGGTAGCCGCTAAAGCGCCACGGTCATTTCCCGGTGCACCTTGCGGCAGGCTTGGTCGTTTCAATTTAGCCGCCATATTGCTCCATAGTTAAAGTACAGAGAAATGACATCGTACAGTTGATCGTTATTTTCCAACGTACTACGGAAGTATTTACAAGCTACAATGACAGTCTATAATTGCAAAGTTGCAGAAAAACAACGCACAACAAACCGATGGCAGAACCGTGTGAGACGGCCAGGGATCGAGTGACTTACCCAGCAACGCAGAAAGGCCAGTTGCCAAATAGACAGCGGGGTTGCGATCGCTGCGTTGCAGCGGTAGCTCACAGTACTAGCTAATTTGGACCAAAGCTATTAACACTAAGCTTGAGAGTCCGTCATAAGCCTTCCTTTGTATAAGTTAGCTGCTGAGCACCTAAACCAGAACATGGAGAGCTTTTGACCTGGGATATTTTGTACCTCTCACTTACAATTCTAAGTCAAATTGTTTTGTTGAAATTAGTCAAAAGCATTCAAGCAGGCGACCTTTGATATTTGACCAACAGTCGGTTTTCGTCGGTGTTTGATGGGGGCACTGGTTTAACCCCCCATCCCCCCCAAATAATAATGATAATAATAATAATAATAATAATAATAATAATAATAATAATAATAATAATAATAATAATAATAATAATAATAATAATAATTAATTATAATAATAACAAAACAAAATAAGACCAGATAAGATAAGATCACATCCTATAAATAATAGTCAATACTTTGACATACATATAGTTCAAACCAATTTGTTGACAGAAGTAAACTAATATCCAGGTGTCACTTCGTACTCACCGCTGGACCTTGTCCTCCTGGGCGTCCATCGTTACCCGCGCGCCCTGGTAAACCCTGTAAATATTGTATTAAACAAAACACGGTAAACCCTGTAAATAGTGTATTAAACAAACATGGTTAACCCTGTAAATAGTGTATTTAACATAACACGTGCACAGTCGTATAATTACTGTAATCAACGTTACCAAAAGTACGACAAAAAATCAGGTTTCTATGAGTGTTATGTATTATTTTCTTGCTACAGGGGAGTTTTCAGATATTTATTATTTCAAAGAGATACATGCAGACTTTCTTTCAATATCTTCAATAATTGGCTGTGGAAGACACTTTATGCCAGGACCTAGAGGGTTTAATAATCAGGTGTTATATATTAAGCTACAATCGTAACGTTTTCTAATTTTTGAAAATCATCAGGTCTGCAAATACTGCTCAAAGTAAACAACACAGATAGTTGATTTGCTGGCACTAACATGATCCCTGCAACGCAGCTTACATGGCTGAAGTCGCTCCGTTTTACTAGGGCTATGTGAGAACGTGGACATCTACACGTCTTCAAGATGTTTCTTTCTTTCTTTCTTTCTTTCTTTCTTTCTTTCTTTCTTTCTTTCTTTCTTTCTTTCTTTCTTTCTTTCTTTCTTTCTTTCTCTCTCTCTCTCTCTCTCTCTCTCTATCTATCTATCTATCTATCTATCTATCTATCTATCTATCTATCTATCTATCTATCTATCTATCTATCTATCTATCTATCTATCTATCTATCTATCTATCTATCTATTAGGTTTAGGCTTGCGCCATGCGTTGAGCACATTTGTTTCGCTCTGGAACAACATTTATACCAGTTCTTAATACACAGGAAGCATAACACAACCAAAGAATCATTATCAATTTATTAATTACACTTGCTTTTTTTAAGAGGGGGTGGGATGGGATGTAGGCCTAATTTAATATATACATCTTTGCTTGCTTAATTTCGAAGCTCCGTCAGCAATATTAATATCACAAGGTGAACATTATCTTACCCGTAAACCTGGAAGGCCTGCTGCGCCCGGCCGGCCCTGGTCACCCTGCAATGTGAATGGAAAGGGTAAACATTCACGCAAGCATAATGTGACGTAACTCGGACTGTGCCTCCACCTTTATCTATGTCTGGGTGTCAGCCCAGACACTTTGTTTTTCCAGGAATTCTTTTTTTCTTTCTTCTTTAGGACCAAATTTGTCCGGAGTTTTTCTCGGACACTATTAGTCGAAAACCACTTAACTTGCCATGATGACTGACCAACCAGTGAAATTGGCTTATCACTTGGAATAGTCATGATGTTTAAAATTATGCAAATTAGGGACAATTAAAATTTTAAAAGTTCCATATCTTCCAAACTATTGTAGATAGACACAAAATTTCAATGTGCATGTATTGGTTGGTGACACCTGCCAATACAATGGACAGTTAATGAAAGTTGTAGAATTTCAAATTATGCTAATTCGGGCATTGGAAATTTTAAAAGTTGAATACCTCCAAAAGTGCTATAGATAGTGATGCCATTCAAAATTCAATTTATTGGTTTGTGGCAACGCCACATCCAATGAACCATAATCCAAAATTGTACAATTTTTATTCATGCAAATAAAATGAATACACGGAATTTAAATCTTGAATAACTATAAAAATATTGCACATAAAGGTGCCATTCTAACTTCAATTTGTTGGCATGTGACCTAGCCCCATCCAATGACTCACAAAGCAAAGTTGTAGGCTTTTAATTTATGCAAATTAGGCTAATATACAAAATAAAAATGTTGAATAGCTTCAAAGTTATTATAGATAGTAGTATCACTCAAACTTCAATTTATAAGTTTGTGACATGGTCACATCCAATCAACCAAGACCCAAAATTGTAGCATTTTTGTTTATGCAAATTAGGCTAATACACAAAATTAAGATTATCTTGAACAATGGCAATGTGTAGGATTCTAGCTGTTTTCATTTTGAAGGCACCCAGACAGATTTGCTGTGAAGCAAATCTTCTCTCCTAGTTTCATCATTGTTTTTTCCATCGATGTTTCGTTCGGTCCATTGCTGTATCATTATTTGCATAATCATGTATTCAGTTATACTCTGCGAAATAGAACATTCTCATGTTTCACTGCAAATTTCGACTTTCAGCGCCAGATGTGAATGTATGAATGAATGTCCTTTATTGCAACTGCCCCACTTCATACATATTCATGGTATTTGTTGATGGGTCTAAAACAAAAATAGTACAAAGACAGTCTAGATCATAAAGATCCCCATCAGCAAACCTGTTGGGAGCATAAACAATACTTACAAACACATACAGATAAAAATGATAATGAGAATTGTAGAAAAAAAATCCTACAGACATATGTGTACCAGTTGAACCAAAAGAATAGCATACCTTTCCATCACAACTTTCCTCTGATTTTTACAGTTTCTATTACAAATATTCCCAAATTCCAAATTGCTTCCACGTCATCACATTTCATTACCTTCATAAATTTATCTTCCGGAGTTAAATATTCAAAATCAACTAGAAATTTTGACACGTTATCAATTAGTTGTTTCCTGGCTTCACGGAACTTTTGACAAACTAAAATGTACTGAAATATGTCTTCTAATTCAGAACACAAGTAACTATTGTGTCATCTACTGGCACTTTAATTGGCCTTTTGTGTCTCCTTTTCTCAAAATTTAAATTATGTGCCCTGATTCTTAATCGGGTTAAGTTTCTTCTTTCGTCTATATTCTTCAATACCAGTAAGTAATTTTCCATTTGAAACTTCGATTTAACTTTCGAATATGTTCTTAATTTTTTATCTGGAAAAGATTGTCTAGAAAAGTCAGTGTGCTATTGAATAAGAAATTTCTCTGTAAAATATTTGTCGAAAAATCGTCAAATTCATGGCCGCCATTGTTCCAAATATCTTCGCATTCGATTAATTTTAGGGTGTTTTTCACAGTGTTTAGCCAGTTAGAGTAAGCCAATGACAGGATTTCAGTTACATTTATACGCATCGTACAACAATTTGTAACGGTTAGAGTTTGTAATTCGGTACCACTTTTTACATATAGTCTTCATTATTTTCAGAGAATATGGAAAAGCTCAGAGCTCAATCAAAAACGCAATATTGCATGCTTTAGAGTTCACTCCTAGAGTATATTTCAAAAAACTTAAACATAACTTTTCGAATCCAGTCTTGAAATAACCTGATATATTGTCTTGACCAATGCAATTTTAGGAGATAGAACATATGCACCCCATATTTGGCAACCATGAACAAATATAGAGGCAATCAGTTTATCAAATAAATCCCAATATGAACGAATGCCAATTTTTTCACAAGGCAAGGTATGTTTTACACGTCCAAGAGCCTTTCTAGCTTTTTCACACGAATGTTTTACGGCTCAAGCGATATTTCCATTATATGTGAATTTCTGTTTCAATATATTCAATAATTTCATGATGTGAATGAAATCATTTTCCCACAAATAATTTCAACTTACGGGTGGACCTTTTTCACCAGCCTCGCCAGATGGACCCTTCCCGCCCGGGGATCCCGCCGGCCCTGGTGGTCCGCTGCCGCCTGGTGCGCCTCTTCCGCCGGGCGATCCCTACCGCAAAAACAAAATTAAAAGATACACCACTAACGTGTAGCTGTGCGATTTACAACAATGTCAGAGTTTGTAATAGATATGTATTTTGAATTCAACCAATATTTCTTACTTACCCTTTCTCCGGTAGTACCAGCTGGACCCGGGGCCCCCTGCGATCCCCTGGGACCCTGCCAAATAAAACGTGAATGTCAGAATATGGCAAATCAGCATTAGCTGCGGAGCTGCTCCACCCTGTTCAGCTTAAGCTTGAGCGGGCAGGCCCATCCATAAAATAGAACAAAATGTGTTCCTCTTGCAAATATAACGGCTTGGATTTTTTTTCAGAATAGAAATAGACTTAGTAAAAAATACTAACTGAGCTTGAAGTCATCATGCTTAAACATATTTTTTGTTTATTCCAGATAGGTTACGGCCACCGCTGTCATATGCATCAATCAGCTAAATCATCCTCTCAGCTGAGCATGCTCAGTCAGTCTGCCCCCTTATTAAGTCAAAGGCCATAGAAAGAAACAGTAGCCAAACCAAAATTTGTCCACAAACATGTTTTGGGAAAGATTTTGACTTGGCAGAAGTCTCTCTGGTATGATTTGTTTGTTGAAAATTCTGGCGGATTATATTCAGGAAAATATCAGCAAATTTAAAAAAAAATGGCTACCAAGGAAACTTTACTGAGTGAATGGGGAAAGGTCACTTCCTGTCTATAATGATGTGTGACCCACATCCTTCATGTGGCTGGCTGCCATGAGATCCCAACTTGGCTGGTACACACGCAAAATGGCAGATGCTTATAGCCGTTGCCTTGCAACAGGACCAGCGATTTTGGTCGGAAATGAATACGCATATGTCGTACTATTAGAGATTTCAGAAATAAAATTGTGCATTGCAACTGAAAGCGTCTTCCATTCATATCCCCTATCAATCTTCCTGAGTAAATGTCTCAAGCAATAAATTTTTATTTTTACATTTTTAAAGAAAAATCTAAGCTCATACAAACGAGATTACAGACAGCTCTTTCAGAAATATATTTATCTACAAATATGTGGCAAAAAGGAGGTTAAATGCAAATAAAACATATTTGTAAACAATTGGGCATGTCAGATGTAGGCCTAGTATTCTGCTTGGTGGCAGCACCTGTTTCCTTTGCGCTGTCTGTTTCGTTTATCACACGAATGAAGCAGGTTTTGTTTGGCCCACAGGTGCACGTCCCCACAAGAGGCAGATATCAGGTGAGGTTACAGGCGCCACCTACTGGTGACATGCTGCAATGTGCAGGGAACACACCCGAAACGGAATCATGCAAGTGGAAACTTGGCATTTTTGCACGCACCCGTTTTCCCGCTTCGCCTTCTTTTCCGTCTTTGCCTCTTTCGCCAGCAGGTCCAGTCGGGCCCGGCGGGCCCCTTTCTCCCGGATAACCCTGTGATCCTGGTGATCCCTGATGGTGAAATAGTTTTTTTGTTTAATCCGTTTATTAAAAATCCATATCACAAAGATGTGTACACGGTATTCATGTGACATCACACTAAGATATGACAAGTTATTTACATGAAGTCGCACTGACAACCAAACTCGCGCTTTAGTGTTTTAATGATACTGTAAATAACCAGTTTTCTTCAATCTGATACTGAATCCATAATTCAAATTCTTAATGGAAATCTATACCATGATAAAGTTTTCTTCACACTAAATTGAAAATTGCTTTACAAAAAAAAAAAAAAAAAAAAAAAAAAAAAAAAAAAAAAAGAGGATATAATTTATGGAACTACGCGGTATATTTTAAGTTAGAAAATCATCCTACCGCGCTGCCTTTCAGACCCTGTGAGCCGGGGCTTCCCGCGATGCCTGGTGTTCCTCGCGGGCCTGGGAAACCAGGGGCTCCTGCAATGCCCATTTCACCCTGTATACAAAAGTATAATAATTCATATAAATTGCACTTGCGTGTGTTAAGCATTCGTATACATGTATTTCGCTCTAATCGAAATAAATGCAACATTTTCCCACGACATGGCGCTTATCAACCTGACTGGGTCAGCTGAATGCTGGCTTGCCTGTTTCCAGGCACATATGGTGCGCCTCCCAGTTTTACCTCACATTTGGATTGTTCGTCTAAATAATATGGCTGTATTTAATGTTTAGAGCTGCTGTATCTCCTTGTAAAAATACAAGTGTGTTCTTGCAAGAGAGAGAGAGAGAGAGAGAGAGAGAGAGAGAGAGAGAGAGAGAGAGAGAGAGAGAGAGAGAGAGAGAGAGAGAGAGAGAGAGAGATGATCCTCTCTCAAATTACATAATATTATCCGTGCAGACCCACAACACAGAATGCTGAAGCAAGTTTGGATCTGAACGGAGGGGGCCATATAACTGCCCTTGTTGTGTCTGTTATATGATCAAGAAGGAGTTAAATAACTTCATGTTATCTGGTTTGTGATCATAAGTCTAACTTCGTTTTTGACAAGTAGTGACAAACCACACAATCACAACACTAATAACGACACGGGGGATATGTTTAACCGCCTGAAGATCGGAATTATAGTGAACCAATAATTTTATGCTGAGAGACTGACCGCTAACGACAGATACATTTATTTTCTGGATCAGACCGATTGGGTCAGGAAAAATTGTTGAAGAAATGAAAGAACCCTTCATTTGTCATTTACCCCTGATATTGCATATCATTCCATGAGAGGAAGCTGCATTAAATTCGTCTGACCTGTACATATGAGAGTAGCTGTTATCGTGTGTGTCAAGCAGCGGTATTATTGCATCAATTTTGTGCACATATTGGACCATGCTCCGAAACATCGGTTGCATTACGTGAAATGAAATATGTCCATTACTAGCAACTTTGAAGCCAAAGATACGTGTGTACCGGGAGCTAAATATACGCGCAGTATGTTCCATGAATATCATAACCTGAAATGTATACCTGAATGCTATTTCAGGGCTGGTGAAGTCAACCTGAAATGCTCCAGTTGAAAGTGGGACGTGTAATTTATGGGATAACTTGTTATTTGATAGACAAATATATTCTGTCAATTAACTCCTAAGGGGCTATAAAACAATGAATAATGTGTTTCGAGGAAAGGCTTTGACGCGGAGTATATATATCATGTTGAAACGGGTGTACCTAATAACTGCATCAGCGTCCAAAGACAGCTCAACATGCCACAAGCCTCTGCCGATAGCATGGTGACAGGTGACTGAGATGCCTCAACACAGAACCAGTGAGGTCACTGTAAACCAGAGGCCACGCAAAGTTGATTTTCCCGAAACCTATGAATTTGAATGGGAAAATCACCCTTCCTGTCGCTCGTGATTCCTGATTTTCTCTCTGAATATTTTCCCCCAAAGTATGCCAAACTCCGAGAAAACACGAAGATTGGTCTGTTTAGCAGGTAGTCTGAACATATTATCGGGGAAACCATTTTATTTTGCAAGGTATTGTGACCTTAACCTATGAACTAAAGGTCATCCAAAATCATATGAAAAAAATTCACCAAATCTATGGAGTGTATGTACCAAAAGTTTCAGGAGAATCTGGCATACGGTTTTGAACAAGTCAAAATGTGAATTACTATTGCAGACTCCTTTGACTTACATGGTAATCAACAGGAATGCAAAAATTGAAAAAAAAAAAATCTGAAAATCATTAGAGCATGACCAACTGAACACAGTTGGTATATACCTACCCAATGTACTTCCACACCAAGTTTAAAGTGAATCGGGCCAATTGTTTTGGAGAAGTTGAAAATGTGAATTCGCATTGCAGTCCTCGTTAACTTACATAGTAATCCACAGGAATGTATGCAGTTTGGCCTTTCGAGGTAACTCAGGTTTAAAATAAACCATACAAATTGCAAGCCCATACGTACTTTCCTATTAACGTTTAATGCTGACCTTATGCCTATGAGGCACCATAGGAAGGTATTAGCCAATATGTGAAAATTGCTGAGTCAGCAGAAAAGTGCAACAAAGATTTGACCTTGACCTTTGATCTCAAGGTTATATATTTTTATATGGGACAAATTTCCCAGAACCCATGGATTATCTGTGCCAAAATTAGGAGGAAATAGGTCAAGAGAGCCCAGAAATATAAGGAAAACTAGAAATAAAGATTTGCTTCAAAGGAAAATCTGTCTGATTGCCTTAAAAAAGTTGTAAGTATTTAATGCTACAACTTTTGTCTATGGTACTTCATATCCCATTAACCTTGTGGCTGGTTGAAAAGTCAAAATGACCTTGACCTTTGACCTTTACAGGTCACACATAAAATGCAAAAATGTACAGTGTTATAATACCCACAATTTAAGCCCAACATGACCCACATCAGATGAAAATTGACCAAGTTATGGCAAGATGAAACATTCAAAGGGCAAGATGACCTTGACCTCTGCCCTTTAGAGGGTACAGGTTCTTACAAAAATAGGCAATGTTGCAATACCTACAATTTGAGTCCAACATGATTAGAATTGGATGGAAAATGGCTGAGTTGTGACTGGATGAAACTTCCAAAGGCCCAAATGACATTGACCTTTGACGTTTAGAGGTCTTATGTAAATTACAAAAATGTGCAGTGTTACAATTGCTACAATTTGAGCTCAACATGATCAAGATTGAATAAACATTGGCCGAGATATGGCTAAATAAAAATTACAAAGGTCCAAATGACCTTGACCTTTGACCTTTAGAGGTCACATGCACATTACAGAGATATGCAGTGTTAAAATAGCTACGATTTCAGTTCAACATGATCAGAATTGAATAAAAATTGGCTGAGTTATGGCTAGATGAAAAGTTCAAAGGTCCAAAATGACATATCTTTGACCTTTAGAGGTCACATGTAAATTGCAAAGATGTGCAGTGTTACAATAGGTACAATTTTGAGTTCAACATGATCAGAATTGGATACAAATTAACTGCGTTGTGGCTAGATGAAAATTTGAAAGGTCCAAATGACCTTGACCCTTGACCTTTAGAGGTCACATGTAAACTACAAAAAGTGTGCAATGTTACAAACATATTAATCGAAGTTGGATTGGTAACCTGTACCTATTATAGTTTTGAAGATATTCAAGATTTAAATTTTCAAATGACCCTAATTTGCATAATTTTCAAAACCGTTGAACCTCTTTACGAAAACTCAAGACTTCATGTATGGAGGTATAATCTTGCCAAGTTTGGAGTTTTTACGTGTAATACTTTTCAAATGAAATGTTGGACAAATTTGCCTGTAAAGAAGAAAGAAAGAAAGAAAGAATTCCTAGAAAAACAATATGTCTGTGTTGGCACACAAACATAATAAGATACGCAGTGGCGGCTACGACGGCGGACGACGAAACTAAACACTATATACATCCCCTCCCACGGAGGATGCACAATCAGCATATGACCCTGTCGGTGACAGTAATATCATATGTGACCTGCACGTTCCCGTGATCGCAAGGCGTCAAATCCGTGCTTTGTGGCGGAAAATTGACACACATGCGGCGTATTATACCACTTTGGTGGATTTAAGTGACAACAACCACATGTGCAAGGTAGTTTTGAATAAATGCAATAAAAACTAGAAGAGAAGATTTGCTTGAAAGCAAATCTTTGTGCCTTAAAAAATTATAAATATTAAATGCTTCAACTTGATTCCTTTGGTTCTCCATATTCCATGTCTGGATTAAAATTTCAAAGTCCAAATGACTTTGACCTTCACAGGTCACACGTAATTGCAAAAATGTACAGTGTTACAATACCCACAGTTTAAGCCCGACATGAACCAAGTCAGATGAAAATTAACCAAGTTATGGCAAGATGAAACTTTCAAAGGGCCATGTGACCTTGAACTTTGCCCTTTAGAGGTTACATGTTCTTATAAAAGTGCGCAGTGTTGCAATACCTACAATTTGAGTCCAACATAATTAGAATTTGATGGAAATTGGCCCAGCTATGGCTGGATGAAATTTTCAAAGGTCCAAATGACGTTGACCTTTGATCTTTCGAGGTCGCATGTACGTTTCAAAAATATGCAGTGTTATAATAGCTACAATATGAGTCCAACATGATCAAAATTGGATAAAAATTGACCAAGTAATGGCTAGAAGAAAGCCACCGTCGAAAGTGGCATTTGACCTTGAAATGACCTTTGATCTTGAGATGACCTCTACCTGAAGTGAACCTTGACCTTTAAAATGACTCTTTGACCTAAAATTCACCTTTGACTTTGACGTGACTTTGCCATTTGAGATGACCTTTGCCTTGCTAGCGTCGAAGTTCTATATACTCGGAGCCACATATACTATAATAGTATATAAGATATTGAAGATTTAAAATTTTAATTAGCCCTCATTTGCATAATTTTGAAAAGCATGAACTCTCATTACAAAATGGCGAGACTTCATCTATAGAAGTATAATTGTGCCAAGTTTGGAGTTTCTAGGTATAATACTTTTTAAATGAAATGTCGGACAAATTTGCCTGTAAAGAAACAAACAAGAAAGAATTCCTAGAAACAATATGTCTGTGTTGGCACACAGACATAAATAACCACATTAAGCGGGGCTCAACCTGAAAATAATACGATCAACCTTATCTCAGCCGCTCTCCCATCCAAGAAGATGATTGACATTTTTCTTCTTTGGGATATATATTAGTTAAAAAAAGTTTGGATCTGGCACCTAGGAACCAACACTTCCTTCTTGCTTGCAACAAAACTCGTATCGGCCCTACATACCAACCAGTCTCGCATTTCATCCGATTTCTGGTGTGCAGGAATGATCCATTTTCGTAAAGAGGTGAACAATCTGAACCGAAATACCAGTTACGCAATGCAAGAAAATTGCGTTTTCCGTGACATGGTGGTGCACTTCTATGGCAAACAAAATGGCGAAAGTGCTACAGGTAAATTCGCCCGACTCAGATTTTCGTATAATTTCTATCAATCATAGGTATGTGACAAACAAAATGTGGCATTAGGTGGCAGCTTCAGAAGACGTTTGTGGCTTTCATTATTATTATTTTTTTTTTTTTGAGGAGTCTGATTTTAGCTCAGGTGACTTGACAATCGGCTGAGCTTATGTGATGGGTCTTTGTTCTAAAGTCCTTGGGCCTACACACTTTTACATTTTGTTATTCTCCAAAACGTTTGGCATTATGCACTCCAAACTTAGTGGGGATGCACCTTAACAAGTGATAAAATTTGGGTTTTAAGTGGTTTGGCCTAAACGTTTTGCAAAAACGTCCGTAGTTTGTGAAAAAATATTCCAAATATTGCGAGGACCGGTTTAAAACCACCAGTTGCCCCTTACGGTTGACCGCCTGTCTTAAGTGAGGCGTGAAATTTGTTTCTTCACATTGGTATTGGAAGGTGAATGTTGATGTTTTTGGTAACTCTTGAATACCTTTGCTGTCATTGTTGGGTTGACATTTATGAATATGGGCAATGTTTTTTTTTTCAGAACTATTAGGTGGGTTTCTACCAAGCTTGTTCCAATGGTCACGCTTCAAAGATTTAAAAAATCACGAAATTTTGTGCATTTTTTGGCAACATCATGATATATTCTTCTATGACACCGCTGTCAAATTGCTTTGGAATTGCACAGGAACACTCATGGGGTCCCCGACACTTTTATTTCTTCAACTGGTGACACCGTAAGTTTTTCCACCTTTAGCTCAGCTGACTTGTCAGTCAGCGAGGTTTTTAGGATGGTCTGCCGTCCGCCGTCCGTCAGCAATTAATTCACATTATCGACTACTCTAAAACCACTGGGCAGATTCTCTTAAAACTTGGTACCTTGGGTAGGTCTCTATCATGTTACTTCGAATAGTCAAGCTTCAATATTGTTTCTTATTCCAAATGATTTTTTCTGGTTCATTTTTTGTCAAAATCTTAAAAAATATTGTTCTCCGAAACCGCTACGCCAATTGCATGAAACTGCACAGGAACACTTACTGGGCCGCCTAGATCTTAATTTGGTTCAACAGATGGCGCTGCAATTATTCCCGTTTTTAATGATTTTTGTGTTTTCAAAATCATATCCAAAAGAGTCCCTCAGATTGTACTGAAACTTAGTGGAAATGTTTCTTGTACAAAACCAAACATTGCTCTTCATGAGGTGGCATTACTCAAAATCCCTGGCTTTCAACATTTTTTTTTTAATTTTGGTACTCATCAGTTAATGCATTTATTAATTCTATTAATAACTATGTAAGTGTATGGAGATTGCTATTTAGTAATTTCGATTTTCTACATCTTCTCAAAAATCCAGCGACCAGGTTCAGTGAGATGTACCTTGGGTGGGTATGTGCCAAGTATATTCAAATGGTCACACTCTGGTGATTTTTTGGATTTTCATGAATGTAAAATCTTATAATTTTTCTGGTGCTTCAGCAATTTTCACATATTGGCTTATATTCCTGGGCCCGAAACGCAATTCACAATGATTTAAGGTGCAACCACTGGGCCAAAGGCATTCCTCTGTGTCAAAGTAACTACAACGACTAGAGATGCACAGGGCAACTTTATGGTTTCATAGAAGTTGCATCACCAAAGTGACATATATTGCACCACCTACCACAACATATGACCTGTAAGTATGCATAATTAAACTGGAAAACTGCCATAGAAGTAGCCAACTGCTGCAGCACTGTGTGACGTCAACTTTTGTGGTGCTGCAAAAGTTGCCCTGTATATCCCAACATTTCGAAAACTTTCACAAGAAATATCTTTTGGGTGAGAGCTGGACGAACATCCCCAAATGAAGAAGCTGGTTATATGTCCCAGAATACTCCTCAATTCCTTCCCTGTCATTTTCTACCCACAAATTGAGTAGCTGCTTTCTAGCGTCACAATGTGAGCAGAGTATTTAGGTAACCAATCAGTAATTCATAGACACATATGGCTGTATAGTAAATGAAATATCATAGAAGTTGTTGATGAATAATTTAGGGCATTCAACAGGATAAAATGTACAAATAAACAGATCTGGCTATATATTCCATGCAAGTTTGATCATCAGCAGGAATCGAAATGGAGCTTGTCCACTTGTCCGTCCTAAGTAGATTCCGCTGTGGACAAGTGCTTTAGACACTGCAAATTAATGTTTATATTTTCTGTGACTTGCGGATAAATGGAAATAATTTCTCATTTCAAAACCTAATCATCATATATCCATCCTTTCCGGACAGAACTTCAAGTTTTTGTCTGTGTCTATAGTCTGCCATGAGCCAGAGTTTGAACATGGTCAACAATGGAATTGAAACTCTAACCATCTCGGGGGGGGGGGGGAGGGGGGTGGATAATTAGCTCTCCTCTCTCCACACATAACCTATCATAACCGCCTGTGACTGACTGATTCATTTTTTCGGTGTGATACCTGTAAAATGTTGTTTTTCCTTTACTTACCATTGGACTTTTAACTGTCACCTGAGCACAGGACCATCACAGTTCTCTTCCGGAATTTATACGAATTTTCCGCTGAGCTGAGTTCATTTAATAACTTGAGTAGTAGATGAAGTAGTACTTTGATATTGAACTTGCTGGGGGTCCCCATGGTGGACCAAAGCGAGTTGGTTTATGAGTAGTATATTGATCTCACTACCAAGGTCCCAGGGTTATGTTTATGAATTTGATCAGTTGAGAACTTGAAATTTATTTCAGCTAGGACTTTAAAGTTACACACGATCATCTCCAAAACCGTCACTCAGATTATAATGAAACTTGGCGGAGAGGTACTTTGTGGAGAAGTCAATCAAAATAATACACCAGATAGCCTTCCTGGGAATCCTTGATTTTTAATGAATTGTTTTATTTCGGGAATCCATTAGTTAATGCATAGTTTACTAGTTACTATGTAGGTCAATGGGGATTGCAATGGAAATTCATATTTTAAACTTCTTCCCCAAATCTGTCAGCCAGGTCCACTTACAACTTGGTAAGGGTGGGTCTCTACTAAATTTTTGGATTTTTTTAATAATTCGTTGGTTCATTTTTTGCAAAATTATAAAATCCCTGAAAAAATGTGACCAATTGCTTTGAAATTGTATAGCATCGCTCCTGGTTCTGGATATGAGGGTGAATCTTTCATGGTACATGGGTGACCTGGACCTCATTCTCAAGGTCACAGGACTACTTACTGAAGTTTACTCTTCATCTGACAACCAGGGAACTATTTGAACTAGGATTTTGATGCCAGTGGTTCCCTTTCTGGGCCATATATACACAGTGCGAGTGACCTTGACTTTTCCCTTGATACTATGAAAAGTAATGAAGCTCAGACCTATTGGAGTTAGGGTTTTGACTGTTGAGAGAATAGTCTAATATTTATACATGGAAGGCTTTAAGAAATGTGACCTTCACTTTGTTCCAAAGAAAGGGCAACTTCATGCAAAGTCAGAGGGGGCGCACAGGACAGTAACAGTCCTCTTGTTTGATTTTCGCAAGTCTCTCGCGAAAAATATGTATATATGGCTGCTCTTGCTACAAACGTTATCTGCAACTGCCAACCAATGCCAGGTTCGCCACATACACTCGCATCATGTGAGGTTGAGATAAATAAATGTACATACCCTTGAACCCTTCTCTCCAGGTGTTCCGTCTATACCTGCCAGTCCCTTGACAAAAAAAATAATACAAGTATTTTTTAATGAATATTTAGAGAGAAAAATCATGTCGGCATCTCTGGCAGACTTCTGAACGTGTTACGATAAAAAACGATCAACATTTCTAATATTTCTTCATTGTACCAAAGCCTCAGGCCTTGCCGAGCAGTAGAGCAGTTTTCGATCTGTGCATTTTCACTCAAACACACCGACCGATCTGACCTCGCAGTCCTGATACAGGTGCATAGTCAGTTATGGTTCTCTGTTTTGCTTTTTTAGTCCTTATCTCAAAAAGGTTTTCACATCTGAATTACCTTATAGATTACAGTTTCAAATTCCTCGTTAAAAAACACCCTCCATTAAAAACCCATCATGCCAATAGATCTAGAGGAAATGAAAAACCGAAGAAAGCAGCCTTCCCCGGCATGACTTGGGTGTGTCAAAGCGATCCGAGAAAAAACTGCTCACTTGGTCCAAAACTTGACGGCAGAAAAACCCTTTCCCACTCAAATCGCCCCAAAGTCCTGGATGTGAATTGTCGTCTGCCTTAATGTTTTTATTTAAGTTTCTCGTTATAGAAAACACTTTTTTTGAGATCTGTAAGGCCATTTGTTTGGCACACCCTAGGTCAATAGCTTTTCTTGACGCAGACTGGCAAAACTATTGAGCGAGTCGTACTCTGACCAGGAATGGCTTAACTCACCAGGCCAAGGTAAAAAAGAGTCTGTTCAATTTTGCTTGCAAGATTACACATATGCACAAAGTTTATTTGTACAGTTTGTCGAACTTCTATCTTCATAATCTTTTAAATATGTTTGCTGAAATTTAAGTGATGGAGTAACGTAAAATTGTGCCATTGCGAAAGTGAGTTTTTGTATTTTTTATTCATGCATTGTTTTCAACGCTTTTCTTACTTGTTTTCCCGGCTCTCCAGACTGGCCTGGTACTCCGTTCTCACCGCGTGGGCCCTGGAGACCACGGCTACCCTTGGAGCCCCCTCCACCCCTATCACCCTGAAATGACATATTCAATGAATAATTTATTCTTTGCCTCTTTAAGAACATCGGTTATGTTAGCAACGACTTTCATAAGTTGTTAAATATAACCTTAAATTCAGATTTTAAGTGTGGTAAGGTACATATTTTCTTAAAGGGGAACAGCACAGATAGTTTTTACTTCTGTTGTGTCATTAACGGTCATTTCTTTGAAACGGAAACAATATTGATATAAAGTCGTCATTAGCCAAACCTCTATCTCTTATAATAAACCAATCTCTCAACACTGGCATTTTCCCTGATGAATTAAAAAAAAAGCAAAGGTGATACCCATTTATAAAAAAGATGGCGAGAAGGTTCTTAATAACTATAGGCCCATTTCTCTGCTTCCTGTTCTTTCTAAAGTTTTTGAAAAAGCTGTCTATTGTCAACTCTATGATAATTTTGTGCTACATAATATTCTCTACAGAAGTCAACATGGCTTCAAAAGAACTCCAAAGTACTGAAACTGCCATATTGGAATTCATTGATAGATTATATAAAATTCTTGATTCTGGTGAAATACCTCTTGCAATATTTTTAGATTTATCCAAAGCATTTGATACTTTAGATCACAATATCCTTTTACACAAATTGAAGTATTATGGTATCTCTGGGACACCATTAAATTGGTTTAGAAGCTATCTGACAAATAGATCTCAATATGTTCAGTTTGATGAGCTCTCTTCCAAACCATTACCTATCACAACTGGTGTGCCTCAAAGTTCCATCCTTGGGCCACTTCTTCTTAAAATATATATCAATGACCTTTATTTAGCTGTCCTTAATTTTGAATCTATACTATATGCTGATGACACCACTCTTATCAACTCGGTTTCAACTCTCAATTTCAGACCTCAAGCAAACAATAACAACTTTTCAGATACCATTAATTCTGAACTTAAAAAGGTGTATAGCTGGCTTGTAGCAAACAAATTATCCCTTAACGTATCTAAAACCAAATATATGTTATTCTCTTTTCCTCAACGGAAGTTGAGTCTTAACTTCGATCTAGAAATGGTTGGTACACGACTAGAAAGGACAGATGAATTTGATTTCCTTGGATTAACAGTTAATGGCAAATTAAGCTGGAATGCTCATTTAAATAAAATTGCAAACAAAACTGCTCGCACAACTAGAATACTTAAAAGAGTACACCACTTTCTTCCTAAAAATACCCTACTTCTAATATATAATTCCCTGTTCTTACCACACATCAATTATTCAATACTCGCTTGGGGTTATGATTGTGGTCGTATTTTTAAATTACAAAAATCTGCCATCCATTTGATATGTTCTGCACGTTGTGATGCGCATACCGACCCACTATTTAAAGAACTAAAGTTATTAAAAGTCGCAGATCTTCATAAACTTAAATCTTTGAATTTTTTTTTTATCGATATACTTAAAACGAATTACCCGGATACTTCAATGACATGTTTTCTGCTTTACAAAATACCTATAATTATCCCACCAGACATCGTCATATCCCCCGCTATGCTATATCCCAGTATGCCTCCACAGAAAAGTGCATTGGACACTCTATCCCCAAATTGCTTCTCGATTCGCTCCTAAACATAACAGTAAAATTCACACACATTCGTATCATGGTTTTTCTCAATATGTCAAAACGTTTTATACAAATCAATATTCTGAAACCTGCTCAATTTTTAATAGCTTTGTCTGCAATAACCGTCTATAATCTGTTTGTAAGAACTGCACTCTGCCAATGTCAAAGTTATTTCAATTTTCTTTAATGCAATGACTGTACACATGTAATATTTCATTGAAATCAGGTGTTTAACTTGCCACCTAGATTTATTTTAGGTGGCCCCAGCGATAGCGGATGTTTCCTCATCCTTAGCTTGGCCATCCTGACTATCTTGATGTATGTATGGTAATATTTTGTATGTTCAACTTAACCTGCAGTTACAGAATTTTCGTTATTGTTATTACCAAATACTGATTACAATGTATCTTACTTTATGTCGAATAAATAGATCTGAATCTGAATCTGAATCTTTCTTTCTTTCTTTCTTTCTCTCTCACTCTCTCTCTCTCTGTCTCTGTCTCTCTCTCTCTCTTTCTGTCTGTCTGTCTGTCTGCAACGCCAAATGTGTCGGGAGTTTTTCCCAGACACTATTATTCCAAAAATCACCATATTGTGCATATTATTTGGAATAATTATGATCTTTCAAATTGTGCAAATTAGGAGAAATTACAATTTTAAAAGCTCTCTATCGTCCATAGAGACTTCTATTGCAAATGGACACAAAATTTCAATGTGCATGTGCAGGTTTGCAAGACCTGCCAATATAATGGACAGTCATGTAGAATTTTAAATCATTCTAGTTAGGGGTATCGGAAAATTTTTTAAGCTGAAACTTTTAAAGAAATGCCATTCCAACTTCAATTTATAGGTTTGTGGCAAAGCTGCATTCAATGAACCATGAACCAAAGTTGTAGAATTTTAATTAATGCAAATTAGGTGAATATCCAAAATTTAAATTTTGAATGGATTCAAAATATCATAGATACAGGTATAAATCCAACTTCAATAGATGGGTTTGTGACATAGTCGCATCCACTGAACCATAAACCAAAGTTGTGGAACTTTAATTGATGCAAATTAGGTGAATGTGCAAAATTTAAATCTTGAATAGCTTCCGAACTATGATAGATAGAGATGCATTTTAACTTCAATTTGTAGGTTTGTGACATAGCCGCATCCAATGAACCAAAATTAAAAAATTGTAATTTATGAAAATTAGGTGAATACACAAAATTAAAATAGTTAATAACTTCAAAACTATTATACATTGGGGTGCCATTAATTTTAAATTATGTTGAACAAGGGAAAGTGTAGCATTTCAAACTGGTGTCATTTTAAAGGCAACCAGACAGATTTGCTGTGAGGCAAGTCTTCTTTTCTAGTTTTTAAATTAATTTACAGTGTTATATACAGGGAAGTATCAGTCAGCACTAAGATCGCTGATAACCTAGCCTATGTTCTTAAACTTTGATTGCCATTTACCACAAAAGTCGATGTGCCCTGAATTTACATTAACCTTATGCATACCCGAGTCACGCGCTTTCCCTACTGACCTTTCATCTAAATACTAAAAAACAACATGCCTACAGTTGCGGAAACCATGATGGTCCGCTTCAACAGCCTTCCACGGCGCGTTGATGAGCCCAAAGTACGCCGAGGAAAGTTGCTGACTAAATCAATACTTGGCATTAAAAGGGTTAATAATTAACTTCAACTCGGCAGTTTATTATAACGACCAGACTTCTATGTATTTTAAATGACTGGGGCATAGATCACCAAATGCAAACTTTCCAGTCGCAAAAACGAATGGTATTGTTACAGTTACGAAACTATACCTGCGAAATATTTGATACATTTACATAACTACATCGTGGTAACATTAAATCAGCTATTACATGTATTTCACTCAGTAATTCGTTTTTGATACCGGTTCCTTATTTTTTCCCAGGGTTTGCTGTTTTGCACCGAAGCACAAGTAACTTCCAACTAACGAAGTCAAGTGACATTAGAAATGTGTTGATTTTAATAAAGTCAGGAGAGACGGGGTCGGAGGGAGAAGGAACGGAATCCGTTGACAACATAAAATGGAAGACTTGCCTTTGCTCCCGCAACTCCAGGAAATCCCGGTGGTCCGCTCTGACCGATGGGTCCTGGGGGACCATTCGGACCTGGCAAACCATCCACGCCGCGCAGACCCTGTGGGTGGTAATAATAATAATAATAATAATAATAATAATAATAATAATAATAATAATAATAATAATAATAATAATAATAATAATAATAATAATGGTGTTTATCATTATTATAAGTTCCATAATATAGACGTTATGTAATACATATAACTTTATAAAACGACGACAGTTGCCAAATTTTGGCTGTTACAAAATTATGTCTAAACGCGTTGCTTTCGTTTTCTTTTCTTTTTCTGCCACACATAATGGAGGTGAAGAAATGGTACGATGCAAAGCTGACTATTCAGCGTCTATGCGCACAATATTTAGAATCTTTAGTATTCAACATTCTACCATTTTCTGAAGGGAATGTTCAAGGAAAGATATATATGTATATGTTTTTTTTCCTCATTTCATTCGATTTCAAAGTAGTGTGAGCAAACGTATGCATACACACTATATAATTCGCAAGAAATAGAATAAAGATCAGTCAATACGGTAGAAAGTACTGGCTACTTACGGGTGCTCCCAGCTTGCCATCACGACCGCGGTCTCCTGGTAAACCCCTTGGACCCTGTCAAAACGCAGGTAATAACGTGGAGCACAAATATCAGACACCATGTGGCTCTGTCAGGTCGTTGTGCACATAGTAGTAAGTACCATCTGTAGCTGCAGGTTTTATATCTCATGATCAAATTGTATTGTCATCATATGGCCCCTAGAGGGCGTGTATGGGACAATAAAAAATCTGTATCTTTGTGATATTTTGCCAACACGGATCCCGATTCACTTGAAAAGGCACAGTAACCAATAAAAACTTTGAACGAGAAACACTGACGAGACAGATGTCTTAAATAAAATTAATTGGTCACTCAACTTGGGTAATAAGGACCACAGGACAGCGAGACTGCATCCCCAGACACATACCGCTTAACAGAACGGTGCATATATTACACACCGCACATTTCTTGCTTGTTAATGTGCTTTGATACTCATTTTTTTCCATTCAAACGACTGTCTAAAATCATGGCTTGACAAAATTAGATACGGTGCTAGGTTCTCGGATTGCTCTAAATATATTTCCTGACTTTTACTGCCAAAATTTAACTCTCTCCATACTAGTCCCTGATTTTTCCATAAATTTACCTAGATTTATTACGACTATTGCATATTTAGATTCCTCACAAAAAGAGCTTTCATTCAAGTACCAACATACCTATAGTCTTAAGTCAGTGGTTCTGGCACTGCCTGTCAAGTCATGCTGCAGCTGCCTTTGCGGCAGCCGCAGCATGACTTGCCAGGTAGTGCCAGAACCACTGACCAAGGCCTGTGACCATAGTATGGAATGAGTTAAACTGGAATAATTTTCATGGAATCGATAACAGTTCTATCATACAAACCATTTGTCCCATGGGACCGGGTGAACCTGCTTGCCCATCTGGACCCTGCAAACAGACACACAGATATGGAAATTTCCAGACAATATGGACATGAGAAATGTTTGATACCAGATTTTAGTCAGTTCGGTTCTCTGGGCTTTTTGTCATAAACACGGCAGTATAAACTCTCGAAATTTCCTCGAATCTGCCGTTTAAGACGATCTGCAGCAATAAAAAGGCACAAACACCAATCCGTTAGCAAAGTGACAGGCCTACCAGGTCTCAATTCATCTTTGTTACAAATGATGAAATTTGGGGTTGAAGTGGTAAGGCCTATATAGAGGTTAGGCCCATATAAAAAAAAAGTCTGTAGTTAATGATGAATATTTCAAAGGTTGAGAGGTTCGCTTTAAAAACACCAGTTATCTTTTATGGGTGACTGCTTGCCTCAAGCCAGGAGTGAAATTTGTTTCTTCACATTGATATTGGAAGGTGAATGTTGGTGTTTTGCTAACAATTGAAACTTTTTGCTGTCATTGTTGGGTTGAAGTTTATGAATATGGGTAATGTTTTTTTCTGAACTGTTGATATATCTGTCCTATTAGATCAGGAAAGGCGTAACTTATGAACAGACATTAAGTTCATACCTTATCGCCCTGCCTGCCCTGATCTCCCTTAGCGCCGGGTCGTCCGCTGAAGCCCTGCAAATAAACAGACAAGTCTTCACGTGGTCTGGTCTTCCTTTACTGAAGAACATGGAGAGATATTGCTGGTTTTAACTGGTACGCATAAATGTTTCATCGTCTATTTAAAACCAACTCAAGAAGGCTAATAGTTGGTTCCAGAGAATTAAATGCGGTCTTGAAAATGCACTTTGCAGCAAAGAACCAATTTACATATATATATATATATATATATATATATATATATATATATATATATATATATATATATATATATATATATGTTATGACCATCTTTGGCTTACATCTGGATAAATAAACACTCAAATATGACATTCCTTATTTATTGTCTTCGTGATCTTATCTTGGTCAATCGTCTTCCGAAGAATCGGGACTCGGGACAATTTTATCTTACCAAAAACAACTGCACAATACACCAGCTGAATATAAAACATAATTATTGCATAAATAATAAACACTTGTAGGTCGAGGAGACTCCTGTTAACACAAAAATTTGTCGCTATCACAGGAACCGCCCTCATGACTTCCTTAAGTGAGTGAAACGGCATTTACAATGTAAGTTACAATTTTTAAGCTTAACTAGTAGAAGACGAATTACTTAGAAAAATTACTGATATGTAAAAAATACTGATAGTTAACCTTGGTAGAGTAAAGATATAATAATAATTGTTGTTGAAGAACATATAAGAAAAAGAGAGTGGACGATGCCAAGAACTACAAATTCATGTGGCTAGTTTCAGCAGCAATGTGTTGACCTGTTACGTCACTTACGCGATGACCTTTTTGTCCGGGCATCCCTGGGATTCCATTGGGTCCTCGACCACCCTGATAAAGTACAGAAGTCTGTTGTTAGCACAGTACAACACAATGATATGCTTTATCTCTATCCTTTTACAGAGAATATATTTCCGGACTCTTGCATTATCTGATCAAACAGCATTCCTGAGAATGTGAAGTCACATTCAAATAGAGCATTGATTTGTAATGGATTAATAACTTGTATCTTGGCATTCAGGTACACGCCCTAAATTTGCCAGTATTTGTAAAGGGCTGAACTTTATGACGATTGTTAATTTGTGATGATGTATGTGAGGTATCGTTTTCTCTTTCCCACTTTTTATGAACAAGTGGGATTCATACAAGGCACAACCCTGTTTTCCATTTGTTTCTGGAGTAAACAAATATTTTAAATATACTTATTCACGTTCATAGATGTTAATGGTTGTGCAGTTCATGCATTTAACCGCTATTTGAATTCACTAATTTGGATACAGTTGCTATTAAACCTACGCTAAAATAATGTTTCATTGCTTTCTTTTCAAAGTTTTGTGTCAACAGGGAAATAAGGGAACAAGAATACAGCTCAATTAAGATTATGCTAGAATGCAGTAGTTAAACCAACTTACGGGTGGTCCCGGTGGTCCTCGGGGGCCTGGGTCACCGTCGCGACCGTCATCGCCCTGTGACGAAAGTAACATCATTTATGGTCACCATTTATCATGTTTATCAATAAAGAAAATATTGTATTTGGTTATTATAATGAACCACAAACGATTTCCTCGAATTGTTGTATATTGTATGGGAAATATCATATATACGTCCAGAGAGACAAATCTGAACACATCAATTTTTTTAGTTTTTTTACACCTATTGAAAAGAAAAATTGTAGTGTATAAACACTTAAATACAGTCAATGGTAAATTGCAGCAATTTTGTATAAATTGGAGCGCTTCATTGGATGCAGTTTGTCAAAAATTGGTTTAAACCACTCGATTAGAGTTGATTTTTGCAAAAGATTTAATTTGTGTGTAATTTAGGTGACTGAAACAACAAAGCTATATTGTATGCTGAAGTTTTTAATTCGTTGTGTGATTGTATTATTGCTTCAGGCCTACTGTTATTTGTCTATGTATATGACTATTTGTTAACTGGGAATTAAATAAAAATATTGAAAAAACACACACATGAAAACAAAGACAAAAACAAAAAACATCATTTATGGGAAGGTTGCTGCCTTCGAGATTTTTTTATCCTGCTTACCGTACTTTTTGGTCAATACATTGTTTGTCCTGGTAATCATTCTTTTGAACAACGATTGCCGTTAGATATATTGACCTAAACAGTGTAGAGTCACGTTATATGCTAAACAAGTGCAATGAGCAGTTCCATGCACGTACAAGCTATACTTCTCCCTCCCCCCTTGTTTAAAGTGACCCAATGTCATGATAGTCATCATTCATTGGTTAGTATCTTTGAGTTCGGTCAGTCAAGGTTCCCAGGCACGTTACCAACAGATATAATAAAGGATCGGTCTTCGACGTCACTGAGTAAACGTGACGCTAGGTCCTTAGAATGGAGATTGACTTTACTCCAAGGCTTTCATTGTGAAATATACGTATATGTGTTATTCAGTAATATACGATGTGCTCCTGTTATAGAAATTACATAATCATTGTTAAAATGATAAGAATTAAGATGCACCTAGCTTACAATACTTAAGCGTTACTTCACTGGATCCTTCACTAGCAAGATATTTTGCTCCAAAAATATAACGCTTCCATGTTTAATGTGTCGAAAATTTGAAAACATTTCACGAATAAATGTGACCTTGTTTATGATTTCCGTCATTTCACTCCCAAACTAAGGTGCCTTGTTACACCGATGGGTATAGTGCAAAATTTAATATTTCTTGTTCACGCCTAAATTCACTGATCAAATTAAATGTGCAGGTAGGGGGCATTTAGTGAGCCCTCTATTGTGTTCCCAAAGGTATACATTCATGAGAAACTTACGTCTTTGCCTGTGAGTCCAGAGGGTCCTGGTGGTCCACGGGGCCCAGTGGATCCCTGCACAAAACGAATAAAAAGAGCTATATATACAACATTTATTATGTGCTTTGCGTTAAAATGTTTTTATAACTATAAACGGTCTATATTCTGGTGGTAATATTTCGTTCAATAGGCATAGGAAAACAGACTGTGCTAGACGTAAATGCAAAAAGACGCAGTGTTTTGGCAAAGTAATTGACATTCTCAGTTTGGGATTTACAGTATTCATCGTGTCAAGGAACTATTGCATAGTTAAATTAGCACCACTTTTTTTGTAAGAAAGAGAGAGAAAAGAGACAGAGATGAGACAATATAGAAGACTCTACACCCCACGACAACAAAACTGAATACCAAAAGGGGAAAAAGAATGCACTGAAATATGATATTATTACATTTAGTTTCTACTTAATATGCATTATTTATTGTTGAAACTATGTACTTTTTATGTTTTAATCACAAACATGTAGATTCTGACAAGCTGCTTTGAGGATGATCAGATTATTATAAAGTAGCTTGATGTACGTGCCATATGATACAACAATGATGTGAGGAGCTTTAATGTTTTAAACGAATGTTGTATGACGTTCCACATAAATGAATTAAAGTTCTCAAGAGAATAGTGATGTAGGGGCTTCAGTTTTGTCACAAAATGTTATACAGGACTCCAGCCAATGGGTAGACGTCTCATTCCAAAGCACGTAGGTCCGTACATCATACATGATGATGTCATAACTGGCAGTAATGGGTACACCCTTTTCGTGGAGACGATCAACTGGATCCACAGTTCATTAGCCAAATTTTCTTTTTGCATTCTCATGGAGCCAAACATGAGTAGCACCAGTTTGTATTTGCTTTCTTTAATCGTTTATCGAAAATAAGTTCTGCTTTATGTCTGTTAAGACAAGCCTCAATATTCCAAGGTAACGCTATCAAGTGTGACACAGAGTTGCTTTTTCGCTCTTGTTTGTACTTCCAGGACCAATTTGTTCAACAGAAGTGTGAGTAAAATTCCATTTTTTCGACCAAATTTAAATCGTAGTGTACTGTGCATGCCTAAAGATAGGGGGGGGGGATCCGCTGAATTGCTCCATTAATAATGGAGCAATTCAGCTGAACCCCCTCCCCTATGGTTCCTTTCTCCGCATACAATAATGACATTTTTGTATGCGGAGAAAGAACTGCTGGTCACATTTATGGGCAGCTTGAACATTTGCGTTGACAGTGTAAATTGAACTCTACTGAACTATAAATTGACCATGGGTTTGGAAAAAATATACAGGAGTTCCATATTTGGACTCTCTCTCTCTCTCTCTCTCTCTCTCTCTCTCTCTCTCTCTCTCTCTCTCTCTCTCTCTCTCTCTCTCTCCCTCCCTCCCTCCCTCTCTCTCTCTCTCTCTCTCTCTCAAAGATCAACGAATACCGCCGTCCTCTCAAGTTCAAGGAGCTGCGGGAGATTCATCATCCTAAAAAAACACTAAATTGATAACACATAAGGGTTCCACTTTGAAAAATCAAACACCTCACTGATTTATATTGTTACATGTATGCAGTATTTAACGGGGGTTTTATATTTATACGTAACCATGGACGACAAATACGTACAGGGGGCCCTGGCTCGCCGGGTTCGCCTCTCACGCCTTGATAACCCTGAGATCCCTGAGCAAGGAGACAATAGACAGTTTTTAAATTCTATAACATTACATAGTATAATATACATTATGCCGTATTATATCGAATTACATAATATTGTATTACATTACATGGTCTAACAGAATGTAACGGTGTTCACATTAACATTATTATTATATAACATCAAAAACAAAGCTTCACATGAACAAGGAAAGCAATTCGACAAAGCAAGTGCAGGGTAATTGTTACAATGATAGCAAGATGGAGTAATACATTTTTTTTTAAATCATACAGCTGCCTTACTCTCTTGTACTTACGGGTTGTCCTGGGGGACCCTGTTGACCACGTGGTCCCATTGGTCCTACTTGTGATTGGATATAATCTGGGCGGTAGGCGAGGCCACCGCCACCTCCAGCCTTCTCTTGGTTCTGCTGGCGCGCATAGTAATGTTCCAATGCCGTATGAGCCGTCTTCAAAACAAAGACATGGTCAGTGAGCTGGCTCATTGAGCTTTGTTTTCCACGATGGTATTCATTATAGAACGTAATAGGACCCAAGTAATACGGCCATGTATCTGGTTTATCAAATAACAAATATCTCCCTTGAAAATACGGCATACAAAAATGGTATGGACCTCGAAGGTAACGTGCTTGTGACTTGCAGGCTTCCCACCTGAGAAACATGATAAACTTGAAGTTTAACTTTTTGCAAAAACTAGCCACTTCACGTAAATTAGAGTAGCGTGTCCTCTCACATATTGCTGGTAATTTCCAATCAAAATGTTTTCAGTGGGAGAATGATATAATTATGACATTTTGGAATAACAAAGTTTTTAAACAACTATTTGATTCCCGAAAGAAACAACTCTGGCGAAAAAATATATGCACTGGGTTTGCCAACATTTTGCCATTTTTAGGTTAATGGAATATAAACTCACAAAACGACCACGGTAATATTCAATATACATGTCCAGGTCACATATTGTCCACTGTAAGTGAATATTCATGGATACCACATTGAATATCACTTGCATCCATTGAAAGAAGTATTGGTGGTAGTAAAAATAATAATGATAATTTGCACCATTTGATTTATAAATGTGCACATTTGGTAATTTATTCAGAGCAAATGATTGATGAATTTCATGGAATTTTGACTTGAGGCGAAAAAGTACCATACCTGTCCCGGGGGTCCCGGTGGCCCGGGCGGTCCCGGTACCCCATGGCTGCCTTCTGAACCTGGATCTCCCTGAACAAAAAAAAAAAAAAAAAAAAAAGGACATTAATTTACACCCTATCGAAAAGACAAAATTTGCATATAATTCAATTTTATTTGAACGTTTCAAATTATTTAATGGTGCCAATAATACCAGATAGCATGAGGATATTCAACAGGCTCAACAATAAATCAAACTTCGCTACCTTGGAGAATCTGACCGTTTGTTACCATGCCGCTGTATGTTCAGTTCGGGTGGCATTGATAGTAATGAGACTGAAACGTCTATCAATAACATGCAGGAAAGGCAACTTAATCAAGAAGGATGAGCTGTCACTAGACTCCATTAAAAAGTCTGAGCAGCTTAGGTGCAGCAACATTAAAAAGCGGCAGAAGGGAATCTTGCTGCAATATTGAGCTAGCCAAAAATCGGCCCAGGCAATGATACGTGGTCAGATATTGGCTTCACAATTTTTACGTGAAAACTGCAACTTTTTTTTTTTTCATAATTTTCGACAGGGAAGTGAGCGATCCTGTGAGGGCTTTGCAATTCTATGACATTTATGTGCCTTCTGCACTTAGTCTTTGCCGACCTGTTATTTCTCAAATAAACGTAATATATATCAGTATATTTTAAAATTATCCAGTTCATTCTTCGCTATATTAGATAACTTCTAGATTGTACAATAAATGTAACATGACTTAAATGAAATGCAGACCATAATAGTAACGCGCTGGAATGGAAACCCTGACAAAAAGTTCGTTATGGTACCTGCCAGATGCCTGGTCTAAATGGAAGAGTTATTTTCACTAATACTGTTTTAATTTTGTCGCTGCCTACTCGACCAATTAAATTAACTTTAATTACCACTGTTTAGCAGGTAAAGCTGTAATAATCACACGTGAATGACACTGCTGTTGTACCTTTCCTGTTGAACTCTTTTGTAAAGTGACATCATAATCAATATTTTAAAATTCTATCTGCCTGCTTGCTCCATGTTCACTTTCATCTCCTGTCTTTTTTCTTTCTTTCTTTTTTTTGAACCTCCGACTTCTTCTCCGCTTCCTGGAGGTTTTGGCGGCTGCCAGAGAGAACTGACAGCTTCTAGACACACATGAGCAAGGGACAGTACGGTGGCTCATGGGTGTCATTGTAACGTTCACAAGATGTGCATAAATTTAAATTATATTTTTTTTGGGGGGGGGAAAGAAAAAATACAATGTTTAATATCACCGAAACTGTTATAGAATTATCGCGTTATAACGGCTCAAAAAGTCGTTAGTACGAGATAAAAAAAAGTCGATATAAAGCGATAAAAAGACCTTATAATGACACAAAGTGTCGTTAGAACGGGATTAAAAGTTATACAGAGATAAAAAAACACCCTATCGAAAAGACCCAGTTGATTTATAGGACCAACTGGACCTTCAGGTCAACAAGGTTTCACAGGTATGATGAGATAAAAAGTCGTTATCACGATATTTTTTTCTACCAAAAATAAACGATATATTGACACGTATGGGTTACTGCAAGAACGAGAGTGTCAGAAAAGCCGGCATCAGATGAAATAGGCAGGAGTCAATTAAAACAAACATAACACACGTACTGCTTCTCCGACATCTTCAGCGAGCTTAACCTGTTAACAATGCTGCTAAAATAATGAGACGCGACGATGTAAGATGATTCTAACTGAACACGTACTGAGTTGAACAAGTTAGGTAAAATACCACTGTTACTGTACTTTTCAAAGGTCATAGTATTTGGCTTAGTCAACAACTTTCCTCGGATAATCCTGAGCACTAAAGAAAAATATTAACTGTTTGCATGTTGTCACGGTAAGTCTTCTTTATTTTTCCATCTCTGTTTTTAAAGTCTTTACTGACACAGATAGGGAGTAATTATTCTAAAAAAGATCCACTGTTGCCAAGATATAAGCCAACATTTGTTTCAAGGTCACTCACTCAAGGTCAAACGTGACAATACAAAAAAGCAACAGGTGCTTTCTTATTGTTATTTAATTTTAACCATGGGCCTTGGAACCACCATTACCGAGATATAAACCAAAATATTAATTTGACCCTAGTATACGACTGAGTCCAGGTACCGTGTCACGAAGCTTGAAGTGAATCCAACATATGCTTTGGAGAAGTCGGAGAGTGAAAGGTGTCGAAAACAGTAAAAACACATAAAAATTCACATAAAAATATGAAAAATCAAAGCGCCACCTCTTAAACAAAAATAAGGTCCAGGGGATTCCACACTTGTCTTGTGACTGACTCGGTAGAATCGGAGTATTTTTGTAAATTTTACCCCCCCAAATTAGCTAAAAAAAAAAGAGGCTCATGGGTCCAATGTTTTGTTGACACACCATCACCAAAACCTAATTCTTTGAAACGTATTCAATCCACGAACTTGATCAAGCTTAGCCATATTATGCGATATCAAACTTCCACTTGATACACATTTGTGGTACATTTGGCATTTCTTGCCTTATTCTTTATCAAGATGCTGAATTAAAGATCCCTTTCTTAAGTGCTTACTGACCTTGAAAAATAGGTCATAGTCACAAAAGCATTGGGTCATGACGACCAATAACGGAGATCACCAAGTAGAGTTTTATATATGTATACAATGTACTCTAGTGCAATTTGGATGTGGATGCTCAATTCTCCTTGTCATTGATGTCCAAACTTAACCCTGCTTCCACAAAATCCCCTCTTCCAACTTAACGGGTCTAGTGTCCTTACAAAAATGAGTCAAATTAATTGACCTTACAAAATACATTAGCATTGGACACGATTTATATATCCTATAAATTTACCTTGTCTAGTTTAATTATTTTTCGAGATATGGAATTTTGTATCTTTCAAGACATTTTAACTCATAATTTCCATTAAGTTCTAGGTGGCGCCAGAACTATCATACCCGACCGAGATGTTAGCCTCTTCTACAATCCCAATAAATTTCATAAAGATCCATCTAGAATTAACGACGCTGGATTTGTCACAAAATTTTCACATTTTGACCTGTATGTTACATGATACTATAAGTGGCGCCACTAATATAAGTGTGGACGATAATTTTCATATACTTTATGAGTTCCTAACGTTTTATGGGCCTAAAAAATTGAGGGGTGCGGCGCATTCATAAGATGACCCATATATTCAAACTGGCCATTTGACCTTGACCTTCAACTAAAATTAAAATTGCTACTATTCAAAATACGCGTCCTACATCCAGCTTCCCACACGTGGTCTATTTGTTCAAATCAGGTAATAACTTTTTCAGTCACTGAAGAAAAACAATAAACTTGGACAAACACCAAACTCCATAATTACTGGATCACGATGACCCCAAAAGTAGGTCACCAAGCACAGTTTTATGTACTATATAATCATGTGCAATTTTGATCTGGGGTCATCCTGACATAACCTCTTTTTTGTATAATGTACCCTTATCTATCAATGGAACTGTTATGTATGCGTATTTGTACCTCACCTGTATGTATTTGTGTCAAATAAACCACTTCTGAGTTCTGAGTTCTGATCTGGAGGCTCAATTCTCTTTGCCATTGATGCCCAAGCTACACCTGATATTACATAACTTTCTAGCATTGGATATGTTGTATATATCTTATAATTGGCAAGTCTAATCCAATTACTTTTCCAGGTATGGATTTTATATCTTAACTCATATTTTGGCTCATAATTTCCGTCAAATTATAGATGGTGCTACTGGTATCATTAGCAACTTAGACTTGATCTCCCCCATAATCCCACCCGATTTCATGAAGATCAATAGAGAATTAAAGATGCTAGAGCTTATACAAGATTTTCATATTTCGACCCATCTATTACATAATACAGTAGGTGGCGCCACTAATATCGAAAGAGACCTAGGTTTTCATACACCCTATAAGTCCTGAAAGTTATACCGGATTAACTTGAAAACTGTGGCTGGTATCGCGCTAACGAGCAAAAGCTTACGGACGGACAAACGTGAGCGGTCGCATAAACTCTGGTACCTTAGGTCAGCCGAGCCAATAGTTTAGAAAATTAAAAAATCACTAGAGCGTCACAATTTGTACAAAGTTGACAGAAGGAAAACTCAAGTTATCCCCCACAAAATATGAAGACAGTCCGAGTAACTGTTTCAAAGAATACGTCGAAGACATAAATGTGAACGGAATGCGATGATGACGGCAACGGACGGACGAGAGTGCATCCTGTAAGCCGAGACTATGGACAAGTAAACTGAGCTAAAGACGAATGAAGCCGATGACATTTGAAATAGGCGACATTCATATTTAACTGCGATCCTGCTCACTTCCTGTGTTGCCGGGGCAACAGACTGATGCTTCCACCATGATCAGGGCAGATTTGTATAATATTTTACATAAATATCCATATATAACACATTTTCAACCAAAAGAGAGCCCATTTCTAATCAATTTGGGCATCCCTTATGTTTCAAATATATGTTAAAACATTTTCTTACGATAATTCTGTGTTCGTGTCGTTTATTTTATTGAGAAAGTACTTTTGACCATGCTAAATACATGGATCGGCCCTGGTGCAGGTGGCTCCCCCTTTTATTCAATAGGTGTTAGAGTAGGACCGCATTTAAATATGAATACATCCTATTACCGATCGCCCTAGACTGGTTCGACTGAGAGAGCGTTAACCTAATGTAAATAGTACAGATATATAATTGGTGAAAATTGACTATTAGTAGTAACTTATTCAGTACGATAGCTAAGGTAAAATATTATGCTACTATTAAAGATGACTGCTCCCTTTGGAATTGGCTGCTCGCAAAAGGCAAAAGGCAACCACAAAGTGACAACTGGGAACCGACAGCTAAGATTTCGAACGCAATCAATATGGCGACTTGGAGCAGTACAGCTGAAATAATGTCCAAACCTGACAAGTTGAGGGCACGCATTTGAGAAGTTAGAACTCACAAGATCTTATTGTTTGAGCAAAGACGTTTTAGGATATAGGCATAATAATGTTTAGCATTTCAGCCAGCAGCAGCAATACGATACACATGCTGCCAAATAAAGTTAGTGATTTAAAGGTTGAAAAATTCGTTTTAAGATATCTAGGTTTCACAATTTGAATTTTTTTACCCTTATATTTATGAAAATACGAGTCGACCTGTCTGAAATGTAAATTATTTTATTTTGACGGACAGTTGATGGAAATTGTATTTTGACTAGGCAAATGTATCAAGTTCAGAGTACAGGACAGCAACTGTTGAATTCTCAGGACAAGTTGATAGTTTTATAATCAGGTAGTGCAACGAAAAAATGGAGTGGCACATAAGATTGTAATAAATGGGAACCCATGTCTGTTTAGTCTTAAGGGTTTGGATTTGGTGCGGTTTGTTCCAAGCAGACATGTCGCAAGACTGTTGGTCACAAGGATGAAACCACCGGCATGTCTCTTTTCTTCCCCCTTTTTTTCTGGCAGGCGTACAAATGATCTGTCAAGTAGGACAACTCAACTCGGGAGACGCTTTTAAAGCTTTTGACATTTTTACCATCAACTGATATGTGTAAAACTACTGGTTATCAGACCACGTGATATTATCCGCTCAACAGCAGCGAAAAACACAGCACCCTTTTTAAGCATCATTTGGCGTATACAGGAAAAATAATACAACTTAAGGTATCACCATGTCAGGCTCCTATTGCTAACAATTCTAAATGGGTATACCCTGTCAGTAAGAAAAAGTAACAACCCCAACGAAAGCCATAGAGCAATTTCCGATCGCTTAAAGCCAAATTAAAAAAAAAATCTTTCCATAAGTGCAATGAAAAAAGCTGTAACGGGCTCAGTTCCTGAAAATGTCGGTTTTGTTTGGTCAGAAAATTACGCTGCAGGCTCAGACTTTGTTGGAGCGATGCTGATGGACTTGTCAAAAGTGTTTGGCTGTTTGTCTTATGCTTTACCCATACAGTCGTTCAAAACATATGGTTTTTCAGAAAAAAATTTGACTTTTAAAAAGACAGTGGGTTATATATATATTTGTATCACAAGTGATTGGACCAATATTGCGAGAGGAGGGCCTCGAGGAAGTAGCCTTTGTATCCTCCTACTTTGCATCTTTACAATAATCAATTTTGTTTTATGAAAATTCAAAGTCAGCTTTATAATCATGAAGAAAACAATACATTATCTTATAATGACAAGTACTTCATACTGTCCAATTATCTCCGGAAAAAGCAGTAACATATAGCATCAAAAGGTTTATGGATAATGATATGAAAGCAAATCGTGATAAAATTTTCGCCATGATTGTGTCTGCTCGTAATTGTTCAGAAATTGAAAAATATTGTGTTTGAAAATTAATAGTGTCACGATTGTTCCCGGGAAATAGGTGAAGCTACTGTAGGATGTGAATGTAGGACAAACTACAGTTTTATTATCAATTGTTTCATATGCAGACAGATTGCCAAGCAAGTAACTGGTCTGGGAAGGTTTATTTATATCCAAAATGAGAAAAAAAATCAGTCAATGACCTTACTATATATGTTTTACGTCAACCTCCTTTATATATGATAGTTATGAAGAACAAGCGACACAAAGGTAGAACGAATAGATTTACAAAAGAGCTCTTTAATATCACATTAACGATTCTGTATCATTCTGTATCATTTTGCTCAATTTACTGCGACAGAAAGATGGCGATTCAAAGAAACCATCACTGTGAAAGGACTGCACAAGATCCCTATAGATGTTCAGAAAATTGTCCCACGTGAAAGTGCATCGTTTACGAAAGTTATGTGAAAAAAGAATCCAGACACAATACGTGATAATCGAAATATACAGCAGCCGGCTTACAATACATTGACGTTAGGGCAATGACCCTCTGGGGGTGTCTCTAGACTCAGACATGTTTTGTTTTTGTTTTGGTTCAGTATAAATTACAGTGATCTTCTGCGTGTATCTGATATTAAAGGATGTGAGATTGACGGCTGGTATTCATGGGGGCGCTTGATGGGGTTCGGAAGGCCGCTCGGATGTAGGCGGGACTGTTCTTCAAGACGGCCTGCCTGCGTCGGCGCATTGTGTGTGGGCTCATGAGGAGCCTGCAGACTCTCAGACATGGGTACTTTAGTTTTATTTTACTTGTTTTTACTTTTCTAAATTTATACTTACGTGTTGTGAGCTCATGTGTCTAATCACCATTTGTATATGATAAATGGCATGAGTGTCACAGCACACATTGCATATTATTTTAAATATGGACCGTTTGTCTGAAGAAAAGTCTATTAATTTTACTGTACTTACGTCTTACGTATCATGTGACCAGGCTACCACGCAACCACCCGGCTCAGATGTATGAAACTACTGACTGAAGTCACTTAGAAAAAGTGATACAAACACGGCTTGGTCCCGCTATTCCTGCTGTCTCTGTCGTGTTGAGCCGATCAAGCCTCTGTTTTATCATTATTTTTTTTTTCATAAACGTTGTGCTCAGATGTTCATTTGCCCCGTAACTGGCTTATATATATATATATATATATATATATATATATATATATATATATATATATATATATATATATATATATATATATATACATATATATTTATATTTATTTATTTATTTATTTATTTATATATATATATATATATATATATATATATATATATATATATATATATATATATACATGTATTACATGTACATATATATAAAGCACGTATATTTTTAACATTAACGTATCTCTGACTGACAATGAAACTTTTCCACACAAACTCCTTTGTTCTCATTCTCCCTTTTCTCCCCTTATCGTGACGATCGCGCGCATGACTGAATTTATAGTTATGGTGTTCTGCTGTTGCCAAGTGGGACACGCTATGCACACGCTATCGTGACCACAGCGGGGGCTCAAATGTGGAACGTAACCCCCACACATCCATTGATATTTGTCAAGATTCGACCATTTGCGCGCATCAGCGCTACAGCCTGGTACCTTGCAATTGTTCACAAGCATATTTCAGGTACAGTACAGCTTTTACTTGACCAAAATCACTCTTTCAAACTTCCCCACTTTGTTCACGTCTATATGCTTTAATATGGCTGTCGATGACCAGCTGATAGTAGTGTCCCACTTCCCGCTAAATACCGTTTAATCTTGTCGCGCGATCCTGGTGGTCAAAATTACAAATTTAAATTTCGTTAGGTTGGTATTATTGGAAAGTGATGGGCCTCCGAGTGTGCACACTGTGAGCTGGACGCCTCGGCTCATTATGAGCTGGACGCCCAGTGTACGCCGAGAAAAAGGTGTCGAGCGAGTCTTCCGAAGGATAGCTTCATACTGTTCATTGCCCCCGAAGAACCTTATCTGAACCAAAGCCCAGGCAACGGAGGTTGGACTGCCAATTGCCAGTTGCAAATTCTAACGGGAGCAGTCATTTTTGCCAGGGGTACCTTATATTTCAAAAAGTGTCGGACCAATTTATTTTGTATTAGCTCCTCACCGCTTAAATCCCTGATTTGGGATGACACTGCCACTTTACCGTTTCTATTTTGCCTTAATGTGCATTATTATGTTATTGCCACTTGTCTACGTTATATCAAAACATCTATATAGACCGAAGTTTACTTCTGTGAACTTGCTGCCTAAAGATATACATGTCATTTTTATTCGTGTCGTCTACTCCACGTTTTACCAGTTCTCCACCTGCCAGTTATTTCCTAGCTGTCATTTCTCCTCCAATTGCCACTTGTCTCTCAGCTGTCAATTTTGTCCCTGATACCACTTTTCTCCCAACTGCCAGTTCTCTCTGAACCGCCAATTCAGCTCTCACTTCTCCAACTGCCAGCTAAGCAGCTTGCAGTTTTTCTCGATGCCTTGTTTTCTGCAGCTGCCAGATCTCTATATCCGCTACGAATACGCCGTATGCACATTAATTTCCCGCCACAAAGCAAGAGTTTGACGCCAGGTGATCACGGGGGACATGCGGGTCACATCACTGTCACAGACGGGACCATATGTTCATTTCTCATACAATTAGCGTTTTTTGAGAAATTTAAGTTCACAAATGCCAAACTGGTATTCATCCAGTACTTCCCGAGCCATCTATAAAGAAAAATGTTCATCTGCCTTTAACAAGTATTCTTTATTTCCAAAATATTAATAATATCCCGCTTGGCCCCACAAGTACCGACCCGTATCTCGCCATATCCCGCCAAGCGAGACTAGACAATCAGGTACACAGTTCTGGTGGGAAATTAATATGTATATCTCCTATTTTTCCAAAGCCGCAGTTGCTAATCCTCCTCCTACTGCTAGTTTTCTCCCAGCAGCCATTTATCTCAGCTGTCAGCCCTTTTCTGGCAGCCAGTTCCTGTACAGTTCCCAAACCTTCTCCAGCTGCCAGATATTCTGTCTGTTCCAGGTTCTCTGGTAGCTAGGTTTTTTCGCCAGTCGCCGGTGATCCCCATCAGTTACTAGTTCTTCCACTCTTCCTACCTTCTGTTCAGCTGCCAATTCTCTCTATCAGCTGCCAATTCTCTGCCGGTTCTTTCCATAAGTTAACATTCTCCCCAGCTGCCAATGATCCTCCAGATACTGCTCACTCGTAGACACCAATTCTCTCTCTCTCTCTCTCTCTCTCTCTCTCTCTCTCTCTCTCTCTCTGTGTGTCTCTCTCTCTCTCTCTCCCTCCCTCCGACGGTCACTTTTACACACTTGCCAATTCTCCAGGGGCCAGCTGCCAGTTCATCTATCAACTGTCAGGTCTTCTGCAGTTGCCAGTTTTTTTATCAATTCCCAGTTCTCTGTCTGTTTGTTTTTCTCCAGCTGCTAGTTCTCTCTGTCAGCTACTAGTTCTTCCACAGCAACCAGTCTTCCTCTACTGGCCACTTCTCTCCTAGATGTCAGTTTCTTGTATCATGTACCGATTCTCTCTCAGCTGCCGGTTGTTCTCTTGCTGTTATTTCTTCCTCACCTGTCAATTCTTTAGCTGCCAGTTCTCTCCGAGATGCTAGTTTTCTTTATAAGCTGCCAGTTCTTCCTCCTCCAGCTGCCAGGTTTTTTTTCTGTCATCGCCCAGCTCTATTGCTGCTAGATTTGTAGAGCTCCCAGTTCTTTCTGTAAACTACCATCTCTTCCGCAGCTGCCAATTTCCCTGTAGCTACTAGTTCTCTCCCAACTGCCAGATGGAAAAAATGCAGCTAGACAACTAGGAAATGATAGAATTAACTGACCGCTAGAGACCTAAAAGCTGAGAGCGCCAGCTGGTGGAGAAATGACAGCTGTGGAAGAACTGGCAGTTGGACAAAAACACTACCGGAAAGAGACCTGGGCACTGATAGAAAGAACTGCCACTGGAGCACTGGCAGCTTACAGAGAGAACTGTCAACTGCAGGAGAATTGGCAGCTGGGAAAGAACTGGCAGCTGATATAGGCCTGGTAGCTGACAGAGAAAACTGTCAGCTGGGGAAAAACTAGCAGCCACAGAACTGGTGCCTTGTAGAAAGAACTGACAACAGGGAATTGAACTGGCAGCAGTAGCTGATAGAGGTAATAGGCGGCGGCAGTAGATTTGGCAGCTGGGAGAAGACCGGCAGCTCGAGGAGATTTAGCGGCTATGGAAGAACTGGTAGCTGATACAGAAGACTGGCAATTAGAGGAGAAATCGCATCGGAGCAACAACTGGCAACTGGAGAAAAACTGGAAGCTGATCTAGGGATGTGGCAGCTGGGGGAAGAACTGGCAGTTTGAGACAAGATAGCATCAGGGAATTAAGTGGAAGCTGGAGAAAAAACCTGCAGCTCATATTAAGAGAACTGGCCGCCAGGAAATAATGGCATCCTGGACACATCTGGCAGCTGAAAAAAAGATGGCAACTGGGAAAACCTGGCAGCTGGGGAGGAACTGAAAGAACTGGGAATATACAGCAAGAATAAAAAAACAGCATCTCTTATCTCTCTGGAATGGGCTCATATGAATATACCTCAGCCTGTTTAGCTGTGTTCCTTTGGTTTAGACAAGTGGCAATAACAAAATTATGAACATTTTGAAAATACAGACAGACAGACAGACAGACAGATAGATAGATAGATAGATAGATAGATAGATAGATAGATAGATA
>OZ026627.1:15637980-15680480 GCA_964020975.1 Hermodice carunculata
GAGAAGATAGGACCTGAACGGGAGCCTGAAACGCGGAACGTCATAGTGCATGATAAATTGTGTTACAGAGGCTGTATAAATATAAGTGAGGGAAGACCAAAGTTTCTGCGTATTTTCATTGAAAACATGGCCCGTGACCTGAGCCTATGAGACAAACGAGTTCTCCACATGTGGGCAGTTTGATCTGGAATCATTTATGAGTGGAGCCTGAACCGCAGCGTCACAAGAGTAGCAGGGGATGGTTTAGTGATAGGCCAAACGCCATCTTTTCTCCATAATGCAATGGGCAAAAACTGCTCATATTTCCTTGAAAAGTGGCAATAACAATAAAACGAATCACAACTTGATCGGCGCAGTGTTGGCATCACATGGCCAGAAACCATACCACCAGGTATCCCAAAAAGGCGTAAAATTCGCATAGCATGCCTTCAGGTGCTAGAGAGCTAAAGTGTCATCCAAATTTGTGAATAGGTTCAAGCTCCCATATACATCTAGTTAAGACGCCAGAACCGAGACCAATTACGATGTAATTGCCCTGTATATTTACGCCTGTTAAATTACTGGAGAGTGTACTTCGTCGCCATTACGCATTTTGTGGTTTTTCTCACATGTAGAAGTCCAGACGGCTAATGTCTGGCTGTCTGGGTTCCGTAAATTGACATATATCTCCAAGATCACCTGCTATTCCGTTTAAACCCTTTGCCCCTTAAGCAACCTAAAGAGTCAAGATATCAAATGTCATATGGCACAATTTGTCATTGGTGTTATTAACATGTCAGGGTTGATGAGAATTGCAGAGAACGCACAGTGCCTAATAAAATATATTATCAGAAGGTTTGATTTAATTCAAATCTGAAGCCAAGGTTGCGACAGACGACATGAAAAAACTCCACAGTTCTTTGTCATATTGGTAAGCAAAGGGTTGTGCTATGACTTCCACGGAACACGAGAATCATCCAAAGGCCTCTTGTTAGGTCAGCCTTTCAACAACTGATAAATTGCAAAACACCAGAGTGCGCATGGGGCGTGTTTATAAGCCATGTGGTAAACCAATAAAAGTATGTTCAGTTTTGCAATTACACGACTAGAAACTTCTAAAGGGTGGATTTAAAAGGTCATTTAGTACTAAAATCAAACGGATATGTCGCAAGTAAAATTTTTTCAGGTAAATTTTTTTCAATCTGTTGTAGCAAGGATTGGACTCAAAGTCCCTGACAAATCATTGGGTTTTGCCCCGACCTTCACTCGCTGCCAGGTAATAATAAATGCATGTACATGTGTCATTGTAATGATAGCTATGATGATTTCATACAATTTAACATCATTGAATGTAAGGGAAGGTAAATTCATGTTCAAACCTAGCCGGATCTTGACTGTCCACTATTTTCAACCTTTTTCCCCTTTATTCTCAACTCTTCAAATAGGTCAGTCTTCCCAGCACGGAAATGACCTTTGACCGATACATTTTCACCTTGACCGACTCGCAGCTGAACTTCAAGCTTTACTGCTCTCTGATTTGCAAAGAGAGAGGCCAGTAATCCCTTTAGTGCCGTTTTGGGTCGGTCATAGACATAGGACATTTCCGCGCAACGAAGACTGACTTATTGAAGAGGTGAGAATAAAGCTGGAGAAAGAAAATAAAAAACGTGCGTTGATGCGAGTGGAGACTATTGTTATGGGCAATCGACAAAGTATCTTCTCGTGGACAACTGGAGGTACATATTGTGTATTTGCAGAGGACAGAAGCAATAAATTTGTCAGGAAAGAGATGCGCGGAAGCAGCGCGCCGCGTTTGTCCTCTTCTCGTCACCACGTGACTCACCCTCTCCGTCCGGGAGTCCTCGTTCGGAGAAAAAAAGACAAGCGCAACCATTATTGACACATTTTAATTGTTTTGATGCAAAATTTCCCGTGGGTCATTTTAAATGTATCTAATAATATTTGTGCCAAATGTAGACATGCAAGCACTTAAGGACCTTTATGTCAACATGTATATTGAGGAGGGGAGGTAAATTGGGCGTCTCATGACGCCTCCCGCAAAACAATTTTTTGCTTTCGCATTTCACACAAAATACATTTTATCATCATCATCATCATCATCATCATCATCATCATAGTTCATGGGAATTAATGTGGCAGAAAATAAAGGTGAATTACGATTCACTGAAAATAAAAAAAAAAAAAAAAAACAAACAAACAAACAAACAAAGGCCAGAACGAAAGTCAACCAGTGTTAGCGAAATTACCCCTTGTCCCCCCCCCCCCCCCCTCAGCGGGAAGCCATTTTAATGTCAGCGTTCACTTCGAATGGTATTACTGCCAGTACATACGTTTACTGGTTGTGAGATTGTTGATAAAGGTGCCAGCATACACCGGGGGTGACATTACCGGCAACACATATTGCCAATTGGTGATATTACTGCCACTACACACTGAAAATGGTGATATCGCTCCAATTATATACTAAAACTAGTGATGGTATTGCTATTAGAGACTACAACTGGTAATATCATTATTATACTGAACCCCAATGAAAAGTATCCACATAAAAAAATTAACACATTAATTTTGTAAGTTACTAAGTACTGTGTGTGCATATATGCATGGTTTGGAGCCTACATCAGGGTCATTCAGGACAACTTTTTAACTTTTGCTGGGTTGTTACATAATGCATGTGACTTTTGTGCACCGAATATGGCTTCTGACCACCACTCCTATTGGATGGCTAAAATGACCTGATGTTTTCAGTGGCTTTAAAAAGGGATGTTCAGCCAAGAAAAAAGCCAGTGGTCTCAGGTGTGTTGAGGCGATCATGCCGCGTCTGAGCCAAGGTCAAAGACACCATGCTTTGGGGCTTGCAGAGGGTGGAGTCCCAATCACTCAAATCGCACAAAGAATGGGGTGTACTCGGCGCACCATCCAACGACTAATTGAACGGCAACAAGAAACTGGATCCGTAGATGATCGGCCTAGGCCTGGCCGAGAAAGAGTGACAACACCTGGCCAAGACCGTCACATCCGGCTGATGCACCTGCGAGACCGTTTCCGTACAGCAGCCCAAACAGCCCGTGAGACTCAAGGGGTGAATCACCGTCCTGTCAGTAGTTCTACTGTGGAGAGGCGACTGAGGAGCAGTGGCCTAACAGCCAGAAGACCTTACAGGGGTAACCTGCTGACCCAACCCAGAAGAGAAAGACGACTGCAGTGGTGTAGAGCACACTCCAGGCGGACTCGCCAGCAGTGGAATACCGTCCTTTTTACTGACGAGTCCCGTTTTTGTGTCAGCAGAGCAGATGGCAGAGAACGTGTGTGGCGCCGGACTGGGGAGAGATATGCAGATGCCTGTGTCCGTCAGGCAGATCGATGGGGTGGACCCTCTGTCCAGGTGTGGGCAGGCATCAGCAACCGCTACCGGACACCCCTAGTGGTCATTCAAGGGATCCTCAATGCTAGGCGGTACATTGATGAGGTGCTGGAGCCGCACATGGTCCCATTTATGGAGCAGCATCAAGATCTGGCGATCTTTCAGCAGGACAATGCACGTGCACACTCTGCAAGATTAACAATGAACTTTCTCAATGAGAACAACATCAATGTCATGGAATGGCCAGCGTTCTCACCCGATCTGAGCCCTATTGAACATTTGTGGGATCAGTTAGGCCAAGGTATTCAACGGAGGACACCTAGGCCTACTACCCGAAACCAGCTGATCCAAGCTCTGCAGGAAGAATGGAATAATGTTGCCCAACACAGAATTCAAACCCTGGTCAGCAGTATGCGCCGCAGATGTATAGCATGTGTTGATGCTCGAGGTGGCCACATCCCATATTGAACAGAAAAATTTGTGTGACTTTCAATTAGGGCAGTTAATGACATTTTTTGCCTGTAAGAGACGTTAATGTCGGTAGAGCGTGACATTATTTTTACGCCAGAAAAGTGAATGCTTTGTTAAGTTCTAAGCACGTCTAGGTATGAAATGTTTCAAGTATAAACAATAAAATACTTCAAAATTGGCATGTGGATACTTTTCATTGGGGTTCAGTATATATGGTACAGTTGGTAATATCACTTGTATGATACACCATAACTGGTGATATCATTGCCATTATACATTACATACCATGTTTCGTGTGCTTCCTGATACGCTCTTTTTGAAGTACGTACCAACCACTCGGCCGGTCAATACGTGCCCAAATTAGTGAGAAAATTGACATCAAATTGTATCTGGACTGTTTTGAAGAGCCAATTGAGCAGTTCATAGGACTCGGGTTTATTCGGTTCACTTCGGGAAGTGCACCCTGCTTTGTTTACATTTTGTGCTCGACCACGCTGGCCGGATTACACGTAGAAGGATCAGAAAGTAAAACACAGGATGTGCTCGGGTTTAATGAAAAATCAAACCGTCAGCAAACTATAGATGCACGTTTCACCACTGATATGACATTTCAGGGTAAAAGATTGGCACTATTTAGCACAATCCATGCTGCAATCAGTAACGTTAGCCATGGAATGCGTTGTGAACATATGAACGCGATGGGCTCGATTCGGCCACTTGCTGATTGGACAATCAGGCCAACTATGGAATGCATAATTAATTAGGGTCCGGAAAAGCTCAGTACAATTCGGTATGAACAGGTCTATTGCCCCAATCTTCTTTTTATGGTTGCGAAGGGTGGGATGCTTAACTGCTGCCACCCCCGCCCAAATTCATTTCTCGTTGTATTTCTTGTTATTTCAAGACTGAATTCGATCAATTCGATATATTCACTTTGTTAGGGTGCAGGGCACGAGTTTTTGTGTAAATTGACAAAGAAACCACATGTAATGAAGGTCATACTGAACAAGAGTCGTGTGGATCATTTTGCATGAATTGCAAAAAATTACAAATAAAAAAGCTAACACATTGTGTTACGGCAATTTTACGCCAGCAGGTCGCATGTTGCGCAACAAAATAGAATAAAATAATAAAAAAAAATTCCTAGTGGCTGGCTGTACCAGATCCTCAAAATGCCCAGCGTGCTAAGAGTTAACTTGATCAAAATCACTCAAACCTCACCACTTTCTTCACGCCTATGACCCGCTGATAGCGACGATCCTGGTGGTCAAAAAATGTGAAAACTAAATTCCTTTAGGTTAGTGTTGCTAATCACTCTCCATTGCACAGATGTTGACGTACACTTTCACACCCAATTGTCCGGTGGAGGAAACCGAAGGACTCAGAGAAAACCTGCTTCACAATCCATGTAAAAAATATATACTTCAATTACAATTTTTAAAATACATTTTGGGGACCAATTCAAAAGGTTGTAATATTGCAGTACTGCGTGAGATAGGAGCGTTCCCGCATGCACTAAAAATTGTGAACAGTATCTGCAAAACTGAGTATAGAATAACATATTACAGTCCCAATAAATTGTTATTTGACGCACACAAATGTAATTCTCAGCTAATGCCCTCAGATAAATCCAACGGTTACGAGCTGCAAAGACCACATTATGCGAAATTGGTCGCGAAGATATTAGGTTGACGTATGAATCTTGATTAGCTGCACCTTCAATAATAGGTTGAATAACGGTGATGATAAGCTGCACCTTCAATAATAGGTTGAATAACGGTGATGGTAAACTAAAAAACTGCATCACATTAGAGTGGTGTGTAGGGTATATTGTTCGGATGATTTGACGACACAACATTTAACAATGTCATTTTATAATGGTGATGCGGTACACCTCATACTGGAAAATAATTGCGGAAACACAGAAAAAACTAGAAGAAAAAGATTTGCTTCAAAACAAATCTGTTTGTGTGTCTTCAAAAGTTGTAAATATTATATGCCACAATTTTTATCCTTCGGTACCTCACATTACATTAAGCTTATGGCTGGATGAAAATTTCAAATTCCAAATGACCTTGACCTTTGACCTTTGACCATTACAGGTCACCTGTAAATTGCAAAAATGTAAATTGTTATAATACCCACAATTTAAGTCCAACATGATTAGAATTGGATGGAAATTGGCCAAGTTAGGACTGGGTGAAACTTTCAAAGGTTCAAATGACATTCACCTTTGACCTTTAGGGGTCACATGTAAATTTCAAACTATGCAGTGTTACAATAGCTACAATTTGAGCCCAACATGATCAAAATTGGATAAAAATTGACCAAGTTATGGCTAGAAGAAAGCCACCATCGAAAGTGGCCTTTGACCTTGAATTGACCTTTGACCTTGAGATGACCTCTACCTGAAGTGGAACTTGACCTTTAAAAGACATTTTGATGTAAAACTGGCCTTTGACCTTGACATGACCTTTGACCTTGACATGACCTTGACATTTGAGATGACCTTGACATTTGAGATGACCTTTGCCTTGCTATGTTCGAACTCCTATACACTCGGAACCACATCTATTATAGAATATAAGATATTGAAGATTTCGAATTTTAATTGGCCTTCATTTGCCTAATTTTGAAAAGCATGACCACTCAAAGGCGAGACATCGTGTATAGAAGTATAAATGTACCAAGTTTGGAGTTTCTACGTATAATACTTTTCAAATGAAATGTCGGACAAATTTGCCTGTAAAGAAAGAAAGAATTCATAGAAAAACAATATGTCTGTGTTGGCACACAGACATAATGAAAGAAAGAACTAAAGAATTCCTAGAAAAACAATATGTCTGCGTTGGCACACAGACATAAATATATTTGAACAAAAGAATCGTACAACTGTCCGAAAATCAACGCTCTTTTGTCGCTGATTTTTTAAATATGCATGTAAACTTCTGTGGCCGTATTCATAAAGAATTTGATCTGATCCTTACTTTGATTCTGAAAGTGCATTGGTGTACCTTTGACCCTGAACTATACGTAATCCTTGGCCTAATATTGAATCAAATTTCCATGCATAAACAATCTGTGTTCTGGTCTACAATAATAACTCTCGTCTCAACCTTTTCATTTTATTAATCTTTGTTTAATCCAGTACTTTATCTTTTATGCTGGATTAAAATCTGGATCAAATTAAGATTAAGCCATAATCCTGAAATGTTAAGCATATGCTTTGTACAGTAGCCATAAAAGAGATTGGTTCAGTTCATGTGACCAAGGATTTAGCAATGTGGGATGAAAACAAGTTGATTTTATTTTTTATCTCAAATTTCTTTTTAGATTAAAATTCCTTGTGAATATGACCACTGGACATAAATGTCGGCTTACATATAACGTTTACCAAGGGAAAATGTGTTCACCGTTCAATAAAGTTGTAATACTTATCCTTCGTGACCAAGCTACGGTATCATGGCGTTAGATCCTTTTGACGTACGGTGCCTCAATGTCTCGACCATTTTTGTTGAGGGGAAAAAAATCCTTGAGAGCGAAAACTTTTGTACCGATATTGATCAACAATTACATTCAGTGTGAATAATTCCATTGAGTGTCAACATTTTCAGTCAATGTAAATATTCACATTCAGTGTAAATATCCACAATACAAATTGCTATTACAGAATTATCTAAGTTATCACTTTAAAACACTGTTCGAGAAATTACATCTTGGCTTTGTTTTTAGAAATTGCTTGGGAGTCAATAGAAAAGCCTGCAACATAGCATTTCTAAGTGAAATAGGCCAATACCCTTACTCCTTGATGATCCTATGTCGTGTATGTAAGAACTGGCATCGTATTGTAAATTTGGATTCCGAATCATTTTGCATGATGCCTTCAAATGTAACCAAGAAATAATGATAACAGGAAAATCTCAATGGTTAACAACTGTAAGAGACACTTTGAATCTTATTGGATGTAAAGATATTTGGGATAATCAAGGAGTCAATTTTGAGGATTACCGACAAAATGATAAAATAAACTGTTCAAAGAAAAGTTCTTAATGCACTGGAAAAGTGAATTTAAAATACAATTACAACCGAATAAAAAATTGAGAACGAACGCTAAATTTAAAGAAAATTTCGAATTAGAACAATATTCATATGTAATTAAAATGCTACAGTAAAGAAGAGTCTTACACGACTGAGAATCGCTGCGCATAGTCTTCCCATTGAAATTGGCAGACACAAGCGACCGATAAGAACACCACCCGATCAACGACTTTGTGATACATGGTCTTCTATGGGAAATGAATTTCATTGCCTCCTTGAATACGAAATTTTCTAGTCCACGTAAAAAAATTGATAGATTTGGCTGATGAAATATTTACAAATTTTAACGAGTTAGACGACAATGAGAAATTTCTATTTCTGATAAAATGTCATGATATTGAAGTAATTTACATTCTGGAATTTTTTTGACTGCCAAAATAGAAAATGAAGTCCCGCTGTAATTTGTACAACCTGTATAATTGAGAAACACCAATCACTTCTATACCTTGTATGTTTGTATGTTACTTTTGTGCGTGTATGTGTGTGTGTAATTTGTCGTTGTTTATATCTTTATATTTATTGCTATGTGTTCCTGTATTTCGGCAGAATGCCTCAATTGTCTGAGGTACAGCGAAATAAAGTTCATTCATTCATTCATTCATTCATTCATTCATTCATCCACATTTAATGAAGATATTCACATTCGGTGTATATACGTTCAGTATAAATCATTTACATTCAATGTAAATAATTTCATTTAGAGTAAATATTTTAGCTCATATGAACTCATAAGGATACATATATTTTTGGATTCCAGTCTATGATATGACATTGTATGCCTTTGCTAGTGACTTACATAACTTTACCAGCATTCATCCTTATACCAGGTTGGCGTCTTCAGACAGCATTCATTTCAACAGGTGATATTGGAGACAGCATTGAACCCATAAAAAGTCTGGGTAGCTCCACCTAAAATTACATAGCTCTGCCAAAAATTACCAAGAGACACAGGGGCGCAAGGGTGGCAGTGTGGTGGCCAGAGCGGCTCGTGTGCGCTGTTGCGGTGGCACACAGTTGGACCAAAAGGTTGAACACATGTAACCGCATTGAGGGGCCACATGCTGTTCTCTGTTATTTATTCGTACCTGTTACCTGACCTCTCGTCGGGGTTTAATTATCAACCGTCTGGGCTCATGTTAGTAATGTTTTGACTCGTTACTGGCACAGCTGGCCCGACATGGCAGCTCACGGCTTAGAGTACCGTGCACTGCAAGTCATTCATGCAATATGACCAGCTTTAAGATTTCGGCGATATTCTAGTCTGGCACACCATTCACATCTATGTATCTGCTAGGTGCATCATAAAAATCCACATCTAGCCTGTGACAATTTGACTATTACGGATACCTTCCTTTCTTAATGAACCAGAAAAACGATAATTTGTAAAAATGTATCTAGTTCGTCTAATTTAATGTCAATATTCCCCCATACATATTAAGGTTTTGACCCAACAACATTGGCTTTTGTGACCAAGCCGCCGCCAGCCACACAGACAGACTCAGAGTTTTGTTCCTTTTCAAAGTCTTTCTTTTTTTCTTTTTTTTTTGAATAATAAACTTGTCTAGAATGTAATATCTTGAGGACTGGCCCGGATGTACAAAACCGACCCTGCCTCCACAGTTTTGATGTTTCACAGTATTTTTATCATCCATTGGTGACATCACTTTTCTGCTAACTCATCAGTTTTTTTTTCACGAATGACGAGTTGAAGTGAACGTACCACAATTTCAGCCAATGCAAATTGTTACCCATTTATAAATTGCCAAAGAAATATTGCCTGAATATAAACAATAGGTTTTTATGTCTCTCAACCACCTCGGAACCGCTTAATTCGTAGAAAAGAAGTACAGGCACTCAAGAAAGCATGCAAGCCCTTCGTTGCGAGATGGTAAGTCCGGGATTAATCACCAATGAATGTGAAGCGTGCAGCCAAAGGAATGCACAAACCATTGAGGCTGACCTCAAAAGAGAAGTGCTTGTGTCATAATTTCCGTGTCAAACCTCCTTTGGAAGTTTTCGGGAGTTTAGACATATTATTTTTATATAATAAACTTTAGAACTAAAGGTGTCGAAAAAGCGTTACGAAATGAGTTACATTTTGAAATGTACAACATTGAACATCAACCTGATAAACAGTAAGGCTTGCTGTAATACCCCAATACTGAACCGTTTCAGTTATGTGATATCTCCCAGCACATCACATATACTCTGCTGAAGGTTTCTGAGATAAATATACCTACCTTCACAGATTGCATAAGATCATTACATGATATTATATCCGAGCTATCGCTATAAGAGATTATTGTAAGAGACATTACCGGGATTGGTATGCATGATGATATTTAATTATGTTTAAAACACACAGATGTGAATGCAGGCAAGTGATTCAAAATGTCAAATGATGAATTGTGTTAAAACAAACAATGAAAAAACAAGTTGATAATTTTTCATTGTGTCAAAACAAGACATTTGATTCCTTGGGAATGCAAACAGCAGAGCAATGCATTAAAACATACTAGTGCTCCACGATGCCAGGCTGTGACCAGCAACGCCTCCTCGGGCCTTCAGCTTTGGACGCCTTCTTTGCCTATGATATCTTACGACATATTAATCAGTATTAATAAGCCTCTGCTGATGCCCATATGCACATTGGTCCTTATTTCTATAAACCCAGAGGGAGACCCAATCGTGGTTTGCTTATCTCTGTCAGAGCCTATTATGAGCTGTTATTGGAAGTGGCCCCGCAGAGCCACGCCAGGAGCCACGTCGTTACTGAATGATTCCTGCCCAAGCTCTCATCGTTGTGTTGGTCTTTCCCATGGTTGAGGATTGATGGGAAGGCCTCTAGGAGTTGGGTTCAGTAACTCTGTAAGCACTCTGAGCCCTATGCCCAAGACCCGTTTTACTTTTCGGGTAAGTCGAAAGTTGTCCGAGACTGTGGATTTAAAGTATGGCATATCGTTATTTCAAAGTTTGCCAATAAAGATTATGCAGACGTGTTTGTGAGCCAAATGGGCACGTTTCAGCCGCGCTAACGTGGGCTGGTGGTAGTATACGATTATTTAAAAAAAAAAAAAAAAATTCCAAAACAAAATAAAACAAAAAACTATTCGCTCCAGTCTAAAAAGTGACATGTTCGTGTTGGGTTGGTTTTCTGTTTCAAGTTTATGTCGTGCCAAAACGCTCTCATTGTGACTAAATATTCCCACTACACTTACTTGTCGAGCATACTTTTCGGCATTCAAAGATCTTCAAAGTGGTATATTCGTGTTTCCTGGTGGATTTGCTACTCTAATTTCCAGAAAATACATGTTTTGCAGTTCTAAATGCATTTTATAGCCCTCAAGTATATAAGGTGTTTGATTCCTGCGCACCTGATGGCTTCAGGACTCGGTTAGCAACACAAACAGCACCACTTATTGTACAGAGTCCGGCAACCTTTTTAAATTTGCAGACTGAGTAAGGCTTATCAGAATTATGACCTCTGTTGACCTTGAAAATAGGTCAAGGTTGCTGAGTGTCGAACGTAGCCAAGCTTGGAATGGGACAATAAAGTTTTATGATAGTAACTCAATTTGTTCAAAAGTCATTGCGTCCGCAAGGGTAAAAATATGATGACCACTGTTGACCTTGAGAGGATATCGAGATCACTGAATGTCGACCTCAGTCAAGCGTCCGATGAAATACTTCTACCGTAAACTTTTTTTGATAGCTCAACTTGTCCAAAAGTTTGTATCTTTTTGGGCGCTTGAAAGGCCGAGGGGTAAAATGGGAAAGAAGGATCATGATGATAATAATGAGAAGAAGGAGAAGAAGAAGAAGAAGAAGAAGAAGAAGAAGAAGAAGAAGAAGTAGAAGTAGAAGAAGAGGAAGAAGAAGAAGAGAAGAAGATGAAGAAGAAGAAGAAGAAGAAGAAAAAGAAGAAGAAGAAGAAGAAGAAGAAGAAGAAGAAGAAGAAGAAGAAGAAGAAGAACAACAACAACAACAACAACAACAACAACAACAACAACAACATACAATGAATTTGCTGGACACCACAATTCTGGAAAGAGCTCATATCTTGGTGCACATATTATTTGACGTCGAAAGTAAACTAAAAAAAAAATGGAAATTTGAGTGTACACTGTGACATTTCATTGACACGTGCGGATCAGCATGCATGGGTGACCTCTGTACAGAATGGACAGACATTGTCCATTCCCTTCCAGTTGATCCAATAAAAAAAAAACAATAGTCGTTGGTATGACAACCTGGCTCAAGCTAGGGATGCGTCCACATGATCGCCTGATGTTAGTGACATGAGTAGAGGGTGGTCCCTCTTATTGTCATGATAGCGTGCACAGTACACGTCATTCACCAGTAGAGTTTTGGGGAGGGGGATATGGTGGTGTTTGTTTTCTTTCGGGGACTTGCAAATTTTGAGGAGGGATCTCTGCCGTTGCAGTCTGAAGTATCAATATTGGAATTGACAAGCTGGGCATTTTGCGCTGCATGTTGCGCACAAGATCTCCGTTTGGGACGACTAAGGATGGTTCCAGATGGGCCAAGTGAAGGTTGCCTACACGGACACTGACAATGACAGTTCTTAAAAACAACAACAACAACAACAACAACAACAACAACAACAACAACAACAACAACAACAACATTAATAATAATAATAATAATAATAATAATAATAATAATAATAATAATAATAATAATAATAATAATAATAATAACAATAAAGTGAATGAAGGCGATGGAACATATAGAACTCAATCACTAGGGAGAAGACCAGGAAAGAGTGCTACAGGAGACTATGAATGGTTCTCAAGGGCGATAATCAGCTGATGAGTGTATTATGTCCTTTTAAAAGTGGCGACACCACGCGGTATTCGTAACCCTAAAATGGACGATCAAGTGTTGCATGCTGGGTTGCTCAGACTGAAATATCAATAGCTGTCACTTAAATTATCAGCATGCAAAGACCACCTAACTGCTTATCTGCCCTCTGCTGCAGTCACTTAAGCCTTACATGTTCTACGTGTAATATAAGAAAAACTTATGTTGACATTGAAATGTCGTCCTCTCTCTTTTTTCTCTCTCTCTCTCTATATATATTATGTATATCTGTGTGTATTTTGGACAGAAATAAATAAATAAAAAATATATATTAACATGCATTTTAACATGAGAGACAGGATACAGAAAGTGAAGAAGACAGACAGATAAAAAGAAAAAAAGGAGGAAAGAAAGAAAGAAAAAGGAAGCATATAACAAAGATGAATACCGGTCAATATCCATCTTCCCTTACAATTCTTAGCCGAGTGTACAAAAATTGGCATCGCATTGTCAATTCAGGTCCAGAAAATAAATTATCCTGTACCTACCGGTGTAATTTGGAGCTAATTTCATCATCATCATCATCATCATCATCATCATCATCATCATCATCATCATCATCATCATCATCATCATCATCATCATCATCATCATCATCATCATCATCATCATCATCATCATCGTCATCATCATCATCATTGGCTCCATTTACATCAGGGGCGCCGTCCGCCGGGGTTGTAGCGGAGGCGCATCCACGAGCGCGACACAGTGCGCTACCTGTTGTACTAATAAATAAGTTATTAAATGCCAGCAAATTCAATATAGCAGAAAAACTGTAAAAACATGTATGTACAAATTAAATGAGTAGTGGGTCTCACACATGTATCAGCCATCTTGGGCACGTCTATCCATGGAATCTATTAGAAATTGGAGGCAAGCACAATCAAAGACACAGTATGCCTGGTGGCTATAGTGCTGCGCCATGTCACCAAGAAGAAAAGATAACTTTGCATTCAATGATGATGCAATAAAGCTTGACCAGGGTTCGGATAAGCTACATTCAGTCAATTTTTGTTCAATATATGTAAATAAAATATTTCTTAGATCACAATAACGAGGACATGTAAAAAAGAAATGAAAAATATCTTCCCTACCTGAGTGACAAACATTACAATTACCATCACTCTTGCCCCAGCGTTCACGGTCGGCATTAAGTTATAAGGTGGCAGTACGAGCTTTAAATTTCAACAGAGCTCCCCGAAAATCTTTGAAATTAAAATATATTTTTCTGCAGAGGTTGAAAACTTGAAACGACTGTAAATGGCCAAAGAACTTTTCAAAGTAATTTCCTGAAAAAAAGAAACCCCTTCAGTTTCCTATATATCGGTAGCCAATCTTCATGATTGCAGGCCATCGCCTAATCCATACATGTCTTATGAAAAATATTTTTAATCTCTTTGTAATATGGACATGAGGCCTGTCTACCTTGTTGATACCTAGAAAGTCCGGGATTTCAAACCTTATGTTTCAAATAATGATAGTAGTTAAGCCTGCGTTCATCGGCCTCGAGTGATAGAGGGAACCAGCCTAGATCCCCTAATGACTGCCGACAACTGTACATAATTATCCACGATGAAAAAATCTTTGGACATAATTGGGCGTGGTGATACTTAGAATAATTGTGGGGTAGATTTCAATGATTTTTCTAGCAATGTCTTTTATAAACTATTCAAAGAGAAGTTTACTTAGCAATGGAAATATTAGATGGAAATGAACCTGTTACCCGGCAAGAAATTAAGAACATACGCTAAATTGAAACACAATTTGAATTTGAAAAGTATCTTTGTGTTTTGAAAAATGTTGCTGTGAGAAAAACTTTAACCCGACTAAGAATTAGGGGTCATAATCATCCCATTGAAATGGGCAGACACAGACGTCCAAACAAAATTCCTCTACAGCAACGAATTTGCAAAATATGTACAAATAATGGCGACGAATTCCATTACATAATGACATGTCAAAATTCTCGCATGCACCTTTTAATTTAAAATTCTATTTGTGAAATATTTGTTAATTTTGATCATGTAAAGGAGGAAGAGAATTTTTAGTATGGATGAAATGTGAAGATATGGACACAATGGGCCTACGTATTTTCGGAACGTTCTGGCTGCCTGTGTTTACAGTGATGGCACAATCTAGTTTAACTTTTGAAAAATAAATTATGGCACAGGTAGCCTTAAACGTGTATTAACATATTTTATGTATATCGTATTGTATTATATTGTCTTGTATTTCACTTGTCCTTTGTATTGTAAACGTTGTATTAGGCACTGTATTGTGTATTTTTCGGCAAAATACCTCATGTTTTTTTGTTTTTGTTTTCTTTTTGGTGTGAGGTGCAGCGAACTAAAGTGCATTCATTCATGCAAATAAAAATAATGCACTGACGGGGTGTGGAAAATTAAAGTTTGACATTGTATTAAAAGGGGACAATGCTTTCACCTTCTGCCACTCGAAAAAGGGGAATATATATATATATATATATATATATATATATATATATATATATATATATATATATATATATATATATATATATTCTTTTCCTGCGTTGTACTTTGCCTTGCATTTTACAAGGAAAGACACTTAATCCATGATTGACACTACCTCCGGGAGGTTAACTTGTCGCAAATTATGGTAATCTTGAGATATATCAAATCTAACATGTCCTTCCAGCTATGACACAGGAACCTGTTGACGTCTGGAGCAACTTTATTCCAGGTGACCGCCACTCGTGACACAAATGATCTCGCTGGACAAGTTGGCATTGGTGATGCAAAGGGCTGTGCCAGAAAGTATTTGGGTCTAACGGAGGACACCGCCCTGCTGCAATGTTATCTGTTTTCAGCTCAATGAAGTCAAAATATATGTATATTTAAGATCACTGCTTTCCAAATTTATACAGGCCAGTGTCGAGAGTTACACGACAAGTTAGATCTTAATGGATGACAGACAGGCATTTTCATTATTATAACACCTGAAATAAAACTTGATGAACCCCTAAGGCAGTAAGGTTATACAAAACCTCGCAAACAGAACCAAGGAGACCCATAACACCCCAAATACTGGATCCATCGTCATACTGACTTTTCCATGTCTGGAGCAGCTATGTTATTCTGAAAAAAGTAGTCTCTAAATGTCATGCTCAGAGTATTTACGACTCTTGGTATTTTTCTTTCCTTTTCTTTTCTTTCCATCTTTTTCATGGGAAAGGGGACATAGTTGGCAGTAGCAGAGGGAGGGGGCTTACATCCCTACCATTTGCGCGGTTATTGCCTACTGTTTCTGTTTTATTTCAAATCAAATACACACATGTATACAAAGCTGTATATTTCTACTGGTCTTTTTGTGAGATACACATCATCAGAGACAATTGGGAACTATTAGATTACGGCGTCAAAAGGACACCCAGTGGCCAGCCGATATCCAGTGGTTCTCTAAACAATTTGCGGTAACATGAGAAGTCTGTTTGCGTCTGTGCCCTGGGTGAGTCCCAGCCGCTAAGAAACCACTCATTTAGGTGACATATGAATATAACAGAGAATAATTGGTATTTACAAAATATTTTGGAAGCTACAAGAGTGTAATTTGTTCTAATAATTCTGAATTATATTGGTTATAAGCCTAACAACGCAATCTTCCATTACGAGGCCAGACAGAACTAGAAAAGAAGATTTCCTTCCACACAAATCTGTCTGTGTACCTTCAAAAGTTGTAGATATTAAATGCTACCACTTTTGCTCATTCTTAATTGAATATGCTTATAGCAACAATATAAATTAAAGAGGGGGTGACAATGCAGCCCGAGGGCCTTTGACGCTCCCTCTCCCAGCAAAGATTAAATGTAATGAAACCCAGTCATTCAATACAATCTTCAAAACCTTTGTATATTTCATACTCCATTAAGCTTATAGCTAGATGAAAATTTCAAAGTCCAAATAACATTGACCTTTGACTTTACGACGTCACATGTAAATTACGAAAATATACGGTGTTACAATATCTACAACATGAGTCCAGCATGAACCAAATCAGATAAAAGTTGGGCAAGCTATGGCTAGATGAAAATTTTAAAAGGCCAAGTAACCTTGACCTTTGACTTTAAGAGATCACATGTATACTACAAAAAGGAGCAGTGTTGCAATACCTACAATATGAGCTCAACATGATTAAAATTTAATGACAAGTGACCAAGTTATCTCTAGACGAAATTTTCAAAGGTCCGAATGACCTTGACTTCTGACCTTCAAATGTTACATGTAAATGACAAAAATACACAGCGTTACAATATCTACAATTTAAGTCAAACATAAACCAAATCAGGTGAAAATTGAGCAAGTTATGGCTAGGTGAAAATTTCAAAGGGCCAAGTAAACTTGACCTTTGATTTTAAGAGGCCACATCTATATTACAAAGAGGTGCAGTGTTGAAATAACTGAAACAATTTGAGTTCAACATGATCAAAATTGGAGGAAAATTGAAGTTATGGCCAGAAGAAACTTTTAAAGGTCCAAATGACCTTGAACTTTGACCCGTAGAGAGTGCATGTTATTTACAAAAGTATGCAGTGTTTCAATACCTACAAGTTGAGTTTAACATTAAAATTGGATGAAAATTAACCAAGTCATGGGTGGTTGAAACTTTCAAAGGCCCAAATGACCTTGACTTTTGCCCTTTAGAGGTCACATGGATATTACAAAAGGTGCAGTGTCAAAATATCTAGAATTTGAGCCCAACATGGTCAAAACCAGATGAAAATTTCCAAAGTTATGGCTAGAAGAAAATTTCAAATGGAAAAATGACATTGACCTTTGACCTTTAGAGGTCCCATATAAATTATTTAAAAAAATGTGCAGCGTTATGAACCTATAAATTCAAGTTGGACTGGCACATGTACCTATACCAGTTTTGAAGATACTTAAGGTGTAAAATTTTAAATGGTCCTATTTTGCTTTATTTTTTTAGACTTTATGTGTGGAAGTATAATGTTGCCGAATTTAGAGCTTCTACGTATAATAGTTTTCAAATGAAATGTCGGAAAAATTGGGCTGTGAAAAAAGAAAGAAAGAAAGAAAAGAAAGAAAATAAGAAAGAAAAAGAACTACTAGAAAAACATTTTGTCTGTGTGGGCACACAGACATAATTCTAATTGAGCGCCCAGGGGTAATGCGAAGGACAAGGAGAACGCTAGCTGAAGATATACTTGTGCGCACACACGGAGAGTTAGCAATGCCTTTCCGCGGGCCAATATGTATATGATCCAGGTGAAGACAGACTTACATGATTAAAACGCGACGTCATTTAATTTGATTCTTTTTGTAGCATGATATCGATGTGGTCCCGAATAGTACAACATTTGCAGGCTTAAATGCTCATACTGCCAGAATATAAACATAGATTTATTCTCAAGAGACCCTCAGGGGACACGAGAAATATATTCGAATGCAATTGAGAAAATATCAATGGATATTTTTTTCATGGAACTTAATTACCCCCTTAAATCCCGTTTATTAAGCCTGTGAAACCAACCTTTTAATCCCTTATTATCTACCATACATAAAAGGTACAATTAATTTTAAAACTGACTGACTGAATAGATGGCTGAATTACGAGGAACGCCAGTCACAGCCAGAACCAAATCCAAGAGGAGCCAAGAAGGTTGAACTTTACGGATGTTCACGGCAGTGTGATGTTGCAAACTGACAAGGTCAGACGTAAAGCTTATGTTTGGCGGGATAATATTCATGTGTTTTGGGAAGGTCTCAGATTGTATCGATAGTCAATGTGTAGAATTTATTTGCATAGATTCTGAGGGATGTGACCACGGCGTGGTAAGATTTCGGCTTTTGCACTACCGACGACAGATTTGGTTCAAATGTGGACTGAATAATTCAAAATCCAATGGAGTACTACTCTCTATAATTATGGTTACAAAAGTATAGATATCAATGACAAACAATACATCAGAGGCAACTAGGCATCATGTCAGGGGGCTAAGATGCCTGACGAAGCACTTTTACGATTCGTCAATCAACACCGTGACAAATAGAAGGACCTCCCAAACTGCCCTGGTAACCACCGGGTACGCAATGCAGGACGCGCTGGTCTGGTCTGTCATAACTCATTATTTTCACGTTGTTCATTCCGACAACCCAGAGGAGTACCACTTTATGTGATCGCCAATAAACAAGTTCATATGAAACTAGAAAAGAAGATTTTGAAAGGGAATCTGTCTCCCTGCATACAATGGAAATAAATAGTCTTGTAATTCAAATTGAAATGGGAAAAGCTACATGGGAGTGGAGATAAAATTAAAAAAAAAAAACTGTGACAAAATAAGGCTCTTGGCGAGACAAAAATTCTGCAGGCTGAAAAGAAATGCCAGAAGGAAAGAAAGAATTCTTGATGAAACAACCTGCCAAGGGTCAGCAAACAAACAAGATTTGGTCATTTAGTGAGGAACTCTAGTTAATTCTGGCACACTTTTTATTGCACCTTTCATTCATTTGTGGCTCGCTGTTGACACTACAACATGGGTAGATGAAAAAAATGGTCACCATATGGTAGCATAAAAGTGTTATGTCTTATATGAAGGTGAACAACAAACCCTAGTGATGTACGTATACATGTAATTGAGTGTTGATGACAGATCATGGCCTGTTGTTTGTCTGGTTTATCACAAATATATACAAGTCTGCTATTGTTGTTCCTCATTTTCCTTATAATGTCTGTGCGCCAACACAGACATACTGTTTGTCTTTTCATGTCTGTGTGCCAACACAAACATATTGTTTCTCTATGAATTCTTTCTTTCTTTCTTTCTTTCTTTCTTTCTTTCTTTCTTTCTTTGTTTCTTTCTTTCTTTCTTTCTTTACAGGCAAATTTGTCCGACATTTCATTTGAAAAGTATTATACGTATAGGCTCCAAAATTGGAACAATTATACTTCAATAGATGAAGTCTAGCTTTTTTTTTATAATGAAAGGTCATGCTTTTCAAAATTATGCAAATGAGGGCTAATTAAAGTTTTAAAACTTCAATATCTTATATACTATCGTAGAAGTAGTTCCGAGTGTATTGGAGTTCGATCATATCTAGGCAAAGGTCATCTCAAATGTCAAGGTCATGTCAAGGTCGAAGGTCATGTCAAGGTCAAAGTCAATTTTAGGTCAAAATGTCATTTTAAAGCCAAAATGTCATTTTAAAGGTCAAGGACCACTTCAGGTGGAGGTCATTTCATGGTAAAAGGTCATTTCAAGGTCAAAGGGCATTTTTGATAGTGGCTTTCTTCTAGCCATAGCTTGGACAATTTTTATCCGATTTTTATCATGTTAGGCTCAAATTGTAGCTATTTTAACACTGCATATTTTTGAAGTCTCGCCTTTTTATAATGAGAGGTCATACTTTTCAAAATTATGCAAATGAGGGCTAATTAAAGTTTAAATCGTTGGATCATAGCTGGGCAAAGGTCATCTCTAATGTTTAGGTCATGTCAAGGTCAAAGGTCACGTCAAGGTCAAAGGCCAATTTTTAGGTCAAAATATTATTTTAAAGGTCAAGGTTCACTTCAGGTAGAGGTCATCTCAAGCTCTAAGGTCATTTCAAGGTCGCAGGCCACTTTCGATGGTGGCTTTCTTCTAGCCATAACTTTATCAACTTTTATCATGTTGGCCTCAAATTGTAGCTATTGCAACACTGCACATTTTGAAAAGTACATGTGACCCCTAAAAGTCAAAGGTCAATGTCACCTGGACCTTTAAATTTCACTCAGCCATAACTCGGCCAATTTACATCCAATTCTGATCATGTTGGACTTTAAGTGTTGGTAATGTGACACATTTTTGAAATTTACATGTAACCTGTAAAGGTTAAAGGTCAAAGGTCAAGGTCATTTGGACTTGGAAATTTTCATCCAGCCATAAGCTTAATGGAATGTGAAGCACCAAAGCAGAAAGTTGTACCATTTAATATTTACAAGGCACACAGACATGTTTGCTTTGAAGCAAATCTTCCTTTTTAGTTCTTTCTCTTTCTTTCTTTCTTTCTTTCTTTCTTTCTTTCTTTCTTTCTTTCTTTCTTTCTTTCTTTCTTTCTTCCTTCTTTCTTTTTGTCCAGACAAATTTGTCCGTCATTTCATTTGAAAACTATTGTACATATAAAACTGCAAACTTGGGATGATTATGCCTACATACATGAAGTCTTGAGTAAACAGGCTTGACGGTTTGATAATTATGCGAAGTAAGGCCATTTGAAAATTTAAATCTTCAATATCTTCAAAACTATTACAGGTACAGGTACCAATCCGACTTCAATTCACACATTTTTTTCTTCTGAATTTTTTACATATGACCTCTAAAGGACAAAGGTCAATGCCATTTTGCTATTTGAAATTTTCGTCTAGCCATACCCAATTTTCATTCAGTTGTAACCACGTTGGGCTCATATTTTACATCTTGTGATAATGCACGTTTTTGTAACATACATGTGACCTCTAAAGGTCAAAGGTCAAGGTCATTTGGACCTTTGAAAGTTTCATCTAGCCATAACTTGGTCAATATTCAATCAATTTTAATCATGTTGGACTCAACTTGTAGGTATTGTTGTATTGCATATTTTGCAATTAATATGTAACCTATAAAGGTCAAAGGTCAAGGTTATTTTGCCCTTTGAATTTTTTATGTGGCCATAACTTGGTCAATTTTCATTCATTCTTTCTTTTTCCCAGCAAATTTGTCCGACATTTTATTTGAACACTATTATACGCAGAAACTAAAATCGGCATGATTATGCTTCCATACATAAAGTCTGGCCATTTTATGAAGAGAGGTGACAGTTTTGAAAATTATGCAAATTAGGGCTTTTTGAAAATTTAAACTTAAAATATTTTCAAATTAATTTTTTAAGTTCGTAAGCGTATCCAATGAACCACGAACAAAAGTTGTAAAATTAAGGAACCTTCAAAAGTTTCAATGTTGAACATCTTCACACTTATTTTGGGTAGAGGTGTCATTCTAACTTTAATTCATAGGTTTGTGCTGAAGGCGCCTCCAGTTAACCACAAACAAAAGTTGTAGAATTTGGAGTTATACCTATAGAGAGGACCTAAAAATTCAAATGTTGATATCTTTAAAACTACTGTGCGTAGATGTGCCATTCTGACTTCACATCCTATTTTGTCCATCAGTTGATGGTACTGATTGGTTAATGGGTCATTCTAGGCCATGTGATGAAAATCAATAACACACGTTGAAAGAGGTTATATTTTTCCTCAACAGGTTGTGCGCCAAGGGCCTGATTTTTTTCAGCGCGCATCACGTCGCTATTTATTATAGACATTTTAACTATGGCGGGGAGAACTTCGAGAAGTTTTACTCATCGTAATTTAGTATAATAAGCTTACTTTAATATGTAGTAGGCATAGCCTAAGACGTGAGCGTCAGCATTACGTATTTATGTGTTACCCTACGAGTCCTTCTTATTATTAGCCTTGTTCCCCGTCCCAACCTCCGCTCACCAGGCCGCGCATTAATCAATCCGTACATCGAAGCCATTTTACGCAACAGGTGTCACGTTATTCGGACAACTTACAAGTGCCCTTCTCCCAAGTGTTGTTCGACTGCCTTCAACCGTCACAGAAAAATATCTCCAAAACAAGAGTAGTGAAATATTGCCTTTGGAAATCAAAATTTATTTGAGCATTGTGATGGCGACCGGTTTCAGTGAGGATATGGTTTTATGCAAGCAAAAGGATAAAAACAGTACATGTTTAGGGAGGCGAGTTGTAAATAGACAACAAAATGTACTTTAACTGGCCAAAAGACGTTCTTGATAATATTTGTAATGAAACTGCTGCTGGATGATCTTTACGTAATATGCAAAATATTATACTATAAATTTAGATAAACGTTTTTCAATTATGTCTTATGCATACCTGGTAAGCCCAAAATAATCGTGCAGCCAAATTAGAGCTTTATTCATGAAATTGATTCCATGTTTAAAATAAGATAACAGGAGGTATTGAGATAATATCATTCTTCATGTGATTATATGCTTTTACAAACCTTGCATGGGACTCAGTGTGGTTGGCATTGAGCAAATGTTCGGGCGAACTTGACCGAATTTTCAAGGTCATGTCAATGTCATAGCAATGATTTCATGAAATGTAACTAAAGTTGGTGACAACAAAGTTTGAAAACACCGTGTATGTACTGCACATATTTCTGACCCCCATGCTGATTTCAGACACGTTTCCTGCTACGTACGCCAACCCAAGTCAATATTAAATCACATAGGGACGAAACAGCAATACGTCGTATGCATAAAAATTTCCCGCCACAAAGCACGGGTTTGACGCCAAGCGATCACGGGGGACGTGCGGGTCATATCACTGTCACAGACAGGGCCATATGTTCATTTCTCACAAAATTAGCGGTTTTTTTTGTTTTTTTTTTGTTTTTTGTTGTTTGTTTTGTTGAGAAATTTAAGTTCACAAATGCCAAACTAGTATTCATTTAGTATTTCCCGAGCCATAGATAAAGAAAAATTTCCATCTGCCTTCAATAAATATTCTGTATTTCCAAAATATTAGTAATATCCCGTTTGTCCCCATAGGTACCGAGCCGTATCTCACCATATCCCGCCAAACGAGGCCAGGCAATCACGTATGCAGTTGTGACCGGAAATTAATATGCATATTTCCTATTTGCTGAAAACAAGGAGACTAGAATAGACTGGTACTTGCCAGAATGTGTCTATATGTGTGCGTGCATGTGTCCCAGCTGGCCTGTGTGTGTATGTGCACGCACGTGCATGTGTGCGTGTTTTACAAAGAGCCATCTAAAGTATATCCTCACCAAAAGTGAATAGAATGCGGTCAAGGTTATGCGGAAGACTAAATGTGCTTTTATTCACTCAGGTGTCACCATGATAACTATGCCAACATGTGCACCAGCATACAAACATACATACATACATACATACATACATACACACACACACATACATACACACACATACATACTTACATACATACATACATACATAAACACACAACCATACATATATACATACATACATACTTACACACATACATACATGCGTACGTACGTGCGTACACACGCACACATACATACATACATACGCACATTCACACACATATACATACATATATACACACATACATACATACATACATACATACATACATACATACATACATACATTAAACACCACCATCTGGTGAAACTATTTTTTCAAAAGCGAGCAAAGGTACATTCCCGCCAGGTTTGAAGAAGATTCGGCAGACAAAGCGTCACAAAAATAGTTACAAATCGCAGCATTATGTGTTAAACATGAAAAAAACACGAGAACTCAGATTTGTTAATAAACCGTTTCACAAAAATTTATCACGTTGTTTCATTGAAGTAGTTTTAATATTTTTTCCGAGTATGCGTTAACACTCTAAAAAATACTTTAAAAAAGCAGCGATGCACGACCAATTTTCCCAACTTAATAGAAGTCTGATTGAGATCTCTGTATTGTCAAAAGTGTTTGTATGTAATTTGCTTGAAGCAATTGGCCAAACTCTTTTTGAAGAAAAGACACCTTATCATAAAAAAGTCAGGGAGGCATGATCTACTAGCTATGCATGACAAAGGCCCACCCCAGGCATATCCAATCAAGCTTACAGTCGATGTAGTTATTGGGTTTGGAAAAGGTGCATATACACACATTTGCCCTATCGCTTCTGTATTTATAGTGTTAACATGCACACGTGTATAAAATGACGTAACACAGAGAACCTAAAAGTTGATTGGTTAGTCTCGACACTGTTAAAATAATTGATTCACATTTTGTGTTCCTTAATTCGCAAGTTTAAAACAATTTACCGAGTGGTATCAGTGAAGAAAGTTGATGAAACTCCCTTCCAATTAAAATAGTAAAAACCAGACAAATCACTGTAGCATGACCGTGTGAAAAATTATGACAGAGACTGGCCCAATTTAAATATCCACCTCGGTTGAAGAGGAGCTGCCTAACGCTTTTGTTCTGAGAAGAAAGCGGACCACAGTTATAAATCCTTCTATTTTTCATATTAGCATTTTTTAGTCTAAAAAATCAGCATTTTTGGTATTTTAAAATTCCGTGAACGGCATTTAACAGACTAAAATGTCAGAAAAACATGGCTGAATTTTTGTCATATAATTCCCAGCTCGTTAATTTGTGATAACTGAAATATGAAACAACACCGGGATGTCAGCTTTTTACAGGTGTATGACTGTGGTTTTGCCAGGGTCACATCATTGTCCTTCCCCACCATAAAGTTCCCACCTGGCCTGCAAGACAGTGCACCTATATGACCACCAATGAAGCAACTTTGTGATGCAGCAAACCTGACTTAGCTAACTCTATTTAAACAGAAGCTACAGCATGCTAAAAACACAATATTTTCACAATTACGGACCATCCTCGTTGGGATGCACAACCAGTCAATAAACAACTGTGGTCTGCAACCTAAACTTGTAGACAGATCTTGACGTGACAGAGATCGGATATCGGACACGCTGAAAAGCTCAGCTTACTGACAGGTCAGTTGAGCTTAAGCTTTCCACTTGAAAAACCTTTGCACAAATAGCCATCTATGCATGTCTTAATTTCTGAACGACATATCTACAGAATCTGATTAGATGGCGCGCAAGATGTACAATTAAGTTTCTATTGATTAGCTCCTCGTGTATCTGTACATACTTTGTCAGCAAACAAAGATGCGCTCCAATAGTACACATGGGTACGTATGTAGCGTTAGTTTTTGTCATTGTGTGCTGTTTCACTAACACTTGACGTGCTTGCGCTGCCTTGCTAGCTATGTTTCCAACCAACATGCAAAGTGCAAAGTGCTCTGAGCATTCGAGCTGTGTTCCTGAGGCGAGTATTTATGAACTGTAGAAGGGCAGCTTGTACTTCATTGGTGCAAGCTTGCGCACAGTCAAGTTGTGTAAACAAATGACAAGCTTTCCTTGTGTTTGGCTTTCCACAGTCAGCATCTGTGTTTTTGTGAATGACATTCCATCAGGTAGTCCCCTTTTTCTCGGCAGGAAGGCACAGTCTGACCTACTGACAGAAAACTAATCTGTTTTCTATCAGCATCTTGTATATTCAGCGCCTACGCTGAAGTTTTAAAAGCAGCTGTTCGTCTGCTGAAAGCAACTTATGATGGACTTCAGACGTTGCTCTCTACTGATTTCTTCCCTGTTTGTTCTTCTTGCATTGTTATTTCATTTAAAGACAAATAAGACCGTGCAGTAGGAATTGTATCATCTTTTTCGGGGATGCTTATTAGTGATAATATCCGGAGCCTTCATGTGCCTCAAATTAAATGTTGGAAAGACATGTTGACTATTTTTATAAGCCATATACTTGGCTGAGGACTTCAATTCTAATTGAATGATAATAAAAGCGTGATCAAAGATGATTTTCCTGAAAATTTAGTTTTGCATAACAGGGAGAAGCCTTTGTGTCGCAAGAACACTTCGTTAACAGAATGAAATCACTGGAAATCACTGGAAGATGTTTCCTTTGTGTTCAATGCACACAAACTATGGATTATCATCCCACACCAACAGAATTATGTTTGCATATTGGGCTTACAAAACTTTATATATTCACATTATTTCCTGAAAACTGATAAATTCCGTGAGTTCATTTGGGTCAGTCCTTCTGCCCTCCTGAAAAAAACCCCCGAAAATGTCGATGGTGTAAGTTTTTGTCAGTCGAAAAATTTAAAACAGGTGCGTATGTCACATGCATTTTTTTACCAAAACACAAAAATGTAACTTGGTGCAGTTTGCTTAACCGACCGTTGATTCTCGCAGAGGGAAAGACAAGGGTTAAAGTCATAACTGGAATTAACATACATTAATGAGATGATGTCAGCGCATTAAAAGGTCACTTAATTCATTTAGTGATAGATATGTTTTAATTAATGTTACATGAGCAAATGTGTTTGTTTCTTTTTCCAAGGGTGTGTAATTTTTGAAAAATGTGAACCTGTTGCGACACGAGACATATAATGCTGCGTCTCGGAAATTACCTACACATGTCTTGGCAGAATTGATAGCTGCCAACTGACATATATCAAAAACTCCAGAAGGCTTTTCTTCTGCTCATGGACTATGCACGTAGAATAGATAATGTTATTACTTCAAGAAAATAGCCAACCTGTAACCTTTTCCCACATAAAATATAGCTGAAAGTGTGTATAAAAAATTAAGTATCTGATAAAAAAATTAAGGACGCATCAGCTGCTGACCTGCAGGAATCCTATTTGAAGTACTTTAATAACATGATGGTGACATATCCCGTTGAATAATATAAAGTTTTTAGACTCGCTCTTTCACAAGATACCATAAGTTTATGAGCCTGCTCCATAGATACGACCGTACGCCAGGCGACCCCAAGGTAACCCACCAATAATTCAACTGAATTCGTTAATTTTGGGAAGGCTGTCTCAGCAGCGTCTCTGTGGCCGGTTGCTCCGCCGGGTACACTCTTACCCCATCAGACAGAAACAACCTTGCAACCTATCTGTTCTCAGCAGACGATATTTTGCATCTGTCTCTCCGTGTACACACACACACACACACACACACACACACACACACACACACACACACGTATATGCCGTGTTCCCGCTAACTTTCCATTTACAAGAAAACAAACTGACGTATACATTGTTTATTTGAAGTGGTCCATATTACCTATATGAGAAGAAAATAGTATGCAACCTGTGCTTAATCTGTCCACTCGCTGCATGCCTCGTTGCCGCATATTCCTACACATCGGACTGGGATCACTCTGTATTTTCACATGTAATACAATATGTATAACCATATGAAGCTGTTGCTTCAAAGAAAGTTGTCAAATTCAGCGGCTTCATTGTAATAATAATAATGATTCTTATTATTAGTCGTCGTCGTCGTCGTAGTAGTAATACTAGTAGTAGTAGTATTCAGGTATTGATAATGAGGCCATACGTTGAGAATTGCGGCACCATGAACTGTCTAGTAATTCAGAAAGCATCGGAGCATGGAGGTAGAAAGGGGGAAAAGCCCTTACCGCTTTAGTTTGGTATCGGTCAATTTGAGCCTCAATCCACTGCCCAGGAAATCTTTCGACCATCAAGAATTTTTGTGTTTGTCGGTATTACGAGAATTTCCGTCTTTGCTCGGAGTATCATTCCTACGGTATCGCACCGAGGGTGGTCTTCGTGCATCTCAGATAAAAGAGGGACACAGCCTCCATGATCCGTACACTGAAGAAGGCCGTCTGTCACAGAGAGGACATGAACCAGAACAAAACCTGAACGAAGGTCAACACGCCCAGGCAACACGTATCAGACCTTTTTGATCATTCTGTAGGTAGGAGGTGTTTAAACCACACTCGCGAACTATATCGTTACAGTTTTTCAAGCATTCCAAAGAATAGGTTTCTCTAATGCTAATAGCCTGTATTTTCTTAGTGGATGATATCCCGGTAAAAGTCGTCAAAATGGTTACATATAGGCCTAGGTCTCCATCATGATAAAACCATCATTACCACATCACAGCCACGTGATCCAAGTCTCAAACGAAACGGCAAATGCTAACAATTCGCTAATTACGACTTTTTGTAGACAATCTAAATCGCAAACACAAACAAGAGAGCTGTGATATCCCTGTACTCAGCTGATCTTGCTTGTACCAAATAAGGTGGTCCTGTGACCTTTGGAATTAGGATAAAACCACCTTTCTTGAAAACTGTAATGTACAAATAACAAAGTACTGGCTCAATAGTAAAAATCCTAACTCAAATTTATCCCTTAATTTAACTGGTTTTGAAATTATTAATTAAAAATAGAAAAAAATGCAGCGCCACCTATATATTTAACGTCTGGGTCGCCAGAAGTGCTCCGATTGCAATATCACAGCATGTGACCTTGTGGTTTCGGTGATTGCCAAATATGAACCTTGCAATTCTTTTTTTTAAAAAATCCAGAAACCACTGGTGCATGGTCATTTTCAGAACCTTTGTAGATATACACCCAAAATACATCCCCGTCAAGTTTGAAGCGGATCTGGCTATCTGTTTCGGAGCAGTCAAAAAATTAATTGGGGAAAGACGACAGAAGACGGAGATACGATGGAGGATGGATACAGACCCATCCTTTAAGTCCAACTGACTGACAAGTCAGTTCAGCTAAAAGCCACAAAATAACAAGAGCTAACACATCATGAGGAAATGGTGTAATAGTCCTATCAAAAGGAGAAGCTCACCAGTGAAAACCACCACCAATAACGATTTAAAGTAAGGGACAAAACTAAAAATTAAAGGTGAAGTCATGTTTGCAAATAATACAGGAGCTTCGGACCCCAGATCGCAGCGGTTGACGGTGTTTATTTGCCAATCCAAAACTTCAATGGGATTTGTTCTTATGCAAATAAATAAGATTATGCAAATGATCACCCTCAAGTGCTGCCCTCTGGGCGTCCTAAAAGGGTCTATTGGGCCCTCACTGGGCCCACGGCTTCCGGTTTGTGGACCTATCCCGAAAGAGGAAGCAATTAGGTTGTCCGCCGGATAAACATGGCCCCGATGGACACTGATTTAGCACGGCGCAAGCCAGGAACCACTGACTGTTGTTGCCTTGCTACTCTCTATATCCTGATTGCAGGTACTATTATCAATAAAGAGTACACGCCGAAATGTATTTACTCAAAATATCTGCCTGGCCATCTGTGGTTCCGTCCGTCCACTATTTGTTTGTGGGCATGATATCTAGAGACTGTCTGGTCATCTGTAACTTGCATCTACCACATTTATACCGTTGACACATTTTTTGACTTAATTATATTTTTGTGACTTTGACCTCATATGAAGGTCACAGCCATGCATGTGCAAAGACGAACCTATCCGTCAATGCTCTGCAAAGAAATGCCTGTAGTTTCATGGTTCATTAAATTGGAATTACCCACTTCCCACTGATTCATACATATTTACAATAAAATCGATAACTGAAATGCCTATACAAGTCACATGTTTAAAACGAAGGAGGTGGAATCAATTATTATTATTATTATTATTATTATTATTATTATTATTATTATTATTATTATTATTATTATTATTATTATTATTATTATTATTATTATTATTAATTAAATATATTCCCCATATTGTTCTTGCAGTATCACTAATAAGAAAATCTATTTTACTAATTAAGCAGCAGCACATAACATGGTTCCAAACGAGTATACCATTGAAGTTGACGAGGTTATGTTTGATGTCAGCGGAAAGTAGTTGTCTCAGGTCTCCATATGTCTGGCACGTAAGGAAGACATGATAAACATACTCTTGCCCTGAACCACACGGACTGCAAATACTATCTCTGATACCCCAACGTTAATGGCCAGGGTTAAGACCAAGGGTAGAGGTACGTGCTGAACTTGAAGTGAGCGCCAGTTAAATATCTTATATTTAACATATTTTTGTCCACATCAAACTCAGCTTTAAATGCTTTTAGGAATAGCAATGTTCAAGAAAAGGACAAGGCTGACAAAGGTCTGTACCATTCACCGTCGACCACTGTAGGGGGGAAATGATAACCATTTTAATAGACGATCAGACACGTCCTGCGGTGCGGCGCGCACCGGAAGATGGCATTCCACGTAACTACAACGACATTCCCTGGTACATGGTCACGTGCTTGAAGCTTTGACGCGAGTTCTTATCCAAATGTTGTTAACACGCTGTGTTCTCGTTATTACGCGATAAATATCTCAAGGGCGTTTCATAAAATAAAAAAAAACCCCACGACAGGGTTCAAATTAATCTTCATCGTACTTCATGCACGAAAAAAAATCACTCTTTAATGTAATAATTTTCATAAGAATGCATTTACCAGAGTGATAGAACGAATACATTGTATCTTTCTCCTAAACGTCAATTGCAGAAAGATCGCCCATTAATCTGATAAGGTAAACACAAAAGCGAAATCACAGCCAACAAATTGATAAACATGCAGTAGATGATCGAAAATGATGGGAATTTAGAGACCAAACAAGATGTGCCGTCGGGCATGTACCAAGTAACAGAATATATAAGGATAACTTAGGGGGTTAAGAATATGTGTTGACAGCTGTTTAAAAAAGACACTTGCTTAACCATCAGCCACTGTCACAGATACCAGTAAATCAAATTTGATCTGGTTGTGTCGTAACGTGGGTCGCCAGGTGTGCCATGTCTGGCCGCCAATGCACACGTGACACAGAAAAAAGTAATGATGAAATCGAGCTAAGTTAAAAGAACGGCATGCTTTCATCCGCTTACTGCCGGATATGTAGCTTACGGTGACAGAAGTTTGTCAAGCGACTTCTGACTTGAACATGTGGTTATAAATATTTTACAGACAAGTTTCTTCATTCCCTGGTTCGTTCTTTTAAAATTGACCCGCCCCCCCCCCCCCCAAAAAAAAAACGAGGCATTTGCTTTTTGGGGAACACAACATATACTCAATCTAAATGCGTTCTGTGAGCCCATGTGAATTAATCTATGTAAGTGTACGTCATTATGTTAACATTGCCATTTTCAAATATTGCTTTAACATTTATTGACTTTGTTAAAAGAACAAAGAGATACAGATGAATATATTTACAGGTATATCATTATCTGATTTGCATGCACGAACCGTATGTCTTGGGTGCATGAGATATTGGTGGACTTTTCATTATTGTATGCACGGCAAAACTTCGCTCCTTTTCTTTGTACTTAATTTGTTCGGACTTAATGTTGGTGACCTGCTTGATATTGTACTGCATTAACTTAAACTACCGTTTATTATAAATGTATTGCACGAACTGGGGATCGTACGCAAACATGACGAGCTGAGTATGCTTACCCCGAGAGACACATGCACCGCAAAGTGAACTTGAGTTTCTCCTGGATGCAAGTGGTCAATAGCCTATACATGTAAAGTCTGGCACGCAGATTCCTGGTATGAAAACCCAGGGTTAGAATGTTACATAATGGGTTCCAGGAGCTACAGGTGGTATGTATGGGGGGATAACGTATACTGGGTGTAGCGTGATTATAAAAACTTGTGGTCTAACCTGATCGTCTTGGCGAACGACATGAAGTATGGATAACAGCTCCATACTGGCAAGTATAAGAATGAACACACCACGTGGCTACATGTGATCCACGTACCACAAGGGTCTCTAAGCAAAAACGGATCAGCGTTAACCCTAAGTACTCAATACAATCATACATAATTCTGACAAAGTTCGCACAATTACCTGGAGATTATAACATTTCTGAGTAGTTTTATCACAAATTTTACAAACAAAACTTGGAAAAAGTACTCGGTATCTCTACTATATACTATCTTGTAATCATGATGATTTATGTCATTGAAAATAGCGTTAAACCATCATCTTAAATTCAATTTGCTGGAGCATGGAATAATATAAAATGTGCGTTTTCTTAAGCAAACTGATAAGGATTTTGTGTGTAGGGGTTGGAGGGTTGTCACAAAAACGACGACTGAATAAAGATCAAAAAGAACATCAAATATTATCAAACTGTAATAACTGTTTCCTTTCCAACTTTTTTTTTCAAATAACCGTCGGATTAATGTTTGTCGCACAATTTCTATGGAGTCAAAAACAAGGCGTGACATTTTTGCACACTATGCAGCTACTAACCAAACGTGTCAATAATTTTGAATTTTTTGGAAAGAATACGACTGTTCGAGATGAACACCCTGCAAAGTTTCAACAGCAGTAGAAGTAAAACGAGTGCCTCAACTTGATGTTATAAACATGATGTAAAAAGGGTGTATGCCCAGATTACAGCTAAGTAAAGGACCATCCGAAAATTAAAATATCAGATTTATAGTAACGTGCGTAAAATTGTGCCTACGATCGCGGGTTGGCTCACCAAGGATTAATACCTTTTATTTAAAGTGTGTGTGTCTGTCAACACACACACCTTTTCCCTTTCTTTCTTTCTTTCTTTCTTTCTTTCTTTCTTTCTTTCTTTCTTTCTTTCTTTCTTTCTTTCTTTCTTTCTTTCTTTCTTTCTTTCTTTCTTTCTTTCTTTCTTTCTTTCTTTCTTTCTTTCTTTCTTTCTTTCTTTCTTTCTTTCTTTCTTTCTTTACCAGTGAATTTGTCTGACACTTTTGTCTGACACTATTATACATAGAAACTCCAAATTTGGCATGATTCTACCTTCATACAAGGAGTTAGGCCTTTTTACGCCGAGGAATGACGATGTTTAAAATTATGCAAATTAGGGGCATTCGAAATTTTAAATCCTGAATATCTTCAAAAGTTTAATAGATAGAGATGTCATTCCAACTTTTATTAGGGGGTTATTGACCATTGCACATCTAATGATTTTTCAAAAGAAGTTTTAGCAATTTAAATTATGCTTTAGCGGTATTTGAAACTTTAAATCTTGAATATCTTCAAAACTATTATCCACAGAGATGTCATTTTAACTTGTACCAGGGGGTTATTGACCATTGTGCACGTAATGAATCTAAAACAAAAGTTGAAGCAATTTAAATTATGCTAATTAGCAGTTTCCGAAATTTTCAATCTTGACTATCTTCAACACTATAATAGATAGAGGTGTGATTCCAACTTCTACTAGGGGGGTTGTTGACCATTGCGCACCTAATGAATTAAAAACCAAAGTTGTAGCAATTTAAATTGTGCTAAGTAGCACCATTAAAAATTTTAAATCTTGAATAAACTCAAAGCTATAATAGATAGAGATGCCATTTCAACTGCTACTCCTGTGTTATGGACCAAATGTACATTGCAATACCAATATGCTTTGAAGACAAACACACACACACACACACACACACACACACACACACACACACACACACACACACACACACACACTCTGATTTCCTATGCAGCAAATCATCTTTTCTAGTGAAACATATTTTATTCACAGTAAACATAAATGAATGCAATCGCAAAACAAGGTATAGACTAGCTTATATTTATTCTGCTCCCTACACACATAACAGTCCGTCACAATGAACATAATCAAGATGAACAATACATCATACAAATAAACCGTAAAGCCTGAGACATGGACTGTTTACTGATGGCAAAATGAAAATTCAACTGAAGAAGAGCTAAGTTTTCTGAATTGAATAAGAACTTAGAACAAATTAACGGGAAAATGAAAGAGGTGATAAGTCATTATGATTTAAGGTAGTAATAAATTGCACCGTAAGATATAACATGTATGTTTTCGGTCTTTTTTCACAGCAAAACGAAACAGACTGGTGGTGTCAAAACCAGTGTTGCGCATCACTGAATACTCATTAAAGTTTTGTTTGCAGAATATAAGTCTCTACTTTGTTAAAAAAGAGTTTGCTTATGCCTGGTACTAAGACTATCATTTCCGCCCAAAAGAAGCTGGACGTTTATTTCTTGTTGTATAAATGTGTTCACAGAGTCAAGATTTTTTCTTAGACTGGCAAGGATTCTGCAGATGGCCTGCCTGGCAGGGGACATGGGCAGACACAAACACTTTGAAGAGCATGAGTCAGGTTGTAATAACATAGAGTATCACAGGGACGTCTACGTTTGTAATAACCGATCGGCTATCTGCTGGGTAGAGTTGTGCACCACTGTTAGATATAGACACAGTGCCCAGCAGAGCCACGGAGGGTGCGCGCCACCGGCATGGCCTCTCTTCACATAAGCCAACTTTATAAACCAACAGCACTTTGTGAACCAATAGCACTTTATTAAGTGACATCGCTACCACTTGGTAAACTATACAGCAATGTTAACAAAGTATATTATTACCAATGTAGGGCGTGAAACACAGAAAGAATTATCGTTGACTCCTTGTTGTCTGTATATCTTCCGCACATACGTAGTGACGCAAAACATCATGTGCCAACGGCAAAGTTATTTAAAGGGTTAACGCTCACCTTCTAAATAGATAATATCTATAGCCTCCTTGCCACAAATATTCTATAATGGTAAACAAACTTGACACGCCAGGTGCGTTGTTGTGAGAAACAGCTGGCCTCTATATATAAAGCTCAGTTATCGACGTTAAGAGACAACTTCTAATTTCAATGGCAATTCTGATACTTTCAATGGCGGACCTTCTTGGGCAGCTTCATCAAAGTTCTCTAGCCTCTAAAGTTCATGCCTAAGTTGTACAGCTAAACCTTGTTCTGTCGTATTAGGATATTCAAGTATTGGGTACTAAAAGTGCCGACACCAACTTGCGTGGTTTGCGTTTATTTAGAGGCGTATTACACAGGACTGAAAACGCCAGCAGCGATATAGGCGAAGATTTTGTAGGTTGGTCTGCCCTATGCACTCCTTTTATATATCAACAGATTTGTTATGGTAATTTTTGCTGAAAACTGTTTTGTTATTTCCTTGCGTTCATCATCCAAAAAATATATTAAGAAATAAATAAAAACAACAACAACAACAACAACAAAACAACAACAACAACAACAACAAAACCCCAAAATGAATTTAAATCTTTATAGATTATGCGAGACTGTGGAGTAAAAAGATGCTAGTGCAATCAGTTTTACCTGGTTTTACTGTCATTATGTCTGTGTGCTAACACAGCCATATTGTTCTTCTAGGAATTCTTTGTTTCTTTCTTTCTTTTTCTTTCTTTCTTTGTTTACACGCAAACTTGTCTGAAATTTGATTTGGAAAGTTTTCTACGTAGAAACTCCAAACTTGGCATGGTTATACTTCCATACAAGAAGTCTTGAGTTTTTGTGAAGAGGTTTAACGGTTTCAAAATTATGCAAATGAGGGCCATTGGCAAATTTAAATCTTGAATATCTCCAAATTCAATTAATTTGTTTGTAACACCGCACTTTTTTGTAATTCACATGTGATATCTAAAGGTCAAAGGTCAAGGTCATATGGACATTTGAAATTTTCATCCAGTCATAACTCAGCCAATTTCCATCCAATTCTAATCATTTGGACTCAAACGGTAGGTACTGCAACACTACTCATTTTCGTAATTAACATGTAACCTGTATAGGTCAACGATCAAGGTCATTCAGCCCTTTGAAAGTTTCATCTAGCCATAATTTGGTCAATTTTCATTTGATTTGGTACATGTGGGGCTTAACTTGTAGGTATTGTAACACTGTACTTTTTTGTTATTTACATTTGAAAGGTCAAAGGTCAAGGTCATTTGGGCTTTGCAATTTTCATCTAGCCATAAGCTTTATGGAATGTGAAGTATCAAAGTACAAAAGTTGTAGCATTTGATATTTACAGCTTTTGAAGGAACACAGACAAATTTGCTTTCAAGCAAATCTTCTCTTCTAGGTAATATATGCAGTTATATCATGTATTCGAAAATAGCATGTGATCACACGGATGTCTCAAGTCTACAAAAATAGCGTTTATGAGTGGAAGGAATACTCCATATGTATCAGAAAGTTGTCCTGATAGTGTCAAGACAAAAAAGGCTGTTTCGTTGATATGTTGGAGACATAACGTCAACCAGTTACTTTCCCCTTTATGACGGATGTAATTCTCCGAGTGACAGATTGTTTGTCAGTTGTTGTGTGGTCCCGTAAGAAGATTCAGATGTCAGCATTTTTAGTATGGGGGCACTTGTTAACCCGTTTCTGTCAAAAATCAGTTAATAAAATTTAGTTGTATATCTTTGGGAATGGCTAAGCCATATGTTATACCAGAACACCAGAGACGCTTTCCTAAACTGCTGACTAATGTATGCCGCTTGTGCAGTTTATATACGGGTATTGAGACTTTGAGGGGTGATCCTGTTACATACACATGCCATAATTCAATCACTGAAAATTAATGCGGAAGACACATCAGTGTACACCCAATATGAAAACGCATAAAAACGAGCACGTCATAAAGCTAAAATATAAAAAAGGGGAATTTAAAACGGGAGAAGGAAGAAGAGTGAAATGGTTACAGTTTAAATCTCATCTAATATTCATATAATTTACTTCACTGAAAGTACACGTTGATTAACTTTTGTGCGTAAAATTCAATTCCATCACATAATTTGCTTTCTGTTGCTTAGATACCATTTTCAACTAAATAACCTGACTGTTACCAGCAGATACTTTTATACAATTTTGTTTACTCATTCTTAGTTATTTGTATGGCACGTAACGGAAAAGTTCACAAGATTGTGGTTGAAAATCCCACCTTCATCTTGCGCCTTCAGTTTTTGTCTCGCGGACTATCAAAAAGATGCCATAAAACCAGAAGACTAATTTATTATACGTTATTAAACAGCCATATTACATATTCCTTTTCGCCATTACCTCTGCTCAGCACGCGGAACTGCGTGCATTTAGTGGAACCTGTTCACCCAGCGTTTTCTTGTCTTTTACACCGAAGATAACAGTTTCTTTCAGTAGAACTTCAAATTTGCACAAAAGCACGTTATAAAGTTATGGTTTAATTTTCACTGCGGGTTTTTCAGCTACATAGAGGATGAAAATTTTATTTTTACACAGATGCCTGTTTACTCTCGTTTGTTCATCAATGATCATTAGCTGGGGAGGCAAATGTGTTAAATATCGTAGGCCATTATATAACTAGTTATGCGTGTATGGCGCAATTATTATGGAAAAGAATTTCGTTTGGATTGCGGTTACGAGGATTTGGCGTTTTGGTCATGACAGGCATTTATCATGAAGCATGTCCGTGCTTCATAGCAATATTGCCAGTCAACAGCAGAAAACCAACTTCTCATTTTCAATTTAGCATGAAGAGAAACTTAACAAACCCAAACCTGTAAGCCCAAGTACCTTTGAGCATTGTCAAGTCCCATAACCAAACAGCAAAGTCCTATTCCGTACCACTCACTGTAAAAACCTTAAGAATTCTAAATTTTTATAATTTATTTTTATAATGAATAAATCTCATTCATACAATTTGAAATTTATAAGTTTTTAGCCTTTAGTAACTCATATATAACAGAAATCCAAATGAAATTAATGGGCAAGGTACACATTGGACCAATGTCATGACAAACCACTTCCTGTTGGAAACGGCCACCCAATTGTACACGCTAATTTTGTTTATCTTCCAGATGGCAGCATTTGTAACACTTAGATACCAGGTAATATTACCTGGTGCTGCCATCTGCTGTGTACCTCTCCCATTACTTTTGCTTACAATTCCCGTCTTTGAACTCATTAATAGTAAACGGTCGACATTTCACAAAAAAAAAAAAAAAAAAAAAAAAAAAAAAATGGCGGCAGCACCGGTACTCCCTGTGCTTTCTCATTGTGCAGGAAAATGCGACGCTTTGAACTTAAAGGGATGGCGTTCAGCGTTAGCTGGAATCGCAGTTATGTGGCATTTCAATTTTTGTTCATTGGATGGGAATGAAATAGAGTAAGTGTATGCAATTAAGTTTATAGAAGCAGCAATTCCACATTTTTAAAGCTTTATTGACGAAGCTTTGAAATTACGCATCAAACACATAATAGTCAAGCATTTTGCCAGTAGGTGAGGACAAGGATACGTGGTTCCTTCGTTCGGAGTTGTTTTTCCTTAAACAAGAGTTGGCTTGGTCCTCCCCAAACTTGACGAATATGTACCTTCAGTTGGTTTTAACACACTAACACTCAATTATCATTTGGCACATGCATGCAAACCAGTGGGGCGCAGAACTACCCTGGTAATCTTTTCACATATATTGAATTGCATTGACATTTGCTGAGTTATATCTTCTTCGTATATATATATATATATATATATATATATATATATATATATATATATATATAAATATATATGTGTGTGTGTGTGTGTGTGTGTACATACACGCACACACACACACACACACACACACACACCCACATGTTCTTAGTAGTTACCCGTTGAACGCCCTTTAACTCATTTGGGTAATACAACCTATGTGAATATTCCACAGAAGAACGTGTGCAATGTGGACAATGTATATAGGTTAGACAGTGACGGGTTAGCGTATGGAGATTTAAGAGTTCGGAATGCGGAACCAGGGTAATGACTTGTCACTCGAAAGTGGTTCTGGATAAAAAGACACAAATGATATGTACAAATATATATATATATATATATATATATAATATATATATATATATATATGTGTGTGTGTGTGTGTGTGTGTGTCCTTCATCCGGACTTTATAGCCAGTGGGCGCACGAAATTCATGCGTCAATTTCACTTGTAAACCTAACTTTGCATATTATATGGCTTAAGGAAGGAAAGTTTTTGGTTCGGTAAAATATTGCATCGACTGCAACTACAAGGGAAGTTATATGGATGCAGCACGGTGCAAGGTCTCACATTTTATCAATTTTCTACTGATTGCTTCGCGAACTCTTGCATATCCGGCAAGCCTAGACACTTCACAAGAAACGCTTTGCATCCACAGCCTAAGCTGTTTTACAAGTCAGAGGATAAAAATCCAGATCATTCGACGGAAGCTGCCAAACACCATGGTCTTATCGTGCGAATAAAAACACGTATTACGTTAAGGGAATCTGTTCTCAATTAATCTGACTCAGAACAGATTTTGGCATAATTTGTACATAAAAGAAACGCAACCGTGAGACAGCGCGTAGAGCTAGCGAAAGTAACGTCAGTTGTTGTGTATGCATGTGTATATGCTGTTTCCCATGGGAAGGGGCAGGGGGTGGCGGTAAAGCTTTTTTTCTGGAAAGTGATAATAATAACAATAACAACAACAATAACAATAATAATAATAATAATAATAATAATAATAATAATAATAATAATAATAATAATAATAATAATAATAATAATAATAATAATAATAATAAAAACAACAGCAACAAAAACAAGACCAATTTCCATGAACCGAGAGAGGCCTCGTGAAATGTGATTTAGTTTTCAATAAGCATAAAAAGGGAAATGGAGATTTCTGTGAATATGAAAGTTTCAATGTGAACTGTGAAAGGACATTTTTATCTTTAGATTTGTGAACAGGACGCCCAAACTTCCCCCCTCCTCCATGCAACAGAAGTTCTACATCGGATTACCAACATCAAAGCGACTAACTTTAATGCGGTGGTCATCTTTCCGATAGCTTTATGTCTTTAGTTGTTATTATTTAGCGCGTTGTAACTTGTATCCAGTAAGCACGTAACAGACAAACAGACGACGAAACTTTGCAAACAAAAACATTGTGATGATTGATCCTAGACAATTCATGACATTAACGCAAAATATGAAATACGCTAACAAAAAATGAGGATCAGGCGAGACAAGTTGTTCGGTGTAGCAGTAATTTGTTCCATCTGGAATGGATTACTGCAGTCTGCGGTTTGCTGCTATGTCTCGTTCGTTTCTCATAAAGAAATGAGGTGTAAAAGTTACAAAATGCATAACATAAATTATGTACTTACGTTTTTTCTTCGTTACCGCTGCTGATGTGCGATCAAAAAGTAGACAGCAAATGTGGAAAAGTATTCCTAAATGGAAAATGGTTTTTATAGTCCTCCCCATCTTGTTGTCAATCATATACACATATTATATCACAACTGTTGTCAAAGGGTACGTGCTCAAATCTTCTGGGATGATGAATAAAAATATGGACAATTATATACAAAAAGATATGTACAAAGACCTGTGGCGGTTAAAGATAAGGGAGTAGGACTGCAGTGTTATGGTAGCATTACCACATCACTGCATCATGATCACCCTGTTGTCGCGCCTCTGGTCTAAACCCTGGCATACAGCACCGAGTACACCAGGCTTCTTTACTTATAGGACCTAGAGTTCAGGACCCGTCCAATCAGGAGCACTAGTAGCCAAATTTAGCCCAACCGTACATCTGAACATCTTTCTCATGCTGTGCTGTCACTATGGTTACGGCATCTGATGGACCACTCTGTGAAATAGGAGGCCAGTTTACCCTTGAATCTTGTCACAATTTACTCAACCCTGTCACACCCCATGGTTTTCTGCCGCAAACGGAACGGGACATTTAATGACAGTCCCCACGTGGCGCTGGTTATGTAAGTGCGACAGAAGCACATTTAGTAGACTGTCTGGAACTTGTCCTTTTTTTCTTTTCTTTAAGCAACAAAGAAATTGCAAATTTATGCTGCAGATTTCGTGACGAGAAACAATGACAAGTTGAGTCTTTGCAGTATGAACTCTTAAAACTCTGCACACAATCCGGTCACACATATATAGTCTGGTGTTCAGGAGTATCATCATCAATGTCATCTACTTTGTTCAAAATGGACAGGGACTTAAAAATGTACACTTCAAGATTTCGAGAGGGAAAGCCCTTACAACAAGCCAGTCTTTGACACCAGTGAAGTGGTCCGACATTCGTCACCAGTGGGCGTTAAAAGCAAACAAAAGCTTATGATCTAATACACAAGTCGGAAAACGTGTGAGCTGACCCATGATCCGCAGCCCCAACATCACTTGGGGGTATGATTTAGTCAAGGCCATCTGTGCTTATGCCAAATACCAATATATTTGACCTTTCTCTTCGTAACATGTTCATAATGGCATCTATCTCTTGCATCTGCTGTAATACTTTATGTAAGATTAATAAAAATTGTTCAATAAGATGTAACGATCATCATTAGTAAGCAGAATCATACTCTCTACATTTTGCTACTGGAGCATTTGTCCACACCCACGTGGCCACACGCAGCTCCTGGAAGGCAAACGATATAGCTACTGTATGAACAGTTGAAATGTATAACAGTGAAGGCGAACGAAGTATCGGCCGACAAAGTATCTTACTGCTACGCAAAATTGCACCTTGACCTCAAAAGAATAAATTCGTTAAAATTATACGACAAGTGTTGATTGAACTACAAATGGTGTGTCGAAAACATGCGAACTGATGTCAGATTTGCCTTCCTATTGCGTCACCTTTTGTGGAGCCCCGCCAAGACATAGGTATTTAAATTAAAGTAAAGACAGACGATTTACCGAAATTTAGCAATTATTAATCTTTGCATGAATTTTGCATTTCGCCAATAGTGATCCAACTCCACTCCGTAACATATTGTGGGCTAATAACTGAAATAAACACTCCAACGCTTGAAATGAACCATATTTGCAGATTATTTATGGTTGGGAAGTTCTCACGCTTTATGCCACAGATGCCGTGTAGAATGTGAGACAGCGGATTGGACAACTTGCACCTGGAAACCTGTGATTGTTTTTGAAGCAATAACACTTTTTGCAGCGCGACAATTAGAACAAGATCATACTGTGGCACCTTCCCATCACCATTTTGATATAGACGCACACTTGCAGGATTCCACTGCTGCCTCTAAGACCCAAGTTGAAATGTTGTTGCGCACTTTTTTCATTTCAAATCATCCACATTCCTGATTCCCGTTTCCGGACCTCCCTGAGTGAAGTTGGCTTTAGTACGTTCCGATGCACCATGTTGTCATGACAACGAAGGGTTTGCACCAATTTTACAACGACAATTCCGTTTTCTTTACTTATTTTCTTTTTTCGCATGTAAGGTTAACCACAGACGCGAACAAGTCAACCTTAGGTCTTTTAATCCGTGTGTTAATTGGTTGTTTCATATGCGCTGGTTCTTGTTGTGTCTGTCCACTGCCACATAAGTAGGTTACA
>OZ026627.1:15682980-15740480 GCA_964020975.1 Hermodice carunculata
CAGCAGTGTGCTCCAGGGGATCCAAAGTAACATGAGCTGGCTACTGTGCTGAATACACAACTGCAGCTTTCCTGTAACTGTACCTGGTGAATGCATTCCAACGTTTGCTGCAAAACTAAGAAATTGTGCAGAAAAGGTTTTAGACCAACAGGCTTCCTGGGATGATGCAGAACCTCTGCTGATGGTCTCTGTAAAAACAAATATAAGATTCTCAACATACAATGGGACATAAATATATGATAATATATAAAAACTTAGATGTCAACCAGCGACATTGGCTGTGAAAGGTTTGTGCTTCAGGACAAAAAGGCTTCTCGAGGACAAAGACAACCTTGTGACCTTGGACATCCAATAAAATTCGAGATGGGATTGCATAACCTGGGTAGTACAGGAAGTCCTCCTTCACCTCTTCAAGAGCTGACCCTAGTGTTTTATGGTTGGAACGGTGGCTTTGGATTCCCTTTTTCCTGCTAAAGGTAGGTTATGTTTTCTTCGGTTCGAATGAACTTCATAGCTTCTAAACACAAAACGGCGACAATTTTATGGGTTTCCGACTTTAAAGGATATATTATTACCGCCAAAATGCCAATTTCAAGTTCTATTAGATTTAGATGTTCCTCGTATAAATAAATTCTAAATTAGAATGCAACAGAAATATACCTAGGAATGTGAGCTCGCTTTAATTAGCAAAATAGTCTATTAATTGTCACTCATTTGGCTCGAAGCGAAAGGTAGAGTGTTCAATGCAGATTGGTTTGTCACTTGAAAAGGGCTGACAATCTATGAAAGAAGAAAAAAAAAGAAAAGAATTATTAGAAACACAAATTGTCTGGGTTCACACCCAGACATAAAGATTAAAACAAACGACATTTGATATACCAACACTCTTAAGAAATTTCATCATGTCGCCGCCCACCAAACATGCCCGGTTACGCTAATTCCACACGGTCCAATATACTCTGTTTCGCCCACCAAAGATTCGAAGCTGTTTGCTGAAGTGAAATCAGGGTACAGCATTAGGGTTTTTTTTGCACAAACGTTTCAAGTAGGCTTGGAACGAACAAGATGTATGGTGATATTTAAGCGTCTGAAAAGACAACCTTATATATTGCTTCATACCAAACATGTTCCGCCACACGGACTTGTCACGGTACGGTACTTCCGTGTGCCTATTTGTCCACATTTCTTAAATATCTGGTGGAAATTGCGGGTATAATGCATTATCAGGGCCGTCATGATGACTAACCAGTGTCTCCAGGCTGGCTTGAACCCTGCATTTCTTCTGGTCATTCCTTACAGCTGATTAATTCATGACCTCTGGGCGACTTCAGTGCAAGTTACAAGATCCATGTCATGCTCACACCAGGAAAGCCCATTCTTTATTGTAAACTGCATTTATTTGAAAACAAATATTTAGTTATCACTCATCACTCATAAATTTTGCATACTTCCTCATCTAAGTATGCAATCCGTTGTATCGCATTTGAACCTGGCTGCCATATTGACAATTGATAATTCTACAACCAATAGTTTGTGAACAAGAACAATAGTTCCCCTTTTCCCGCAATTCATAAAATATAGGCCCCTAAGGCCACAAAAATATATTGAAACGATCCAAAACACCAGAATTGGTATGAAAAGTGCTTTCACACAGTAAAGGTTATTTATTGCAGCTTTTATTAACGATCAGATTTGGCCATGAAAAGATTTAGTGCATTTCGCTCAGTCTGTCTTCCCGATTGCTAGGGCCCTGATGTCAACATGTCAATGAGGGCAAGTGCTCCTAATTCAGGTAGTTCATAAGGCCTAGAATCTTTACTGAAACGTATGTCCTTTGAAAGTGACATTCTTTACTTTTTGTCGCATTGTCTCCATTGTCCTCCATTTGATTTGTTACTTGGGACACAGCCACAGTGAATTGACAAAAATCAAATACGGAGGCCTAGATGAATAAAATTTAAAGCTGCATTCTTATTGCAGCTAGTCGCATAGTGGCTGTTCCCAGAACTTGCTTGGTTATACTGGGTGTGTGCAGCACACGAGACGGTCACAATTATCAGAAAATATTTAAGTTGGTCTGGATGAAAATTTGTATGTAGCTCGATGAGCATTATTTTTGGCAATCAATTCTAGCTGTGCTACTTGACAGTTGTATAAGATGACGTTAAGCAAGTTGAACCCCACCCCCACCCTCCTCCTTCCGTATGAGTAGCGGCTCCTTGTCTAAGCTAAATATTCAGCAAAGACAACCTACATAATAATGATTAAATATGAACGTGGCAACTGATGTATTGGCTAAATACGTGAAGTTTTGCTTATAAATGCAGAGCTTCATTATGAAAAAAGAATACCTGTCAAACCATAATAACTAAATTTGTATAGTACAGGTTCAGATAAGAACAATTTGACTTACCCCTGAACCATTATGTACCCTTTCTAGCTGGACAGCTTATCCTAGTTAGGCACCCGCCAGTGTATAACTGAAGTAGAAACAAGCTGGGGCATTATATTCAGTCCCAGTGATTCTAAAATAACCATTTGCAGCTAGACCAGCTGGACAAACCAAGGGAAATCATAACACGGACTGCAACGATGTACATCCTGCACCAGAAAATGTAAAACAAACTCCTTGATGACACCTACTCCTCAAACAATTCAGCTCTATTTCACAGCCAGCCATGAGTCAATGTATCAACGTAATGTATCAGGTTTGTGACATTCAAGAAAATACTGTCAATTTTGAGTAATTTTTTAATATTGAGTAAATGTGCATGTAGGCATGTCAGAAAAGAATGAAAGTCATTAGCATTTATGCCAAAAAAAAATGTTATCAAAGCATTTTTTCTTAACAGGATTTTAAGTACAATTAGGCAAACATGTAAATGTCGTAGGCCGCTGCTCGCTACCGATAGCCCCAGGGGGGGGGGGGGGGGGGGTTAACCTGACAGAAAACATGTGAGCCTAAAATGTCTGAAAGTGAATATTAAAACTGCAAGATGCCAAAAGATAAAGTTAGGTAGCAAAACATACAAGTCTAAAAACTGTAAATTATTGTAGCCAAACTTTTTAATAATCTTTGGATATTAACAGCAAAATTATAGGGCAAGTCAGAAAAAAATTAAGTCATTTGTATTTAAGTCAAAAGAATGCATTGAAAATATAAAATTTCTCAAACAGGTATCAAGTACAATTAGGCAAGCTTGTAACTGTCGTAGGCCGCTACTTGCTACCGATAGCCCCGGGGGGGGGGGGTCTAACCTAACCAAAAAGAAAAAAAAAGCTAGCCTAAAATGTCCGAAAGGTCAAAAAATAAAATTAAGTAGCAAAACAGGCTAGTCTACAATCTCTAAAATTATTGAATCCAAATTTCCTAACCATCTCGGGATATTTACAGCAAAAATTGTAGAAATATTTAATCAAAAGTACATCTTTAAATTCTCTTGACTCCAGTTTACGGTAAATAAATTTGCTTCTAGATACAAAATCCTGAAATTTAGAACAAATACGAACAAATCTCAAAATCTGTGACAAAAACGTATTATATCCCATAGTTTCCGAAATATTACTGTCCGGGAAAGAACAATTAGCTACTTCAAAGTTATAATCATTTATTTTGTGATAGACTTTAATACAAAACCTGTCATTAGTGACTTGAATATCCAAGTCCAAAACACATCTCTGAAACCATCTGAATTGTTACCCTCCAAAGGGATATCTTTTGGGCAAATTTCTTTAACAATTGCACTGAAATTTTGTACATGTACACAAGCGATGTCATCAATATATCTTGCGTTGTTTGATAATATTGTAGCCATTTGAAAAGCCCTTTTTTCATCAATTTATCCATATCTTTAAATTCAAGCCAGGTTAAATATAAATCTGCTACTAAAGGGGAGCAGTTGCAACCCATTGGAATGCCTTTTATTTGTTGAAAAACCAATGGTCCGCATTGAACAAAAGTATTATCCAAAAGAAATTTTATAGCATCTATCAAATTTTCAACAGTGTAAGATTTCACGTTACTTTTTGACTATTTAATATGTGACCAATATGCTTTCTTTGTATATGAATTAATATTTATGTATGTTGCACTTGTCCAATCGCCCTAACTGATCTGCAATGCCGTCAGTCTTTTACTGCTTGAGAGATGCTGTACTTGTCCAATAACACTAACTGATCTGCAATGCCGTTAGTTTTTTGTTACTTTTTGAGAGATGCTGTACTTGTCCAGTGACAGGGACGTCTGATCAACAGTGAAACAGTTTTATGCAGGAACATATTAGCCATACAACGTATCATTTTCTTTTGTTTAGTTGTACCCCCTCCCCTAGTGACCAGTCTTGATTCGCCCTGTTATAACCTGCTGTATGTTGGAGTCTGTGTATAACCGTTTCTTCACAATCATAGTCTTATGCAAACTTCCTGGCCGATCTACTGTCTAGAGGCATCCCTGACGATTGATTCATGGCCATAGCCTACTCCAAGTATGAAACAAACCCTGCTCGCGTCCCAGCATTAGTAACTCTGAATTTCTGAATTCAACTTCAGTTTTGCATGAGCTATGCATCATTGCTTTCCTTTTGGCTGCTAAAATATCTAAGCTTGCAAACCTTCATGGTTTTGCTACTTGTCATTGCTTTCTTGTCTATTCACTGATCAAAAAAGTTTCTTTCGTCGCCAATGGAATGTATTATCTGTAGCTCAGGTTGCTTTAGGGCATTCAAAAGCTCCCAGTGAATGAGACCATTGTGCTGCCAGCAGAATTATATTGATTCCAGTGATGGAGATTCTACAAAACGTTACGAACGTAGGGCTTGTACAGGCTATAAAGGTGAACAATGGTGCGTAGTAGATTAGCGCTCCTATTCCAAAAAAGAGGCTACTGCATGATGTCACGTGCCCTTCATATAATAATGGCAATTTTGATAATTATAGGCCTAGATGGTTGCTGGCTATGATCTTGAATATGCTGTCGACAAGAGTAAGAAAAATCAAACTATCAGGAGACAGAGATCGCGCACAGAACATCCCATCAAAGCACCATTATGTCTATGTGCGAGAACGAATATTGATATTTCTTTCTTTCTTTCTTTCTTTCTTTCTTTCTTTCTTTCTTTCTTTCTTTCTTTCTTTCTTTCTTTCTTTCTTTCTTTCTTTCTTTCTCTCTCTCTTTCTTTTTTCTTTCTTTCTCTCTTTCTTTCTTTCTTTCTCAGTAAATTGTCTGACATTGTAATTTGGTTTAAACATATTTTTTATTATTGCCAAAAATTACATACTTTCTCAATCAACAGAGCAATTGAGAAAAGGGGCATGCAAATCCCTCTTACAGAAAGTGAGACAAAGTATACAGGACAGACTAAACAAACCAGAACAAACAGAAGGATGGACAGACATGGACAAGACAGAAAGTGGGGCATCAGCTGAAAAAAAAAGAAAAAGAAATTCATAAATTTACTAACTAGGAAATCAATAATAATTATGATAGGAAGAAGAACAACAAGAAACCCAAGCAGAGCAATCATACCCACGGGAATCCCATAAAAGATACTGCGTAAATTTAACCAATGCCTACAGTTTTAAAACGCTCAGTGGCAGATGTATATTCGTGGACAGCTAAAAAAATTTCTCTATTTTCTTCAAAAGAGCAATCGGGTGAGCCATAAGCAGAGTCTGAAGGGTAAATGGAGCAATATGCACAATTTCGGAGAAGTTGGTCAAATATTGGTCAAGTGAAAAAATAATGAATTACCCCAATTTTGAATACATAGGAGTTAAGAGGGCTGGCTCTTAAACGAACACGACTGTGTTGAATAGCGTTAAATCTATTGCCGACAGTAAACAATTCTGGATATTTAGAGGATCGGGACTATAAATGTTGGATTTAAATACAGATACAGAGTTTGAGTTACGTGTTGCAAGTGGTAGCTGATTCCAGAGTTTAACAGTAGAAGGAAGGAAGGAATGACTTATGGAATAAATCTGTTCGAGCTTGGAAATGGGAAAGGTCGACTGGGCGACGGGCAATGAAAGATGGCACACTGGAAGGTATAAGAGAGCATAACATATCTAGTACAAGCTTATTAACAATTTTGTACATAAGGATTAGTTTGGCTGACTCTCTACGCTGAGCCAAAGTGTGCCAGCCAATTTCTTCATATATCCTTTCAATGCTTGTTCCGTGCATAGCAACAGGCACAATGCGAGCAGCCGAAAGTTGAACATCTTCAAGTCTTTCAGTATCTGAATTAGTGCAGCCACTCCACACTGGACTAGCATACTCCAAAATAGGCACAACATAAGAAATATATATATTGTCTCTAACGTTCTTCGATCCAAAATATATTTCAAACCTTTCATAATATTAATCAAAATATTTTCTTTTATTATAATTTCATTTATATGGCCATTCCATCGAAGATCTGAACGTAATAATACTCCAAGATGTTTGTGTTTGAATGTGTCATCCAGAACATGACCTTGAAAAATAATTGGCGGGTGAGAGGGAGAAACACTTTTCCGAGAAACCAGCATGGATTGAGTTTTTGTAGCATTACAAGCCAATCTTTAGACCACTGTTCAATGTCGGACAGATCGGCATTGAGTGTATCTGCTGCAGTAATAGGGTTTTCAACAGTAAGGTAAAGAGACATATCGTCAGCGAACATTTTTATATCAGATCGAATAATATCTACAATATCATTGATGTATATACGAAAAAGTAAAGGCCCAAGGACAGAACCTTGAGGCACGCCTGCTTGGATATGTCCCCAAGAAGAAGACTGACCATTGATAACCACACGTTGATAACGATTCGAAAGATAATTGCCAAACCAATGCAAAAGATTTCCAGAAACTCCGGCTTTACTGAGCTTGTACAATAACGCGGGGTGCCACACTTTGTCAAAAGCTTTGCTAATATCTAAAAAAATAATTCTAATTTCCTTTTGTTGATCAACAGCAAGATATACTTGATGGTAAAGAGCAGGCAGCTGATTGACTGTAGAGTCGCCTGGTATAAAGCCTGACTGGTGGGCAGAAATTTTCAAGTTTTCACGAAAAAAAGTAAAAACATGTTTAAACACAATTTTTTCAAAAACTTTGCCAGTACAACTAAGGAGAGATATTGGTCTATAATTGTTGCATAAAGATTCAATGCCATTTTTATATAGCGGTGACACACTAGCCTTTTTCCATTTTGAAGGAAATTCCTTCTTGGAAAGTGAGAGATTGAAAAGGTGAGTAAGAGAAAAAGAAATTGCAGGAGCAGCTTCTCTAAGGAGCTTTGCACTGATGCCATCCGGACCAGATGCTTTAGATGTATCAAGGCTGAGAAGAGTTTCGCGCACTTCGTTCTCGGTTATTATTATGGAATTCAGGCAGGAGTCAGGTGGGTCAGAAATTCCGGGTGGAGTGGCTGTGCTACAATCGATATTGCATTGCTGCAAGAAGAATGAATTCAAAATATTCGCTTTTCCTGCACTATCAGAGACAACCTTGTGATCATGTAGAAGAGACGGTATAGTAGTTAACTGTGTTCCGTGAAAAGAATATTTGACGGTGCTCCACCAGCATTTGCTATTCCTTGAAGAATCATTTAAATCAATTCGTAATTTATCGTTATAATCCCTCTCAGCACACTTTAATTCGTCTTGATAAAGATTCCTAATATGACAGAATGAACTCCAGGCATTTTGTTCAAAATGTGATCTTTTGGCTTGATCATATTTCCGTTTTATTTGTCTCTTAAGCGAACGAAGTCTACTGTTATACCATGGCAAATCCCATGGCCGAATCTCCACCACTTTGTTCAGAATAGATCGAATAGCCGCTTCCATAAAAAGATCTGACCATGCTTCGCAGCAAGAATCAACATCGTCACTATTAAAACAAGCGTCCCAATTTAAAGAATAAAGATATGATCTAAACGTATTGAAATCCGCTTTACTATATTCCCAAATATGACGTTTGTATACCGCCTCCGTTGGCTGACGAAATATGAACTTAGCCCCAACGACAGAGCGGTCACAATTAGCTAATGGGGGCAGCACACAAACATCGCAAACAAAATTGGGAAAACTAGAAATTATCTGATCTAGACATGTTGCAGAGTTCAATGTGATACGCGTGGGCTCATGAACATGAATTGTAAGGGAGTTTATTTGAGCAGAGTTAACAAGTTTATGACATTATATTTGAAGAATAATATATGTAGAAACTCGAAATTTTGGCATGAGTATACTTCGATTCATATAGTCTGGTCGTATTATGAAGAGGGGTGAAAGCTTTGGAAATTGTACAAATTAGAGCTGCTCATACCCTGAATGTATTTGAAACTTTTATCAGTAGTTGTGTCGTTCCAACTCCAAATTCTTATGTTTGTACTTTAAGCATTTCCAGTGAACCCCAAACAAAAGTTGTAAAATTGTGATTAATGAAAAGTTTAAATATTGAATAATTGAAAATTATTATCGGTATAGATGTTACTCCTACTTGGATTCATAGACTTGTGCTGTTGGGGCATCCCAGGAACTAGAAACAAAAGTTGTAGCATCTTAATTTATGCTTATTAGGAACAATTCCAAAGTTTAAACGTCAGGTATCTTCAAAGCTATTAGGTAGACGTGTCATTCCAAATTTAATTCATAGATTTCTGCTGTAGGGACATCCAACAAAGCGTAGACAAACGCTGCAGTATTCGAATATGTTTTAAAGGCACACTGACAGATTTACATGGTAGCAAATCTTCTTTTGTAGTTAGTTTTGTACTCCTAGGATATAGACTGCTGGTGGCAAAGACCTGAAACGCTTTGGGGTCTGTATTTTTACTTCAACTTGAATAAAGCTTTAAACTATATAATCATCAAAGTACGTTCACATACCGCAACACAAATTTTAACACTCTCTGTAGCATAATGTACCAGAACTGGGGTTAATATCTTGACATGGCAATTGTTTCTGTAGAAAGGCAAAAGAATGTCATAGCTTTCCTTTTCAAAATTCCTGCCAAGAGCATGTGTAGAAGAGGTATGGAAGTCATAGCTGAGGAAAGTGGCTACAGTAATTACAAATCGTCAAAAAGAGAAATATGCACAAGCTTTAACGGGACACACCTAAATTTTAATTCATCACAGGGAGCTGTCCATTAATTCCCCGAGATGAGTCAACACAAACAAGGCATGTTATTGCGCGACCAAGACAATTACACACATAATGTCCTGCAGTTTACTGTATGGCTGCAATGGAACAATCATTTCTGTATACATTCTGAGCCTCATATTTAATACATGGGTCGTAACTGTCAGTAATCAATGCAGTTGGTACCCATACGATAGGAATCTTTAAAGGGTGTGAGCAGACAGGCTATACATGTTTCGTGCGATAATGATAGTTACATATGGTATCACAAAGGGTCGTTTTACACCCACTAGCTTTCCATTTCCCGAAGCAAGTATTTGAACGTTTTTTTTGTGCGCAAGAACAACCGTAACTTTGTTGATCTTTATTTGATAATATTCGTGGGCGTTTATATCATAATCATTAATTTTTTTGTTTGCTTTTAAGGTTTTTAACTTATTCAAAAAATAGAAAAATAACTCATCCTGGTTATTATGTTACCATCATTTTAGTTCAATTGGCTTGCAAGCCAACTCAGTTTTTTGTCCACTCCACTGTCCATCCGCATTTTATTGGGCAATATATGATATCACTTTTTGGAACGTTATTTCCCCAAATACATTAACCAATTTCTTTCTAAATTTGTTGACCATATCAGGTATAAATGATACTGTAGTTGCACAGTACACTAATTTAGAAATGGCAAATGATTTAAAAACTTAAATTTTACCAATCTATGATAAATTGGCCATCTTCCAAGGTAATGTAATATGTCCTACATTGATTTAAACTTTTCTTCAAAATATTTGACACACATATCTTGCTTGGCAGCAGTGAATGTTCTATTCAAAGTGCTAAAGTGTACTGAACATCATTTTGCAGGAAGTTGTCTGGTTGCCAACATCAGCACCAATCCATAAATTCAGTTCCGTCCAAATATATTTTTAAACCACAAATGTTTTCAACATTTTGGACGAAGTCTAAAACCTATTTCACGAATCTTCATTTGAAACAAAGCATGCTGTGTCATTTGCTGGTTGATTTATCGTTATTTGTTTTACTGCTTATTTGAATACCTTTGACATCTGGTTTTACTCTAATTTGTATGACAAGTATTTCAACCACTAGTACAAACAAAAAATGGAGATAAGGGGATATCACTGACGCACATCTTTTTCATAAAGGGAAAAAGGATTTGTATAACAATTAGTAACGACGTAACTAATATCAGCATACACTATTCTCACACATTTTCTATATTCTTTTCAAAATTGAATGCTTGCAATGATTTATCTAAAAAACCTCCAATGTAAAGTGTTAAATGCCTTTACAAGATTTATTAGTAGGATAAACCTGGTATTTTCTTAACACCAGTCAAGCTTAAAATGTCCGCAAGTGACCTGACATCTTCTCCTACGTATGTTCCCTTTACATACCCTGTTAAGTCTGCATTTATTAATTTGGGTAAATATATTTGTTACCTTAAGGTAAAAACGTTTGCAAACAATTTGTAGTCAATATTCAATGAAGATAAGGGTCTCCAATTTTTCAAGTAAAATAAATATTTCCACTTTTTTGGAATGAGAGAAAGCGCACCTCTTCTGTGGGCTATATTTAATGTGTTCAAGCATAATTGAAACTTTCAACTACTAATTTTTCAATGTCTACACAAAAAAGTTGTAAATTTCTGCTGAGAAACCATTACTGCAAGGACTATTATTTTTTAAACATTTTAAATCGGTCTAAACTTTCACTTTGAGCTATCGCCTCATTTCATTTGAGATATTCTTCACCTGATAGTTTGGAAATGTTTGGATTATTACCGTAGTGGGACAATTTTGAGAAAAGAATAGTATGGTTAACGGTATCAAAAGCCTTGGACACACCCAAAAAAATACTGACAGCAAAATGCCTTCTGTCCAGGGCTTCTGATACCTTATTGACTAAGTCATTTGCCGCCATTTAAGTACCATGTCCTTGGCGAAATCCATAATGTAAGTCATACAAAATATGATGTTTTTCCAAGTATGCAATGTTTGTAAATTTGGAATCAAGTACCACGGTCCAATAGTTTGGAATAATATTCCTCAATATTTAATCTGTTTCTCTTCATGATTATTATGAATTGCAGCAAGTTGCTCTTGAATCAACTCAATTTCATTTTGCAGCTCATCATTTGGAGAGTTGGCAAACTTAGAGTGTAACTTTTGCTGCGTTTGATTTCTAGAAGCCAGGACTCCTTTAGCTTGAAGCTTCAATATCACCTTCACCTCGAAGCTTCAAACAAATTAAAAAACGATCTAATTTGACCAAAAGGAGACATATCACATGCAGCAACATGTGAACTTTAAAAATTGGATATGAGCAAGAAATCTAGTCAGCATTGAATTAAAGGGAACTTGGAATGCCTTGTAGCTCTGGATATTTCTGGATCATGAACTCCCCAAATGTCAACCAACTTAGATTCCTGAACATAATTTAATAGTTCAGTACGATATAAGGATGGGGTATCGCTTCCATCTTTTTTAATCTGACTTGTGTGCTAAAGCTGTATTGAAATGCCCTCCACAAATAAGATTACAATGCAGAGTTTCTGATAAATGTGTTGCAAGGTGTTAAAAATCATTTTGATCAGGCACATGGTTTTTGGCAGGTGCATAAACATTAACAAAGGTGTAAGCTTCATATAGGTATCAAGAATAAGAAATTGGCCATTAGGGTCACTGATACTTGTTTGACATTTTAATTAATTTTGTTGGAACTTACTATGCCTACAACCCAGTATCTTGAAGTGCAAGGAAAAAAATACTAGCACCCCACTCACTTTTCCATACTGTTTCGTCTACCCAACAACTGTGAGTTTCTTGTAAAAATATATTGCCATGATCAAACATCCCCAGTCAGTGAAACACGGCTCTACGTTTCTTGACATCAGACCTCTACATTCAAAAATCTAGTTTTGCATTATAAGCACTTGACATTTATTTATATTTTCATTTCAACTGCAGGGTACTCATTATGCTTTTTAGATGGTTTCTGACAACCAATACAAAGAGTTAGTATGAAGATATATATGGCATTGTTCACTTTAATTTTCACATCAAACGAAACTGTTGAAGAATGTAACTCATAAAGGGTGCATCTTCAAGTAGACACAAAAAGCATGAACAACTTGACGAACTAATCATCCTAATATTTCGATGGAACTTTTTTCCTTATAAATACACATAAGAACAAAATCAATGACAAGTACACTACAACCAAAGGACACTGCAGCAACCTGGATATATACTTCTTCATTGAATCTATCAAAAAGCAACAAATAGTGAATGCCATAAACAGACAGGACGAAAAAATATGGAACACAAAGTATGACAAGACAAAAAAGAAGGTCAAACACATATAGTGTTATGGCTTCAGTAATTACATACATGGCCAGTACTAATGAAAGTTACTTGAGTTGAGTAAACAATGGCAATAATAAATATAATAATAAATGTAATTCTGACGGTTAAATCATTACTTATTTTCTGTAGGCAGAGAGAGAGATAGAGAAGAATAAAGTATTATTCATGATACTTGCACTAAATGCTAAATCATCTTATAAAGCAAGAACTGTGCTGACTCTCATACTTACAAAAAAGAAAATTCATGAAAGTACATAGCAGATGCAAGGCCTGTGCCAGGGACTAGTGATAGGCTTGTACAAGGGAACTTGTGGATATCCTGCATCTCAGATTGTTAAACAGATGGTATTGCAATTTAGCCTCATTTTCTCCACATTTTACTGTGTGTTTGGTATAAACATTTTGTCCTCTTCTCTCGATGCATGTGTTGATTATTTTCAGGCTTGGTGAGATATACCTCGGCTCAGTTTCCACTGAAACTTTCTCTCCATGGCTCCACCATTATTTGCTGAATTTTGATGATTTTTTTAGTTTGCGGAGTTTTCAACACATATACACATTACCACTGATTACTTTCCATGCTGCTTGCTAAACAAACTCGAAAGCACATGTGCATGCTACAACTTTTTTGGATTTTCACTTATTTTCTTGAAAGCTGATACACACAATTATCGGAATCATTGGACATGTTTTGTAACAGAGCTAAAGTGTGGGGTCACAGTGACAAAACAATGTAATTTTCAGCTTTACGCTATAATTGCTTTAGAATTTGACTTTATTTCACACAACATGACACAGTCACATATCACGACCAATATACATGCCATAGGTCAAAACTGGATCACCGTGTAAAGTGACTGGATGACGCATTGTATCAAGGCTTTTAACACTGGTCTTCCGATAGGTTAAAACCTAACAATGGTTGTACAGGTACGGCGTTTTCAACTATAGTATTGCTGTCATATTCGTTTTAATTTCATAGTTGATAAGGACTTAATTGCACTTGATTTAATGTTCAAGCTTAATGTAAGGTACAAATATTTCTGTCGAGGTAACAGTTACTCCACCTGGATCAACCAGATACTGAGTTCCTCTCATGACATGCATAATGCTGTTAATTATAGTACTCTAGCACTAGATGAGAACAACCTCAGGGATAACCTTTCATTTACACTTTATTAGTATTAAGTTTTACAGTGGTACTCGTTTACATTATAAACCTCATGGTATCTTATCTACACCTCTTCTCGAAAGGAATAAACCAGAATACGTTGAATTGTATCCAACATTTCCCACTGATACACTCGATGCCTTACACCTGCTGGATGTCGGATGCTTGTTTGATGACTCGACTGTGTCCATATCGACTGAATAATTCAGACTGCAATTGGTGACGCCTTCGTTCCGAATCATAGAGGTGCCCACAGCTGAGCGTATCGAGGGATCAGAAGCGGTTTTGGAGACACTTGTGGACACAAAATAGCAAACGTAATAACGGTTTTGTATACGATTTTAATTATATTTCTTTAAAATGAGTTACGGCGGCTTACCAGGCAACATGTACAGGGACAGAGTTCGAAGTTCTGAACACTTGAAATAAGGACGTAAAATGAGGGCGTTTTGGAATGCAATTAAAATTAAAATTAAAAAAAAAAAACCACGCACAAGCTCAAGCATGCAGTCTGTTGATACCTTCTCTTAAGTGATGAACAATAATGAACGCAGCTCAGCTTAATGTTATGACCAGATTTTCATCATCCCTGACCAGTTCAACTCTTCCATTCTGAAATTGAAACATAACAGCTGTCCAGGACGTGATGATGTTTCCTTCCTACATCACACCTATAGCAATTCAGGAAGATTTAGGAAGCACCTTTCTGGCATATACTCCACAGCCATGACACGGAATGTTATTCATTGGGTGCTGTCATGCGAAGATTATTGACTTGACTTTGCCACCAGAAGATAATTTTGCTGACAATGAGCTTGGATTTGGGAAGAGAAAAGGCGTTTCAATGGACTGTGGCTTTCTGTATGACATTGTGCAATATTTCAGTCAGCATGGTTCTCCTGTATAGGCGTGAAGTCTGGATGCTGTGAAGTGATTTGACAGCATATGGTGGCTGTTTCTAAAACAATGATCAAGTGCCCGTACTCCAATAGACAGTCTCATATAAATGGTTTAGGAATCCTTATGCCGTTATAAAATGGAAAGGAGAGGACAGTGAGAAGCAGTAAGAAAAACAGAAATACTTATTTCTCATGAACATTTTTTTTGTACCATTTGTCTCTTAGTCTACGAAGAAAAGTTTAGGCTACAGCGTATGATTGTAAATGGTGTTTTCAGAGTGGTCTTTACGATAGCAACTCCTTAGAGCCTTTCTGCAGAGTCTCCCTGGTATAACCGGTATAAAGGTATCATGGATCACATCTAATGCTGCAGAATGTTTACAACAAAGAAAGGTTCTCGTCAGTCGTCAAGTGCATCTTCTTCCATCACACGTGGTACCAGACAAGGGAGTATTATTTACCCTCATTTGTTTAATTACTTCATTAACGATTTAAAATTTACATCTGAAAGATACTGAGGTGGGTCTTATGATCGGAGATGAACTGTATAATTCTTTTGGGTTTCGAGATGATATAACCGTTTTTGTTTCAGTGCTACTGGCTTACAAGTTCAAATTAATATCTGCGAGAAATATGATAACATATGGCGTTTTAAGCTTGACTAGCCAAATTCAAAATGAATAACACTTGACAATTGCCCCCTCAAATACGAAACTAGGTAGTACTTTCCTAGTAATCCTAAAGAATATATAACTAGCATTGACATACTTCGGGTTTCTTTTTCCAGCAATGGGAAAGCTACCGGTCATGTTAATAAACGTACAGCCTATGCTCGCCGAGCCAAGTATAAATGTACACAGCTGGATTAGGATAGGGGTAACACTTATTGGAGTGAACTGGAGATATTGGATATAATTAGTAAGTTTTGGCGGGAATTTTTGTGGGAAGTAAGAATATGCTAAAACTTGTTTAAAATTGGAATTATGGTATCCAGAATGCACCAATCCAGCACTCCTTTCAACACATCGCAGGATTGAGACATCTGGTGTAGGATTAAGATAGAGTATTGCATAAAATGTCCGAGGCACACACCCATCCTGATGTTGAGTATGCCCCTCCCCCCGGGGGGGGGGGGTTATACCTCGGTCTATTGCCACATGTTAAAGCCCACCAGTGGAAATCTGTTGGTGTCCACTGCTTGTTGTATGGGTTCAACTCTCAATACCTATAGAAAAGTGAACTCCGAAAACTGGAGTTGGCGCAAGGCGCTGCAATAAAGTAATCATTTGGCATTAAATAGTACAGAAACACATGATCCATATTCATTAATTACAAACCCAACAATGACAGCAAAGAGATTTCAGACTTGCCAAAGCATCAACATTTCTTTTCCAATACCAATGTGAAGAAACAAATTTCATTCCTGACTTGAGACAGGCAGTCACCCATAAAAGGCAACTGGTGGTTTTAAACCGGTCCTCTCAACCTTAGAAATATTCATCATTAACTGCAGACACTAGTTCTTTTTCCAAAATGTATAGGCCTATCCACCCAAAACACAAATTTCATTTCTTCTGCCAAAAATAAAAAGAGAGCTGTTAGGCCTATCACCTTTTAGTTCTCCCGACTTGTCAGTCAGCTAAGTTTAAAGTAAAAGAGTAAAGTAGGCCTACATCGTTTTCGTGATATTAATGAATCTGGAACATTATAAACAGAATGTTCTCATTACTCCGAATTGTTAGCTGCTCTTGATAAACTCCCAGTAACCGAGTTCATCAAAAAAGAGACAGTATCGCCCTTAGAGCCAATTTTAAAGTTGAATCACTGCATGAGAAACTGTGTCCCTTCCTTTTATCTAAGTACATTTCTAAGTGAGTACATGTATGTGTATCACACTATCTTATTGTCATAATCTTTCAGCATGTTATTTCCCTAGTTAATGTTATTTTTGGTCTTTCTGAAAACATAGGTGCCCGTACACCAGCGGAGGGGACACATGACGGCATTGTAGACTCTTTAGGATTTCTATTGGTTTAAACATACTTTATTTGGAAACACAATTGGCCAACAGGCTCACCAGCCCATATTAAGGCCTCTTGTACATTTACAACAGGACAAAATAAAACAGATAAATTGTGAACACCAATACACAGAGTGATAACATACCGAACCAACAATAAGGAAGGATGGAAGTAAGGGGAACGGAAGTGATGTGTGAACATTGTGTAAATAACAATACTTATACTATTTACTGACTTAAATCCAAGTTATATTTTGAATCTTCCAGAAAGTTAAAGATACTTGTGAACGGCCTTGAATATCTCCTCGTTTTGTCTTTTAGTATTTCTTCTTTCTTCGATTCGATTCCAAATAAAACAGTGTCCAGGTTAAAAATACCAAATATGATTATTTTACAATATAGTTCGTTTCTTAGTATAACATATTTATTACATTAAAAGCAAAAAGTGATTTTTACTAATGGGGCAATCTTTGCGAAACCGTGGTCCGTAGGGCGCTCCCTATAATATTGCTCCAGCCTTCTGATATTTTGCACTAAATATTTGAAATTTTGATTAATGGTATCACTTGCATGTGCTTGATTTCCTTACAGTTTGATGTATGATTTACATGTATGCATATTATATTCTGTATTGCATATTCTTTCGAATTAAATGTATTGTATTTAGCCTTTGATCTATGGTTTTACCTGTGAGTTGGATTTCCTTTAAGTTTGATGTATGATTTACATGTGCATATATTTATTAATCATTATTTTGTTCTTCATATTTTTTGATGTATATATTATATGTGTTTCATTTTTCTCGACATATAGAGATTTTAAATTAAATTTATTATCGTTAATATTTATGTTCATTTAGTTTTCATATTCAAGTAATAACTTCCCTGTGCTTTAACAGTTCGCCCTGACGTAGGTTCATATCAGGCCTCGTATCTATGTCACGCATACATGTACGTAAAGCTGAGTTCCGTCCAATTTAATGAGAGCTTATTCTCCGGTGTATATATCTGCGTTAGCCGGGCATGAGCTGGCTCACGGTCTTCTTGTCTTTTGTTATTGTATTCCTCCCTGTAAGTACGGAGATGGGATAGGAGGCCGTGAACACATCTGAAATGTAAAATGTCTTCAGTGCCGAACCCTACTTTGAATGCTGTGAACAAGATAATTAAAATTAGATTTTCTCATTTTGATCATTTAGATTCCAATGAGGCAGGGGGCTTACAAGAGCAGTGGCCCTTAATGGAGAGGATACGGTACTAAGATATATTCGTCTCCTTTTATATATTTATACAGGAACCGCATGAAATGACTTATTTTCCTTATTAATCATCTGCTTAAAGTGCTTTACATAAAAATGATACTAAGTGAGTCAAAGAAAATTGTGCACACCATATGTTTGGGAAGCTTGTGTACCGGAAACAACCGTAAGTTTAGTAGCTCATTGCTTGCTTACCATTCTTAATATATGTTTCACCCCCATGACCCACCCCTTGAAAACTAAAGTCACGGAGCCCAGCATGCTTAAACAATCAAGCGATGCAGATATCACTGAGGCCGTGGGTAACGAATGAAGCTGGCCCCAGAGACCTTAACCGGCTGAAAATACCACACGCGTTTTATTCTCGTCAAAATAATTTTGTTCATTGCTCTAATTACGACGACAAAATTAAGAAATTTACCAAGTTTTTAGACTTTCACTTGTCACTCAAGAAAGCCAGGTCATATGAAAGAGCAATACGTTCCATATGTTACGCAAAACATTTAGCTGGATTTGTGCGATTTTTTCCGACTCGGCTATGTTTCTTTCTAGCCGTCATATTCAAGTCAGCATAATTAAGGATGAAAGAAAAGTCCACCGTCACTTTGTGTAGAATGAATAAACTCGGTGAATGCTCTGGTTCCAGAGCTTACGCGATGGCTGATGCAGCCAGGTTTTTCTTCTAGGAGCACAGGTCAGAATTGAAATTGAAACAGTTTTTGTTGACACGAGAAGCACAACACAGTGTATGTAGACATCTATCGGAACAAATACTGTATAAGTCGAAATATTCTCGAGGTTTTTAATTTCCCGAATTTTCCCAAATTGAACCCCTCGGGAAAATTAATTCCGGGAAATTATTGGCGATCGTTCTTGCCTTCAGACTGTTACAGGCAGTTGTGAGTTAGGGCATCCTGACGCTGCATGTGTAAACAACCACGCAGCAAAATGTGACCACGTGGCCTAAATATAGGGAAGAAAAATGTCTAAAATGCTTTGCAGGGCCGTATTTCCATAAATACGAGCATAATTAGTGAGTTCTGCCCGCTGCTCTGAGGCAAATTTGTTGAAACTTTCTCGACCCCTTTTTGGCTCTTTGACCCACTTGCCGATTTAGTTGCTGCCATTGCACCTTTTCCTTCTGGCGTATGTTGTTGTGGCTCATTTTGTTTAAAATTCTTCAACATATTTACTGCTGTCGTATAAGCTAGCACTTGTGTCCCAGTCGGTCAGTTCCTTACATCTACCGAAGCGAGGTGCTTCTGCACAATCACTGGGAAGCACGTGACATGAAATGTTCACTTAGAACCAATTCGGAAAATTTTCCACTCGGAAATATTTCCACTTATACAGTACTCAAATCTCCAGCTTGGAGTTTGCCTATCAAATGGATAATTAGCCAGCAAATAACTTCTGTAGCCTCTGATACATTCCTTTCCTTGATTTATTATTTTGTGAAAATTATTATTTGTTTGCACCAAATTTTTTGTGTCAATCTTATATTTTCACATACAAACACATGCCGGTAGGTTATACACTAAGACAGATTGCGATCAAAGTTAAAAAAGTGGCCCACAATATCCACTCAATTAGTTTTAGAAGTCAAGTTTATCAATATTAATTATTTTCTAATGAGGGTAAAAGTAGCCCCAAAATGGTATCGATATGGCATTCGTGCTGTCGTAACTAAATTATGTTCAAAATAAATGCATGCTGGCATGACATATAAAGATAGAAAACATCAATATTACTTCCATACTAGCACTAGAACTGGCCAAATTGTGTTCAACACAAAGTGCGTGCTGTCATAGGTAGGAAAGGTCGAACAAAATAATTGTGAAATGAAAATTTACCTCTCTGTTACTTTGTTTTAGGGTACGGGGAGGTATGAAATTAGAAAAAATGGAATTGAGTGTCTTTTTGCTGTCATCGTCTGTTTTCAGCATTCAGCCAATATTCAAACACACTTACTTTTAATGGAAGTTCTGTGCCATTTTCAATCTAGAAAAGTAGGCCCATCAAAATAGTCATATGGCGATTTTTGCAACATGCTTTGCATAAAGTCACTTCTCTTGTGACATAATTACCACAGTTGCATGTTGCATGGTCTTTAATTCGCTTATTACTGTGTATTAGTACATCAAATAAGACTAACTGTTTACTTTTCCGGAGGTTTAATAGGTAGGTAATATTTGCCCACAAATTGACTTATAGGCTACCCGCCTGATTAATATTTCAGTCGCTCATTATTTTCAACTCACGGTAGCTCTAATTATCTAACTAAATACACATGAAGTACGGAACTTACGAGGCAGGAGATTCATTTTATTGCTGTTTGATACAAGGGTTACGAGTACATTACATTGATTTTTGAGGCTGTGTAATAATGTAAAATGACTATGGAAATATATTTAGTTAAGTATAATTTATTCTTGATTTGTGTTTGAACAGTACCATACAATAATAATAAAGGCTCCCTTGTCCACATGGTGTATTTGTGGTTCATGCAGCATTATACCCTGTACATACTTCATTTCTCGTGAGTACTTATATTCCATATACAGTGAAACCTCATTATAACGACACTCAGATATCCGACATATTCAATATAATGACATAAATTTTCATGGGAAAAAGTTTATTTTCTTTGTTATTTGATTCACTTATCTGACATATTCAGTTATCTGACACATTTCATTGGAAACAGATGGTGTCATTATAATGAGTTTTCACTGTACTTATATTTGCATCGTGTCATATGATTAACATTCTCTGGGACGCAAACCTGTGAAAAACATCGAGCGTCTATCCTACAATTTTATGAAGAACGATCAGGCTCTCTTTTTCAGACTCAGTTTTGGTCCTGATTACTATTATTGTCATTCTCACCTCATGTTCTTGTTATCCTATTCATACCTTATTGTTTCTAGATGTTCTGACCTTGAATGTCAAGATTACGAGTGCATTTGGATTGAAAATCTACTGTGCGTGGTAAAGTTTAAGTCGGAAATTATCATCGGCCTCCGATTCAACCCGCCGAGATCCGTGATTCCTTTCTCAGATCCTGATCCAATTATATCTCTTAGCCATTGAGATCAACAGTCACATATCGAAAATCACTGGTAATCTTAATAACAACTCTTTCGTTTCATCTCCTGTCATGCTGACAGTAACTTGATTTATCTTGTTTCAACCTTGTATCACAGCAGAATATCTTTCAATTAAAATCCCACCAGAATAAACGAACATTTATAACTATAACTTATTAGATCTTATTATTACTGACTCTCCTCGCCTGATTGTCGACTCTGCAACTATTCCTCCTGTGTAAAATTCTGTCCATAGTGTAGTTTTCGGGGCGCGCATTCTCTCTTTTATCCCTGGACAAGGATACACCTTTCAAAGGATCGGCATGGGACTTCAAAACAACCTAATTTTCGTGATCTCAATGCTGCCGTACAATTAGCTCCTCGGGACACAGCTCATGAAGTTTTTTTATTCTGGTGATGATGTTGTGCCATACTGGTGAGGCTTATTCCTTTCTACAGTTAAGGACTTTATCCCCTGTAAGAAAATCATGATTCGTCCTAGGGACAAGCCCTGGGTAACTTTAGCAATTAAAAAAGAAATATTCGCCATCGCAACCGTGCATGGAAATGTTTTAAGCGCGTATCCAAGAAGCCTATATGCAGGTTGTAGGCTTTGTGGTGCGTCTAACAAATCTGCGTCCCTATATTTACGATGTCTACATTAAAATCGAAAAGCGATTTCAATCCTACAAAAAGGTACCACCATAAAGTGGTTGACTTGGTTAGGAACTCTATCCACTCTTATTTTTTGTAATTTGCGTCATCAACTAGACGAAATCAACGTGTCATTTTTTGTACCTTTTCTATTACTTTTCCCAATGATAAGGCACATCAGAGAACTGTTTGGGACTTTAAGCGAGCAAATACTCTGGAACTAAACGAAGCCTTACAGCAAGCACCTTGGGAGGTTGGTTTCAGTTTGTTTGATACTCTCGAAGAAAAAGTTGACTATTGGATAAACTTACTTGTAGAAACCGCAAAGGAATTCATTCCATGCAAAACTGTTCCTATTCGTCCTAAAGACAAACCTTGGGTCACAGCAAATAACAAACTCCTCATCAGAAAACGAAACCGTGCATGGAAAAGGTATTGGAAATCAGCACAAAAATATAATGGTAATCTTTCTCCACACACTGAACGCCCTTTTCAACTTTATAAACGTTTTCGGAATATCTCTGTTACAGCAAAGAAAAAATAAATTCAATATTATTTTTGAAACTTAAAAGCGGAATAAGGCAGCAAAGAAATCAATGTAAAGAAATGGTAAAGTCTTTCTAAATCTATTCTCGGTTGCAAGCTCCATTCGAGCATACCACCTCTTGTTGAAAATGATACAATTATATCTAACAACACAGGGAAGGCTGAAATTTTCAATCAATACTGTGCAAACCAGTGTTAAATCCCAGAGGACGACAATGCAACCCCTCTTCCTACTTTCCGGTACCGCACTGACTTAAGGCTTGATCAATTCGAAACGAATGAAGACGACGTTTTCAAAATTCTGTCCTCTTTGAGAGTTAGTTCCGCAACTGATCCTGACGGAATTAGTAATCTCCTACTTAAAATCACTGCTAGAAGTACATGTAAACCTCTTTGTCGTTTGTTCCAGTTGTCTATATTATCAGGTGAATTCCTGAGCCAGTGGAAGAAATCAAATACTTGCCCAGTTTTCACAAAATCAGATATGCAACTAAAGTCAAATTATCTTCCTATCTCCTTCCTATGTGATGTATCTTAAGTTTTTGAGAGACTCCTATAAAAATGTACTATACGAGTACTTAATGGGAAATAATATATCGATCGATCGAAACTCTGGTTTCGTTTCTAATGATTGTACCATTAACCAATTCGTAAGTATTGTACACAAAATACATAATGGTCTTGAACTCCAAAAAGATGCAAGGATGGTCTTCTTAGACATCTCCAAAGCATTTGACCGGGTATGCCACCAGGGCCTCTTGTTCAAGCTAAGTCAACTAGGCATAAACCCCCTCGTCCTCAAATGGGTCGAAAGTTACCTAAGTAATCGTCAACAGAGAACTGCTATACACGATCAGTCATCTTCATGGTTACCTGTTGAGGCTGGGGTCCCTCCGGGCTCCATTCTCGGCCCCCTTTTGTTCCTTGTTTATATTAATGACATTGTTGATGATATTACATGTGACATTAGATTTTTTGCCAATGATACAAGCTTTCTCGAAATAATTAATGACCCCGAGGCATCAGGCACTCATAAGAATATTAATCTTGGGCATCTCCAAAATTGGGGCAGACTTTGGCGTGTCTCGTTTAATGCTCTAAAATCCCTATCCCTTCTGTTCACTTGTAAACAGATAAAAGTAAATCACCCAACACTATATCTCCGAAACTTTGCAATACCTGAGACCACAAACCATACTTACCTAGGCATAAAACCATCTCATAACTTAAAATGGCACTCTCATTTTAACAGCATTGTTACAAAAGCTAGCAAACGCCTTGCACTCCTTAAGCGACTTAAGTTTAAACTCTCCAGAAAAACTCTTGAAAATTGTATCTTATTATGGTTCGCCCCATCTTGGAGTATGAATGTGTTCTTTTCGATAAGTGCACGCAAGAACTGTCTGTCTTTTTTATTCTGAAATGACAAATGAACGTGGGGCACCTTTTTTAAGTCGACAAATCAGCAGAGCAAAATTGGGCCTCCAGACAATTTTGAATACACCACAATTACACTAGAGTCGCCAGGCTTTGGGCACGTTACGTCAGTAGTCGTAGGCAATGATTGTATGTCTCCAAAATGCGTCAATAACACTTAGAATCGATTTAAGGTTCTACCTTAGGCACGCAATACCACGGATTTGATAGAAATATATGGGATACCGTACCATCTTTCTGCAAGAGATCAATACTTAATGCATTCTTGTATCGAGAGAAATAACAAAGAAGGAAATAGCCCAGAGTATGGCAGCACTTTCATAATCGTAACAGCAAAAAAGTTCAGTTTAATCCTACAGTAGATCACTAAACTAATATTTCAAATTGTGGAAAGCAAAAAAAGTCTCATTGCATGTCACTAGAACACAAGTCAGGAAATTATACCCATACAAGTCTTGCCTGCAAAGAAATGCGTGTGACGTGCCCCATGTCCCATATATAAAGTGCAGAACACAAGGGTGTCTTGCTTTCAAAGAAATGCGTGTGACATGCCCCATGTCCCATATATAAAGTGCAGAACACAAGGGTGTCTTGCCTTCAAAGAAATGCGTGTGACATGCCCCATGTCCCATATATAAAGTGCAGAACACAAGGGTGTCTTGCTTTCAAAGAAATGCGTGTGACATGCCCCATGTCCCATATATAAAGTGCAGAACACAAGGGTGTCTTGCCTTCAAAGAAATGCGTGTGACATGCTCCATGTCCAATATATAAAGTGCAGAACACAAGGGTGTCTTGCCTTCAAAGAAATGCGTGTGACATGCTCCATGTCCCATATATAAAGTGCAGAACACAAGGGTGATGCTTACAAGTCCTAAATCATGCTAACAGTGGGTACACATACTAATATTTCATGTGTATTTGGATTTAGTGATCTTAAAAACGTTTTCTTCATATTATATCTTCCGTGCACACGTCAAGTCAGACTCCCACCCCCACCCCCCGAAAAAGGTTAAGAAAGCTTAATAATTGTAAAATCGCCCCAAAAGAGTATACAATTTCTTGCACTCTTTACTCAATTTATTTGATTTGATTTTATCACAAGACTTATTCTTATATGCAGGTAAGGTACCACTCCCAATATTATTATAGAGATAGTTGAACGTGCTTCTATAAAATTACGCGCTCTCCGATATATTACAAAATAACTGGTACCCACGCTAAATATGACCGTGTCAGAAAGAGTGCAGTTCTTCAAATTGAACGTGTCTGTTCCAATAATGTTCCAGCGAAAACTGTGTTTTATCACACCCTGTTTTTTCATGTATACTGGTCTAGACAAAAGTGAAAAAAAGTTTTAAAAATCCATTTTAAGACAAAAAAGAGAAAATAATCCAGGCTGCCCCACATTCATGTGGTTTCGTGTAAGATGAGCAATAAGCTTAAGTTACTTAATGTACCTGAACTCAGTAGATAGACACAGTCTTCTTACGGCTTTCATTTATATTCAACAAAAAGAACTTTTTCCTTTGATGGACCAAAGGAATCTATGAGGCTCACCTAGCTTTATCTGATAGTGGGCATTTGGTCCACATTATACAGCGTCGTGAAACCCAGTAGAACATTAACGTCTATGCTTTGGTGCTATTGTAGCAATATGACGCTCTATGTTTTTTACCTCGATTGTAGCTTTCTTTGCAAACATGGTTTTCTTTACTGACAAGTAACATATGCTTGTGGCAGTTTTTCTTCGTGTGGCTTTCCCGAGTCAACATTCAATCTGTGGGAATGTGGTCTCCCATTGGGTGCCGTATATGGCCTCAAGTTGACAAAGATGGCAAGGAGTCTTAATTCTGTCTTCTTTGTCCACCTGGTGCACGACCCGGGTACGTTTTTTTCAGAAAGCTGCATGTTGGAGGGGTTATCTGCTTGCAATCCAAGCTGAAAGTAAATGTAAATGAATATCAATAGCGAAAAAACAGGGCCACCTGGCATCACTATAGACACAGAATGTAAAGGCACAAATTGTGTGTAATCATACCCAGAGTTGGTTCTGCTTTGATCATTAAAAAAGAGTTAGTTATTTTAGTTTTGGTGACCCTACAAGCCCATGTAGCCTCAGGAGCCGCTACCTGGGAGTAACGCTGGCAAGTACTGCATTCAAATTTAAGCATTGATAGCATATCATCTGTCCAACCCGATATATTTGTTGCAGAACATTATGAAAAATAGACCATTGTTTCACGGATTTTCCCGAAAGGTGCTTGGCTGAGGGATTATAAGTAAAATGTACTGTTTAAATCAAATACCGACCTTATCCTGACCACCCAGTATATTGGGGCATATTATGGCAATTTTAGGCTTAAAACATTGTTTAAATCCAATACCACCCCAATCCAGACTAATAGTAAATTCGCCGACACAATCCACACCAAGACACATATTCATTTGCATTACAGATCAATTGCACAAGGTCATCGTTCAGTGATGGGAAATATGGAAGAGATCATAACTTTTGTAATGTACATGTGTCTGTGGTAGGGCATTATTAGGAACAGAGCGTCAACTGTCAACACCTCAGCATTACTGCTGCAATGTAATGCAGCGATACCACATAACATACATTACAGCAGGAAGATTTTGCTTGTTTTGTTTTGTTTAAATTTTCTGTGTTGTGTTACAGAAGCCTATTCAACCAGTATCAACCTCTGAATTTTGACAATAACCGTTGATACCCATCAGATCCATGAAACCCACAGAATCTGACAATACTCTGTTCATCACTTCATTGAATGTGTATTTTCATTATTTGTGTTCCTGAATTCAAATAGTCTGTGAATTTTAACCGTTTATCAAAATTTGGACAAAAGTAAATTGTTTTTTCAATGTATCACATCAGATCTTTGGATTGTGTTGTAGGACTATTTATGAAGTTGCTCTTCTAAGTGTAAGTGGATTAATTTAAATCACAAATGGCCACTGCCTGTCACAATTCAGGAACGAATTGGATAAAATTGTCTAATTTGAGCAGCTTTTAATTTATTTTCTTCTGCTTTAGTCTGTGGCTGATGCATATACTGTAGTTCTAGAAATTTTCGCGCTCGATTTAATTTCGCACTTTTCGCGCTACCACCCAAAGCGCGAAATTAAAATGTGCGAAAATAAATTCATTGTATTACACTAAATTGAAGGGCATTGGATTGCGCGAAATTAAAATGCGCAAAATTAAAATGCGCGAAAATTTTGGTAATTTAAGAAAAATTGAGTTTGCGCGAAATTAAACAAGCGAAAATTTCTAGAACTACAGTATACAAATAATATGCATTTGTGAATTTTCCGTGTCTTTAGGAAAATCGAGTTTTGGAAACTACTGTGTTATGGTGCCCAATGTGGAGGTTCAAATCCCACAGCAGGCTGTGAAAAAAAATCATGATGTGCACACTTCAGCTACCAAGCCAATAGATTTTTTTACCCTATTTATCTTTTCCCTACCCAAGTCCGAAATTGTTTGAAGCCAACTGCTGATCACTGCACACACACACTCAGCCAGCTTGTTTGTCACTTTCCCTTAATATCTTAATTACTACAACAGCTGCGCGTACCCACCTTTCTTTGCTTCATGGTACAAAAAAGTGCACAAGTTCACTTTCTGTCTGCCAATCTTTATGATCAATGTGTCAATTCAATAAAGCATTTTTTCAAAATTAACATGATAACCACACTTTTGTTTGAATTTGAAAGAGAAAAGTTAATGGATGAAGCAAGACAGAGCCACTAATCGATTGACTAATGTGCTATCTTACTGATTACATAACAGCAATTAGGATGAATTACTGGATGCTGTTTGAAGTCCAGGTTAAGTCAGACTCCTGCAGCTACGACAAGCAAGGAAAAATGAGGATGAAAACCACCCTGCCAAATGGCTCTAAGCCAGGCATTTTTAGCTGAAGTGTACACAGCATGTAATGTATATTTTTAGTACTCCATACCACGACTTACAAATACTAGCAGTATCCCTAACATTATTACTATATCATGCACTTACAATCAAACATACTACTTCCTGTGCATACCCATGTGAGAGATATTTTTTCTGGAATGCAGTTTTGTTATTATTATTATTATTATTATTATTATTATTATTATTATTATTATTATTATTATTATTATTATTATCATTATCATTATTATTATTATCATTATTATTATTATTATTATTATTATTATTGTTGTTATTATTATTGTTGTTATTATTATTGTTGTTATCATTATTATTATTATCATTATTATTATTATTATTATTATTATTATTATTAATATAATTATGTGTTGAAACATCAATCCCTTTGCTTGGGTTCAGGCAAAGATTCACGCTTTTGTTTTTTGACTGGGTCTCTAGGAGTTAGTCCAGCCATTTGTACCAGAGCAGGTTGAAATTATAACAAGCACTTGAATACTGGGGATACTTTCAATCAATTATTGAAACTTTATTTTTCAGGAATGCATTCAACCTTAATTACCAGTCATGGAAATCTTCATAGAGTACCCTTTCCATTAACAATTTTGTTGAAAGTATAGACTCTCAGCTGTCTGGTCAAATAATGGATATCCACTAGTGTACTTTGTGAAGTAGCCTGTTACCACTAATTATATGTGATATTTATTTGTTCCCTGAACCTGATACAGAAAAATGGCTAACCAAGTTAATTTCAACTTTCTCTGTAAAAGCACTTACCCAGAAATTCACCTCTGGTGTTCTTGTTAATTTTGCTGATCGTTTGCACGACACATATGGTCAGTCTTCTGCTGATTCTCTCATTTGAAATCAACGGACATTTTTCAGTATTTTCGCCACAACAAAGTTTTCTGATACGGTAGATTTGTGCACTGCTTACAAAATCATTTCCCCAGACTCTGTGGCATCAAACGTTCGCAGGACTCCAGTTCATTATACATACATACATATATATATATATATATATATATATATATATATATATATATATATATATATATATATATATATATATATATATATATATATATATATATATATATATATATATGTATATATATATACATATACATATATATATATATAAGCGACCAAAGAGCAGGTTCATGAGTACCAAAGGGTGATAGATTTGATTTTCTGGAATAACTGTTCCCTTTCATGCTTTCAATTTTCATGATTATTATTATGAAAAGCATCGTAATGAATTACAAAGTTTTTACGATCAAGTTGCGGATGCTTGTATGAAAGCGGATGAAGTCACGCTATCTCGTTCAACAAGTTCAAAACAGAAGGTGATACCTGGTTGGAATGAACTAGTAGAAGAGCATCGAAAACGCTCAATTTTCTGGCAGTCTGTTTGGAAAGACAATAATTCACCTCGGCATGGGCTAATAGCCGATATTCGCCGTCAGACTAGAGCCAGGTATCACCTTGACGTTAAACATGCTAAACAAAACAGGTATGTCATTGTGGCTAACAAAATGGGCGAGACGATTGTCTCTAACAATAACAGATATTTTTTGGAAAGAAGTTATTAAAGAAGGTTCGTGGTAATTCATCTTTAACACCAAACAATATTGATGGTGCTGTTTCAAAAAAGAGCATTTTTGAGTTGTTTGCAAGAAGTATAAAGATCTTGTAGAATTCTGTTCCACGACAACGAGCTTGAAATGGACAAACTCTTACATGAAACGGAAATAAATATTAACACATGTTGTAAAGATACACATTGTTACAACCACTTTGACATAGCTTTACAAGACATTAAACAGGCTGTTAATATGCTGAAATATGGTAAGGCTGATGGTTATATTGGTCAGTATGCAGACCATACAAAGTATGGTACTAATAAACTCTTTTTGCACCTAGGTCTTTTGTCCAGTAGTATGGTACGTCATGATTTCTCTCCATAGGGGTTAGGCATATCTATTATTATTCCTATTCCTAAAAATAAGAGTAAAACAATTGATACTTCGGATAACTATACAGGAATAGCACTTAGTAGTGCGATCGGGAAAATGCTAGAATGGGTGATTCTTAACCAGAACTTTGACATACTGAAGATCACAGACTTGCAGTTTGCATACAAAAATCACCACTCCACAGTTCAATGTATCTTTGTAATTAATGAAGTGCAACAGTATTATGCCAATGCTGGTGGCAATGCATATGCTATGTTGCTTGATGCAACAAAGGCTTTTGATCGTGTTGAGTATACCAAACTTTTCAGACTACTTATCAAAAAAGGTTTATGTCCAACAATAGTACGATTCTTAGCTCTATTCTACACATCACAAACCGTCAGAGTGCGTTGGTCTGATTACATTAGTCACCCATTCCTTGTCAGTAACGGAGTGAAACAAGGCGGAGATCGTTTGCCTATTTTATTTGTATTATATTATGATGAACTACTTAGACGGTTGAAGATGTAGGGTGATGGATGCTATGTAGAGGATAAGTTTATGGGTGCTTTACGCTATGATGATGATTAACATTATTGGTTCCTACAGAGTTAGCATTAGGAAAATGACGGACATTTGCAGAGCATTGAGTGAACAGTATAAGGCTGTCTTCAACTGTGACAAAAGTAAATTATAAAGTTCCGGTACGTCGGCGTTTCGTGAAAATGTTTGTCACAATTGAGAGAGTATTGAGTGTGCTCTGACCAATGTTCATCTCGGTTCCACAAATGGTATTCATGTTGTGAAAAATCAAATGGATCATGCTTTTGCGGAATTGTATGGCAGATGTAACTTGATGCTTACTCAGTTTGGCAATGCTTTTTCGGATATCAAATACAAATTATTCAAATCCTTTTGCATGCCACTCTATGATAGTGCTCTATGGGATTTTTCACCCTGATACATCTTGGCCTTTTATACTGCATGTAGAAAATGTATTCGCCATCTCTTCAACATTCCTTTTAATACCCATTGTATCTTGTTAAGCCTAATATGTGAGGACATATCTGTCGAATCTCAATTGCATTTCAGATTTCTCAAATTTTTTAGATGTATATTGAGCTCTAATAAATGTGTTCAAATGTGTAGTAAGTTACCCCTACAAGGAAGTTGATCGTATTTACAACTCTCTTACATCAATATGCAGTATGTATAGTCTACTGAAATATGATATCAGCAATTGCAGCATAATTGACATTATCGACAAAATTCAATCTGCACAAATGAAATTGCTCACTGATTACACTGACTCTGCTAGTGCTATTGCTGAGTTAATTTATGTCAGGGATCGGAGACAATTCTCTTTTTTCTCTTTCAGTGAGTTGCAGGACATTGTGGTGACACTGTGCATTTAATAACTAGGTTCTGTTTTGTTTTTATTCTTTATGTCATTGTACTTTGTTCGAATATATATATATATATATATATATATATATATATATATATATATATATATATATATATATATATATATATATATATATATATATATATATATATATATATATATATATATATAAATTTATTCATACAGTAAAACGTTTTGAGCTGCCGGCAGAAAGTCTTGCTCCAAAACTCTGGGGGTAACCAGTGGAACCACTTGCAGGTACCACTTTTCAAAGTGTAATAAACATTATAATTCTGACACCATAACCAGTTAAGGGCCTATGGGGGCCACAGGTAGTTACAAGAAGCACACCGAGAAACTAACATCAAACTTGCTAACAGTGTTCTCTGCAGGTGTCCCTTGTACAAGTTGTACCTGAGGAGGGCCACGCGGAGGGGGCCACCAGAGGAGAAGGTGCAAAACCTTCTGGCGGCACTGTAATAGTTTATGCCTTGCATGCTATGAGGTCTTTAAGTTGTCATGAATGATTTTATTGGCAGACATAATGGGCATTTCAACTTCCATCTGCAGAATATCAGTAATTGGCCCAGAGAGACTGTTGTCACTGTATCTGAAGAATCAGCTTCCATGATGAACATGTCCGTGTCATTAGGATAAACCTTGACCCCTTCAGATGCAAGACAAGATAAACCATGCCTCCTTCACAAGTAAGAGATGACTTCAATGCATACAAATGCTTACAGACAAGCAATCATGCACTCAAATGATTTCCTGGACCCTTGAAGCTGTGTGAATGTGCTCATGCTTGTAGAGAATCCATATGCAGGATAGGAATAAGATAATAAGAACTTGGTCCCCCCAAAGGATGAACATTATGTATCATTTTGAGGGTAACCCAGCCCTCCATCATCTTGCATTTTTCTGTGTCATGTTTCATACCCTCCCGAGGTACTTGCTGACCTCAGACAGCAACTTTTGATCTCTATAAAGTACAATTCTCTGTGAAAGGTTTATTCCAGCTTTGCTTGAACAAATAAGGACCTCATCATCTCCCTGCCAGCTCCATATATATTGCCACGAAAGTCATTTCACCATCAAGGAACATTATAAGTGCACACAATTGGTAATAATGTTATATTGTTTCCTTAAATTGCAAAATGTGTTTGCTACATTTGACAGTTCATGCAGTTTTCAGTCCATCAACCTCGTTAAACTTGATTTGCCAAGGGGATACCCTAGGAGGGGACTTAACCCTTTCCCCTTGATTTGACACTTGATTTTCCTTTCCTTGGCATGAGTTGGGCACTTAGTGCACTTAGCAGTGTCAAATGCAGCAAACACATTTTGGAAAGTTGGTGACCTGGAGTATGTAATCTTGACAGGTCTCATCTACAATTCTCAGTCAAAATTGTTTTTCATCACTGTTAAAATTAGTTGAAAACACTGAAGCAGACAACATTTGACCACCACCCAGTTTTGGCCAGTTTTAGGGGGAAGGGGTTCAATGATTATAGCACAAAAAATGGTGCTAACAACCAAGTGCCTGGTATTTATTAGAACTAATTCTTGCATTTATTTGGGGACATCATATCAACAGGCCTGTTTGCCAGGGTGGTCGTTCAGGCATAACCGCAACTGGTAAACCATAACCATGTGCTTGATTAGAGCAACAAGCCCCAGAATCATGGCACATAACACCACACCAGGGAAGTCCCAGCCATGTCCAGTAGCCAATTTAGCACATATTCTGGCTTTTTGCTAATAGCTCTATGGAACAGTGTCACTTATTACAGTGGGCTATAATGGAGGGATAGCAATTAAGGTCAGCATTGTTGGTTATGTGACTTGCGTTACCATTTTACACTTGTATTGAGACCAGCTCAACACGTTTCTTTGGAAATGGTTGGCACAAGGTGGCAAACACATGCCAGGGAAAGTTGTTGACCTGAACCATGTTATCATTTTAGGTCTCATCTACTTTTCTCAGTAAACATTGCTTTTGGGCACTGGTGAAGTTAGTTGAAAACGCTATAGCAAACAACATTCTATCACCAGCCAGTTTTGGCTCATTTAAAGGTGAAAGGGCTAATATCCTAAAAATCAGAGGACGCTGACCTTATTCCTGTTTTTGATGCATGTCGTAATCAAGACACCCCAAATCTTTAATTGAGTGTAGTATTTACATATTTCAGCAGTTTTATAGTCATCAGTGCATAGAAGAGGAAATACATCCTTTCTTGTCATATCATTCAACTTTCCATGATGCATAAAATGTCAGATCGCAAAATTCTTTTCACAAACAGTATCCATTGGCACTGGCAGTGGTGTTGTTTCATCATGATACCTTCATCCAACTGCTTTTGATGTTTCTTTCCTCTTCAACAAAGGCAGGTGTCTGCGTATTTCACTGGCTTCACATCCCCAGTGTGTATAAGGCACAACAATTTAGACAGATGCCAGTTTCTCAGGATAATGAGAGACAAGGCTTTTTGTCTCATTTAACAATGAGGCAAGGATATTTTGTGGGTCATTTGCAGACCAGGTGACGCTATCTTTAAAATGTCTCTGTAAATTGATGTGTTGGTTAGTACTATTTCAATATCAGTTCTTTTGGAATAAGCTGGAGTATAGCCTACCAGAATATCCTGATACATGAAGTCTTCTAATCTGGGCTTGACTATCCCAAATCATTAACCCTTGTAAATCATTCACTGTGAGCAGTAAGCAGCAAGCTTTACTAATGTATATTAAAAAGATATAAACTTAAAAGCGGTACACTGCATATTGGTGTATCTCATTATTTTCCAATATTCGATATGTCTTTTTTTGCTCAACCCAACAGAAGCAAGCTAAAGATAACAGAAAGATTTATCAACCAGAATTCTAAAGACTAATTAAAACAATAACTATCATACATTAGCTGGATGATGTCTACTGACAACGTAATGCTCAAAATGCATTTACACACTTTTATGGCAAAGAACCCAATGCACATGAAACATGTATCTTAAAAGTTACCTGCAATGTATCTAGCAAGAGAAATAAATTTTGCACTACAGATGCTGTACATATCACCAAACAGAAAAAATCAACTGTATCAGATTGGAAACAAAAAATGTACAACAAAGCAACTGTATATAGCCTATAGAAATATCTCATCTGTTACGAATATTCAGATAATAATAATTTTTCTAATTTATTTGCAGAAAGTCTAAATAGCTTGAAAAAGTCATGCATAATCATCAATTAGCCAATAAACAAAAACAAACAAAAAGTAATAATGATAAATTTATAGCAGACAAATGTATTCACCCTTTGTAAATGTTGGACCGATAAGTTTCACAACAGCATTACACGTCTATTAAATGTTTGATATGAAACTACTCCAAGTCATTCTTGTCAAACCCAGTACCACAAGGTATAATCATAACAACCAAAAAGACACTAAAAATGCAGCCTGGGCTTTGATTAGATAGGAGCTGACATTATTGAGTATCTCTGTGATGAAATAAAAGGACCTCTTACACACATCTTTAATTTTTTTCAGAACAGGAATAGTACTTATTGAATTGAAAACTTCTAAAACAACAACTGTATACAAATGGAATGGCCCTTCAGCATTTACCAACTACAGCACAATATTTATATTGCCTGTCTTGCAAAGATCATGGAGAAACTACTGTACACCAGACTCCACACCTTTGTCAACAAACATAAGATCCCACATGAGTTACAATGGTCTGAAATGGCCTTAGCAGATGATTAGATAAGATAACCAATGCCCGTGAGAAAGACAAATTTTCAATTGGTATTTTCTTAGATCTATCAAAAGCTTTTGATACCATTAGTCACGGAATATGACGCAAACAGTTAGAATTAGCTTATTGAATTAGTGGCACAGCGCTTCATTCGTTTGAAAGTTATCTTACAGAGGGACAACAATTTGTTTAGGTTAGAGGTATGGTATCTATTATTTCAAACAAAGTGTTGTGTACCTTAGGGATCAGTTCTGGGACCATTACTGCTCTTAGTTTATATCAATGACCTACCACAGGTGCCAGAAAGATTAAGTACGTTCTGTTTGCCGATGGCACTAACATAATGTCATCGCGTGAAAATATTAATACTCTTAAATGTAATTGTTAACACTGAAATGAAAATAGGTAGACATTTCGTTCAAGATAAACAAATTGTCTTTCAATCCCAGAAAGCCTAATTACATTATATTTCATCAACAAAACAATAAAATTCCCACAGAAGGCTAAAATATAAAAATCGATGTTGAAACTGTAGATGGAGTAACGAATACAAATATTAAGAGTTTTAATTGACGAGGGCAGGTACTGCATGCTCGACTCCGCAGATCTTCCAGGTCATTGAATGAGCACCTTTTCAGACACAATTTAATCGATTCTCCACGGTGTTCCTGTGTTTACATCAGAGAAACCACAAGGCATTATCTTCCTGAATGCAACCATTATTCTCGTGCTCGAGCAACACTTGTAAGTCAGGTACCTAACCACATCAACCTAAGCATCAATAACCTTCTACACGGCGACCCCAAACCAACCAGAGAGTGCAAACATTCATTTATTTAGAACAGTCTAGGATTTCTTTTTTTCGGACTAAGCGTTTCTAACATGTCAGTGTGTTTATGGAAAGTTCCCTCTCACATGTTGCATAAATGTGTTCTTCTGTGAAACCATTAATACCATAGGTAATCATTACTGTACATGACAATGTATATAGTGTATATTATCCACCATCTTGTTGATGAAATTGTGAAATTAATTTCATATACACGGAGAGGAGTTCATATCGGTGCTCTGCACTTTTCCTCCAATCCTTTTTTAAAAAACATGTTTAAACCAACCATAATGATGATAAAGTCAGCAGGAAAATCATATTGCAGATATATCATCTAAACCCTCGAAACTGGTTGGTATAGTTGTCAAAAAAATATTCATATATATATATATATATATATATATATATATATATATATATATATATAAACCCTTTCGTATATCTTTGTCAGATTCACTGCAACGTTATATGGGCCTCAAATTATGCAATGGACGTAAATATATTAAAAAATTTTGGAAAGAAAATCGCAAGAATCATCATATTCTCTAATCCATACGCACAATTGACACCATTGTTTGATAGGTTAGAGATATTGCAAGTTGCAAATAAACATGACTACATGAACGGTATTTTCATGTACAAATATGAAATAGATATACTTCTGGTAGTTTTTACATGGGTTGTTGACATTAACTTCTTCTGTTCATGGCTATAATACAAGATAGTTAAACTCGTATTATTTACAATTGTATCGACCAATTTGGTAAGTTTTCTCTACGTTTTCAAGATAGTAAGCTATGGAACATGTCCCCACTGGAAAGACGCTGTTCCAGCTGTCTTCATAATTTCAAAATATCTCTAACCCCCCCCCCCCCTCCCCCGGGCTATCGGTAGCAAGCAGCGGCCTACGACAGTTACATGTTTGCCTGATTGTTCTTAAAATCCTGTTAAAAAAATTGTTTAGATTGTTTGTGACATAAATGCTAATGACTTTCATTCTTTTCTGATATGCCTATATGCACATTTACTCAATGTAAAAAAAAATGCTCAAAATTGACAGTATTTTCTTGAATGTCACAAACCTGACACTTTAAGTTGATACATTGACTCAGGGTTGGCAGTGAAATAGAGCTTAATTCTTTGAGAAGCACGTGTCATCATGGAGTTTGTTTTACCTCTCTGGTGCAGGATGTACATTGTTGCAGTCCTTGTTAGGATTTCCCTTGGTTTATACAGGTGGTCCAGCTGAAACTGTTTATTTTACAATCACTGGGACCGAATATAAGGCCCCAGCTTGTTTCCACTTCAGTTAAACACTGACAGATGGTTTAACTAGGTTAAGCTGTCCAGCTAGAACGGGTACATATTGGTTCAGGGGTAAGTCAAATTGTTCTTATCTGAACCTGTACTATAAAATTTAGTAATTATGGTTTGTTTGACAGGTATTCTTCTTTCATAATGAAGCTCTGCATTTACAAGCAAAACTTCCAGATTTAGCTAATTCAGCATTTGCCACGTTCATATTTATTCATGATTATGTGGGTTGTCTTTGCTGAATATTTAGCTTACGTAAGGAGCAGCTACTCAGAGAGACATATATTGGCAAAAGGCTCCGAAACATGTTGAGTAGTTACCCGCTGAAGACCCTTTAATTTATTTGGGCTAATACAGCCCATGTCAAAATTTTACAGACGAACGTGTGCAATATTGACAATAGCTAAATTTATATTGGTTAGACAAGGACAGGTTAGCTTATGGAGATTAAAGAGTTCGGACTGCGGAATAGGGTAATGACTACGTGGAAGTGGTTTTGGACAAAAAGACACAAATACAATTATTTACTTAGTAGACAGCCAGAATAACACATCAGTCCTATTGGCAGAGTATAGTATCTCAAGTAAATATGTAAATTAGGTTGCGTGACATTTTATTGTCAATAACGCAATGTAAATGATGTACAGCATGTTATATTGCATATTTTCCTTTATTCAATCAATTATTGTCCCGTCTCAGTGTGTGCGATGCTGTAAATTCACTGGATGTGACCAAATACCCACAAAAAGAAATAATCAACAAGCTCAACCTCAAGCCTTGCAATGCTCGTCTGTAAAATTTCCTATCTAGAAATAGCCTAAGAAAATTGAAAATTCAGAAATCTGGAAGTCGCTGATGTGAAACCTGCCCAATTCTCAAAACATAATAAAACTTTTTGTCTTCTTTCACAAAGAAAGAACACCAAGTTTCGAGTTCAGACGCAGTATCATTTCTAAATTATAAATCAAGAAATGTCCTATATTTATTGTCATGTCGAAAATGTGGACTTCAGTAGGTTGGAGAGACTGGCAGAGCCCTCCATGAACGGGTTAGTGGTGACGTTCGCAAAAAGAGGGAACTCGAGATAGACATTTTTTCAGAACAGGGTCAAAATTTTAACGTTCAAAGTATTAAGTAAATTACACCATATAAAAATGAAACAGTTACTGGTTTACGAAGTAGACGACAGAGGCGGAAACTGTCTTGGCAAAAAGACCTAGGTACCACGTGGCTCTTTAGATTAAAGGATCGCTTCAAAGGGGTAGGAAATGTTTCAAAAAAGTTTTCAAAAATAGGTTGTTCGTCGCAGTTGGTGAATGCTCGGGCAAGACAAGATCGTTCACATGGTCATCGTAAAACATCCTAATAAAGTTTTACGCTCTCCAGTTTCACCTAAAATTCTAAAGGATATATTTAGTCAACCTAATGGTCTTCATCTGGTTAGGTCTGCACTTTATCAAATCCCTCTGGAACAACTTCACAGCTTGAAAGAAGATGTTACAAAATTATTCCTGAAAAATAGCTTGATAAAATGTGTACCATAAGATATATCACACCATATACTTTTTAAACCTGCAAATATTAAAAAGAAAATACCCGCCAAACAGAATTTTATAAAATTAACATATATTGATAGAGGAATTGATTATAGTAACGTTTCAAATAGTTTGCATAAGAAGAAGGAAAAATCATGTATGCCACCTTAGCTGGATACAAATGTTCCTAAACTTTCATATAAATACTCAAAGACTATCCAATCCAAGATATTTAACCATAATAACTGTTGATAACTTTGTACTGGATGATTACATCCTTGTCCATGTTGTAATTCTCCTAATGTGTTATTATGGTCATTCTATTACTGGTGATCATCCAATTATACCAGACGAAGCACTACGTCAACTCATAACTAGAGGTCCAAAAATATGGTAAAAAATGCCTGGGATAAAGACAGCAAATTATCATGAATGATGTTGAAGAATATGCAAGAAAATGGGTAAAAAATAATAAGACAACCATTTCAATATTAGACCAATGTTTCAGTGAAATGAAAGATACTGTCCTTAACAAAATCATGATATTACAAAATAAATAAATATTTAAATAAATAAATAAATAGATAAATAAATAAGTAAATAAATAAATAAATAAATAAATAAATAAATAAATAAACAAATGAATAAATAAGACATTAAATAAATAAATAAGTAAAAATTAAATAAATAGATAGATAGATAAATAGATAGATAGATAGATAGATAGATAGATAGATAGATAGATAGATAGATAGATAGATAGATAGATAGATAGATAGATAGATAGATAAATAAATAAATAAATAAATAAATAAATAAATAAATAAATAAATAAATAAATAAATAAATAAATAAATAAATAAATAAATAAATAAATAAATAAATAAATAAATAAATAAATAAATAAATAAATAAATAAATAAATAAATAAATAAATAAATAAATAAATAAAACACCCACCACATCCAATTCTTACAAAACCAGAGGTTGTAAGGTGCCTGCAAAATATGTATGAAAATTATATTTTGGCACCAGCTGATAAAGCATCAAATACTGTTATTACAAGATGTAAACAATTTTATTATGAAGTTATAATTCACGAGTTGAGCTTGTTACACAGAAATTCAACTTCAGCTATATATAACAAGATAGCTATGTCATCCGACACTATTTTAGACAAACATCTACATTTTTTGGACATTCTATATGGAATGTTCTGATGAACATGGACGTTTACCAAAAAATTTTGCAGTTCCAAAACTTTACAACAATCCGTACAATTTCCAGTTTGTTTCAGGTTCAAAATTCTGCTCAACTAAACAATTGTCTGTTTTACTGTCAAATGGTTCAATAGATACAAGAGCTTTGGCTAAGTGACTGTTATCGAATAGAAGCAGCTTCCAGACTTAAAAGGTTTTGGATTTTGCCCAACTTCGAAGTTTTGTTAGGACAATTGAACGAAATAATCATACAAACAAATTTCATCTTGGGATTTTTCTACTCCATATGCAACCAGTCCACATATAGATCTGAAACGATGTTTTAATATGCTTATACATAAAACATATCAGAAAAACAATTTTTAAAAACTGACCATTACACTGAAAGAATGCATATTTGGCAAATAATGTGGAGGATGCTCAGGATGTATTTGAATATGATGATTTTTTTTAACTGTTGAAATTTTAATAGATAACATTTATATAAAATTTGGAGATTCTATCTTAAGGCAAACAATAGGTATTCCAATGGGTAAAAATTGTGCACCATTGTCCACTAGTGTACATTTTCTTAACGCGAATATAATTGGAAAATCTAACAATGAAATACCATCATGATAAGTGTTTTAGACTGACCTTTCGATATAATGATGACGCACTGAGCATCAATAATAGATATTTCAAACAATGCATTCCATCAAAAATATACCCAAGGGATTTAGAATTAAAGTAGGCTGCAGAAAAAGACTCGGGATGTACATATGTGGATATAATGATGTTTAATGATGATGGTGATGACGATGATGAAATAAAATTTAAACTGTATGACAAAAGAGATCAGTTCCAGTTTAATATTGTTAAGTACTCTCACACGTGTATTAATATTCCTATTGGGCCTGCTTGTAGTGTGTGGGTACGGCTGATGGCGTTTGCCAGAGAATGCACTGACTTTGACATCCTAGAATTCCGCCTTTCATTTGATAAACTGGTAAAACGGGGATATTCAAAACTGAAGATGAAACAAATCATTTTTGAAATTTGTCGGTAAACGGGACTCCTTGTTACGCAAACATAAGGCGGATTTGAAACGTTACATAAATGAGGTTGTGAGCAAGTATGACTTGTACTCATCAATTTATAATGGTACATGTATGACTTGTACTCATCAATTTATAATGGTATATGTATGACTTGTACTCATCAATTTATAATGGTACATGTATGACTTGTACTCATCAATTTATAATGGTACATGTATGACTTGTACTCATCAATTTATAATGGTACATGTATGACTTGTACTCATCAATTTATAATGGTATATGTATGACTTGTACTCATCAATTTATAATGGTATATGTATGACTTGTACTCATCAATTTATAATGGTATATGTATGGGGCAAGATACCTTTAAAAGCCGACAGTGGCATGCATCAAGTCGATTTAAGTTACAGCTCACTTTTAGTTAGTATCTCTCTCAAATCATGAGAGAGATACTTTTCTACATACTATATTAATGTCTAAGTGTATGTCTGTCTTGATCCTAGATATCCGGATTTCGACATGTTTTGTTTGATAGCTGGCGATTTTGATCACGGTTGAATCTTGTTTAGACGAAATTTGATGCGGGCGCTTTGGCATCATTGAAAACTGTTGTGCGTTCCTATTCTTCATGAAAATCATAACCATTTTGTAGTTTTTGTCTGCTTAGAGTTTGATGGCAGATGCGCAACTTGATGAATGTTCAGAACTTGTATGTAATTGGTCATGTTCATGTGTAATTGTCATATTTGGACGAACTCGAAATGGGGATGAATTTGCATATCGGTCTTGATAAGTAATGTTCAGTGATTATTGAGTGACATTGAATGGGAAGCTGAGGTATTGACTGTTTCATGAGTAATGGTGAATTCTTGGCCGATGTTTAAGCTTAGGTACTGACAGGAACGTACATATGGCGTGTCTGTACGTGTTACTAAGTTTGACCTTGATCGAAGTTCAGACTGATATGTTTGCATGTATCTTGTTACTAGTGGATGGCGTCACTCTTCATTTAAAATGGTGACTCCAAAACTGTAAAAAAGAATATGAAGACCTACATGGCCAAAAGATATGATGGTGTCAAAGAAAGATAACTGATTTTATTCGAACGGTCAGAGACCGCTTCAGTATATCCGTCCAACGTCATCTGTGTACTTTTATAATTCCCTTCCTTACAATAGGAAAGGTCATAATTAGCTCCAAGGTATGTATTCGCCCCAATACACAACTGAATACACAAACATTTGGAGGGCTAGGGCTGTGTATTCCCATTAGTTTGTATGTTAAACCATTCTTAAATAAAATAGTGACTTTTAGCTGTGGTTATATGATTTTTGTGAGGTTTGTTTAGTTATACTTCTAGATTTACCGTCTGAAATATGGTGTTTCCATGTGCAGTAGTTTTCAAGAGATTATGTTGGAAATTCCAATGTAAAGTATTGGGAATACACAACCCTAGCCCACCACTGACTTCAGTGCCCTCTTTTAGGCAGTTCTCGAACCTTCTATTCTTGCCCTTGCCTACTGTTGCAACGTCTAAAATAGCACAGATTATTTCATTAACAAAGAAGGGAAAAATAATGATTCAGAAATATTCATATAATCTTCATCAACATCATTGATTGCCATAACTGGAACGTATTATGTCTAAAAGCATAATCCGACCGCTTGGCAAAACATTCCACGTATATTGAAGACTTTTTGCATTTCTAGAATCAGCTTATTTAGATGCTTTTTTATTTTTTTACCTCTTTGAAAAAATTCTGTAAAGCATAAAGCTTGAGAAACTTCATTTTTTACATGAAGCTTCCAGATTCAGAGTGCAAAAAAAAAAATGTACAGGAACAAACAACTTTATCCAAAACTGGAGAAATGTTTTCCCAGTAAGCATTTAACTTGATAGTCCAGACGTTTGTGAGCGATCAAATGGAACTCTTTTTGCAAGACTCTGAATATTTGTTTAAAAAATAAAATAGAAATGAAAAAATTGGACTTCAGATGAAATTTACATGCAACATAGTAGTGAAGAGCTGGTGCACTTTACAACAATAAAATTAGAAAATCATGGGGTGCACATTTCAGCTAAAGATACCTGGCTAAAAGCCATTTTGCATGGTGGTTTCACACCCATTTCTTCTTGCAAGCTTTGGCCGCAGAGTTCAGACGTGACCTGGACTTCAAACTACACCCAGTAACTCAACCTAATTACTACTATGTACCCAATGCGATAGCAATTTTTTCAATAGATCAGAGGCTTTAATTAAATTCATTCAGTAGCTTTTCAAATTTAATCCAAAATGTGGTAATCATGGTAATTTTCCAAAAGTGCTCTATTGAATTGACACAATGATTATAAAAAATGGCTGACAGAAAGCACATATTTGCATATATTTTGCACCATGCAGCAAAGGAAAAAGTGACAGACAAGCTGGCTGACATTGTGTGCGCAGAAATCAGCGTCTGCTTTTAAGAATGTTGGACTTCATTAGGGAAAACAGAAATGGGGGTAAAAATTTATTTTCTTGGTACCTGGGTGCGCACAGCATGGCTAGTTTTTCATTCAATACCTTATTGTATATTCTACAATTTTCATTTGAATCCATAAAAAGTACACATTTTATGGAAGTAAACATCTTGATAAATGTTACACCATTGCGAGAACTTTTGAAACTGTTCACGCATTAAACCTTAATGTTTCAAATTGCAATACATTTTTCATATTTTGAATATAAACATAAAACTCAAGCACATTTTTCCGATTAACCGTTGGTTTTGATCAAAATTGACAGGGCATATTATTGACTACGAAACCGTATCTCAGTTTTATTTTGAAATAAAGGATTTATTTAAGGTTATAAAGCTTTTGAAATCGTATTCAATTTAAAAACAATTCAATGAGTTATCAAAATGGAATTAAGCTCTTTTTAAAAACGTCTGAGGTACGTTTTTTTAGACACAGATCCTGGATTTAATTTAATATTACAAGCTAACTTGCACGCTAATTTTTGAACATGTTTTATTTCATATAAATTTTCATTCTTGATAAAAATTAATGTAAACTTATAAAAATTGGTAAACCTGAATTTTAATTGTATATTTCTCTTTAGCAGTTATTTTCTTTTGTAAAACACATACGTTTAAAATTCATGCACGAAAATCGAATGAAATAATTACATGTTTCTAAATATGAAAGCTACACAGTGCACCAGCCCTTGAAAAGACCATTGCATATGCTCTCTGTCCAAATTATGTGAGTTGTATCTTTATGCATGTTTTATATTCCCAATGCCTTAAGAATGTACAATATCTGGTGTATAGGTTTGGTTCTACAAGTATTGGTCATTTAGATTAGGTGTACTTGGTTATTGTTTTTTCTAGATGACGGAGAGCTACGATCCTGCCACTTTAATTGAAAACATTCAAGCAGACGACATTTTTGAGACCTCAGCAGTTAAAGCGCGACAAGCGTCGCATTCAAAAGAGCGTGTGTGGTATGACAAATGATTGTCATTTAGCAGACAGGATTAACAAATTATAAAGGACAACTCGCAGCAGAGAGTGTCCCGTATGTTTTGTCGGGTAATTGTGGAAAACCGAGCAGCAATTGGCACTCCCTGGCGCCAAACTGAACTGCCACATTGTCGAATTTATACAAACATATCCAATAGCAAACATTCTCCTGCGTTGACATGAGAACCATTTTCACTGCAACTTTTATCCACTTAATAGAAAACTAAGTGGAGTTCTACCATCAAGTTGAATTGATTTGTATTTGAACAACCACAAAAGTATCAATTTCTTTTCAATGAAATTTCCAAAAGTTTTAAAATTTGACATTATTGGATTATTGTTTATTTTTTCTTACAAAGAATATATATGTTAGTATTAATGTTTTTGCCCATTTGAATTCATGAAAAAAGAAGAAGTATTAACTTTCTAACAATAGTTATGATGATAACATATGACAATAAACATAAAATTAGTAATACATATGCAAGTGATGACACTTTTAACTGTATAAATACCACTACACCCACAATTTAGCTTACAACTACTAATGATACTAACTGTAATGATGATGAGTAGTAATTATTTTAGCCATTGTATGTTTCCATATATATGTATATATATATATGTGTGTGTGTGTGTGTTTGTGTGTGTGTGTGTGTGTGTATGCAATCTTCTTTTCCATACATATATACGTGATTTTGTGCGTGTGGTGTCAATTTGTCGCCCTCAGAGTAGATTTGCTACAATGCTGTGGGTAGAGCAGCACGTTTTAAATTTCTTGTCAGTCTTGCCTCTGCCTGGGGAGCACAACTTGAATTTCGAAAACTTCTCCGTTTTGCTACGAGAGAACACAATCTGACGGTTCAAATGACATTCCCTTTTTGGAGGCCATAAAGTAATTGCCTGCATAAATGTGGGATTGTCGGTGTGTGGTACAAGAACCATGTCGTGTTTGAAATGTCTGGGACGCCAGATTGCACTTGTTACAAATATAAATGTTACAATGCTGCCTGTTATCAACTGAGGCACAAACGTGCGAACTGAAGCATTGGCAGTTGATGAAGGAGATCGGGATTCACGGATAATTATTTCGCCATCAATAAAAGTGTATATTGCGTCATCACTTAATCTGAAAGATACTCTAGGCATAAAAAATAAAGTTCTGCAAAGTCGCCAAAATGTATTACCATCTTTTAGAAGGTATTGGTGTCGATGATTCTTCGCGTAAAAAGAAAATAGTGTCAACTGAGCAGCAAAGAAAATCCCCATTTAAGCATTTATAATCTACCATTATCAACATTTTGCTGAAATGACGGATATTGTCCCGAAGGTTAGTAACTATAAATGCATGTATGTACCAAATTTCGTACGTACGTACCTAGGTAGGCAAGTAAGCAGGGATATATATATATATATTTATATATTTATTTATATATATATAAACAAGGTAAATAATTTATATGTGCTCGGGCGTTGTAGTTGGGGCAGAAAGGACACGATGTCTGTGTAACCTACGGGCGTGTCCTTTTCCCCACATTTCTATGCCTCACTATTGATGCAGCTGTTGCAGATTAGTTATGCTACAATTTTACTTTTACATTACTCTTTGGAAAAATCAATGCATGCTGGTGTCATGCCTCAGAAAGTCACATCAGGGACTCTGTATTTTATACACAATATTTAAGTAAAGGATAACTGAGTTTCCCGATCAATTTGATTAAGAAAGGGAAACAAAATGGAATAGAACAGGGATGTTAGTATACCCTAGTTGGCCTTTCCGGCACTACGAGTAAGAATTGTACAAATTGTAAGCATGCAGTAACCATCATGTGTCTCAGAATTGACAGAGTCTTTCTATTTGTAAACCGACCTCTCCTTCAAGTACCAGCATGCCTGCTGTTGCAGAGACTATAACAATCGTACAGGCCAACAACTATCCTCTGCGTGCATTGGGTACTATGTGCCCAAACTGCGCCAATGGAAGCTATTTATCCAAACTTGACACTGAATGAGTTCAATTTTTTGAGTATCTTGAATTCCTTGCCTGCATTTAACAAGAAAATTTATTTTCCATTTAGGAGTTTCACAATGCTTCCAGACGTCTTATTCCGTTTCAGTATGCCTGGTCTAAAATCGATATTAGGTATGATATTTGGGCCAGTGCAACATCTTTCGCAAAGCCTGCTATGGCCATATAATTGTGCCAAATTTCACTTGTGGCGGTTATCACATTTTTAGAATATGGTCCCATTCATCTTGATTTCTCATTTCACAATTTACAGACATATCAATTTGTAAATTTGTTGAAATTCCCAATCATGTTTCACGTGTAATGGGCCTTTTGTGGTTCACGAAAAGTGCCCCCGTTTCATTTCCACAGTTCCAAAAAAAAAAAAAAAAAGGTCCGAAACAGACGTTGTACCCTCCTGCCTCAGTGTATTTTATACGATTTTTTAGACCACTATTATGTGATTTTTGTTGGTGATCATTGAAAACGGGCTATGTCGTAGTGCTCTTATCGGACACAACCACAAACGGCGGATGCCCGTTTTGGGAGGGAGAACGGTCTTCAAAATCTCCGGAATAACTGCTTGATCAATCACACTTCAGTTGCTTTGGGGAATTGATTGGATCTATAGCTGGTGGTGTATTCATTCTATTCTTATGCGATTTTATGCTATTGTTATTACTGGCAACCACTCAAAACTGCTGGCTAAACTTTAAAATGGTAACACTGTGTAACACTTGCACATGCTGCAACTTCTTTACTTTCAACAAACTTGAATTCTCCCCTGATGAAAAATAGATAGTTCCTGTATATTTACATACAATGGGTAAGGCAGTAGTAATATATATGTACAGGCCACATCTCACTCAAATTTTTACTGAGTTTCAGTCCCTACTTCGTTTACATATTGAACAGACAACACACGGTTAACCTAGCCCCATCACATTCAAGCACGGGAAAGTTGAATTCCCGGACGTTTAGAGACATTTTGTCAGATTCAGTGTGGCTTTATCAGATAAAACTTAAATTACAAATGTATTAAAGGCCGGAAGAGCCTGATAGAGACGTTTACGTCGCTGGATAGGAAAACTCGGGCTTTAGCTTAGCAAGCTCTCTTCTGCTCATCTGTTCATCTTAGATCCCTTGAGGCTGTAAGTGAAGCTTTAGCTCATCTCAAAGTGGGAATTATTTTGAATAAATCTAGGTCCGCTGAGCACAGGCTGTTCCCACGGCTCTCTTGCCTTTCTTGTCCCGTTTTTTTATGCAAATTGGAGTAGAACCACTTAGTTTTCTTAAAATATCACGATAGGACTGCCTTATTCATGAGCACTTACGTAGGCCATGGGGCACAGGGTACTTGTACGGGACCATATGCAGTCAGCCGTGTTCGTCATGGCGCTCACACTTATCAATCGCACTCAGACAGTTTTCTTTTTTGACAATGGTGACGTGGCCAAGTGGATACATGCGTTTCCCTTTTTGGCCAGATTATAGGTACCGACTGTTGCTGGCTCAAGACCCGATCGTTCAGTGGTCAAAATATCAATAAAATTGTATTAGGTGTCCCTGTATTCTGATCACAGATTTTCCTTTTTATGATTTTGTCACTCCGTTAGTAATATCAGTAAAATTGTTTTTGAGAGTTTGTTCCAACACGAAACGAGAAAGAAGAAACATTTTTACACGTAGACGGGTGGCGGGTAAAGCTTCTGCAAATACAGCATATTTTTTCCGGTTCGGCAGAGAAAGTTTTTTGGTTTTTTTTTTTAAGTTAGACTCAACGCTCATATCGGGAAAGTGGATTTTGTAAGCAAGAGCCAGGAAGGCCTGCCCAATGAAGTAGGCTGGCATATGTTACCAAATGACCGGCAACTGTTTCATACATATGGGTTATTTACATAATGTAAATAAAAGAATTTAAAATAAAAACACACACAAAAAAACACCGATACTTACCAAGTTAGGCTTAAACATATTCAGTGTGGCTTTGGACAACATGGAATGAGGTCTGCCTAGATGCCATGGCAACAAGCTCAAATGCCAGCATAAATGAAGGTAGATTCTACAAAATACCACTTGCTTGTGGTTTGTGGAGAATGCCCCCAGACATATATATGATGCCAGTAATCATGTCTCCCGGTGGAAGCCGGGGGACATATTGTTTTAGTGCCCGTTTCTTCCGCTTGTTGTTGTTGTTGTTGTTGTTGTTGTTGTTGTTGTTGTTCAGATTCTTCAACACTTGGTTTCCGTGCGATAAGTCTTGAAGGACTTGACAGAATTTGATGGAACTTGGTAGGATTATGTGTCTTGGCAAGACCTAGGTTGGGATTGTATTTGGGTGACCTTGACCTAATTTTCAAGGTCACAGGGTCACTTATGTGAAATTTGTTTCCGTTCGATAAGTCATGAAGAACTTGATGGAATTTGATGAAACTTGGTAGGATTATGTATCTTGGCAAGACCTAGATTGGGAGTGTGTTTGGATGACCTTGAGCGAATTCTCATGGTCACAGGGTCACTTATGTGAAATTGGTTTCCGTGCGATAAGTCTTGAAAAACTTGATTGAATTTGATGAAACTTGATAGTATTATGAGTCTAGGCAAGACCTGGGTTGGGATTGTATTTGGATGACCTTGACGTAATTTTCAAGGTCACAGGGTCACTTATGTGAAATTGGTTTCCGTTCGATAAGTCATGAAGAACTTTATGGGATTTGATGAAACTTGGTAGGATTATGTATCTAGGCAAGACCTAGGTTGGGATTGTATTTGGATGACCTTGAGCGAACTTAAGGTCACAGGGTCACTTATGTGAAATTGGTTTCCATTCGATAAGTCATGAAGAACTTTATGGGATTTGATGTAACTTGGTAGGATTATGTATCTTGGCAAGACCTAGGTTGGGATTGTATTTGGTTGACTTTGACCTAAGTTTCAAGGTCACAGGGTCATTTATGTGAAATTGGTTTCTCTGCAATAAGTCTTGAAGAACTTGATGAAAATTGCTAGAGTAATGTATCTAGGTGAGAGCTAAAATAGGATTGTAATTTTCAAGCAAACTTGGTCATTTGTAATTTGTTATCACCTGTAGCTTATTCAGAGACGTAAGTGTTCCACCGGGAGACATTTGATTTTCTGTTGGAAAATCAGTCTGTTCTAGTGTGAAATTGGTTTTATGTCTCCCGGTGGAAGCCGGGGACATATTATTTTAGTGCCCATTTCTTCCGCTTCTAATTTGATGAAACTTGGTAGGGTTATGTATCTTGGCAAAACCAAGATTGGGATTGTATTTGGAATACCTTGAATGAATTCTCAAGGTCACAGGGTCATTAATGTGAAATTGGCTTCTGTGCGATAAGTCATGAAAAGCTTGATGGAATTTGATGAAACATGGTAGGGTTATGTATCTAGGCAAGACCTAGATTGGCATTGTATTTGGGTGACCTTGACCTAATTTTCGAGGTCACAGGGTCACTTATGTGAAATTGGTTTCCATTCGTTAAGTCATAAAGAACTTGATGGAATTTGGTGAAGCTTGGTAGGATTTTGTATCTTGGCAAGACCTAGATTTGGATTGTATTTGGGTGACCTTGACCTAATTCTCAAGGTCACAGGGTCACATATGTGAAATTGGTTTCCGTGCAATAAGTCTTGAAGAACTTGATGGAATTTGATGAAACTTGGTAGGATTATGTATCTTGGCAAGACCTAGATTGGGATTGTATTTGGATGACCTTGAGCAAATTCTCAAGGTCACAGGGTCACTTATGTGAAATTGGTTTCCGTGCAATAAGTCTTGAAGAACTTGATGGAATTTGATGAAACTTGGTAGGATTATGTATGAAGGTAAGACCAAGGTTGCGATTGTATTTGGTTGACTTTGACCTAAGTTTCAAGGTCGCAGGGTCATTTATGTGAAATTGGTTTCTCTGCAAGAAGTCTTGAAGAACCTGATGAAAATTGCTAGAGTAATGTATCTAGGTGACAGCTAAAATAGGATTGTAATTTTCAAGCAAACTTGGTCATTTGTAATTTGTTATCACCTGTAGCTTATTCAGAGACGTAAGTGTTCCACCGGGAGACATTTGATTTTCTGTTGGAAAATCAGTCTGTTCTAGTTAATTATGTTTTACTGGGGTTATTTAGACGGATGGTTCCATCGATAAGCTGATGTTACATGACAGAGTGTCACCTGTTTTGAAAGAGAACCCTACTAAAAGTTAAGAACCCTGGGTTCCGAAAACAATTTATTCTATGTTTGAAAGGGAATTCCAGAATCCCAAAGAGGAATCGCAAACGTGTTTTTACCGCCAAACCACGTGGTTGGTTTATTGTTAAACCAACCAATCAGACCGCGCGCTGTTACGCATTATTTTCAGGCTCCTCAGCCAACCCGTGTCTCGCCTCCGCGTCGCAGAAGAGTTGTTCCCATTATCGATAGTGACACTGACAGTTCCCAGGATTATTAAGTGTTGACAATGGCCTGTTTGCATCGTATTTTGACGTTTCATTTTCACGAATTTGTTGGGCGATTTGCAGGTCAATGTTTCTTGCCGATAAAAGTGTATGCCTGGGATGACAACTTTGAACCATTTTCATCGTTACTATAAACAAAGTAAAGGTTACCGTGTCACAGGCCAGTCGTGAAATAATGCTCGTAACAAATTTTGCAAAAAGCACAGTCATGGCATATTCGGATTGTACATAGACTGTCCTTAATGCGTCTCTCTATGATGAAAAATTCATAATACTGTGTGATACTCGCACCGATGTACCTGCCCTATGTTTAATGCATTGATATGTACTTGTACTAGCTGTTAAGCGTGCCGCGCATGAATATCAAGGAGTAGTGTTAGTTTTTCCGTTAGTGGTTCAAAATGGTGGCACCCTTTTAAGCGATGGGCACGGCAAAAATCCAGGTAATTTCCCTCTCAAACATGGAATAAATAAAATCTTGGATGTTTGATTGGGAGTTACGGTGTGTTTTTTTCGCTTGTGGTCCTTGTTGATGTGGAAAATTAAGAGTGAGCGAAGCTCATTCGTGATTTTCCACATCAACAAAGACCACTTGTGAGAAAAAGTACGGTAACTACCTCTCGGCCATTTAAGATTGTCTATATTTTACCTCCTTTTCAAGTGTTTCCTATACTGTGTAAATTTCTTCTGTATGCTGTTTTTCCTTAAAAAGCCACATTCAATAGAGGAGCCTTGTAAAATACCCAATCACTAATTCTAAGCAGTAACATTATTTGGTCTCACCAGCAATTCCTTTGATACAATTAGATTTATGAAGCCATATTTTTGTCCCTACCCAAATATATGCAAAGTGTCAATTTTGCCTGATGTCAACGCTGTTTGAATCTGAGTCTCACTAGTGCTTCCACGTATATCAAAACTTTTGTTTAGTAAAATGGACCAAAACTCTCTAAATAAGACTGATGCTATAACCTAACCAATGGTACACGGCACAAATAACTATCCCTGCTGCTTGCACACAGATTTGTAGCAAAAAGGTGGAAAATAGGTCAAATGAACGCAGAATCTAACCGTAACCTACACTTGCAATTGATTGGCTATAAGCCAAGTATCTCCTTCAACACAGCCAGCTACAGGCAGATACAGGTCAAGGACCGGATAACAAAGGAAGTGGTCCTTGATCATGCACTTTGTTAAATTACCCTGGTAAACAGAAATAACTGTTCATTGTTATCAACTTCTTGAATCAGCCTTACATTTATAACACAAATAAGGCTACACAGTCCATTGATAACCTGAATGTACGGAAACTCTTGTTAAGCAAAGTTGTAACTCAGAACAGTTTGCTCCTTAGTTTTAAAATCAAATAAAAGCATAACATGTTTACGCTTAAGTTCTCATAATCTTCGAATAAAAATTTGCAGACATAAGCGCCCGAAAGAAGTTCCAGTAAACGAACGTCTATGTGAAACCTTTCGCCAGATCGAAGATGAGTATCATTTTGTTATGATTTGTACTAAATTTGAAACTCCCTGGAAAAAGATTAACTAATAGACACACTAAAGGAATTATTTGCTGATTTTAATTCATATAGTGCTCAAGATATGTTTGTTTTATTATGAACTTAAAAGATCCAGAATTGATTAAAATCTTTGAAACTTTCATTAAAGAGTACATTGTAATAAGGGACAAAACATTACAGACTCCCATACACAACACTTTCCCGCATATGCATCCCTCCTGTTTGCCCCCCCCCTCCTTTTTTCTTTGCTTTTGTTGTAAGGTGTTGTATTGTGCTGTAAGTGGTTAGTCTGTGCATTTATGTTGTTTATGTCTTGTAGTTGACAGATTGCTTACTAATGTGTTTAAGCACAGTCAATGAAAGTTCATTGAATTTCATTTCAAAAGTTCCTACAAATGCTAAGAAATAGCATGCTGTATCAATCGACATGTGACCTTTACAGAGGCCATACCTGACTGAGCATGCTCAGGTGAGATACTCATTTGGCATGCGTCAGTAAACGCTTTATTCTGTACTCTTTAATGCCCAATGCACGAAAATAACTTTATGAGGAGCCCAACGCCCTAGCATAAGATTTTGTTATATTTTGCGAAGTCCGACGTTAACCAAGATGCCACATCTGCAAGTCTGCAGAAATGTGAGTGAAAAAAGTTGTTTCGCCCAGACGTAAGGATTTTGTTTTTTCCTTTCATGTCGTATTTCTGCTATCTATTTGACTCGCAAGCTAAGACACTCGAAACACCCAACATTACTTCAGCTTTTAAGTTCGTTCTCAGAAACATTATGAATGAAAACTCAATTATGCAAAGACGCTCTGAAATTTCACTCTGGGGTCGGTATGGCATGCAGTAAGACCAACGATATACGCCGCCAACTGTGACACACTGCACCCTGCAGAGAAAAAGTTCCATTTGTGCCGTAAGGTCAGACTTGCGGTGAGAAAAATTCCACAACTAAGTTGTCTGGTGGATGGTGACGGCAATTTTGTTGCGGTTTGAACATGACCACAGTAATTGGATCATATTTCCGCTAGAGGGTTTTTTTTTGCTCAGTAGCCAAAATTTCATGCCACACTCCCAAGTTGATTTCGTACTATAGACGCGGTGTTCTGTGGTCTGAAGGAAATTAATTAGGTATGGAGGGGATACAGATAATCCGTATTTTTCTCAGACGAAACATCTTATGAGCATTATTACTGAAGCGATCAATGCAGTATCTTTCTGTTGTTCGACACAATTTGTATGTAAATATAATTCAAGTCTGGCTATTTTTTTTTCGGGGGGGGGGACGCAAACTGTCACATTCAATTTAAACTGATACCGAAAATCCATCAGTGCGTGCCAGCCGTTGCTAAATACGCTTGTGACAGATCTTATATCTAACACTAGTGTCTGTGTATTTGAAAATTTTTTATCCACTGTGTCTGTCTTGAGAAACTGTCTTATTATTCCTCAAACACAATCAAGAATATTGTTATGTCAAAATCCTCACGTATCAAGGCCTTAAATGTATAGCATCACGTGCTTGACGTGTCAAGTTGAAACGTAAAAAGTTGAAGTAGTGAGTCTTAACTTGCGATTAGCTGAGGGAATAATCACAGCAGAAAATACGGATCGAATTTCAGTTAAATGCAACAATGATATTCTGCAAAGCTGTGTAGATCGATGACAAAAACAAAATAAAACTAGGTTTGTGTTTGTACATGCCACACAAAGACATTGAAGCCCGTAATACAACGGTGATGCAGGGGCTCACATTTTGGTAAAGAACATTTAGTCCTACCTAGGAAGACCCTTGGGCCTGGGCAGTTCCAAATTAAGTAGATGGCGCTGTGTACCTGTGCTGTATATTGACTTCATTTTAAATCATTCTGAATGATCAGTAGCCCTATCGTCAGGCCAGCCTCTTGGTTTTGAACTCAGAGACCTCCCACAAGCAATCCCGCCATTTCGCAAAAATAATAATAATAATAATGAATAAAATAAAATAAAAATAAATAAATAAATAAATTAATTAATAAATAAATAAATAAATAAATAAATAAATAAATAAATAAACAAATAAATAGATAAATAAATATAATATAAAAAATACATTAGTTTGATAGAAAAACCTTATGAACTGTCATAAACTCTGATATTATTCCTCAATCGTGTGAATTTGGGTCTATATTTCGAACATCATTACCAGTTAGAGCAATTTCACAGCCGCCTAAGCAGCCCAGCAAAGTATGCATAATGCACTTGAACCTGGCAGAACAAGAGCCACTATTTGTGTCGATACGATAAACTTTTGTTCGTGGTTGGGACCCGCCCTTTCTATATTCTCAGCAAACCCTTTCAGTCAAGCTTTTAAAAAAATATTATATAGGATGGAAGGGGAATGAGTTTATTTGTCAGTGATATTTTGCAAAATATTCAGCTGTGAAACGCTGCCAAAATGTGACGCAGAGTCCCTGTCTTGTCATAAGTTGCTCTACCGGCAGCAATTCCTCACAATACTCCGAAAGCATATGCGATGAAAATCCAACGCTGGCTTCCGAATCCATGGCCGTCGCTACTGCAGAGGAAATACCACTCTTAAAACAAGCATGTCAGATTGAAATTCTCTCAAAGACCTAAACACTTGAAAAAAGATTGATAATTGTATTATAGATATTTTTATAGTCGCTGTAGATACTGTATTTGAGAGTGTTTTTTTACATATATTTTATGTTGTTTTTTTTTTTTAATTTTGGGTTTTCGCTTGCCAAGCCTTGCAATTACTGAAAATCAGTATATCGTGCCAAAATATTGTCTTTAGTCACCACTGTGCCTCTTGCAGTTAACTTGTAAAAGCCAAACGCTTTTAGGCTTCTGTTTCACAGCACTTTATGGTGATGATTAGCTACCATATTTCCTCCACCATTCTTTGCTTGCAACGTGCGGATTTGTTGTAATGAATTCAGTTATTTTGGGCCAAAATTAATGCAAAGAATAGTGAAATGTTTTTCTTATTTTCGTGTTCGTAGAAAGCCGTGAAAACGTATTTTGTCCGCCATAACCTGTGAAAACAAACAGGAATTGTGCCACGTGCCCTATTTTCCGTACTACTGCATCGCAGTGCAACCATTCGCTGCCAGGTTAGAGTCTAAGTCAACAGCTTTCCTCTTCACGGGTGAGATGCAAAAGGCACAACAGGAAGCGGTTGGATCGGACCATTCTTATCTTCTTGGGACCACACAGGTATGTTCCTGCTGGATTAATTCTTTCAGTTTCAACTACGACAACAGTCGAACCACTTCGATTAATAAGAGTGTTGGATTCATGCTCCTTGTAAAAAGGGCTTTCAATCAAGTATGCTTGTAGTTACATAGAATATATTATTCTAAGACAACAGCTTTCCTCTGCGCACATTGGGCGCAGTGCGTAAATATTTTTTGCGCCCAAATAGCACCGGGAAAGGCTGAAGACTCAGCCCAAAATGTTGCACTGAAAGCATTGAAGAACTTTTCCCGCAGTTTGAATCTGAAATTATGATAATTCAAATGCATACGACCTTTTGTTGTGACTAAAACTCGAAAAGTTAAATGTAAGTCCATAGTTTTCAGTATAATTTACCTGGAATTGTCGTGCAATGTGTGTCATAGGCATTCTGTTGTGGAACATAGATGTTGAAGTTCCAATGAAAACGTTATGTGAACAAAGTTTTTTACATCAGGAAAGACACACACAAAACGGTTGGGATAAATTGGATTAAACGTAACTTTCCGTCGAGTTGTTTGGATGCTATTTTTTTTCTCATGCCCTTTGTTTTTTTTTTCCTTACGTTTTTCTTTTTTTTCTTTTTTAATTTGCATGCTCAGTCTATTTCCAAGATTGAGTGTTTATTTCCGGCAGTCAATACATCCTCCACATTAAAAATTGCCATTACCAGGGCTTTTTCTGGCTTAACCAGTCCTTCAGACTTGACAAATTTGTTATGTTTTAGGGTAAATTGCTATTACTGATGCGAACTGGAGATGTCACAAAAGGAAACATATATATACATATATATATATATTTACATATATATACATGCATACATACATACACACATACATACATACATACATACATACATGCATGCATACATGTATACATGCATACATGCATACGTACATACGTACATACATACATACATACATACATACATACATACATACATACATACATACATACATACATACATACATACATACATACATACATGCATACATACATAACCAGCAATTTCAATTTTAGCAAGTCAAACTGGATGCTTTGCCCGTTTGATAAGTTTTGAATAACCAATTATGCTTTTTAAGGGGTAGAAAAATAAATAAAAGATCCCTCCAACAGCTCGATATTTTGTGGCATAGAAGGATGAGAAAAATGAAAATTATGTTATAGTGCTTTAAGGCGACCAATATTCGAAAATATAGGACTACAAGTATATAAAATGAAAATCGCGAATCTTACTTTGCTTCAACGCACCCTACCATGCACACAAAATGACAGTACAGCACTTAACGCTTCTAAGCTGACGTTTATTTTGTGCATATGTCACCTAATCTCGAAAAAGCAGCTCAAATCAGTGCTAGGTATGGAGGTCCCCCCCCTTTCCCGGGATTATCTGCCCCTCAGTAGCATTGTAGGAATCCTATAGGATTATCAATACCACACTTTTTACCTCAAGGCACAGGATCCACATGATATGACTGGGTTCGTCCACTGCATTTTGTTCCAAACCTGGAAGGGAAACCATGTGAGCCATCGCCATCTGGTGAGACGTAAATGTATTAAGTTGGGAACATCGTGTATTTGTCGGTGCTGTAACACCTAGAACTGGCTTATCTTGGGTTGCAGTTGTTTAAATACAGTATAATCGAGATTGTTTATCATGTTATTCGTGAATATAAGAACATGATTATCATGATGGAACAGACAGCAGGGAAGTCTTATGCTTTTCTTTGGGGGCCCTTCCGGATCCCAAATGAGAGACCATCATAAACAAGATATGTTTGTAAAACATAGATGCCCCCCGCCCTCATTACCCTTGCCCTCGCTACCCTATTGATAGTGGTACATGGGGCACTCGTGACCTTACAAAATTAGTGAAGGTTGATCATAAATCAATGTCGCATATCTTTAAACTTTAACCTAGCCCTTCAAAAATGACTAAAAACCCGGACAATATAAACGTTATAGCTGAAAAATTAGTCATCATTTAGAATCCATATTCAGCAAAGTGACTTTATGACCTTGGAAATTAGGGCAAGGTCACTCATTTTCACTTGACCTTCTTAAGTTACTGTGCAAAAACCATAGGAAGTCTACTGTCTGTGTGTTACCCTCAAAACTGGGTCA
>OZ026627.1:15742980-16070480 GCA_964020975.1 Hermodice carunculata
AATTTTGATTACGCTGAGCTCAAATTGTCTATTGCAACGCTGCACATTTTGAAAATTACATGCGACCCCCAAAGGTCAAAGGTTAATGTCATCTGGACCTTTGAAAGTTTCACCTAGCCATAACTCGGCCAATTTCCATCTAATTCTAACCATATTGGAATTAAATTGTCGCTATTGTAACACTGTACATTTTTGCAATTTACATGTAACCTGTAAAAGCTAAAGGTCAAAGGTCAATGTCATTTGGACTTCGGAAATTTTCATCTAGCCATAAGCTTAATGGAATGTGAAGTACCAAAGCACAACAGGTATACCATTTAATATATACAACTTTGGAAGGCACACATACAGATTTGCTTTGAAGCAAATCTTTCTTTCCAGTTTTAATCTGTCTCTGCTTGCTTTTTCGGATGCGATGGCATCTATTTGTTCGATTTTCAGCGCTTGGGATCCGACTTCTCATCAGTCGTCATAATAACCATTGCATGTTACATATTTATGTCTGTGTGCCAACACAGACATGTTTTTCTAGGAATTGTTTATTAATCTCTTTCTTTCTTTCTTTCTTTCTTTCTTTCTTTCTTTCTTTCTTTCTTTCTTTCTTTCTTTCTTTCTGTCTTCTTTCTTTCTTTTTTTTTTCTTTACAGGCAAATGTGTCCGACATTTCATTTAAAAAGTATTATACGTAGGAACTCCATACTTGGCACAATTATACTTCTACAGAGGAAGTCTGGCCTTTTTATGATGAGAGGTCATGCTTTTCAAAGTGATACAAATGAGGGCTAGTTTTAAATCTTCAATATCTTGTATACTATTGTAGATGTGGTTCGGAGTGTCTAGGACTTCAATCATAGCAAGGCAAAGGTCATCTCAAATGTCAAGGTCATGTCAAGGTCAAAGGTCAGATTTAGGTCAAAATGTCATTTTAAAGGTCAAGGACCACTTCAGGTAGAGGTCATCTCAAGGTCAAAGGTCATTTAATAGTCAAAGGCCACTTTTGATAGTGGCTTTCTTCTAGCCATAACTTCGTCAATTTTTATCCAATTTTGATCATGTTGGGCTCACATTGTAGCTATTGTAACACTGCACATTTTTGATGTCTCGCCTTTTTATAATGAGAGGTCTACTTTTCAAAATTGTGCAAATGAGGACTAGTTAAAGTTTCAAATCTTCAATATCTTATATACTATAGTAGATACAGTTCCAAGTGTATAGGAGTTCTATCATAGCAAGGCAAAGGTCATTTCAAATGTCAAGGTCATTGCAATGTCAAAGGTCATGTCAAGCTCAAAGGTTATGTCAAGGTCAAAGGCCAATTTTGGGTCAAAATGTCATTTTAAAGGTTAAGGTTCACTTCAGGTTGAGGTCATCTCAAGGTCAAAGGTCATTTCAAGATCAAAGGCCAGTTTCGATGGTGGCTTTCTTCTAGCCATAACTTGGTCACTTTTATCCAATTTTAACCATGTTGGGCTCAAGTTGTAGCTACTGCAACATTGCACATTTTAAAAATTATATGTGACCCTTAAAGGTCAAAGGTCAATGTCATCTGGACCATTGAAATTTCACTCAGTCATAACTTGGTTAATTTTACATCCAATTCTAATCGGACTTAAATTGTGGGTATTGTAGCACTGTACATTTTTGCTATTTACATGTGACCTGTAAATTTTAAAGGTCAAAGGTCAAGGTCATTTGGACTTGGAAATTTTCATCCAACCATAAGCTTAATGGAATGTGAAGTACCAAAGCGCAAAAGTCGTACCATTTAATATTTACAACTTTTGAAGGCACAGAGACAGATTTGCTTTGAAGCAAATCGTCTTTTCTACTTTCTATTATTTGAACAACTTGAGTGCCATAAGGAAGTGCATTGCTACTGAAATTGTTTAATATTTACAAAATTAAACCTGAATCACTACACAAATTGGATCGGAAAAGGCAGTTAAACATGGACCCAAATAGTTTCTTTTTTTAAATCGCGTACGAACACGGACAGCGAAGCTCACCCATTACCGCAACGGATCGCAACACTGAGTTTCATGTGTCTTATTTACATTTATTATGAAGTTGGAAGATACAGAATTAATATCCATGTTCGAAATATTAATGAGAGACCGTATTGCAACACGCCAGAAACCCTTATAGACAAGTTTAATGCACTGTCAATAACACCTCTAGTACCAAATGCGAGCAGCTCTTGGTTTGGTTTAGGTTTGGATTTTTTTTTTTCTGTCCTGTTTTCTTCTGATGTATTGTCGTGTTTGGTACCATGTGATTTGCATGTTTAGTGCACTGTTTGTATCTGTTACTTGTATGACACATTGCTACAAATTGTATGTGGTGCAGTCAATAAACTTCATTCCATAAAGCAATGATCAAGAGTTGTAAGCGCCAGTGCTGCCACATATTGACGTGTATTATGGCAAAGGCACATAAAATCATACCAGTAATGGTTTGAGTGTGTGGAATTCCAAATTCCTATAACAGCAACCTTAATTAGTCTTTATTGTCACGATCATTACAACATTTTGAAAATTCAGAACTATCACAGTTAAACGATTTTTCCAGCGTCTCATGGGTTGAGAACTATCGAGCATGTTTCGTAGTCTTAAATTGCCGGACATACTCTTTGATGCTGTCGGCTGTTTGTGTTTAGCTTATATTTTGTAAAAACGACCCACTTTAATTTAAAATATGTAGTAATGTAAAATTATAGCAAAAATTTTATAACAAAGATTTCTGCATATAAAGGCAAGACTTGGTGAAATTATACAAATAAGTATGTGCAACAACACACTGATAAATATACAAATTCCAACTGATCCGAGAAACGGATTCCACACAGCATGGGCTCTCTCAGAAAGGGGGTACCAAATGAAACTGTCTATCCAAAGGTGAAAATAAGAATGAATGCCTTAAAGTTGAACTTACACGAAGATGTCATAAATTAAACTGACTCGATGTAAGTACCAAGCGAAGAATAAATTGTATCGTTAAATTGGGTGTTTACGTTGTTACATTCTGAACTTAGAGAGACACACAAAAAAGGAGAAAAATAAACAAAACAAAAATATTACAAAAATTTACACATATAAACTGCATGCCAAAATCTAAGTATATTGCATACCCTTAAAGAATACACTATAGGAAAGCACACGTGTTTGTGACGCAAATGAAAATCTATAGGGAAAATATATTTGCAATGCTATAGAAAATGTATGATGATATAAGTCCCACGCAGATATGCACAATTCAATACATGCCATTTCTCTTTTGCAAATATCTGTGGCCAGTGAAAATGCAGTCATAAAGAAAGGCCCCTGGAATCAGATGTAAAAGCAAAAATTTTGTCCAGGGGCAGAGGAATATCTTTATGGGTATACTGTCGCTTTAATGTCACAAAAAAAGTCATAGTCATTAAAGAAGTGCAATTTGTCCCTCTGTATACTTGGAATCTGGATGCTGAGAACGGCACCACCAGGAATGACAGTAGAAATGTGGTGCAAGAGACTATTTGCTATGTCTGGAGTGTTGGCAAACAGTGGTCCAATGTGATATTCTCCACACCACACCACTGGGTATGGTTGCACACAACCATACCCAGTGATGCTGCCACTACTGGTTACAACAAATGTTTTTGTTACCCAGGGATTTAACCACTGAGAGAGGAATTGGCGTCGATACACAGTATTTACTTTTGCATCATAAGCGGTAACATATTCTTCCATGTGAGAATTATAAGGAACAATCTTCACGGAACTACCAATATGGAGAGGACTTGGTTTCTTTTTTCCACTTAAGTGGTGAAACTCAAAACCTATAATTGGAAATCCATTATCTGTGACGTATTTGGTTCTCTCTGGCAAAAAGTTACTGGCACCATTTAGTTGAGAATACGTTTCCACGGCACCATAATATAGCAGGTTCCCTATGCCTTGCCCTCGTAGGCTGGGTTTTACCATATGCAGTTATCCAAACCACACATCTTTGTTTATGACATAATGTAAGACGCACCCTCAAAAGAAAAAGAATACAAGTGTGTAGATACAGTATGCCAAAATAGTCTTGCATTGCGTAGAAATATGCAGAAAGTTAAAGTGCATGTTGCTTCAGATTTCGAAGCAGACAAGCCCAAGACTCTATAATATAGCAGCTTTCAAATACCCCGCCCTCAAAGACCGCCTTTTACTAAATGCAAACCTCCCAAACAGACAGACATCTTTGTTCAGGACGGATTGCAGTCCTCAACCTCAAAATGATTAAGTAAATTAACAAGTGTTACAATGCCCACCTTCAGAATATTCCAGATCATAGCGGAACTCAACAGAGAATAACAATGACGAGATAACTTTAATAATAACAATATATTGACAATGAAAATCAGTGCGAAGTGGGTAAATGAAATTATACACTTAGCTATGCTAATACTCCAATATTTAACAGACTGCAGGTAAATCCTAATCCGTAGTGAGCGATTCTCCACAGGTACTGTCCCACAGTTCCAATTCGTATGGTAGGTGCCAAATAGTCTGGTCCAAATCCCACAGAGACACATTATTCTTCCAATGTGCATGATGTGGTCAGTCAGCATTCATCGAATTTCATTCCACTCAAACGGCACTACATTGTATGGTAGATGACTGGTTAGAAAACATTGATACCGGCTCTCCGACTGTTGCAATCTTCCTTGATTTGCAAAATATTTTGACACCATTGATTTTTCCATCTTGCTGTATAAATTGGGTAAATATGGTATAAATGGGAATGAACTAAGTTGGTTTAAATCCTACCTGTCAGACCACACACAAGTTGTAACCTGCAATGGGCACAAGTCTACTAAACTTAACGTAAATATTGGGGTCCCCCAAGGATCCTCACTTGGACCTATTCTCTTCCTACCATACGTACATGACTTTCCCCAATATTTATCATCAGCTGTATTTTACTTATTTGCAGATGATACAAGAGTGTAGCTAAAGGCAAAACTCTTAAAGAAGCAGAATCAAATCTGCAAGCTGAATTGTATAATATATCTGACTGGTTCACTGGAAACAGACTTTTTGTCAATGTCCCCAAATCATGTGCCACGGCTTTTGATCAGTCTCGAGGCGCGAATGTCATACGTTTATCTGTTAATAATCATGTTCTTACACAAGAAACTTCCACAAAATTACTGGGCGTAGTAGATGACAACAAATTAAACTGGTCTCAACATATAACTTACTTGGTCTCTAAAATAAGTCCAAAAGTATCCCTCCTATCTCGCCTAAAGCATACGCTGTCACCCGCATTATTGAATATCTTCTATAAGAGTATAACACAACCTCTACTTAATTACTGTGATACAGTCTGGGGAGACTGTTCCAAGTCCCAACAACTAATTCTACAGGGTCGGAGAAATAGAGCGGCTAGGATTATCACTGGTGATTTTGATTTCACCCACAGTGCAACTTTACTTATTCAAGGCTGGAACAAATTAGCTGAAAGCCGCCAATCTTATATTTCAACTTTAATGTACAAATCCCTAAACGAAATGGCTCCAAATTACCTTCAAACCAAATTTATTAAGAGAAATACAGTTCACTCCCCCAATACCAGAAGAAGCCTGAATGGAGATCTCCAAATCCCGCGACCACGCACTGAAAAGTTCAAGCAATCCCTTCGTTACAAAGGACCGCTTATGTGGAATAGCCTCCCCAGATCCACTAGACAAGCCGATGACTTATTACACTTCAAAGCGAAATACCTTTCACAAGCATAAGAACCAGAGTCATACATGTTCATGTTTTAAGCCGTGTGTCTTGGTATCTGTATTTAAACATGAACTTTTATATCTGTTCTATTTATTTCCTTATATATATATATATATATATATATATATATATATATATATATATATATATATATATATATATATATATATATATATATATATATATATATATATATATATATATATATATATATATATATATATAATGTATTATCCTATGTTGAATTGTATTGTTCTATACTATGTTTGTAAACATTTTTATTGTAACCTTGGCCCGATGGAAGTACAGTTTTTAAACTGAATCGGCCACCCAGTATAAATAAATAAATAAATAAATAAATAAATAAATAAATAAATAAATAAATAAATAAAAAAAAAATAAATAAATAAATAAATAAGTAAATAAATAAATAAATAAATAAATATATAAATAAATGAATAAATAAATAAATAAATGAATTAGGGCACGTCTCCTCAAAGAGGCTGCTCCTGCTATTTACAAATCATTAACTAGAATTTTTAATAACTCCTTGGTAAAAGGATCCTTTCTCAGTGAGTGGAAAAAGGTTAACATTGTTCCTATTCTAAAGAAAAGGTCTCCGAATGATTGCAAAAATTACAGGCATATTTCTATCTTATGCTGTGTATCCAAAGTGTTTGAACGAGTTATTTTTAAACATGTTTTTAATTTCTCCCGTGACAAACAACTGATTTCTGATTGTCACCAGGTGACAACACTGTTAATCCATTAATTTTCAATTATAATCATCAATTTTTGCCAGGCAGTAGACCTGCAAAAGGAAGTTAGAATAATATTTTGTGGCATTTCTAAAGCGTTTGATAGAGTGTACCATCCTGGTTTACTACATAAACTGCAAAAGGCTGGGATAAACGGACACTTGCTGACTTGGTTTGATGATTATTTAAGTAACCGTCAGCAGTGAGTGGTGATCCAGGGTGCTACTTCTTCCTGGGGCCGAGCCGAGGCAGTGGTTCCCAGGGTTCTGTCCTGGGTCCCTTGTTATTTTTAATTTACATAAATGATTTAGTTAATGTAGTCCAGTCCCCTATAAGAATATTTGAAGATGATACCACCTTATTTGTTACTGTATACGACCCCGGTAAGACAAAAGCCGAGTTTGGGGGCCTATAAACAACTGCTAATAAGAATATGTAATCGTGGATGCGGACTTCCACCTACAAAATTTCGAGAGGGGAGTTCTCTAGGTCACCTTTTTGCAACAAAAACATACTGCACGACTCCACCACCAAAGCTGACAGCACGGTCTCGACGCATGATCGGGTGAAACCCGGACGGATAAGGTCGGCAGTATCCTTATCCAGTGAATGAAAAGCTTCCGAAAGAGCTAGTTAGGTTATGTGACTGTACTAACTATGTTTGGATAATAGAAGCTCGTCTTGCGAAAGACGGTAAATGTTGGCATGATAGAAATTCAGGTCCCCTGGTCCAGATACGCCTATGGAGCCTCGGTTTGGATGCATGTCCCCAGACAGCAGTAACAATAACAGATGTATATAAAAATTAGACTGTCTGTACAGTTTTTGACAAAACGGTGGGCAATGTAATATGTGAATGATTTGTTGAAAGGTCAAAGCTTTGATTTGTTACCTTGATCCCATTCGGTTATAAGTGGCACAAGAAATATAAGTAACAATGATATATATGTACTAGACAGTAAGGTATTGAAACAGGCTATTTGTAAATCGTATGAATCGGATAACAGAAGTATATAAAACCCTGAACCGAACTAGAATAGCTGATGACATCCCATATACTATAAACATATGTATATTGATTGCCAACTTTAGGGATGTTAGAATAGTAGTTGAATTCTTAATTGCATATATTATAAATATTCTCATATAGTTGCACATGTTTGCTCTCTTGGTGGTGTAGAAAGTAACATGTCCCAACATTGCAGAAGAATTCTCAAAGATTCTTTGAAGTGTTACATTTTTAGGATAAGTCTGTAAAATTGGCTCTTTTAAAAGTCACTCAGCTGAACATTTCCAATGTCTTGTAAACTGCTGTATGGTCAGTTCGTCCATCTACTTGTGCGTCAGTTGTCCATGCGTCCATCTATATTTCGATTTTTTTTCTTCACTTAAACGGTTGACCGGATGCTGCTTGCTCCTGGTGGCAACATCGCTTGGATAGATGTGTGACAAATGGTCACGCTACAACAAATTGTGGCCTTCTGATTTTTATTGTCCGCCTCCCCCTCCGAACGTGTCCTGCTGTCCGTTCGTCTAACCACATAAAACCTGTGTCGTGCATATTTTCAAAGTTGTTTGATGTAGAATTATGAAACAGGAATAGTATTCAGTATGTGAGATGTGCACCCGGTTTTCTTTGTCTGTCTCTCTGTCTGTGTGTTGTACACCCTTGATTTAGTGGAAATGACTAGTGTCCCCTCACGTCCAATGTAAAACTTGTGTCGTCCATTTCTCCAAAACCACTTGATCTTCAGTTACGACATTTTACACGCTTGTTTATCAGTATATAGAGATGTGCATCTGGGATTTCATTCATGTGTGTCCCTGTCTCTGTGTCTGCATAACACCACTGATTTAGTAGAAATTAACATTGTGCGTCACAGGTCCAACACGAAACTTGTGTCGCCCATATCTCTAAGCTGTTTGACCTACAGATATGAAAATTGACCATTGTCCGTCGTATCCAGGTCTCCCTCTGGTGGTGAGACAATGAAGTGCTGGCGATTAACGAAGTGAGAAACAGCATCATCAGTTGCAATCAAGAAAAGTTGATATTGACCTAATTAGCAGAGACCCAGTCAAGGTTTATCAAATTTCACGTAGTCACGTGTACCTTGTACGATATTTTACTTTTTTTCATGTCAGCTTTGTTTTTTTTTAATGACATTATTTGTTTACTGTTTCCAACTGCGCATATTGATACTGACAGGTGAGGACATCTCTGTCCTGCGAACACATTTCTAACTTTTGTTTGTTTGCTTGATTTCAGATAAAATCTTTAAAAAATCTCAGCCAATCTAACAGCTTCAAAACTACACAGGAATACCGCTGAGTGCTACAGACCGGAGGGAGATGATAAATAGATCAATGGATGAATTTTACAGCCACTTAGTTGTACTAAAGAGGTCTTCTATGTAACTCGATAAATTTGCTTTCTTCGAATTTTAAATCAAATAAATACAGTTTGAAGAAGTCAACATTATGTTCGTGCTTGAAGTACATCCACAGGAGTGTGTATGTTACTCAATAAATTTGATGTTGGCAAAATTAAAGATAAACAGATATCATGGATACAAAAGAAGACAAGATTATGTTCCTGTTTGGAGTACCCTACAGGAGTGCATCTTCAGCATCTTGTAAGACTGTTGAAGATTTTTTTACCGCTCTGTCTGCTAGAGAATTTTGCCTAGCTCATCATTGTAAAATAAATAAAAATTAATTTTTCACGGCACGGCAAGAACTTTCTAATACCATTCCTTTGTTATGTTCTATGTCTTATGTGAAGGAGACTGTAACTGTATTTGACATAAAACAATTAAGGTGTGACACCAAAATTAAATCACACTTTAATCAATCCTAGCTCAAAATGTGTTTGCATTAGGATAACAAATCATATATGTGTGTAATCGTCATACTACGAAGAATTTATATGTCCCGTATTTGGGTGTCAGTGATGTTAAATGTTTAATAAACAATTAAAAGGTGACGGCAAAGCATCCACCCCAAAAATGTCGATAGAAGTTTTCACCAATTATTTGTTATAAAATCATAATTACACTCGCATCTTAATCCTGACATATTGGCAACAAAAACGATCCTGCAATTTTTTATGTTGGGTTTAGTTTCTCTGAAGGTTTGACGTTTCAATTTTTCCTTTGATTTTCAGGATGTTCATTTTCTTCATTTCATACAAAAAGAATAAAGTAAAATTTTGAAAAATCAAAATCGGCCATGCAAAGGTTTTTGGTGTCTTTTCTCTCTCTCTCTCTCTCTCTCTCTCTCTCTCTCTCTCTCTCTCTCTCTCTCTCTCTCTCTCTCTCTCTCTCTTTTTCGCGCGCGCATACATAGTCACGGAGATTTTTTCTATGATATGATGACTCGTATTCAGTTTGTTTTCATACATACGACTCTTCTCATTGCTTTCCTTTTGCATATTCATCTATTGTTTACGAATACACACACACACACACACACACACACACACACATATATATATATATATATATATATATATATATATATATATATATATATATATATATATATATATATATATATATGTATGTGTGTTTGTGTGTGTGTGTGTGTGTGTGTACCCCGGGGACAGTGCACATTTGCTCATTGCTTTTGTTTTGCATGTGTACCTATTGTATACGAATACACACACACACGCGTACCCCGGTGACTGTGCACATTTGTATTGCTTATGAATATACCCCCCCCCCCAGAAAAAAATATACTATATGTCTGAAATCAAAACCGGGGCTCATTTTTTAAATTTTACAGAAATATAACTTGACAGGTTAAGAATGTTCGCGATATTAACTTAAAAAATATTGGGAAGTTTTATTTGTGGGTATCACCACAAAGTGTTATTATACACAGGTGACTTTTTAATTCTTAATTAGTTTGCTGTATGGAAATTATTACATTTTGGCAGTAATAATGGATATGGCTTTGTTCAGTTGGCATAATTGAAATACATTTTTCAGCCGCACGCATTAAGTGTGCTGATAGCAAAACCCATTGATTGCAGCTGCTATGGTTACTCTTACTATCTTTTACACTTTTCAACCGAGTCAGCGTTAGCACATCTAGGTGTCCCTAACAAGCACAGCTGGTACAGCGTGCCCAGTGGATGCGGTGCCCAAACAGAAATACTTATAGCACCATTTGTGTTTCATGGGAAATACTTTCGGATCCAGAATCAATTGAAATATTTTAGTTGGCTATTTTAATTTGCATATAATTTAGAATATTTTGAGTAATCTGAAAACCTTCAATGTAGATGCTTTAGCCATCATAATATGATGTTTCTGGCTCATGCTATATCTGAGCATCAGACGTTTCAAAAATTCAGTATACACGAACAGAAGCAAACTAACGTACACTATATCTGTGATAACACAAGACTTGTATTTCTGAATGCCACTAAATCCTTTAACAGGGTTGAATATGTCAAATTATTTTAACTGCGGCTAAAAAGAGGTATATGTCCCCAAATAGCCAAACAATTTTTGTATTTAAATCGAAGAAAATCTGTTGTATGGGGAAGTAATGCCTCAGAGCATTTCAAAAGATTTAACGGTGTGAAACAAGGCCGTGTTTTATCGCCGATTTTGTTTAGAGTTGATTTGAATGAGCTTATCAGATTGAAAATGTCTGGTTTTGGAGGCTACATGGGACACATTTTCCGGGTGCCCTAGTTTATGCCAATGACATATTATTTCTTGCACCCCCTCTACACAGTATGTCCGAAATTTAAATATTTATCAGCAGTTTGCAAAAAAAATAAAATGTCATTTTTAATCCAGAAAAGTCCAAACATTTGTTCCAAAGTGAACAGTGTGCTTGTTTGTATCTTCATAATATCCCTATATGCAAAGTAACTCAGTGGGGTCATCTAGGAAATGTTATTGGTTTACATGCGGAACACGAAAAGGAAAATAAATCTATTTCATAGTTTTAATGTGAAGTGAACATTTTCATGCCCGAATTTGGTAAAATATTTCCTGAAACAAGATACAAACTATTCAAAACATATTGTTTGCCGCTATACGGGTGCGAGTTGTGGGACTTCTCACCCAGAGGTTTAGATTTGTTTTATACAGCCTGGAGGAAAGCAATACCTTTTATCTGGAGAATACCATATAGCAGCCACAGTAACTTACTATGTAAATTTATTCGTAAAATACTGAATAGCATAAAGCCCCTTCTGCCCACTTTGGGTATCATTGGCCTTATGGCAGTCGTTCCTTTCGCATGTAACTCTATTAATATACTGTTAATGTCGAACATTAGCAATATATATATATATGTATATTATCGCAGACTAAACCATTGCATCGTCCAATGGTATGTATCCATCAGTCTTAGTTTAGTTAAAGCGTATTGATTTATTTAATCTGGAAAGCTCTATAGCTCATCCAGATGTTGAATACACAGTTTCTTCATTTCTCCGAATTTAAGTCAGACCGCATCCCTCATTCGAGATTTATGCCAAGCCAGAAACGGAAACTTCCGTACCATATCATTATGCCCAGAGCTTTTAGATGCAATAGATGCAATGTGTAGTATATAAATGGAAGCAAGATTGTTATCGCCGCTCTTCTTTGAATTCAAACCGTAGATGATATTTGTACATCATGTGCATATCATGTGTCAGTAAGTTTACGTATTCTGTATGTTTGTTTGTTTGTTTGTCCTTCCTGTACGGATAAAATATATATATATATATATATATATATATTATAAGACAAAGATAACATAAAGCATGTAGCCATATACACAACCAGTATCGAGCAGTGTCCGTGTTAACATGGTTAGTATACGTACAATAGTGTAAATGCACATGTATGTACATTCTCTCAAACCACTGCGTAGATACTTTTCACACTGGTTGGAGGTGTTCCTGGGATGACTCTCAAGTAACTGTGCATCATCATCTTTTAGAGTTTCAATGCACAGCAATTGGAGCATTGCCTACTTGAGTTTCAACCGTCTTGTAGTAAAACCGCGGCCTGAGGGGCGGGATCTACCATAAATGCATATGCCATGGAAGAGTCATTAGTTCTTCACATAGACAGAACTTTCTTTCTTTTTTCCTTTTCTTCATTGACACTTTCTACTTATAAGACATTGCAGAGTCTAAAAAACATTGCTTCATCTGTGAAGCGCATCCGAGAAAAAACCAGAAATTTTTTTCATGTACAGCCTGCAATGAGGAATATCATGCCAATTGTTTACTTTTTCCAGTGTCTGATGTTAAACATGCACAAGATACTCAGTGGTTATGCAATGACAGCGTCGCAGCTACCTTGCCTTTCAATCACTTTGATGATGATGATGATGATGATGATGATGATGGTGGTGGTGATGATGATGATGATGATGATGATGATGATGATGATGATGATGATGATGATGATGATGATGATGATGATGATGATTTTTGTTCTGCTCTTTCGGAGTTATGGTATTCTGTCACAAAATTTAATTACCATAAAATAAACAGCATGGTATTTAATCCATTTGAATTAGATGATGACAAATATTATTTACCATCACTCGATTATGACCCGGACTTTAATTACTTTAATGGTATTGCTACCCAAGTTGGTACCGGTCAAGACAGCCAATATTACACTCAGGATAAATTCATTAATATGTTAAGGGATGAAGGCCTCTCTGATACATCATTCTAAATGATGCACATGAACATTAGAAGTTTACCTAAACATCATTGTGAATTAATTTCTTATTTAAAATCTCTTGAGTTTCCTTTCGGTATAAGTGGTATTACTGAAAGCTGGTTGAAGGAACCTGATGTTGAAATTGATACTATACCTAGCTATCCTCACTTAAATGTCTACGGAAATGACAGACCAGGAGGAGGAGTATCCTTATTTGTCCATGATGATATCAATTGTACAGAAAGCTCTGATCTTAGTCATTTTGACAACTATATGGAGTCGATATTCATTGAAATACCATAGGAAAAAACTGGTCTTCCGAAAGATGTCATACTGGGAATTATGTATAGACCACCTTATACTGATCTAGATACTTTCAATAATATGTATAATTATTTACTGACTGAGGTGGCACAAGAAAATAAGATATGTTATATCATGGGAGATATAGATATTAACTTATTAAACTATAAGTCACATTTACCGACATCAAACTATCTAGATGTGTTATACTCACACTCCTTTATTCCTTTAATCAATAGACCAACTAGAGTCACGTCAAAGTCGGCTACACTTATAGATCACATAGTATCAAACAATCATGATAATGTTTCTTCCTCTAGTGGTATTCTTTTTACAGATATGTCAGACCACTTCCCTGTATTGCACTTATGTGACTATAGTAGAAATTGTCGGAATGAAATCCAGATATTACAGAAACGTATAATAAAAAATTCCGCTAGTAATGAATTTACTGAAAAAACTTGCCACTCTTGCATGGAATAATGTATATAATCTATCTAATCCTCAAGAAGCGTATACACAATTTTACAAAGACTTTAAACAGATATATGATAACTGTTTTCCTATTGTTAATATATGAAAGAAATTCAACAAACATAGACATTGGATACCTGAGGACCTACATAAATTACATGAAAAATCCCTAAGCAGTCCAACATCTCTGCATGGCAGTATGTAACGTATAAAAATAAACTTTTGATAAGAACTGCAGAAAAAAACATATCATAGTGAGTTACTTGATGCTTCTAGAAATAATTTGAAAAGAACTTGGAGAGTACTTAACAAGATTATAGATAAGAGAAAGAAGGGTGCTATATCAAAACATTTTAAGATTGGGGAGTACCTAGTTTGTACCCCCCAGCTTATTGCTGATAAATTCAATGATTACTTTGTAAATGTCGGTCCATCTCTGTCTAAACATATTGAGTCTACATATAACAATACAGATGTATTGCCATTTCTCAAGGGAAATTATGACCGCTCCATTTATTTTACTCTAGCCTCAACTGAGGAAATAGTAAAGATCATAGAGAATGTGGAGTACTCAAGTCCAGGATGGGATGAAATAAGTTCCAAGGTTGTTAAAAGGGTGGCACAAGATATTGCTAGCCCCCTTACGTTTGTGTGTGACTTGTCTTTTTTGAATGGTGAAGTACCAATTGAAATGAAAATAGCTACTGTTACACCCATTTATAAATGCGGTGACACGTCAGTATTTAGTAATTATATACCAATATCTGTATTAACAACGCTTCCTATTTTTTTAAAGTAATGTATGCACGTGTAATCGTGTTTTTAAACAAACATGATATCCTTTATAAATACCAATTTGGATACAGAGAAAATGATTCTACCGCTGCTGCTTTGTTGACTCTAACAGATTATATATCCAGTGCCTTGGACGAAGGTGACTATAAACTTGGTGTTTTCATGGAAAAAACAAAAGCGTTTGACACTGTAAATCATTGAATATTACCAGAGAAACTCAATCATTATGGAATTAGCTCTTGAGTGGTTCCGGAGTTACCTAACCGGCAGATCGCAATTTGTTAAATATGAAGCTGTAAAATCAGGTGAGAAAAAAATTACTTGTGGGGTTCCCCAAGGATCATTGTTGGGCCCACTTTTATTTCTCTTATATATCAATGATCTAGCTCATGTATCGACTAAACTGTTTTCAATTCTATTTGCTGATGATACAAGTTCGTTTCTGAGAAATAAGAATTTACATAATTCATTCAACGATATGAAATTTGAACTATCTTATGTAGCCAAGTGGTTCAGATCAAACAAGTTAACTTTGAATATTTCAAAAACCAATTATATGTTATTTCATACCAAAAGGAAAATCAATTGATTCTCTCAATCTCTCAAATGATGGTAAACAGATAAATCTTATTTCTCATTAAAAATTCTAGGTGTGAGTTTAGATACCATGCTAGATTGGAAACAGCATGTAGTTTATACAAGTTGTATATGAGCAAAATCCATAGGCATCATTATAAAAGTTCGATGCTTATTACTAAAAAAGATTCTTCTTAATTTGTATTATACTTTTGCATATCCGTATCTGTTTTATTGTTACATTGTTTGGGGAAGTACTTATGGCAGTACCCTAGAAAATCTAAGTGCATTACAGAGGCGAATTATTCGTATCGTAACTTTCTCACATTATATAACTTCAATGAAAACATTATTTAATAACCTGCGAATTTTGACCCTAGAACAGATTAATATTTTTCAAACAGGGATTTTTATGTATCAACACATTAAGGGAGAATAGATGCCTGCAAACATCTGTATGTATAGAGCGGTTCTTACCATAATTAATTTACAAGACAACGTCAGAATTTACATGTAATAAGATGCCGAACAAAAATTAAACAGTTTTCTATAAAATATCATGATGTGAAAATTTGGAATGACATTCCACCACTCATTAAAAACTACAGATATCACATGTTCAAAAGTCATTTCAAATTGCATTTACTGTCACTATGATCGCTTGATCCGTACTATATCCTCTTGTGTCTGTTTTGTTTATCTGTTTGTTTGTTTGACTATTACGAAAATTCATTTTAATCATAAAGGCGGTTCTATAAGTAGGTATATGCTTCTTTCCCTCCGGCCAATATTTGATTTGTATTGGATTATTTGTCAAATAAACAAAGCAATCAAATCAAAATCATACTGTTTTCATAACAAGAAGGTGTGTTGTTGTATTATGAATTAAGGTGCGTGAGATTGCAATAATTCTGTTCATGGGGTATTCCAAAAGTGAATTTTGACAATTCATGTAGTTAGAGAATATTGTCTGAGTATCAGAAGAAGCAAAAATTGAATATAAACAAATAAACGCAAACAAACACACGACATGTCTATGGTCACACATGCAGGGTATTGTGTTTTCTTTAACTGCTATCTGGGTCAACATGCCATTATCCATCTCTATCATAGCGCCTCTTTGTTGGGATGAGGATTCTTATTTAAGGGTAGTGCTACAGATTTCAAATCAATATGTATTGATTATCAGCCACTTCAATTTTTGTTGAAAACTCCTACTATTCCCGATGTCTATGTTCCTTCGCAACACTTTTATCGATTAATCAATCGATCCGTTAATCAATCAATTCATTTAGTCAATTTCCAATGATCTGTAAATGGAACGCAGATTACCAGTTGGTACATAATTGAAAATCATCACGTAAGTTCCACTTTATTTTGTTTTGATTGTGCATATACAATATAAATATTATGAAACTGAACTGCAAAATCAAAACGTTTTGTTTACATGTTATATTCATTTGTAGAACATTTTGTTGTGCTGTTTTGGTCATTATGACACAAACATTTGTATTAGGATGTAGTTTCAGACAACGTGGTCATCTGCAAAATATGAACGAACAATATTACAAACAAAAATGTAAGTTCACGATTACACATTTTGTCATATTTTGTGGCCAGGCTTATGCACAAAATATTCATTTCCTAATAATACAATTAGATCACAGCCAGATTTTTTTTTGTAAATTGTGCGATGAACTGTAAACCGTGTCTCAATCTTGTAAGAAACTGCTGTACACTGGACACGCTGTCACATTTTCCACCTGTAAAAGCAAATAAGCATTCCATTCGTGCACACCATGAATATTTTGTTGAGCACATACCTTCAGATTTTGCACTAAAATTTGACTGTATGTTACAAATATATTTAACATTTTACATGCATATAGGCCATGGTTGTCTCCAGGCAACAAGCCCAGATGTCTTCTAATGTCAACATGTACTAGCCCTCAGGCACATACATACGTACAATTGGAATTGTTTTATATAGTGTAAAATATTCTCTTTAACGTATTTAATGCTACGATACATGTTACACACAAATGCCTATTGGCATATGTGATGACAGTTAACTTGGGATATTATACTATCATATGTTCCAAATACACAGGTCCAGTAGCTAATATGGTCTGTTTCTATTTTTATCAAGCACGATATTGTTGCCAGTCAACAGCTTTCCGGAGAGTAATTGTTTAACTGAAACTGCAAAACTGTGGCAGTATGCTGTTTGATGTTATAACGTTCTCTATATGCTTTATTAAGTCTGGTTGTGAAAACACACTTCTTAGTTTTCTTCAATTTATTTATTTATTTATTTATTTATTTATTTATTTATCTATCTATTTATTTATTTATTTATTTATTTATTTATTTATTTATTTATTTATTTATTTATTTATTTCGTTAGTTGGTTAGTTAGTTAGTTAGGTAGGTAATTAGTTAGTTAGTTAGTTAGTTAGTTAGTTAGTTAGTTAGTTAGTTAGTTACTTACTTAGTAAGCTAGTTGGCTGGTTGGTTGGTTGGTTGATTGGTTGGTTGGTTGGTTGGTTGGTTGGTTGGTTGGTTGGTTAGTTAGTTAGTTACTTAGGTAGTTAGTTAGTCGGACACTATTGTTCAAAAAAGCAGCAAACGTGCAATCAGACATAATTGAACTGTGACAGTCTGGCCTCCATTACTATCAGAACAGAGGCAGTGGTGCCCAATACTGTGGGCTTACTCTTTAATCCTTAGGGAGACTTGCTGTGTTGCTACAGTATAGTTGTCTGCATTGTGTGCCAAGGAGGCTCTATATAGTCTGAAACCAGCCCATGACAGCATGCGAGTGCTCACTGAGAGGTGTAATATAGTGACATAGCAGCATCCAATGAAATATAAACCAAATTTTAGCATGTCTTTGTAAACAGAGATTCAGATCAACCACCAGAAATCACTCAAACACAGATCCACACTGCCTGTAATGACCAACTGTAATATGTTAGGATTTTTGTCAAGGCAGTGGGTACATTAGGGCATGCAGGCAGAGCTCCCATAGGCACAGGTTTTGCACTTCTGGACCCAGCAGTGACATTTGCTCCTCAGTTAAATCTCTATAACATTGTTTTATAATCTTTGTAAACACCCCCACTTCCAACAAAGATTAATCTTATTTCATATATGGTTCAGCCTGTGCACACTTGCAATTTAAGGTTTTTCCACACCTTCAGTGGGTTGTTGAGCAGTGATAGCTAAAATGTACATGTACTGTGGTATAGATGTTCAGCCTGTGCACACTTGCACTTTAAGTTTTTCCACACCTTTAGTGGGTTGTTGAACAGTTATAGCCAAAATGTACATGTATTGTGGTATAGATGTTCAGCCTGTGCACACTTGCAATTTAAGATTTTTTACACCTTTAGTGGGTTGTTGAACAATTTTAGCCAAAATGTACATGTACTGTGGTATAGATTTTTGTTGTTAGAAGATCTGTGAAGTGGAATGTTGCCCGTGCAAACTTAAAACTGAAGTTTGACACTTTCAGGCTGGTGACGCTCAACAGTTAAACACATAGATTGAAGTTGAATTTTATGTATGTCAGTGGATTAGGTGAACTAATAGTTGATATTAATAGATATTGTCATGTAAATGTTTTATGTTCCTGTAAATGGTGAAACTCAAACACATGTACATATACATCTGTAAATACATGTAAATCAATGAACATACGTTTCATTAGTTGCAAAAATATAAAAAATTTAAAGTAGTTTAAACAGGTTGCTGATACCAGTCAATCTAATGGACAGTGAACAAAAACTGCAGCATTTGCAATTATGCTAATTAGCAGCATTTGAAACATTTTAAACATTCGAATATCTCCAAAACTATTATAAACATAGGTGCCAGTCCATCTTCCATATTTAGGTTTTTGACATAGCCGCATCCAATGAAACTCGTACCAAAGTTGCGCATTCTAGTTTATGTAAATAAGGGGAATACACAAAATTTAAATTTCGAATCGCTTCAAAACTAAAGCAAACTGACATTCAAAACTGCAGTTGATAGATTTGTAGAGTAGTTGCATTCAATGCACCGTGACTCAAAACGATAGTAGTTTGATTTATGCAAATTAGGCAACTACACAAAAATTTAAATCTTTGAATAGCCTCAGAACTTTAATAGGTTGAGGTGCCTTTACAACTTCAATTTATAGGTTTTTCACATAGCTGCATGAAAAATGTATTGTTGTAGGAGTAAATCAAATACTGAGAAGGCAATCGTAAAAAGTTTCTGGGCACACAAACTGATTTGCTGACAAGCACATCAAAATTTTCCAGTTAAATTTTGTTTGTTCATGAATATTAAAGCCGTGGGATCAATATGTGAACGTTCTTTCGGAACGAAGGCACGTTTCCAGGTAATCTGCACAATAAGTGGTGCATGTAGGCATGAAAATTATACAAATGAATATTTTGTGAGTCACTTGAAGGGCATCGGCTCCATATAATAACTTATTCAATGGTCGTCGTACTGTAATGCAAGAAACGAAATAAGAAAGTGAGAGCCAAGCATCTTTTAGTGTCGAATTGTGCGTACAATAGTGTTCACGCACGAACCGAGGAAAGAAATTGACACAGTTATAACTAGTGTAAAATGTGCTTGTCCCAGTAAGTTATCATGTATAGAAGCAGTGGAAGACGTATATATATATATATATATATATATATATATATATATATATATATATATATATATATATATATATATATATATGTATATATATATATATATACAGACCATCAATACCGACCTCCAGTTCAATTACCTGGAGTCCATGATGTTAAGGTGAACCATCCACGTGAAACACTTATTTTGCATCACTGCGCACACACATAGTATCATGAATTACAAGACACTGCCTCAGTGATATCGGTTGCTGTATATCTTTGATTTTAATGGAAAAATAAACGTCATGATTGAGATCCTTCAGACACCATACTTTATCATTCAATATGATAAATGAATGCTACGTTTCGTTCTTAATACAGCTAATGTACTTTGTTTCTGTAAATAAAACGTCATGGTAATACAGACATTAATCGCAGGTTTTAATTTCATTAATTTTCGAGTAGTCCCAATTAAACTCTGGTTAAAATACTTTTATACACACAGATGCAAGAGTACCACGTCTTTGGTGTTGCTCTAAACCAAACGCCTCAATAATAATAATAATAATAATAATGATAATAATAATGATAATGATAATGATAATGATAATGATAATGATAATGATGGTGATGGTGATGATGATGATGATGATGATGATGATGATGATGATGATGATGATGATGATGATGATGATGGTGATGGTGATGATGATGATAATTATGAATAAAAAGAATAAATAATAAAAAATAAAACATAAAATAAATAAATAAAATCAATCTCTCTACACTCCATTTCCAATACGGTCACTCTCCAAAGCTACACCTTAATTAGTCTCTATTGTCACGATCATTACAACATTTTGAAAATTCAGAACGAACACAGTATAACAATTTTCCCAGCATCTCATGGGTAGAGACCTATTGATTATTTATAACGAAGATTTCTGCATATAAAGGCAAGACTTGGTGAAATTATACAAATAAATATGTGCACCAACACACTGGTAAAAATTCCAATTCCAACTGATCCGAGAAACGGATTCGAAACAGCATGGGCTCTCTCAGAAAGGGGATGCCAAATGAAACTGTCTATCCAAAGGTGAAAATAAGAATAACTGCCTTAAAGTTGAACTTACACGAAAATGTCATAAATCAAACTGACCCAATGTAAGCGCCAAGTGAAGAATAAAATTGTATCGTTAAATTGGGTGCTTTACTTTAATTTAAACTACGTTGTTACATTCTGAACTTATAAGGACACACAAAAAATGAGAAAAATAAACAAAAACAAAAAACAAAAAACAAAAAACAAAAAACTTACAAAAATTTACACATATAAACCGCATGCCAAAATCTAAGTATATTGCATACACTTGAAGAATACACTATAGGAAAGCACACGTGTTTGTGACACAAATGATTATCTATAGCGCAAATATATTTGCAATGCTATAGAAAATGTATGATGATATAAGTCCCACGCCCATTTAGATATGCACAATTCAATACATGCCATTTCTCTTTTGCAAATATCTGTGGCCAGTGAAAACGCAGTCATTAAGTAAGGCCTGTGGAATCAGATGTAAGAGCAAAAATTTTGTCCAGGGGCAGAGAAATATCTTTTTGGGTATACTGTCGTTTCAATGTCACAAAAGAAAAGTCATAGTCGTTAAGGAAGTGCAATTTGTCCCTCTGTATACTTGGAATCTGGATGCTGAGAACGCCACCATCAGGAATGACAGTAGAAATCTGGTGCAAGAGACTATTTGCTATGTCCGGAGTGTTGGCAAGCAGTGGTCCAATGTGATACTCTCCACACCACAGTGGTTGTACACAACCATACCCAGTGATGCTGCCACTACTGGTTGCAACAAATGTTTTTGTTACCCAGGGATTTAACCACTGAGAGAGGAATTGGCGTCGATATATAGTATTTACTTTTGCATCATAAGCGGTAACATCTTCTTCCATGTGAGAACCATAAGGAACAATCGTCACAGAACTACCAATTTGGAGAGGACTTGGTTTCTTTTTTCCACTTAAGTGGTGGAACTCAAAACTTATAATCGGAAATCCATTATCTGTGACGAATTTGCTTCTGTCTGGCAAAAAGTTAGCGCCACCATTTAGTTGAGAATACGTTTCCATGGCACCATAATATAGCAGGTTCCCTATGCCTTGCCCTCGTAGGCCGGGTTTTACCATATGCAGACCTCCAAACCACACATCTTTGTTTATGACATAATGTAAGACGCACCCTCAAAGAAAAAGAATATAAGTGAGTTAAATACAGTATGCCAAAAAAGTCTTGCATTGCCTAGAAATATGCAGAAAGTTAAAGTGCATGTTGCTTCAGATTTCGAAGCAGACAAGCCCAAGACTCTATAATACAGCAGGTTTCAAATACCCCGCCCTCAAAGACCGGCTTTTACTAAATGCAAACCTCCCAAACAGACAGACATCTTTGTTCAGGACGGATTGCAGTCCTCAACCTCAAAATAATTAAGTAAATTAACAAGTGTTACAATGCCCACCTTCAGAATATTCCAGATCATAGCGGAACTCAACAGAGAATAACAATGACGAGATAACTTTAATAATAACAATATATTGACAATGAAAATCAGTGCAAAGTGGGTAAATGAAATTATACACTTAGCTATGCTGATACTCCAATAATTAACAGACTGCAGGTAAATCCTAATCCGTGGTGAGAGATTCTCCACAGGTACTGTCCCACAGTTCCAATTCGTATGGTAGGTGCGAAATAGTCTGGTCCAAATCCCACAGAGGCGCAGTATTCTTCCAATGTGCATGATGTGGTACACAGAACACGGTGCTAGTCCAAATCCAACGGAGGTACAGTTTGGTTCCAAAGTGGGACAATTAAATTTCAAAGGCGCTGTCCACACTCCCCCGGTAAAATGTATAAATGAATATCTCCTTGGCAATAGCAATGGCTCATAATCCCACTTGTTTGAAGACAAACAACCCCTGTCTGATCTCACTGTTATCCTCCCCTAGTCAGGAAAGGAGCCGCTTTATATACCCATGCTGAGAACTCTCACCAGGATTCTGTAGTTTTCTTATGACTCACATATCATACTTCTCTATGATCTTCCTAGACCACATCAGAACTTCTCCTTTGTTTACAACTGTGCCTGTATGTAGGTCACCACTTCAGACACTCCATTGTTCACAGGCTACATGAGAGTCATCCAACCAAGCAGGCCAACTCAGTGACCTGACACACACTCAATGAATTCAGTGACTTCTCCAAATGAAAACAAAGTCATACCCACATTCCTAAGACTGGTGAATAAATAATTAAATATATGAAAATATACATGAATAAATAAATAGTAGATGAATAGATAAACCAACGAATAGATAAATGAACTAAAAATAAATAGAAAAAAATGACAAATAATGAATAAATAAACGAATAAATAAACATACAGACAGACAAACAAATAAATAAATAAATAAACAGATTAATTAATTAACAAACAAACAAATAAATAAAATAACCACAAATTGACGACTTACTGAGAGGCATCTTCGAAATATGAAAAGGACTTAAACATAGTATGCAAAGAAACATATCATTGACAATGTGTAAAAATAAGCGGTAATGGCTTTGAAGCAGGAAAGTCCAGACTGAAGGACATGATTCTTCAATAATAATAATAATAATAATAATAATAATAATAATAATAATAATAATAATAATGATGATGATGATGATGATGATGATGATGATAATAATAATAATAATAATAATAATAATAATAATAATAATAATAATAATGATAATGATAATAATAATAATAATAATAATGATAATAATAATAATAATATTGGCGATGGACAAAATCTTTGAAAATGCACAATAATGGTTCAAGGTGTTGAAATTATAAGGTTAAGAAACTACCAAATGTGAGCCCATTGTTCTTTTTATGAGAATCCAGCAAACAATTTGTGAGGAATATGAACGTCCACTACTTTTTTATGTTGAAATTAATTGTTTTGGTCTTGAAAAGAAGGTCACTGTTATTCTACAGGTTTACGCAGAATCACACAACAACTTTGTAGAGACGATTTATATGTAAATTTTCATGCATGTAGACTAACTATCCTTTTGAAATATGAAAATCCCAAAAATAGCATGATTTCACTTCATCCAAGAGAGTTAAGCATACTAACCTGACACAACTGACTACCAACAGTGTTGCAAAAGCCATATCAACTGACAGTAGAACGTCTATAAGAGTATATCTCTGTATGGCTACAAAAGAATTCAACCTAAAGCTTTAAGAACATTGCACACCGCACATTTATCTTATTACATTTTTGTAATACTTGGAAGCTCAATAATCCTTTTAAAAAGAAGCCTGAATAAGCACCCACCCACTGTATGATCTACAAATAGATGCCCCCATTGGGTAGTGTATAAAGGGCGATGGATACCCAGGCTGTGCTGGACACACACACACACACACACACACACACACACACACACACACATATATATATATATATATATATATATATATATATATATATATATATATATATATATATATATATATATATATATATGTCTGTTTAATATATGCAAAAATATAAAAGCATGAGGGCTGTGTGAACCGCGCGTCTTCCGATGACCTTGACCTTTAACCTGAGATAAATCACGTTCTGTTGTACGTGTTTCCAGAGGTGTCCCCGTGTAACATCAATTCACCTGCCAAGCAGTTCAAGAGAACATTATTTTTTTCAGAATTTACGTTTCGTAGTCCTAGCCATCACTCTATTTTGTACTTTCACCCTTCACTATGTAATATCCAAATTCATTAAAAATCAACAAATAACAGTACTCCTGCACAGTGTAGTACTTAAGGGGAAACTAAGTGAAGCGAAACTTCTGCTATGTTTCAAGAGAACCAAGTAAGTGACTCAGAACACGAGTCATTAAAAACTACTAAACACAAAGTACTTAAAAAAATATTCAATAAATAGATAAATAAATAAGTGAATCATAGGTTAGTACATGAATAAAAATAAATAGATAAATAACTAACTAACTAACTAACTAACTAACTAAATAAATAAATAAATAAATAAATAAATAAATAAATAAATAAATAAATAAATGAATAAATGAATAAATAAATAAATAAACGAACGAACGCACGGACGAACAAACAAACAAACACAAAACAAACAAACAAATAAATTAAAAAAAGTTTAAGAGTCTCTAGAAGCTTCTCCAATTTTGAAGCAATTGGCCAAGCAGTTTTGGAGCAGCAAGCTTTGTAAGATTTTGCCAAAAGTAAACAAAAATGTCATAAAAGATCAAACTATCACTGGATCATTACCCTTTCAGCAAACACAGTCGAGACCCAGTCCATATATATGGCCATAAAGGTTAACGTAAATAGGATTATTGGTTTTATAATAGTATACAATTTGAAATAGCATTGCTTTCACCATTGACTCACATAGTTATAAAAATAATCGGCTACCCATCCGTAATATTGTAAATAACCAAACTGAAACCAGACTTCACAGATGAGGAATCCAGAACAATATCTTTTAGTGACCAACTTTGTTTGTTCTCTCTACAAGGTACACATCCACCAAATTTCAGCACAATCAGAGCTTAATGCCACGACGTTTGACGATGATTGAGCCAACAGCTGCAGAATAGAGGTTGAGAATGAAAAACGAATGAACAACAATGGACGCTGACGGACAGGAGGCGAGGTACCATCTTGTATCTTCTGCTGAGCTGCATTAATCATTGCAATTTCAGCCTATGAACATACTTGATACAAAGGCTAACAATATGCACAAAACATATCCTGATGAACTATGACGAAACCCTGGGGAGTTCTTGGTCTGTAATATTTTTCCATTCAACGTGTACGTGTATCAGTGTCTATTTTAAACAATAAAAAGACTGTTAAACTGCATCGCTAGCAAAGAGCAATTAAACGTAAGGGTGTACTAACCTACGATATTGCCGTCCTCAGTTTTTACCACCCGATAGCTGCATGGGTCTATCTTGTAGGATGCTCGTAAAATGTTTTCACTTGTGGCCCACTGAAATTCTGTAGACATACGGAGAATGTCCTTCAGTTCATTTGGGTCTGCAGGGCAAACTTTCAGATAAGATACATCAGCCAGACCACAACAGTTCAAACTGGAAGGGCGAGCTGCAAGTATACACCAAAAATTGACACCTGAAGTCGGTCATATATGTGCCGAGCCGATGCAGATGGTACATAATAAAATTTGTCAACCTCGGTAACATAGGTTCTGCATATAAACTTGCTGTCATTTGGGGTGAACAACGTTGCCGTGGAGTTCCATAATTACCTTAACGTTATGGGTTGTATGACACTATATGGGATTGTGAATCCGTAGTCTTGTAAAGGTTGAGTTACCCTGTTGTTGCCATGGTAATTGATTTGTGTTGCATTCTGTAATATTGTAATACAAAATCTTGCTATTGACTGAAGGAAGGCATATATATCAGATCCCACGTGGGTGGAATGAAATACGGTGTTTTCCTGTTACTCAAGAGTACATTCGTCGGTTACATTCACGAGTGTCCTCTGTGTGCTTGGAGTATTGCGGTCACTCGTGAATGTTCCCGACAAACGTTGTCATGAGTGACATGAAACACAGTATTGCCGTCACTTGCGAATGTTACCGAAAGTGTGCTCTCGAGTAATATGAAAACACCGTATTTCACTCCCACCGATGAGAGATTGTATTTATTCTATGATTAACTGAGTATTTACCGCACAAATTATGCCCCACAGGCCTCTTTGAAACGCCGATCGGACCTGCTGTCTTTGTTTACGCTGGTCGTAGTCACATCCAACGTACAATCGAACATCGCCAAGTACATGTATAATTGATTTCATATACGTTTTAATGCACTACGTCATTATTGCTGGTGCGTCACAATTAAGTTAACAATGTTTCCGTCATGTGAATAGAATGGAATATGGTTTTTGGCTTTAAATCCGCCAAAGCCATATTTAAAACCCTTACATAGAACGAATTATATTAACCATATACTCTATCAGAATGTTCACAAAATGTGAATAAAATTACATTTGGCAACCTAGATCTACCGAAAGAATACACTTCGCATAGTTAACATGGCAACCACTTGTGAGTTTGTGTTTAAACAACTTTGAGGTGTATTTCTGTGTGCACTGTTCAAACCTTGCATACGACTATCTCATACGATTTAATCATGGTTTCTCAAGGAACTTTGAAGAAAATGACAACGAACAAATAACAAAACAATAACCCCCGAAAAAATGTTAAACAAAAAACAAACACAAAAAAGCAAAAACAAAAAAGACAAAAGCAAAAAATACAAAGCAAAAAACAAAAAACAACAACAAACAAACAAACAAAACAAAACAAAAAACAAAAAAACAAAAACACCAAAAAACCCTACAAAAAAAAAACAAAAACAAAAACAAAAAAAAATACAAACCACCCACCACCACCCCCCCCCCAAAAAAAAACAAAACAAAAACAAAAACAAAAACAAAACAAAACAAAGTAAAATGTTAACTTGCTTGCTTTGTTCCCAAGGTCTGCATCCAGGACGTTAGGTTAGTGTGACCTGTTTGGCTAGCTTGATGTTTGTGTTGGGTTAATTTGAAAAGTATTAGGCATATTACGGATGACAAAAAACACACAAAAAAACCCACAAAAAACCAAAAAACAAAACAAATGTTAACTTGCTTGCTTTGTTCCCTAGGTCTGCATCCAGGACGTTAGGTTAGTGTGAGCTGATTGGCTAGCTTGATGTTTGTGTTGGGTTAATTTGAAAAGTATTAGGCCTATTACGGATGTTGTCAACACTGTGTTGAGTCGTCTCTATCGCATCGTTTGCTAAGCCGTATTCTGGATGTTTGGTCAATATAATTATAAGAAGTAAGGCCAGCCTGATGTTTCGATAGGTTTTAAATTTTAAACATATTATTAATATTATGGGCGTGAGGTCAATATCAGTAGTTGTTAGGCTAAACTAAAATTTTCAAACATATTTTATAGAGGAGAAGTGTCAGGAGATCTCATTTTCCCGCCTCTTCGGTAGGCTGGTAACGTGTTAGGTTGTGTAAACTTTTGGCTATTGGGTTGCCTCCATTATCCATCATTATTGACTTAGCTGTGGGGTCGATTTTGTTTTACACAGGCTGTATTAGCCTAAATAGATTAAAGCGGCTTCAGCGGGTAACTACTCAGAGCATGTTCTGTAGCCTGTATATCTCTGAGTAGCGGCTCATTGTCTAAGCTTCAGCATTCAGCAAAGCAAACGCACATAACAATCCAAAAATATATGAACGCGTCAAATGATGCATTATCTAAATAAGTGAATCTTTGCTTATAAATGCGCAGCTTCAATTTGAATAAAGAATGCCTGTCAAACCAAATTTGTTCAGTACAAGTTCAGATAAGAATAATTTGACTAACCCTGAACCAGTATGTACCATTTCTAGCTGGATAGCTTACCTCAGTTAAACCACCTGCCAATGTATTACTAAAGTAGAAAGAAACTGGGGCATATGTTCAATCTCAGTGATCATAAAATAAACAGTTACAGCTAGAACACCTGTAAAAATCGAAGGAAATGCTGACAGGTACTGCAACAACGAACATCCTGCACCAGAAATGTAAAGGAACCCCCCCCCCCCATGACACCTACCCTTCCCTTTTGAAAGTCTGCAAACAATAAAGCTCTATTTTGCTGCCAACCCCATATTAATGTTTCAACAGAATGGGTCAAGTTTGTGATATTTGCGTAATTACCATCAAATTTGAGTTATTTGTGACACTGAGTAAACGTGTACCTAGGCATGTCAGAAAAGAACAAAAGAAATTGGCTTTAAGTAGAGAAAATGTAATCAAAATATATATTTGTAACCAGATACCAAGAACAATTAGGCAAGTTTTTAACTGTTGTTGGTCGCTGCTTGCTACGGATAGCCCCTGGGGGTTTAGCCTGACAGAAAACTTGCAAAACTAAAATATCTGAAAGGTCAATATTAATACAGAATGATGCTTAAAGATGAACTTAAGTCACAAAACAAGCAGGTCTAAAATCTCTAAAATTATTGAAGCTAAACTTGCGAACAATCCTTGTAGCTCTGCAGCAAAATTTGAAGAAATATTTGATCAAAACTAAGGCTACATAGCTCAATATTTTAAGAGTTTTTACCAAGTCATGTCGGAAAATTAGCCCAATACGCATATTTCTCGTTAATATAATTGTTTTTGCTGTTTTATTATTTTAGATTAAGATTGTCTTAAATGGTGACCAGTGACATAGACCTTACCAACATAACAACAATGGCCAAATGACCTTTAGTATAATTCACATCACGGGATAGAACTGAGCCAAACAAATATGCTCATGTTGACACTTTTGTTTTTTATTTCTTCAATTACTTCATTCTCAGCGAAGTCAGATGTGTTTCATTTTTAGTTGACATAGATTCACATGCTGCTGCGCATTGTTAAATTTCCCGAGAGTAGACATCGAATGTTGTCAAGTACTGCATTGGTGGAAATTCACTTTCCTGCAGGTTGCCCATCAATGGGTAAACCACACATATTTTAAGTTGCCCTAAAGCCCCAAACGTTTTCTCCGATGTAAACAATTGTATACGAATGGTCCCACAGTCGCTGGTAATCTGGTGCTTAACAACCCATTCACGTTATTTAATTTAGCAAAAATATTATTTGCTTGCAACGTAAAAAAGTACACATTAGTAAAAAAAAGTGCAACAGTAAAATTATACAATAATTACCGACTAATAACTGTGGAACATTGTTAACATTTATTTATCTCCTGTTGTTTGGAATTCCCATAGCTGAACGTGAAATTCGTGTCTCAATTAGACAGGCATAAAAGCATATAAAATGTCTTAATTTTATTTAAAGCCAACAAGATTTTGTAAATTGTGTGACTTCATCTTTTAAAGGGATTCTTCTCATTTTAGGTTGCTGTTATGTACACTCTTTTAGCCCGCACGAATTCTGTACATTCGGTGACATAATCAGCAGAAAACACGGGCAAGGTTAATTGTGAATTCTACTATAAGTCCCTTAAATTAAACTGTACATATATCAACTTCAGTGGTCAGTAATTTGAGTATTGAGAATCAATCCATATATAAAAGGGCATATTTGTATACAATGTAAAAACCTATTGTAAATAATCTCATTTCCCGAATATTTTCGTCACACTTTCGGCTTTGGTCTTCCCACTATAAACTGTGGCCAAGGGCGTCTGTGGCAAAGGGAGGAATATACGTTTGTACCTGTACCTTTAAGTACTTGCATCGGTTCAGATATACCTTGACGTGCTGGATGTAACCAGCTTAAAAATGTGCGCACTGGAAATAATTTCCCATAGCGGGCATTCTGCATGAAAAATAGATCAAAATGTGTATTGCAATCGAACATCACTGCTGGGAAAAGCTATAGTTTCCCAGGCTCAAAGTACCTGGAAAGAATATTTCTCACTTCCTGAGACTTGGCGTCATACGTTTTAATATGCGGGGGCGTGGGGGGGGGGGGTGGTGTCTATGCTATTTATAATGGTGATTATAATATCATGAATGTCATAATCACTCGCATTCGACTGACTAGGCGAGTCAATAAAACGCACGGTAAACCGTTGACTCCTTCATCGGAATCTCCATTAATTTGGTCATTGGCATTTCGATTTAAGTTGCTTCCCAAAACTGATTTACACATTCCAAGCACAGTTCTGCATACTATTCTTTGCAAATGTGACATGGTTGGTTCAAGCATTTCACACTATATATAAATCGTCGTATGTCCTCGAGGTGTGCACCCAGAACCGTGGAATGGGCCTTTCAATGCACTCTTTACACATAATATTTCTGCAACGTACCTGTAAGGTGCATCCTAGTTATATGTTTGAAATGAGAAGCCAGCTTCACAGCGAACATGGTTACCTAGTTCAGCTCTTTCCTCTGTGATTAAAGCCCATATATATGAAAATCTAAATCGTCGTCTGGACTGCAATGGACTTGATATTTGTTCAATGATGTGTTCTATGGTATGCTAAAATTCCTATGTCGTCAGATAAGTGGCGAAACAGAGGTCTCATAGATAGACAGTTTTTTGTTTCCGGTTGCGGAGAAATATCCATTTAGGAGCCCTCTGGTCCCTATATGACCCGTCCATAGCCGATGGCCTTATACACGACTCCATTTACGAGCTCCCCGCTGCCGGAAGGCTCTCCGCAGCTTCCCGGGCGCCATTTTGTACACGAGTTACTTCAAGTCAACCTTAGGTCAAAGTGGTATAAACAAACCCTATGCTTACAACAACCAGCAGAATCTGCAGTCGTCTGCCCGTCCGTATTTGTCTTGCTGTTCTGTTGTTTACAAAGCTGATATGTTCAGTGCTGCTTATTTACTTGTGCAGTTACGCCTGGCTAAAAGTTAACAGCCAAACGCCTTTTTCGCGTTTTGCTGGTGTTTGGCTTGTGTTTGGAAACGTTTGAAAACGTTTGGAATGTGTTTGGGAAGTGTTTGGAATATGTTTGGAAAGCGTTTGGGAAAAATCTCAAACACTTTTACAAAACGTTCGAACACTTTCACAAAGCTACCGAACACTTCTCCAAACGCGTTCAAACACTTTCGAAACGCGTTGAACAATTATCCGAACGATTTCAAACACTTTCACAAACGCATTCAAATACTATGCATTTCAAACACTTCCATTTAAATGATGACGAATCTCCAAACGTATTTTCAACAGGTCCAGCAATATATGATGTACCTTCATGTAAATGTGCACTTATCCAGCATTATAAGTTGTATATATTTATATAAAACACGATCCAAACATGTTTACCCAAGTGTCTTATTCAACTAGAATTAATTAAAGACTAAATTCTTTATTTAAGATTTCATGAATAGTTCATCTTTCAAAAAACTGTTTCGGAGTAAATCCATAGGCAATTTCATGATCAGATCATGATTCATGATTTGATCACGATATTTCCTATAAATTTACTCCGAAATAGTTCCTATTTTTCAATTAAGATATATATAATTACTCCAAGGACCAATGGAGAATCGCTTGGCTTAATCCACTGGAGCTAATTCTATTGCTTGGCTTAGTAAGCCAAACAATACTTAAATTGAGGTACTTCTGTATGTCCATTCGAAATTTGAAAAGTTAGCCTCTGTTCAAGAAATTCACTTTCAGAAAAAGTATGATAGCGACTGGGTATACTTGCTACTGAAAGATCTGTCACTTTATAATAAATGAAGTGTTAAACCTGTTAATGTAGGCATATTATTTGTTTTCTTCTACCTATACTTATTTTCTTCCTTAATTAGGTATGAGCATGTCATAATATTGTTGATTACCAGTAACAATATGAATATTAGCAGGTAAAGGTGACAAATACATATTTCCAGGAATTAGTTGTCACTGACTCATTTTTTTCTTTTCTTCATTTCATGTTAATTTGAATCAGATATAAAGCGGAATTTGATTTGTAGAGCCCAGATTAGTGAAGTTTGCATCCCTGAAAATCCAAATAGTCCGTATGAAAATGCAGTGGCAAATGCCAGGAAAACGCATGTACATGTATCACATACTTTTGGAGCAAAGTGTAAAGTGTTTGAAAACGTTTGGAAAAGTGTTTAAAAACGTTCGGCTTTAACCAAACGCGTTCGGCAAAGTGTTTGAAAGCGTTTGGAAAAGTGTTTGAAAGCGTTTGGAAAGTGTTTGGAAAGTGTTTGCTACGCGTTTGCAAAACGTTTGACTTTCACTGAAAGTGCTTGGGAAACGTTGGTGCGTTTGGCGTTTGTTAACTTGAACGCGAGCTTAACTGTAGTTTAGCCTAATATTGAGTTGCATTAGAGTCGAATCAAGTTCAGATACAGTGATAATGTGGTGTAAATGCAATAAGAAACCATGCAGCCTCCTTGAACTGAGACTGAACAAAGTTGTTGGTAGGCAACTGTTACAGCATAGATGCACACATGTAAAGGGCTCCGTGTGCCAATTTGATAAAAAGTGTTAGGTCATTATTTATATTGGAGGTATCATTTTTTGGACTTTCTTTGAAGAAAAGATTGATGAAAAAAATCATGACTGTTATTACCTGATATTTGAGACCACTGCCGTGAGACAGCGAGACACGGCTTAGTTTTTTTTAATCACATTTTTGTGGGCACAAAAGCTTGTTTTTTTTGTTTATCTGCAGTGCCAGATTCTCTATCAAAAGTGACCACTTTTGTGTCGCTTTTTATGTGATATTAAACAGCAGGTACCACTCCTTACATATATTCATTCGAATTGAAGCAAGCAATCTTACAGACGGACACCCAACTTTTCAGCTCAGAGGTTTCATGTACAATATGGAAGTTCTACAATATTGGTAAAAAGAATTAAGATCTTGAGTAATACAAGTGTATGCTCCAGTTAATGGGATTTGCAGGAATGTGCACAAATCTTGGTCTCCTCTCCATACTGCTAAGCTGTCTATAAAAAAAAGGAGAAAGGAAAAACAGTAAAAAGGAAGAAATAAAGAAACAGAAAAAAAGAAAGAAAAGAAGAAAGAAAATCCCTCAAGTCAGTTGGTTGTAGGAAAGAAAAAGTAGGCGTCGATTTGTACACAAGAAAGCCTTTCGCACTGGAGCATCAACGTAAATATAGTAAATACGTCCTCACATGAGATACTAGATGTACAGAATAATGATTATTAAAGACCAATAAAGTAACATTTCCTTAATTATTTTCCCTTTTACAAATTTAGAATTGACCACAAATACATAACAAATGATAAAGACCGCATTGCATGCATTAAATGAATGCAAGTCTTTTTTGAAAACTCGTTTTGTCATCATTTCTTTTCTTTCTTACGGTAAATTTAGGACCCTTTTTTATCAAACAGCCTATGTGTAGATAAGTAAAATATATATAAAATCAAACTGGAAATACTATTACACCAACCCAATGACAGATTTAACGGCAAAAATGATTGCTAATTTTTCGTGACATATTGAATCTTCTATCTCACAATCTTTATCCTTAGGAAAGAAAGTGGACACTTAAGCCAAGCAACCTGGATGTAAGGCTGTTGGTAAATGGAAATCTTATTCAAATTTATTTTTATAAAAGTGGAACTAAACTCTTTAAAAAAAGTCTGGGAAAGGGCTTTTTAGACACAGAAATTGGCTTTAATTTGATATTACAAGCTAACTTGCACGGTAATTTTTGAACATGTTTTCATTTCATATAAATTTTGCAATTTTAATTAAGATTAAAGATAAAATTGAAATTGTAAAATCTGAAATTCAATGGTAAATTTGAATTAAGCAACTATTTCATTTTGGAACATGTATACTTTTAACAGTCTTGCATGAAAATCGAATGATATATTTACATAATTCCAAATATTTCTCTACAAAAGCCATAAAGTGCACCAGCCCCTTAAATGCCACCGCATACGCTATCTGTCCAAATTACATGAACTGTGTCTTTATATAAGTTGAAAATCCCAATGTACAATGTATGGTTTTTAGTTTTTTCCTTTTTGATGACGGTGAACTACTATCCTTCCACCCGAATTGAAAACATTCGAGCAGCCGATATTTTAACACCTTAGCACTTTAAGCGTAAATGAGACAAGCGTCACCATCGTAAGGGCGTGTGTGACATAAAATGATTGTCATTTAGCAGACAAGATCAACAAATTGTGAGGGAAAAGTTACAGCAGAGAGAGTCTCGTATATTTTGTTGGGTAATTGTGGAAGCCAAGCAGAAATTGGCGCCAAAATGAACAGCCACATTGTGGAATTGATACAAACATATCCAATAGCAAACGTTCTCCTGGGTTGACATGAGAACCATTTTCACTACAATTTTAATCCACTAAATAGAAAACTAAGGAGGAGGGGGGGGGGGTAGCCATCAGGTTGAATTGATTTGTATCTGAACAAGCATAAAAATATCCGTTCTTTTTCAATGAGTTTCCTTAAAGTCTTAACATATTACTTTTTTATTATTATAGTTTTTATTTTTCTTACAAGAAATAAACATGTTCGTATTAATGTGTTCATCAATTTGAATTCATGAAAAATGTATTAATTTTCTAACAAAAGTGATGATGACAACATATGACGATAAATATGAACTTAGTAATACATATGCTCCTGATGATAATAATAATAATAATAATAATAATAATAATAATAATGATAATGATAATGATAATAATAATAATAATAATAATAATAATAATAATAGTAATAATAATAATAATAATAATAACAATAATAATAATAATAATAATAATAATAATAATAATAATAATAATAATAATAATAATAATAATAATAATAATAATAATAATAATAATAATAATAATAACAATAAATTTTATAATAATTATTATTTATTTATTTATTTATTTATTTATTTATTTATTTATTTATTTATTTATTTATTTATTTATTTATTTACAACGGGGGCACCGCAGGCAGGGTAGAACCTACGGTGCGTCAGTTACAAAACACGTAATTACACATATAAAGTATCATAATGGTAAAATGTGCTACAAAAAAGAAATATAAAAACAGCGATACAAGGTAATGCATTCTATATGCAGTATCAGGTCGGACCACGTGTGTCAGCATTCAGTGTATCGCGCGTATCACACCACGCCTCTGACAACAACTGCTTGCTAGCAGTGTCAAACACAATACCCTACGTTTTGCAACAAGGAAGGAGCTTATGAAAGAAAGCCACACTTATTCTTCATTAATTTCTTTAAATTTTCTTTCCAATAGAAAAGTATACGTTAATCTTGTATTATTTGTTTTAGGACATACGATAAGGAAATGCAATAAATTTTCTTTCCCTTCTTGACTTAAACTACATATTTTACTTGTCGTTCCCCAGATTTTCGTTAATACCTAAAGATCCAACCCTGGCCAAGAACTTAAGCCTAGTTTCATTGAAATTAATGATATCAAACTTGTATTTCAGACCAGAAGTAATAATATTTCAAGAGCCGATACCAATAAAGCGAAGATTTTTCATCAATGTCTTGAAAGAATTCCTTACCTTTTGATATGGCCCCAAGCACGAGTATCGTTGGCTCGAAAAGGCCCGATCTAAACCAACGTTTTTGAAAATTTGATGTATTTCCTGAAAGTAACACCATGGCAATTTTGAATCATTCTATAAATAGGATTCGTAAAGTTTGTTGAATATTTGTTTGCATAATCTACTGCCTGGCAAATCAATTTTCAGTTTCTGGTAGAACTTAATACGAATGCGGTCCAAGATTTATTCGGTGGGGACCCATTCTAGTTCTCCCAGAATTGCTGTAACTGCAGGGGAACCTTTTTTGCACACATTACTGCTTTTGCTATAGCGTATTGAATGGATTTTACAATTGTTTTACTTTCTGCAGTACAATTTAGCCAGACAGCAGAACCGTGGGTGTGGGTAGGCAGCACTGTATATGTGTCTCTTTGTCCAGAACCACTTCCTAGTAGTCATTACCCTATTCCGCAATCCGAACTCCTTACTCTCTATAAGCTAACCTCTCATTGTCTGACCTATATACATATGGAAGTACTATTGTTCATATTGCACACGTTCTTCTGTACAATTTTAACATAGGCTGTATCAGTCCAAATAAATTAAAGGGTCTTCAGCGGGTAACTACTCAGAACATGTTTCGGGGCCTATACCCGTATATGTCTCTCTGAGTATGACGCTTTACGATATGCTGTTCCAAAATGAGACTGTATTAACATTTTCATCTCTGGATAAAATACAACAAAGATATGCACGTAAGCGTCCAGCTGCTCCTCAATAGTCTCTTTTTACGATTAACCCCATGAGGTTTACCAAGGATACTATGCTATTCTAGAAAACCCATAAGCTGATCTTTAAACACAGATATGGATAGTTATAAACACAAAATGTCACTGTTTTACACCTGTAGTTTCTGAGTTCTGCTTTAGAACCTTCTTTGTGTATAGGTCTCATATAGCCTTGAAACGATGATCCAGAAGGCGTTCAACAATTTCACATAGTTTAAAAAAAATCAACCAAAGAACTGTATGTTCCCACCATATTTCAGAAACTCATCAGGTATGTTATCCACTACACAGGCTCTTCCACATTTTAACGTTTTAATGGAACTTTCAACACTATTGTATTCAATTATGATATCTGAAAGACCATTAACATCACCTGTAAAATCCTTTAGATCCATCAACTTTTTTTTTCAGAGACTTTTGTTCATAACAGTTTAGGTTATTTTTTGCACTTCCCAAATTACGCCAGTATTCTCCTGCATGATTATACTATAATAGTATTAATATCACTACTTCCACATCTAATCTTACAACTACTAATAAGACTTGTAAGGATGATGAATAGCAATTCTTTGAGCCATAATATAATTATATATATATATATATATATATATATATATATATATATATATATATATATATATATATATATATATATATATATATATATATATATATATATATATATATCCGTCTTGGGTGGTTTATGAGAAATTATACACTGCCCACAAAAATACAATGGAATAGGTCCTACACCGGCTTATGGGTCATGCTCATTGTCTGCAAGCCAATTATAATCTTCAAACCGGACCGTGGGTAGTATAAACCAAATATAGCTTACCACAGTTTCTTGGCATTTATAGGTTCCCATAGTATCTGGGCAGATTTTCTAATTATGTCTGTGTGCCAACACAGACATATTGTTTTTCTAGCAATTCTTTATTATGTCTGTGTCCAAAAACAGACATATTGTTTTTCTAGGAATTCTTTCTTTCTTTCTTTCTTTCTTTCTTTCTTTCTTTCTTTCTTTACAGGCAAATTTGTCCGACATTTCATTTGAAAAGTAGTATACGTAGAAACTCCAAACTTGGCACAATTGTGCTTTTATAGATGAAATCAGGCCTTTTTATAATGAGAGGTCATGCTTTTCAAAATTATGCAAATGAGGGCTACTTAAAGTTTTAAATCTTCAATATCTTACACTATAGTAGATATGGTTCCGAGTGTATTGGAGTTCGATTATATCAAGGCAAAGGTCATCTCAAATGTCAAGGTCATGTCAAAGTCAAAGGTCATGTCAAGCTCAAAGACAAAAGTTAGGTCAAAATGTCATTTTAAAGGTCAAGGTCCACTGCAGGTAGAGGTCATCTCAAGGTCAGAGATCATTTCAAGGTCAAAGGCCACTTTCGATGGTGGTCTTCTTCTAGTCATAACTTGGTCAATATTTATCCAATTTTGATCACACTGGACTCAAATTGTAGCTACTGTAACACTGCACATTTTCAAACTTACATGTGACCCCTAAATGTCAAAGATCAGCGTATGTGGACCTTTGAAACTTCTACCCAGTCACAACTTGGCCAATTTCCATCCAATTATAATCATGTTGGACTTAAATTGTGAGTATTGTAACACTGTACAGTTTGCAATTTACATGTGACCTGTAAAGGTCAAAGGTCAAGGTCATTTGGACTTTTAAATTTTCATTCTGCCATAAGCTTAATGAAATGTGAAGTACCAAAGGACAAAAGTTGTACCATTTCATATTCGCAAATTTTGAAGGCACCCAGGGGAATACCATGTGATAGTATGCATATTTCATGTGTTTTCTTGCCCAAAATTTCGACCTCAAAGCGATTGAGTCCTTCCATTTGCAAATCAAAACCAATGAGAACCGTTCCAGGTAGATTTATCAAGGCTTTGAAATTGTTCAGGTTAAAAAGATTCCTGTTTTGTTTGGAGATTTTTTACATGAGGGCAGAGGGCAAGCATGTGTCATTATTTAAATGGCTTACTTTTCGCGGACTCAGCATTTGAATTTCGTTAACACCCCCTCTCCATGCATCACCCGAGATGACAAACTTTGGGATGCGGTAGTTAACTAATTAATTGATTAATGAGGGGGAGGGGGGAACTCTCGCTCCCGGGGCCGTCCCGCCCCCCCCCCCATCAATCCGCGGCTGGACATTATTCTTGTTTTCCCATGTGTGGGCGATGCCCTTTCGCCATATTAATACAGTGTAGCATAGGGCAAATAGAATTTTAAAGTTTTGTTCTTTCTCTGATAATATATCTTAATGTACCATTAAGTTTTCACAATCTATCTATTTTACTGCAATATATCTGAAGTAAAAAGTCATTTCCCTTTGAAAAGAATATTATCGTTAGGATATATTATAGACGGCACGGCAGATTTAACAGAATCTGATGTAGCTGCATGACTGTCAAATAAAATAAACTACAAATGCCTTCTGCTGATATATGTCCAATTTCATCGATGACAACGTAGCTTATAAAAATGTCGTGGTTATGCATATAACAAATACCATTAAGTGGTTGGACCTACATTGCTAATTATGCTTTTATAAACGTACGATTTTGTTTTGTTTAATATTATTTTCATGTAAGCTCATCTTTAAAAATATCATTGTTTTCTGAACATTTAAGCTATCTCTTTGACGTTTGAAACAATGAGACTTTTATCTCCCATAATTCCCGTCCCATGTTGATATATTTGTTTATTTATACTCGTATAGAAGATTATCTTTAGTGCATTCATTATTTATTTATAACATGTAGTTAGTGCATTACATTCGTAGTATCTTTTGGACAAACGTGCTGAAATTTGCCGATTGCATGTAAAATTCCTTGTGTGTTTGCTTTGTCACTTACCTGTGAGGTTAGCGTGTTGTCTTCCTAATAAGAGACTTGTATGTGATTACGCGCTGCATTTCAAAGGTACTTCCTGAATCATTGGTATTTTTAGCATGTATGTATGACCCATACCACCAAATGCCGGTTTCCTGATCTAAACTTGCGTACTTTTGCATTATCATTGACGCTCTAATCTATGGCTCTGCATGACCCATTTTCTGTGTATATAGCCAAATCAAGACACCAAGTACATATGGACAGAACATTTTTGACATCATTTTTAAAGCATGAGCTAATTTTAAACACAGCTCTCTCTGAATGTGTTTGTTCGTTGCAATCACTTTGATGCCTCTGTGCATGGCTCCACGCCCTACATTCTATGTAAAAACAACTTGACTAGAACATGTATAAATAGGACATATAGCCAATGCGGGAAAAAACAACTTCGTGGTAGATGATGTCCCCATACTTAACTTGTTTTCAACATTGTTTCTCATGTATTATTGCAATCATCTCATAAACACAAGATGTATCAATGTCACCCAATTCCCCTCGAACCATACCATCATAGCGATTTCACATAATTTTAAAACTTGCCAATCCCAAAACGGCCAAGTTTACATCACATTCAATTCATTGTATTGAGTATAAATCAGTACATGTGCCTTTGGATGAGAATGACCCCCGTCCCTGCCATAAGACACCACAAGTAACGAGTAATGCGGGTAAGTAATGGAAACTTTGACCTTGAAAATATTAAGCGTATCAAACAAAAGAACGAAGCAAAAAAAAAAAAACCGAACAAAATATGATGAACTTAACTTTGTAATGAAGAGAAGAACGAATGAATGAATCAAAGAATGAATGGATAAAAAGAGGGGAGGGAAGAGAAAATGAAAGGGAGTAGGAAGGAGAGAAGGAAGGCAATGAAACTTTAGTTATTACCAAAAAATATGAGGAAATCAATGTGATCAACCGCAGACGGGAGGAGCTGATTATTTTCACAATGCCCTATGGCGTAGTAAGCGTTTAACAGAATGTGGCCGACACTTGACAGCATTTAATAAACCAAAACGTGAGTGCTAATTTTGTTCATGGTTTCACAACGAAATAACAAGGTCAGCGACTACACTTTGGTGGTGAGACATACACATTTTTTGTGCAGTCTAGTTCCTACCAAGGAAAAAGCTTCTGCCTGAAGCTTCATTGGATCTTTAAAATGTGGCATATTGTATGCAAAATATGTCAAAACCATGAGTTGCTGTCCATGTCAAGAGAGTTCAATAGCCGCTAAGTCTTTATGTAAGAAAAAGCCTTTGTATTGTAACCCGGAGTAATGTTCACAGGTTCTCACGCCGCGAGAAAATATGTTTTTGGTGCAGCTTGAGGTAATATTACTAATGATTTTCATCCAGTGCCCTTCCAATGTGTGAGATACCGTGGTTCTACATAGCAATTGGAAAATCTTTAATGTATACAAGATGAATTTGGAAAATATTCAACTTTCAGGCTTTATGTTAAAAACAACATTTCAATGGGCATATACATGTACAAGTGGTTTTCAATCAGAATTTTATGCCTACACTGAATTTCAATGAAAGAAAAAAGTACCTTTCTTTCAAGTCCATATGTAGTTAACTTTCAACAGAAGTAATATATATATATATATATATTTGGGGGGGGGGAGAGATTGACTGTACTTTATGACTTTTACACTGAGCCTTCCTAAGTATGCAAAGGCAACACCAGCAAAACTTGACACTGATGTCCTCTTTTCTTCATAATTACCCGAACTTTCGGTAATACACCTATGTCTTCATTTGCAGACTTGGACTTGAAGTTAATGGTGATTACACCAGACAGGACGGTCTGTGCCCAGCACGCTTAAATCAGTATAGCAATTTAGCATGCATGCATAACGGTGGGGTAGGTAGCAAATTGGCCACATGATGTAAACCTTTGCGAAATGCGAGCAAGTTTGACGTTTCTTGTGTGAGTCATGCTGAACTGTGGCTCGGCTGCTTCATTACGGTAGGCTATTCAGAGTGGGAACTGCTTTTTATCTTTACATTGAGTCTATTGACATAGCAACTGATTTGATTTAAATATATTTTATTAATCAATGGAGAAAGAGGGCCAGACCCTACATGAATTTCGCTTCAAAAATAAATAAACAAAAAAATCTAGATATAATCCTGACAATGTTACACACAAATGAAACCAAGATTAACATATAAAGATATACAAAACACCAACTCCACAGATAGTAGGCTTAAATAAACCAGAGGCACAAGGAGGTTCCTAAGTTACTTACTTAGGAATCTCTTCGTGTCTCGAATATGTTTATGAACTAGATTAACTATGTTCAAGTTGGAATCAATTGAACCTGTTTTATATCCATAGAGAATGGTGGCTAATGTAAATGGATCATATTTCAAAACATTACAGTGTATCTCCTCTCGTTGCAACATATAATTAGGACAATGAAAGAAAAATGTAGAATATTTTCATTACCTCTTTCATAAGAACAAATAGGAGAATGTCGGTACATAGGAACTGACCTATCCACAGAATGGCAGATACCGTATGGAGCTTTCAAACACACACAGAAGGCTGAATCCCACGATCTGCGGAGTCCGGAGATCCGTCAGAAACGTTCCGGGCCGTGCCACCACCACAAATTTGTGGGGCTTCTCTACCATGTCTTGACTACCTATAGAACCGTTTCCTTTCAAGAGTTATTAAGATCTACCGAACAACTAGGTCTATCAACTTTACCGAACGAAAGATCTATAGTTATTCTTTCGGACAACCTAAAGCAATCTTGACTAGTACTACTGAGCAGCTGATAATGATAGGTATCTGCCGAACAAGCGTGCCGTACAGAACTCCATACATTGTAATTCGTTACCGAACCAACTTAAAACATGCTACCGAACAGAATAACATTACATTTTTTCACATAACAGTATTGAAAGTACTAATTACACGATCAATCATTTTTTATAAACAATGCACAAAGAAATAGGTATAGATTAGCATATACGGAACCGAAAACCAAAGCACCGAACTGCAACTGTTTGGTTCCGTATAAAGCGATCGGTGTTTTATGAAATAGTCTGTAGAACCTAGAAAGTGACAAGAAAACCAAATTCAAAGACTGGGCATTGAATAACCTTCATTACGAATAACAGAAGGAAGATAAGATGTTTGTTTGTCCTGTCTATTCCCATGTACACGTGTGTTAATGGTGAGAGCTTGCCTAATTGCTCGCTATAAATGGCCCAAAAATGTTCTATTTAGATTTTTCATTTTCTTATTTTTTTCTAAAGGAAAAGTGTAGTCTTTTCAAACGCAAAGTACACTATTTTCATTCTCAAAGAAGAAATTACAGAACTGAAGGCCCAAAAATAAATCTAAATTACCTTGTCGATAGACCTATTGTACATAAAAAAACCTACATCAGCCCGGATTTAACAAAACTAACATAATTTATTCTAAATTGAACATTTTACTTGTGCAGCAAAATCTTGAAACAAACTTCTTGTCAGGTTTGACAATGTAATTCTCCAAATGGCTCCTAGGGCAAGTCTCTACTGATACCCTCTGGTAGAGATGACACCAATACCCCCCCCCCCCCGCCAACGACCCAATTATTTATCACTGGTTCAGATTTTCTCAGTGGTTTGCGATATAATGACATTCAGCAAAACACAAAAGTGTACAAAACAGTCAGCGCTCGCTGATGAAAATTGAACACAGTTTTTCCTGTGACTTAACAAAAAAATTTGGAAAAAGTTGTACACCACAATGGCTAACATGGTAATCAAAAGGAGTGAAAACAAGAACAACAACAACAACAACAACAACAACAACAACAACAACAACAACAACAACAACAAAACATTAAAATTGAAAAAAAAAAGAAAAAAAGGAAAGAAAAAAAGGAGCATGACGATTTGAACACAGCTGGTAAAAAACTTACTCGATGTTCATCCTCACCAAGTTTAAAGTGAATCTGGCCCACCGATTGTTTTGGAGGAGTTGAAAATGTGAATTAGAATTGTAATGCCCTTTGACCTACATTGTAATCATTAGGAATGTATGCAGTTTGACCTTCAAGGTCAAGGTCAAGGTCTCTCAGTTATAAAATAAACCATACAAATTGGAAGCCCACCGGTACTTTCCTATTAACGTTTAGTAACCTTGGGCCTGCGACGCCATGCAGAATGTATGAGCCAGTATGTGAAAATTGCTGAGTCAGCAGAAAAATGTGACTAGGATTTGACTTTGACCTTTTACCTCAAGGTTATATATTGTTATAAGTGAAAATGTTTCAAGACCCAGAGATTATCTGTTCCAAATTAAGAGATAGTAGGTCGAGTGGGGGCAGAAATACAAGGAAAACTAGGAAATATGATTTGCTTCATAGCAAATCAGTGTGCGTGTCTTCAAAGCATATTGGTATGGCAATGTACAACTATTCCATAACACAGGAGTAGAAGTTGGAATTTGTACCTCTATCTATTATAGTGTTGAAGATATTTAATATTGAAAATGTAGAATACTGCTAAATAGCATAATTCAAATCGCTACAACTTTTGTTTTAGATTCATTACATGGTCAACAACCCCCTAGTAGAAGTTGAAATGATATCTCTATCTATAATAGTTTGAAGATATTCAAGTTTTAAAATTTCAAATGCTGCTAATAAGCATAATTTAAATTGCTACAACTTTTGTTTTAAATTCATTAGATGCGCACTGGTCAATAACCACATAGCAGAAGTTGGAATGACATCTCTAGCTGTTATACTTTTGAAGATATTCAAGATTTAAAATTTCAAATGCCCCTAATTTGCATAATTTCAAACATCTTCATTCCTCTGTATAAAGCGGTCAAACTTCTTGTATGGAGGTACAAGCATGCCAAGTTTGTAGTTTCTTTGTATAATAGTGTCCGAGAAAAGTGTCGGACAAATTTGCTGGTAAAGAAGAAAGAAAGAAAGAAAGAATTTTAGGAAAAAGTGTATGTTGACACACACACTAAAATAAGACGCGCGACGGTGGACGAAGGGACTAAACACTATATGCTACCAGTACCAGCTTTAGTACCAGCCCTTTTCTAATTATCCAGATGACACGGTTTTACTGGCTGAGAGCCAGGATCAGTTAAACAGGATGCTTAATGCTGGTAGTAAATTTACTTCCAAACGGGGTTTGACCTTTAATGGTAAAAAGTCCAAAATATTGGTAATTGGCAAAAGGACAAATCTGAGCCGGAAATGGATTTTAGGTGACATTTTATTGGATGAATGCTCTTCATACAAGTATCTTGGGATTCAATTTTGTAAATCACTTAAGGATACAAATCATATCAATAAGTACTTAAAGCCAAACGTTTCACCTCCGTCGGCTACATGTGCAGCATCCCACGATAATGTTTATGGAATATTATTCGGTGAGAGCCTGTGGAAAAATGTCATATTGCCCTCTTTGCCACATGGTTGTCCGGTCTGGTTGTGTAATATTAAACAAAATGTCTCTGCCATACAATCAATGCAATGCTCGGTAGCACGGGCGCTTCCACGGGTGAAGTCCACTCTGCTATTTCAGCTACTTAATGAGAACTCGGATGGCTGCCATGTGATATCATTCTAAATAGACACAGGGTAAACTCTTTCAGCCGGATGAAGTGCCAAATTCCACAATCCAGACTATGTAAAAGTATCTTTGATGACATGGAAATAAATCATAGAAACAGCGGATCAAACACATGGTGCTATTTTAAGGAAATCGAAAATATATTGACAGGGGTTGGTTTGCATCACGGGATGTTTGGAACTTATCCCAATCATTCTATCGCTTAAGCTTAGACTCATATAAAAACACTTTTCAGGAAAATCTAGATGCTAAAGCTTCACTTTCATACTATAAAGAATTTATAAAACATCGTCTTTTTCGGAAAATTATTTATACGACATATCCGATTTTGTAGGGGCCAGATTAAAGTTCAAGGCTCGTACAAGCTGCTTGGGAATTCAGGCTGACCAGGCACGCTGGGGTCTATCGGACGGAATGTGTAAACTATGTAACTGTGTTCAAGAAGATATTGCCCACCTTTCCTTCATATGCCCAGTGCTAAACGAGATAAGGAAAGACTGTTTTTGGCAGTTGGAAAGTCAATTTGATTATCAGATATGGCATTATTTTATGAGTTCGTCTTTACGTATAAAAACTATCATTTTTCTGTCGAATGAAAAGTTTGACAAGGTATTTAAATATTTTCTGAAAAGAGCCTGGTCCTACCAAGTCACACTGATAAAGCAATGACGCCGTACCATAGGCTATTCTAACCTCCGCTCCCCTCTTATTAAATTTATGAAGCAGTGTCCTTTGGGCAATGTAATGGTAATATAATATAATGTATTTTTTATGTGACTGGACACAAGTTTGCTGGGTCTCCCATAAGGCGGGGGGGGGGGGGGTTGACTCCGAAAAGGGATCACTGTTTCCCAAGTACTGGTCTCTTGGGTGGGCCCAGCCTGTTGGGTGAGCCCCTGCAACTTTCATGTTTAAGTGCTTTACAACGGTACTTCTTTTCGTACATTTGTACTTTTACTCCATGTTGTGAGCCCTTGTGGGCATATTACGGTAACAATGAGTGTAAGTCTAGTCAATTTCATCAATGTAAGTTTCATCTGGACGCACAACGGGTTTACCCCGCCCCGGTGGTGCCCCAGGTGTAAAGGGGTAGTTTTCCAATAAATTATTAATTATTACCATTATTCTTAATTATTATGCATCCTCCGTGGGGTGGGTGGGTGTGGAGCGCATATTTACCAGGGAAAATCGTACCTGCTGTAAGCGAGTTATGCTTTTGTATTTCACAAGCGTATATAGTTGTCGAAATTATTAAAGTGAAAAAAATATGAAGGTATGCCATATATGTATTTATATATTTAAAAGGAATAAAGCCCATTTGTCTTTACGGTTTACGAAAAAGCCCTTATTCTTAAGCTGCAAGTGGCGCAATTCAGTAACACAGATGTGGAAAGCTTTTTCTTTTTCCTCCAACCAATATCGATCAAGTTCGTGGGAATGAATTTTTGAAGGTTAGCACTGACAGGAATATGCACCGTGCAACTATATAAATGTAAAATTAGCCTCTTGGATATTGCAATCAGCAAATCGCGGGGTGCGAGGATCACCAGTATCTGCATATATCCATTGCCTAGTACACAGGCCAAGACATCCCGACTTTAGATTGTTTATTTTAAGCGTTATTCATTTATCTTCAGGGGGTTATTTTCTTACCTGACAGGGCAGTCTCACGGAATGTAGTCGTATAATTGTGTGTGCAAAGCAGGCTATACGACCCACTGATTTAATATTTAAAAAGCCAAATATATTTATATATCAAAGCTGAGATTACATAAAAACAATGATAAATAAAATTGTAGTTTGATACGCACAGTTATTATTTTGTGCATAATCATATGATGATACTTATTATAAATATGGTCGTTACGTTTTCCTTACAAGCTGCATTGTCATCAATGAAATTGGGAATACAGTGTAAGAAGGCATTTTTTAATTTCTATTTTTTACAATTATGCCAAAGGTCGTTTAATGAAGCTGCTCCGTTATCAATATTGTATCATAAAGATAAAATATCTAATTAAAGGAGAGTTTGTGGTTTAGATGTGTTGTAGTAGACTGGAAAAGCCTTGGAAACTTTAATGGTACAGTAGCCAACTACATAATAAAAAGACCAGAGTTTCAATAACGTATTCTCCTCTTATATAGCATTGATCAGATTTGAGGGCTATGTCAATACCTGGAAATCGTGTTGGCAAATGTAATCTAGTTCCACAGGTTCAAAGCATGCATTTCCGTCCATTGTTCTTTATTCCCCCTGCCTATAAAGGTAGCTATCAAATAAAAGCATTGTTGGTTTAAACATGTTTTATTGGCGGACAGGCTCACCAGCCTATTTTAGGGCATCTTGTACATATAGGCAATGCAACATTGACGTTGCAAGACATTGAGTCCTTGAAACAATAGTTATAGATGAAACCTTAGTCTTAGTTCAAGATTGTATAAACCAATTAAATGTCTCAAAACCAAGTGGTCCCGACAATCTCAGTCCAAAACTTCTGAAAAAATGCGCACCCTCAATAACAAAACCCGTCCGTTATATATTCAATGCCTCCTTGCAACAAGCTATATTTCCTGAAAACTAGAAACTTGCGAACATAGCCCCTATACATAAGAAAGAGTCAAGGCAGATAGTAAGTAACTTCAGGCCTATATATTTAATTAGTTGTGTTGGTAAATTGTTTGAAAAATGTGTCTTCAGATTTGTCTTCAATCACTTCATCGAAAATGATATCCTTGCACAATTTCAGTGTACCTAGAATGTGACTCATCAGTTTGTCTATTGCTCGAAATATATGATATAGTGCTCGAGGCCATGTATGACGGAAAAGTAATAAACTTTGTATTCTTAGATGTGTGTCGTGCTTTCGACAGAGTCCGGCATAAAGGATTACTGGCAAAGTTAGATGCCTCTGGTATAAGAGGAAATCTGCTTCAATGGTTCGAAAGTTACCTATCAAACAGAAAAAAAGGAGTCGTTATAAATGGCCAATCATCATCATGGAAAGGTATTACAGCAGGGGTGCCACAGGGATCCATTATGGGCCATCTTTTGTTTTTATTGTACATGAATGATATTGCAAACATTGTTGAGTCAAAAATCAGATTGTTTGCGGATGACACCTCGTTGTTTTGTATTATGGATAAAGATGATCTGGATATTGGTACTATGACCATGAACGGTGCTCTGTCGGCAATATCTATCTGGGCAAATCAGTGGTTCATCACCTTAAATGAAAGTAAGACTAAATCAATGTTATGCAGTAGAGCAAAAATCCAGAATAAAATTCCACTTTTTCTAAGAAACAAGCCTGTAACGGTAGTGAACTCTCATAAACATTTAGGAGTCATTCTATCTTGTAATGGCTCCTGGTCAAAGCACGTAGACGACATATATATTAGACCAATGAAAAACGTTGATTGCCTGAGGTGTATGAAGTTCAAACTAGACCGAAAACACTTGGAAAAATTGTATTTCACTTTCATAAGACCTGTATTGGAGTATGCAGACACCGTTTGGGACAATTGCAACCAGGCATGTAAAGACAAACTGGAGCACCTGCAGCATGCAGCGGCGGGTGTCGTAACTGGAGCAATAAAAAGCATCAATTTAGATTTATTGTACCGAGAGGTCAAATGGGAGCACCTCAGTGAAAGAAGAAAAAAACATAACCTCATTCTTATGTACAGAATTCAAAATGGCTTACGCCCAACTTGCTTACGAGAAAGATTCCCCTCGAATCACCATTCGGGAATTAATACCAGACATGCTCAAGATCTTCCCCCTATCTTTTGTTGAATACAACGTAGACAGTCTTTCTTTCCAGTTGGATTAAAGGAATGGTCAATTTTAGAATCAGAAACAAAAACTCAATCTCTTGAATGAATTGTGGCACATCAAATGGTTACATGTTTAGGCTAAATTTGGTTAATTCACGTCATTGCTCATGTGGAGCACCAAACGAAACAGTTCAGCATTATCTCCGTGAATGTCCAAATTACGAAGAGTACGATACGATGCACTATCTGATCAAATTCCTTGTGTTAATGTCTTGCTTTTTGGTGATGAAGCTAAGGATCTAAATTGGAACAAAAAATTATTCTAGTCGGTCTAAAGTTTTATTATAGATTCGAAACGCTTTTGTTTTCCCACTTATAGTGAAAGTTTCATTATGTACTTTCTCTAGACGGAATAACAACTGAAATGTGTAGTTCAATCTTATTCTGTAGTTCTATGGTAACAGACGTGACACTTGAGCGTACTTCACATTGTTTGTATTGTTCGAATTTATTTTCACAAGTAACCAGTTGTTTACATTTGTTGTATCGGGAGAGGAACTCGCAAAAGCCTGTGGCTTATATTCCAATCCCTTTTCTTTATGAAATAAAATACGTTTAAAACAAGACATTAACACACAGATAGGCGACATATGGGACCACAATTTTAAAATAGGTGGGCGAAGGGGCATGTTTGATGTGTAGCGACATTACAATTACTTTCATTTGTAAAAAAGTAGTTTCCAAACTTCATATCTTTGGCCTTCCTGAGTTCTTAGTATAATGATGTACTGCTGGAAAATTGCTTCCTTAAATATTTCTTTTCCCCTAAATTCCAAATAGTAACGTATGAGTGTTGAAACACGCAGAAGGTATTATTTTGATCTGCAATTCATTTCTCAATACCGTATTTCTATACCATTTGAAGAAAAAATAATGTATGTTCTGTAATTCTGCTTCACATGAGCATGATGGTGATTCAACAACGTCATTAAGCTGGTTGGAGCCCATTCATATCCTGACATGGATAACATCAATTTTCCTATCACCGTTATTATACAACTCGTTAGATTTCGGTTTGTTCTTGTTGAGTTCCCTTTTAAAGTCCTCCAAATGTTCATGATTCCTCATTGACCGAGGTAGTAGGCTCCATTCGTCTATTCAACCGATACTGTAAACATGTTTACATATCAACTAAAGTTTTGGATTTTGCAACAATTTGGTTCATGTGGTTGACCAGGAAAATTGTGCGGAAAAACCAAAGACCTGAATATTTATGTAAATGTACATTTTCAAGGTTGTTATTGTTGTTGTTGTTGTTGTTGTTGTTGTTGTTGTTGTTGTTGTTGTTGTTGTTGTTTTTGTTGTTGTTGTTGTTGTTGTTATATTTTAAGCACGGGTGGTCTGGAGAATTTTTATTGCTGACTGTCAGGGTTTTTTTCGGGTTGAAAGAGACAAACCTCTGATTTGACCATCGAGTTATTGAATCAAGATCATGCTTTAGTATTTCAGCTGCTTCTGTTGGATCATTAACTGTAATGTATAAAGTTGTGTCATCAACAAAAAGACGTATTTCTTATTTCACAGTTTCATTAATATCGGTTACATAGATTACAAAGAGCAAGGGCCCTAAGACTGAACCTTGTAGGATGCCTGCAGTAATGCTTCCCCAAAAGGAGGCTGACCTTGAATGACCACCCTTTGTGAGGGCGCATCTAGATAATTTTCAAACCACAGAAGCAGGGGACCTCGAATTCATAGGCTCTTTAATTTCAGTATCAGACTCGGATGATACACCCTGTCGAAGGCCTTAGTGATATCGCAAAATGCCACCCGAACCTCTTTTTTTAAGGTCAACAGCTTCCGCAACAGCTTTCGCAAACTCATGATAAAGATAAACCATCTGATTTACTGTGTCATGTCGCGGCAAAAAGGCTGGCCATTTTTCAGATAGTACATGATTTTCTTGTAAAAAGTTAAAAATATGCTTGAAAACTGCTCGCTCAAAGTCCTTGCCTGCACTACTTAAGCAATACGTTGGTCTGTAATTGTTAAAAAGCATAATTACAGGTGACGTTTAGCGTTTTTGGATTCAGTTACTTTCCGATTATTATTGCCTTCACTAGAGTGTATGCGTAAATGTATGTTCTTAAATTGTATCTTTATAAATTATAATTTTCGTGGCTGAACATATTATTTTACAATCTTCACCTTGCAAATACAGTCACAAAAAATCTAGTTAATTTAGTATAGAGTGGCTGCCAGGAGAGTGATAGTTGTCTCTGTCGTAATGGGAGTCTCCCTGACAAAACGATATGTTGAATATTCTATGTTTTATGTTTTCTTATATATCTTGGTCGAACAAAAAGAGTCTCTCCGTCCTAAAACCAAGTGGAAAATTTGTGAAGAAAATGCTTCTCGGAATGATGAAGTCGGATTTCCTTTCCACTTTGGATAACAGATTGCACGAACTATAGGTTTGTTGTTGTTTTCTGTATGTGCTGCTATCAAAATGGTCTAGATCATAAATTCTAGTGAGTAACTATAAAATACGAATGATTAAAAAATAAAGCTTCTGTCTGCAAAACAAAAGACTTTTAGAACACGAAGTTTCACAACTGGCTGTCTAAATTGCCTTTAAGGATACGTGCATTTCAATATGATTAGTTGTTCCTCAACTGGCCAATATTGCTGCGATCATCTGCCTAGCTGTGAAGTAAGCAAGTGTAAGACTCTTTCAGGTCGACTGCACATTTGAGTTTCAAATAAGAGTGTCCCCCAATATAGTAACGTAGAATAAGGCTTCACCCCTGAAGTGACACAAAATAATATTGGTGAAGCCATAACCCTTGTAATATTCCCTTTCATGTACTTGACTTAGTAATACTTCAGGTATTGTCCTGTTAGTCATTTTTTTTTTCGTGAAATCTGGCGTCAAAGCATTCTGTTGGCAGGTTTTCCACACTTCATCGAAAGTCAATATAAGTTTGCTTTATGTTCTCAAAATGTAGCCCAATTTTTGTCTGAAGCACCTGGTTACTACATCACCAGAAACAGTTCTAACTTGGACTCGGTTTTGCATTTCTCCTTGCTACAACGTTGCGACTATAAAAATTCTATGTGGCCACAACATTTGCATGAATGTCTGATTTTTATAAGATTACAATACAGATATACTGTAGTTGTAGAATTTTTCGCGCGTGTTTATTATCGAGCAAACATAATTTTTCTCAAATTACACAATTTTCGCGCATTCTAATTTGGCGTAATCCAATGCCATACAATGTAGTGAAATGCAAAGCAATTTAGTTTCGCGCATTTTTATTTGGCGCTTTGAGTGGTAGCGCAAAAAGCGCGAAGTTAAATCGAGCGCGAAAATTTATAGAACTAGAGTAGTTTTAAGAAAATTTTCTGTATAATAACTTCTCCCGGAGACTCTTTGACATGATATCCATGCATGAAAACATCCACTTGGTTTCAAAGAGAAGGCAGTAAGTCACTGACGGTAGCTGCTTGTGAATTAGCTAGATATATCTGGTTGCCAGGTGTAAATTCTTCCCAGTGCCATTTCCATGATAAAGTCAGCCGGAGGCATCCGAAATAAAGCCAGGTAAGGGAAAACCTAAGACATAGATATCATAAGACCGTTTAAATAAAATTGTTGAATGTGGATTATATCTAGCGGCTTGACTTTGAGGGTCATGCAAGTTCCATAAGCCTTCTCAGTGCCTGGAGACTCTTCATGGCTCGAGCCCGCCCCCCCCCCCCTTCTTGGGCAGTCTTAATGTCGCCTGCAATGCTTGCATAGTTCCATTGCTTCTGCTCGTGCTTTGACACTCTTCATGCGTTCCTCACATTTTGCGTCGTTTTATTGTTTACTTCCAGAATTGTTAGCTCAGTTCTGATAAATTTGACAAGTGTATTGGGACGTTGCTAGAAAAACATGCAAAAACTGAGGATAGGCTGCAAACAATGTACATGAAGTCCCATGATTCCACCAAAATATTCTCCACATTTGGGCTCGTTTTTATATTTATTTCCACAATTATTAGCTGGTCACCACACGCTGAGCATTAAACTATTGCTTCCCCGTGGTGAAAGAGTTGAGTGCTAAATTTTTGAACTGAGACAATAGCTTTTCTCGGCGCCCTTTGGGTGCAATGCGCCCAATGCGAGCCGAGAAAAGCTTTTAACCCGGGGTATTCTCTGTGAAATTATAGGCATACTGGTTCTTGAATGAAAGATCTTTTTACGAGGATTACGCATCTGGGATCCTGATGATAATTCAGACCAGTTTGACATAAGTAGATCGACTTGAGACGTGATTGGCACTGACAGATTTAATGTAATTTTTTATCTTTGAACTCGTCACTGGCACCTGGCTGAGATCTCGGGATGAGCTCTCGGGATGAGCTCTCGGGGTGAGCTATATACATATATGTTTTCCTCCTTCTCCAAAGATTGATTTGAATGTTTCATCACATGTCGACCTCAGTTTCTAAAGGTCTGGGAAAGGCATATCCTTAAAATTGGTCGGTACACACTTAATAAGGATAACCATTATTCTGTTTCTTTTTTGTTTATTTATTCATTTTTCAAATCAGCCATTTTCACATCTCAATGAGACATTAATTGTAACCTTGCATTTTCCGTCTCGTTCAGCCACTTCAAACAACTTTCTTGATAATTCGCTGGATGATTAAGATTATAATATTTCCTTTAAATATTTCAGTTCCCCCTTATTTGAAGGCGGTGTTTTTGGATCTCCTTCTATGGTCAATAAACTACATATGTTTCCTACAAATATTTTATTCATGTACATACTTAGATTCTACAGGTGGTGGTATTCCATAATATGTAAATCTTCCTTTTGTTTTGGCATGAGATTTAGACTGCGCCTAAAAAACATTGTGAAGAGTCATTTTTTCTTCCCCTGTGAAGCATTTTTGAGCGCATTTTATGTTTCGTTGAAAGGTTTTCACTGAAATAATGCCAGTGCAATATCATGGAATTGATCTATCGAGTCTTGTTCCATTCTATGCTACGTAACCAAATCTATGAATTGCGACACAATTCCTTGGATAATTTGTCTTCGGCCTAACATAGCTTCTTATTGATCTCTATAGTATCCTCACTGGTGCTTCATACGAGGCACTCAAATTTCTGTTTTCTGTTATCGCATGAATAATTTCTTGGTATGTAGAGATGTAAATCTCAAGGGGCCCAAAATTAGATGAACCCTTTGTTCATTCTTGTCATAATCAGATCTGTTACATTCATTCGAATCAGTCCCCCACTCATCACATTTAGCTTCTGGATGGATTCGACTGTCCCTAAGACAGTTGCATGTGATTTCTAGGTACATAGTGCTTTTTTTTGTTTTGTTTTGTTTTTTTGTTTTTGATTGTTTTTTTTTGTTGTTGTTGTTGTTTTGTTTTTTTGTTTGTTTGTTTGTTTTTTTGTTTTGTTTTTTGTTTGTTTGTCTCTTTGCCTTTTTTCGGGGGTGGGGTGGTGGTTTTTTTTTGTAAATTCTTTGCTGGAGGGTTGCTTTTTTTTTGTTTGTTTGTTTGTTTTGTTTTCCAAAGTGCGTAGTTCTCCTGCGCGGCAGTTTTCCGGTCGGTCGTTGTGTTAAGCATATATTTAGCTTGTTTTCTCGCTTAGTTAATGGGGCTGTTTATGATTTTATTCACTTCCTTGGAAATTAGTGAGGTCAGATGTATGTTGGTTTCGTCTGAAACGTCCAATGGGTCGATTTCCGGAGTTTAATAAAAATCAGATAAAGTAGGGAAGTTTTGGCACTACTGTTTTTGTCAGCAGATTACTTAGCCCTCTATGCCAATGTATTGATCATCGTAGTGTCTGATAGACTGATGGCCCTGTTTGTGTTGTCTTGTAAGTAATACAAGTGATGCAAACACATGGATTTGGCACAGGTCATGGGCCTAGGATCCAGTTTTATCCTTCTACTTGGAATGCCTCAGCATTAAAAAAACAAACAAACAAACAAACAAACAAACAAACAGTGCAGGTTAAGATTTCTTAGCTTGGAAAACACAGTCAATATGTCAATACCGATGTGAAGAAACATTAAACCAGTGTTTGAAATTGATCTATTTCTTTTTCATTACAGTTGCGCCTGTCTAGTATTTAGGACTCTAGACAAATTAGACACTTTTTGTTGAGGCGTTTATCCCGCATTCCCTGATATGGTTGTATTTGACATGCCTGCTGATATTTCTGGATTATGGTATGTTTATGAGACAGGACTGCTGGCACTTTAGGATTGTGGTATATGTATATATATATATATATATATATATATATATATATATATATATATATATATATATATATATATATATATATATATATATATATATATATATATATATATATATATATATTCATACAGATTGGTACTCCGTAACATTTAATCTGATGAATAAAAGAGTTCCATATTCAGGTAATTTATAAATGTGCCTTCGACTGTGAATTTCCACCAAATGCGCATGGGGTTCAAACTCAGTGGCAAAACAGAGCACCATTCATTTTATTTATAGAACTTTCGTATTTCTTGCATGCTTGTCGTAAACTTTATTTTTTGGAAAAATGAAGCATCAATTCATGTTTTCTTTTCTGTCAGCCATTTATTAGATGTCGGACATTTCTTAAATGTAAACTTGCCAATACTTTTTAATTTGTATGATTTGTAAGCAGTTTAAGATTATTGTGATTGGACGTTTTATGATGAACAGGGTCACATTTTTGCATTGTGTGGTAATTAATTGAATGTGGCAAAACAACATGAACAATCTTGCTAACGATTTCAGTGCACATACATTATCGACCAGTAGGTTATTTCTCCTTTCACATACACACCTTTGTCGAATCAAGTACTGGTGCCAAAAGGGCGAAATTAAGTCGAGCGAGAAAATTTCTGGAGGTTACATTCATGGAACGTTCATCGATCAATGTAAACACCTTATTTTAAATCCGAAATTTCATCTACTAAATAATTTGTATAATACAATAATGTTGTATAAAGTATGGGGCAGGGGATATGCCTGTCTTACACAACGAACTCTGTGTGACATACTAGAACGTGCGCCGCTCAACTTAATACCCATATGATGAATCCGCTGTTCATTTAACTTAGCTTTGGAAAAATCTCTATTAGGAACGTAGTCTACACTAAATCGAAAACAAAGTTGAATATAAAAGCCAGGTTTTTTTTAAATTTTTAAAAGTGCTTTTGGGTGCCTTTAGAAAAAATATAGTTAGAAAAATCTGAATATGTTGCGACTGGTCAGAGACAAAACAATCTGGGTCAGACTGCATCAGTATTGGCACGAATTCACAAAATTGTTTCTTTTTTCAATTTGAAATTTAAAAATAAACATTTAATTAGGTGAATGCTTTTCCGTATCTATATACATTCATCATTTTGTTTCAGGTTTATCAAAAGTGACAAACTAACATCAACGTGCATCTTAAAAAGTGGTTATGTTCATTGGTTGTAACAGTTCTAAACTCTTCTCTCGTTAAGAGAATGTCTTAGGTTGGAGTTGCCTAATGCAACGAATTCACAAAATTGTTTCTTTTTTCAATTTGAAATTTAAAAATAAACATTTAATTAGGTGAATGCTTTTCCGTATCTATATACATTCATCATTTTGTTTCAGGTTTATCAAAAGTGACAAACTAACATCAACGTGCATCTTAAAAAGTGGTTATGTTCATTGGTTGTAACAGTTCTAAACTCTTCTCTCGTTAAGAGAATGTCTTAGGTTGGAGTTGCCTAATGCGGGTTTCCCCAAGGTTTCGGTAGCGTGTATAATAGTCTGTATTGCTATTCTAAGAATCATGGAAGTGTTAAAATGCCAGTGAAAAGTCGCAAATATAACGTGCATGACGGCGTCTTCGAAACCAAATTACAAGAATCCTTGTCAAAGGGGACAATGTGGAGTTTGTTTCAGATTTGATTCCCTAACTAAAGCAAGCGTTTGAATAGTTTTCAGATTTACCTCAGGCTGATAAAGTGGTTGAAGCAGATGTTAGCACACATGCTGCTGTACATGAGGATTACATGTATTTCCATACAGTGCACGCAAAGTACATTTGCTGAATGCTTTCACGGTCTTGCCTCTGCGCTAAGGGCGTAGTACATGTAGGAGCAGAAAGGTGTCACTTTGACACGCCAGATGTTTTAGTAAGAGCCAAATGTAAGATTTCGAATTCCTATAAGTCCTCGATAGCAGGTTTAGTTTTATGATCATGGGCGCAATTGACTATTGTTTTACCGAAATGGTGAGTACAAGTGAAACGGACAATGTACTGAAAAATTTCCAAAACAATATGTTATTGAAAAGACTGGTTAACCTTGCATAATTTTTTGAATTCATATATATGGATTTATACAAACCGAACTTGGTCATTGGGGTGCACAGCCGGACTTACCTGTTGAAACCGTATTAGAACGAGACGAAAATCTATGTCGGATTTGACTATGTTGCGGGACTGGCTGGAGACAAATCAATCTGGACTGCATCATTGTTGGCACAGATTTTTTTTTTCAAAAGTCAGACAATTTCTTTTTTAATCTCAAATTTAAAAATAAAAACATTTAAAGTAAGCAAATGCACTTCCGTGTCTGTATGCATTCATCACTTGGTGTCAGGAGTATCGAAAGTGACAAAGTAACATCAAAGGCATCTTAAAATGTGCTAATTGCCGTTACTTTTTACAGTTCTGAACTCGTCTCTTGTTAAGAAAGTATCTAAGGCTCGAGTAAGGAGCCATGTTCATAATGTGCAAGCAATTTGAAATGAAGGTGGCCCAAAATCACAGCATTTGTCACTTCAAAGTATAAATCACTTATGAAATAAGCTGGACGGACGTGAAGATACTGTTAATTTGGGGGGCATGATTTAAAACTATACACGTGAACACATATCAAATGAAAAATGCGATAAATTTATGTCGACCTGTATGGGATTCGAACCCACTACCTTCGGCACACTCGCCTAGCCAAATGTAAAGTCGAACACGCTGACCGAAAGTTTTTTAGTTTTTTTCCTGTAAGCGGCTGCTATTTTTATACTCAACTGAGCTTATTTCAACCCAGCTGTTCCTGTCAAGCACATACAGCTGTCCACGCAAGAGTCCTCTGGTGTTCAACTATTAACTAACAAGTACAAGGAAACCGGATGGTTGACTCTGGCTAAACGTAGGGAAATATCCAAATTGACTTTAACCTATAAACTTGTAAACATTCTCGCTCCATGATTTATAGTGCGTCTGCTCCAGGTACTCAAACCCATGACACCCGTCGGAGGCTTGATATTCCTCATTTTCGTGCTCGAATTGATCTTTTTGACACATCGTTTTTTCCTCTGCAGCCAGGCTCTGGAACTAACTTCCCCTCGAGACTCGGAATTCTCCTTCATTACAGATATTTAAATCCAAAATAATCCAAAAATATCCCTCGTCCAATAAAATTCCAGGAACTTTATAACATTGGCGATGGATTCCTTTCAGTTCAACATGTACGTCTCCTTCTAGATGCAAGCCAATTAAATTCGCATTTTGTTTTAAATTGGTGTAAAGGATTCTGTTAAATGTTCTTGCGACTCACCCACGGAAGATACATGGCATTATTTCTTTATCTGTCCCTCATATGCTGCCACACGATCAGCTTTGTATGACTCCCTTTTTTGTTTTGCACCATTTACCTTAAAAACAGTATTATATGGCTCTCGTAAAGCTTCACTTGAGCAAAATGTCGAAATTTTTGTAGCAGTGCAAGAATATATTTTCCAGGACGGATCGTTTTAACACTCTAGATTAAAGAAGTAGAAACTTGTTGAAGTTGGAAGACTTATACAAATTGCAAATTATAAATTTCAAATCAACCAGCTCCCTCTTTACTTTGATCGAATGCCAATCATGTGAACTCCTCAAATACATGATCACAATATCAGACGACAGCAATTTTTTGTCACTCGGACAAAACTTGTCTTTGCTACAAAATGTTTATCAAAGTTCTTGACGTGTGTCTCCCTGACCTTTTTATGTTGATTTTCATTGTTTAGTTCCGATTCTTTAACTACAATTTTGTGCACAAGTTATGTAAATTTTACTTTTTCCGGTCGAAAAGGATATCCGATTCCTGATTCCTATAGGTATTGGCTGATTTTGCAAATTCTATTAGCATTTTAATTTGGATGTACTTTGATTTTGAATCTATAGTCGGTCTAATTTATCACTTTGGTGGTAAACATCTTACCCCACTGTCTGTTTCGTCTGGGTGTCAGTCGTCTTTTGCGGATATTTGTGTCTGGTATTGTCCTGTTCATTTGTCCTTTCCAGCAAGAGGGATTTACATAGAACTTTGTCCTCTTTCCCAATTGTTTAAAATTACTATTGTTATGATATGTACTGTAATGTCTAATATAATATGTTTAAACCAAGTGCATCGAGTAAAATCTGTTTTTGAAAATTGCAATCTAAAGTTCTTTATCAACCAAGACAGAACACTTGCTTTACCTTTGGCATACTATATACTCCCAGTTGACATAAAATCTAACAGAGCCATGCGTGCGAAACCATTTACCCTCAAAGCAGGTATTTAGGGTAGCTATATTGTTTAGCGGGTGTACCAGGGTGAGTTATTTTTCCCACACATGGGTGTTCCTGCTTGCATTCTGGAATTAACAAAATGCGCCACCTTAAGTTCAAAGTTCAAGTGTAAAATCTGGTATTTTGTGTCAAAACGCTGAGATGCCAAAAATGTAAATTATTATCATTCATTCATCCGTAATTTAATTGTTAATTTTTTATGTGGTTTTAGTTATTATTTTTGTACACCTCTACTCATTGAGAGGAATCTTATAAGATTTCACTATGTATTATTTTCAAGTTTGGTTGACCCTGGAGTTACAAATCCAAAATCGTTGTTACTTTTTATTACTTCTTGCTGCCTGGATCCAAATATTAAAGAGGTAGGTGTAGTAACGCTTATCTCAGATGTGGCTTAACTCATACAAATAGCCCTGCATCCTTGTAATACTCTCATACTAGTGTTGTGCAAAGTGGTATTTATTGCGTAATCTTGATAAATTTCTTTTGGCAGCAGTGCCTGCTAATTAGAGGAGAAGCACGTGCAAGATTCACAATTCAAATTTAACAAAAACCAAGATGATTGGCATCTTATAATATAGATTTTTGAAATACACATATATATACACACACACACACACACACACACACATATATATATATGCATATATATATATATATATATATATATATATATATATATATATATATATATATATATATATATATATATATATATATAATAGCAGTTTATGAGCAATTTCATGCTTTCGGGCTAGCAACACGATGTTAGCATGGGGTTGTAGTTGGGAAGGCTTCTTTCCCTTGCTGCTACCCTTGAGTTCAGAAATATCTGGCTATTCTGTTGACTCTGTTAACGTTAGCTTATGACTACCATTCTCATCACCATTATTATCATTATCAGTGCCACCATCATTATCATGAACATAATTGACAGACCGCATCATTACCAAAGGATGGTTTAAAGAAAGATAGATTAATTGGCAAGACACATTTTGAGTACTAATGGCAACCCCACACATGGTGAAACATCAAGTATGCATATTGTAACAATTCACTAAACTGGAACCCAAGCTCCAGTTTAGTGGGGGGGGGGGGCCTTACTGTATGTGAGAGATTCTCTCAAGGTAAAGTATCGAAAAAACCCCCAAAGAATTCGAAGTCTTGCTGAATTGAAATTACATGTACACCATCAAGTGGGGGCAGTTATATTAGTGTACCCCCTTTATAGACCCCCCCCCCTCCTCAAATGAGGCTTATTACGACTCCATGCTAGACAATATTGCTATGGCCCAGTCCGACAGCAAGGAAATAATTATCCTTGGGGATTTAAATATAGACTATAATGTGGATGAACATTTATATAAGAACCCTGTGTACCATATGGAAGATCTCTTTGAATTGAAGCAACTTATTCAAGAGCCGACAAGGGTGACACTAAACACAAGTAGTATGATCGATTTGACTTTAACCCGTATGCCAGAACAACACGTAAAATCTGGTGTTACCAAAATAACATTAAGTGATGACTATATGGTTTATACTACACTGAAAATAAAATGTGAAAGTAAAACACACAAAGAAATTACTTTCAGAGATTACAAGTATTTCGATGTAAACAAATTTGTCAATGGTTTATATAACTCTAAGATTTTTAGAGAGTTTATATTTTCTGATGATGCGAATAAAGCTTGTGTAATGTGGAAAAATGAAATGTTGCGTTTGTCTAAATGTTAATGCTCCTATAAAGACAATACGACTTAAAAATTGAAGAAATCCGTGGGTAAACAAAGAAATAATAAAGATCATGTGCACAAGGGATAAACTGCCTGAGAAAGCGATACTTGCAGGCCATTCTGCAATGTGGGCTGAATATAGAAAACTTATGTAATGTGATAACTGAGTTGATTAAGCAAGAAAAGCAAAGATATTTTGAAAGTTTTCTAAAGCAAGAAAATAAAAGTGCCCACATTCTATGAAGGGAAATTAAAAAAAAATATATCCTGATAAAAAAAGTGAAAATAGTGTGCCGCTAGACATTTCTCCTGAAGAGTGAAATGACAATTTTGCTGAGATCGGACATTGTGTAGCTGATAAAATACCTCAAACTAATACGTGTAAGGAATTTTTGTGGAAAGGGTTGTCAAGCAAGTATAATTTTTAATATACCACCTCTTAATATCCATGAGGTCACCCGCAGACTAGAGATCTTGCAACATAGAAGCAGCTTGGACTTGTTGGGTTTTGATGCTAAGCTTTTACGTTTAGTAGCTGAAGCATTGAGCCCTTCCCTATAAAAATGAAGTTTGTCTCTGTTGTTGTCATTGGCATGTGACAGCGCGGTTGTTGGTAGGCAATAGCGACGTCATGAAAAATGCCTACCAATAACCGCGCTGTTACATGCCAATGACAACAACAGAGACAGACTTCAATTTTTATATTTATATTCATATTAACATTAATACTAGAATTAAATTTGTCATGAATATTTGTGCGTAAAAGTTTTGATAGCCACTGCGAATGATCTTTTGTTCATCAGTGGGAGGAGCTATGGGTGCGGCCACCGCTTGTTACGTAGCAGAGTAAGCACTGGCACGTGCCGTGCTGTACATGATGCTACCATCGACTGATGAAAACAAAATTTATCCCTATTCCTTCAATGCTAACAAAAACTCCGAATGTAAATATTTACACTTATTATATATTTGGACCGTGGGCGCTTTGATGTTCCCCAGAAAATATCCACCGATACCCAGTGGAGCTACAGTGTATTAGCAACGCCCCTTCCCTGAATAAGTACCAGGGTAAGTGAATAACTGAAGGGGCGTGGCTAATACAATGCGCTCACCTGCGATGGGGATCTGCCGCATTAACGGGCTTTCCAAATCTGGTGGTACTGGCAGAAGGCTTGCCATCCACGGCAAAGTTTGGCTCTTCTTTCAGTTTCACCTCACTAGGCCCAGCATCCATAGGCCTACCTTCAACACGATCACCTTCCAATTTTAACTGAAAATCAGCCTCGGGGACGTCACCGTCGTCAGCCATTTCCACTTGTTCCAAGAAATCCAATGTTTGGCTCAGGCTCAACTCATTCATAAAATAGTCCATTTCGGCCATATTTGCCACTTGGGACAGTTGCAGGTCGTCAATGTCCTCATCCCAGAAAGCCATATTAGCGTTTTTAGGCCTTCTCTCCAAAACGTGGGAACGAGGGCTACGCCACTCTCACACTCGATCAAGCCCTTTCCGCCAATGGGCAGCTGATGGGAATAAAATTTCACACGCTGCATAGAAAAATCTCGTTAGCCAATAGGATCACTGATTTCCAGTCAACCAATTACATTACGAATAGTGTGATTGCCAGTATAAATATCTAATAAATCAGTTACTTGATGGACACTCGCGCGTATCAGTGTATTATTATTCTTTATTCAACCCCCGAACTCGGGGAAAGGTATACATCAAAAATACATACACATATACACCAAAATAAGATTTATGAAAGCAATATGCACAAGCACAATTGCTTTACACTTTGTGTTTGGCTATACACACACATACAAAGACTAAAAGAGCAAAATATATGTTCATAATAAAAGGATGGGGCATTTTGTAAGGTTTCACCATACACATTTGGATGAAATAACATAGGAGTCTGGATGATAATCACGAGAAATAAGTGCGTTAAAACTTGCAGGTCCCGGTGCTTCGCCCAGGTGGGATAAGGATAGTGCCGCATCCTTCCTGGGAGAAGAGCCACGGACGCGCAAAACAGAAGCAGTATAATATTGTCATCAACGATATCTTAAAGTGCGAAACAGGATCAAAACCTAGTAAGCAATTTTACTAAACTACGTTCCCGTGAATTGGGCCGATTGTAGTTTGGGGAGGACAGCAGTGCGGCCAAGGAGTCAACAACCCCGTCCTCCGTCAACGAGTTTAGCGGAGGACCGGGCTGTCCGTCCACCACGGCACGCACCGCTGCCCCCGAACCTTGCCTATTCCCCTCTCTCCCTGTTGTTCTATCGGAGAGCAACAGGGAAAGAGGGGAGACTCCATAATTTATTAGTCTATCAACCAAGGTGCCAGATCTTGTGGTCCCTTCTGCGAGAAACTGAGATAATTCATATAAATAAAGTCTTCTCGCAGGTGAGGGGACAGAACAAATTCGAGCAGTAAGAGAAATAGTGTCAAGTTTAATAATCTGGGAGATCGGTTGAATCTTAAAAGCTTGTAACAACTTCGTATGATGTGATCTTTAACTTAGGCCAAAAGCATGTTTTACAAAGGTTCCTTGGGCTGACTCTAATTCACGCATGTTTAAGTTTGACACTGTGACACAATCAAAACCGAATGATAAAGCTGGCACTCCAGTTGATTTCCACAAGTGCACCTTGGCATCACACGAGAGGCCCGGGTAACTCCAACCAGCGCTATTGTACTTGAACATAGCACGCCTAGCAGCGCCAACTCTGTTTTGTACGCGAGTATCAAAAGTGAGCAAGGAATCGTATGTAAGACCTAACAGATTAAGTTCAGCAACGGTAGTTATTTCAGAAGATGGGTCTCCTAAGTACCAAACTGTTTTTTTTTCTCCAGAATTGATTACCTGTGCACAATATTTTTGTTTTTTCAATTCCAAATATAAATCTCCATTGGGATGCATACGAGGTGCATACATTAATCAATTGTTGAAGGCCGGTTATAGAGGTCGAGAATAAGGTCACGTCGTCTGCGTAAGCAAAGCAATTATATTTGTCCTGACCAATACGAATTCCCGCATCAGTATTGTTTAATTCTATGAGTAATTCATCTATATAGAAATTAAAGAGCATAGGGGAAAGGATACTACCTTGGCGGGTGCCTCTTGTTACAGAGAAAAATACACTATGTTCCGATTTCCATTTTATGCAGGCTTTCAGGTCACTATACCATGCATATAACAATAACCAGTGTGATAACGGAATTTTATCAATTATTTTGTAGAATAAACCCTTGTGCCATATTTTATCAAAGCACTTTTGTGCGTCTAAACTGCACACGAAAAAAGGAGTATGCCCATCGCTATGGTGGTTAATAATGTCATATAATAAAGGACACCCAAATGAAGTACCTCGTTTTTTGCGAAAACCGTACTGTAAATCGCTATATTTGTCTTCTGGAATCATTAGTATTTCAACCAGTTTAGAGTGAGTTGTACTTAATGTAATTGGACGATAGTTTTGTGGGTCATTTGGATTAAGTGAAGACTTTTTCAAAATAGGTACAATTATGCCGATTTTAAAATCAGTTGGCACTCCCGTATACGTTAAAATAACAGAATAGATAGCGGCTGGATGTTGAAGAAGCAAATTGGAGTTACCATAATTTAGGTGCTCTGGTGTTATACCATCGCAACCTGGTGAGCAATTACCTTTTAGATACTTCAACATATTACCAACCTGGTCTGCGGAAACTATTACAGAACCACCTTTACCTTTCTTTTCTTCATATAATGAAGTAGCTTGATCATGGATTTTGCGTTGTTCATCTGTTAGATCACTAACAGAAACATCTGTCATTTGAAAAGAAAAGGGAAAGACTGAAAATACGTGATAGTTACTTGATGGTAACGAGCGTGTATCAGTGTATACACAGAGGGGGTGTGTCTAATGGATGTGAGGAAAGCAGCTCGCGCTGACGCGCTCGCTTCTTTCCTCACATCCGTTGGAAACGCCCCACTGTGTATACACTGATACACGCTCGTGACCATCAAGTGACGATCACGTATTTTCAGTCTTTTCCTCTTGCAAGCAACAGTAGCAGCTGATTGGAAATTGTCACGTGTAACTGCTGTTTACAAAGGTCAAGGGTCAAAGGCAACAAAGAGTAATTACAGACCTATATCAGGAGGCATTCATGTTGGTAAACTGATTGAAAACGGTGTACAGGCACAGATACTTGACTATCTAGTCCTGCATGACTTCATCAGCGCAGAACAATCTGCGTACTTGAAGCATCATTCGGCTCAGACTTGCCTGCACAAGGTAGTATATGACTGGCTAGCATATTTATATGATTTAATCACATCAATGTGCTTTTTAGACGAACAGAAAGGTTTTGACACTATAAATCATGATATTTTAAAATTCAAACGGGGAAAGTATGGCATCATTGCCGATGAGTTCAGATGGTTTTCTTCCTATTTATCAGAGAGACGACAGGTCGTAGTCTGTAACGGAAAATCATCAAGCAAGCTAAATGTTACGATAGGGATCCCCCAGAGGTCTATCCTCGGCCCCTCTCTCTTTCTTTGGTACGTAAATGACATTGTTCAGTATGTAAACAAATGCTCGTGTAACTTGTTTGCTGGCGATACCATAATGTACTCCACAGGTACGACCATCCATGAAGTAATTGGTGCTTTACATGATTGTTTAGATGATGTTAGTTATTGGTACACTAGAAATCTAGCACACAGTTAACGCAGGTAAATCAAAGTCGATCCTTATCACCCAGATTAAAATTAGCAAGGAACTTTTCAAACTTTTTATGGATGGCGAGGAAATACAACAAGTTAATGATACGAAATATTTGGGTATTTATTTGGATGAAAATATAAACTGGTTTGCAAAAATTACATGTTAAAGTTATGTCTAAACTAGCTGTTTCGAGAAGATTAAGTAAATTTTTACCAAAGAATATGTTAAAATTAATTTATAACACAACGATATTGCCTTGGTTTGACTATGCTGACACAGTATTGGGAACCTGCAGCGCGAAGGGGCTTTAAATGGCCCAGAGGTTACAAAGTGCTGCGCTTGGGTAATAACAGAACACTGTGATTATATAGTTTATAAATGTACGGGGGGGGGAGACTTAGTAAAACAATTAAAATGGCAAACTATAGCAGAGGGGCAGCGATTTCACACCGCACTCTTAATGTTTAAATGTGTAAACGGTTTAGCCCAAATTATCTTTCGGAACAAATAAACCTTCTGAGGACATTAACATGTACCACACACGTCAAACCAATGGATTGAATGTTTATGCTCCTTTTCCACGCAAGGATACCTTTCAAAGATACTTTTTATACAATGGTGCTACAGTGTGGAACAGTCTTCCAGACTTTTTACAGGAAAAATAACAACATTGAAGATTTTAAAACTAATTATAAATCACTGTTTTCATTGATTTGTTTATATGTATACTATGTATGTTTTAAGCCAAGCTATGTTGTATATATTTCTTCACCTGTATGTATTGCTGAAGAACAGCCTCTGGTTGAACGAGTGCCCCTGTATAAATATATTTGAATAAAATGAAAAAATAAAAAATCCAACAATGTGCTGAGGGCCTTTGCTTGCAGAGAAATACAACAAATGCACCACAACCTACAATTTTCAGCATCTCATATAACAGAACACTGAACAAAGTTAAGTCCATGGGTCCAGACAGACGATTCAGCATTATATATATATATATATATATATATATATATATATATATATATATATATATATATATATATATATACATACATAAAACTACATTACATAAAATATATATACTTAAATGACCGAGGAAACAGCTGGCCTAACCAGACATGTTTGATTTGAAAATGGCTGCTTTTTCCAGACATCTCGGTCGCAACTTCCGGGTATGTTACAGAAATATTATATGTCTAGACCTATACATTAATTAATAACATCCTGTTCGATTCACAAGTTCCAAAATGCAAGGCTTTAATGGCAATTCGATTTTATAAATGGGTCATCAGCGGGAAATAAGCATGTTTCACAGCCTTAAATTCCCAGACGTGCTTTTTGTTATGGCGTTTTAGGAAACCATGAATAGTGTTGCCAGGGGTTATTTGTATTTAAGACCCGCAAGCAGTTGTTTTTATGTGTGGTCCAGGAACAAATGATATCATCAGTGCAGAGCCAACTATGGATATATTTATTTCTGACATCGTCTCACTGACAGACTCCTGCATATTCAATCCAATTCCTGCAACAAACGGGAACATCAGTTAAGGTCGGCTGTCAACTTTGAACAGTTTAAGAATAAATACAGGACAACCATGTTTGGAATTTCAATGTACGACAATTTTAGGACTTCCTCTTTGGACATTCTGTTTCAATGCTGCAATAGCTCATGTATCTTATGGCGTCTTTTGTCTTATGATGTAATCTTCATATACTCTACATATTTTACCCTATGACATATATTAATGTGTGTTTGCTGTTTTATGTAACTGGGCCCCAACGAAGAACAGCGTTGCTGATTGGGTTTCCCTGTATAAATATACTCAAATTAATTAATTAATTAATTAATTAATTAATTAATTAATTAATTAAAATGTAACTTCAAATTAATTAATTAATCAATTAAATATTACCAACGAAGATTACGCCACTTGAATAAGAAACGTTTTACAGGCTGTGCCATTATTTATTTAATGACACTTTCACACTGAATTCTACGTATACGCGAACTAATTTACAGATGGTATGATATGCATAGAAAGCATTTTCTTTTTTCGGTAACGCTTGCCAAATGTAATTTTCTTTCAAAATATAAGCGTTCTCAAAGAATATTTGGATTTATATAATATTTGCCCTTGTACCGTATTTTTGTTATCATAATAAAAACCGTGATGCAAAAAATAAAAGATCATTTATCATCGGAAGATCACGTTACCTCGCCTTTTAAGGAAAAAAAAAGAAATTTACTACATCATTTGATTCTATACAATCGGCTAATTTATGGTTATTGTTGAACTCTACAGCATAATACACACACAACACGCCAGTTACACACCAAACACGGGCATGCCAAAAACTGACCTATTGTACTACTGAAATTAATAAAAAAAAATACCATTTACAAAGGCACTGCAGAATGATAGCAAAATATGTTAAGTTTAACATCAAATCCTTCAGCAATTTTTTCTTCAAGTGGTCAGATTTATCGTGCTTTTGTAAGACCTGTTGTCTGGATACCCTTGCTATTTCATGATGAAATGCCACCGCTCTCTACGTCCAAGATCAGCATAGCAAATTGTACCAGTCTGCTGTATGTTTACAGTTTCATAGCAAAGTAACGATCATCTCTCAATACAGATAGTACACTACATAATAACATGGTATTTGGTCAGTAAAAGTTATAATTAATGTTAGTTTCTATAATCAGTTGGCAATGTAATCCTATGGCACCAAACCAGATCTATTTTGTCAATGCGCCCTCGACAGCCTTGTGTCGTGTAAGCTGGTGAGCACTCTTTGTGGCGTTATTGTCTGTGGTTATCGTCTACATTGATATTTAATTTAACATATTTTTTCATATCAGCATTTTTCAGTCTAACAAATCAGCATTTTGGTATTTTAAAATTCCGTGAACGGCATTTAACAGATAAAAATGTCAGAAAAACATGGATGGATTTTTGTCATATAATTCCCAGCTCGTTAATTTGTGATAATTTAAATACGAAACAACACCTGGATGTCAGCTGTATACAGGTGTGTGAACTGTGCTCTTGCCAGCGTCAGATCTTTGTCCTTCCCCACCATAAAGTTCCCACCTGGCCCGGAAGACAGTGCACCTATAAGACCACCAATGAAGCAACTCTGCGATGCAGCAAACCTGACTTAGCTAACTTTATTTAAACAGAAGTTACAGCATGCTGAAAACACAGTATTATCACAACTACGGACTATCTCCGATCACAATCGTGGACTGTAACCATTACTGATAGCAGCACCAGCCAAATGGGACCCGTTCAAAGATCTTAAAACGTTCCATACATATCATACATGCACACACACACACACACACACACACACACACACACACACACACACACACACACACATATATATCTATATCTATATATATATATATATATATATATATATATATATATATATATATATATATATATATATATATATATATATATATCATAAATACGGCATTATCCATGGATAAAATCGACGGACTGATTTTGCCATCCACAACGTATATTCACCCACGTATTTAGATTATTCTGTGTGTGCGTATGTGGGTTTTTTGGGAATCATGCTCTTGCATTCTGTTAAGAAATGCTTTTCCACCTTTATCTCCTTCGTCCAGGGCACTAACAGCTAATATCGGTGTTTACATGAAGCCAATAAAGTTCATTCAAAGTTCATTAATTCATGACATACGATGATTTACTTTCAGTGGCCATCATATTCTGCAATGCAAGCAATACAGCCACTTAGCCATATTGTGAATGACCCAGATATTGGTGTCTGTGCCCCATATAAATATTATGTATAAAGTAAATTGTTCACTGACTTCAAACACAATCATTGGCTGGAACACGTGCAGTAAGACTGGCTCTGCTGGCTTCAGACTTGGTGCGGTATTGCATGTGTCAACGCAGTGGTAAGCATACTTTCACAACGAATGGTACTCTCTTTTATATTTCTTTATCTGTGGTAAAATGTGAAACAACTTACGCCCATTCACATAGCAAGTTCTCTTTAGTTTTGATACCTTCAGAGATGGCTGCAGTTTTTGCCAGTTACCTCATTACAATTGTTTTTCAGATATATCAAGTGAATCACAACGTATTCAGTATTTTGTCAGTTTTTCGGCAACGGGAAGCAATTATTGCGTAGATTGTCAGGAAATGTACTGATTGATTCCAAACGAAAAAATCACTTGACGAAATCACTGCATTCATATTTACGTGCTAACACATGGCAATAAAGTATATAGAGAATAGTGTAATCAGAAATGATACAATTCCTTTCTACTGACAATTGCTATATGAAAAATAAAAATAAAAGAGTGTAAGGAAATATTATAATTTTGCAACTCGGCCTCATGTAAATGCAATGTGAATGTGCAGTAATGGAGACATTATGCTTCAGGTAAAGGACTATTGCCAATTACTTGCAATAAGATAGCTTGTGGATAAAAAGTGAGGCAACTGGTAAGGTTTTTTTATATTTCCACATGAAAGCATAGAGTTCGTGCTATAATTAACTTTCACATGCGATTATCTGTCACGTCATATTCACATTCCTACACAGGCTGCAGAATAGTTTTGTTTTTACTAGGAGGTGATACATAATATTATTAATAAACATGTTTATAGAAATGGTAAACTTCAGATTTCAACTTCAAATATTGCATCTTTTAAACAGTTTTGGATATAGATGTAGACTTCAGATTAAGTCTGGGCCGAACGTGTGTCACTACAAAGCAATCGTCTTTCCAAAGACCCTCCCCTCCCACCCACCCCCACTGCTCAATCCGCTGAAGACTGCACAGCTGCCCCCACCCAAATGTATGCAATCTATGTCATGTTTCATGCATAGCGGGTGCGCATGCTGTTTTCTTGGCATACGACGTTAGTGCAGAAAGCTCAGCTGCTTACGATAGAGAACTGACATTCCGCCAAATTATGGTAGCATTTTTTACTCCATGCGTTTGATCTTTTTAATCTGACAAGTTTCGAAAGGATTTCCCTGCATTTTGGCGGTTTTATTTGTGGTGCTGAACGGAACCAGTAGGCTTTGCTTCCAGCAACCAAACAAAAAACAAAATAAAAACCAAACACAAAAACAAAACAAAAACAAAACAAAACACCCCCCCCCAAAAAAAAAACAAAGAAAAAAAAGAAAATAAAAAGAAAAAAGCGTGACCAAACAAACGTCTTTTTTACGTAAAAAGTAAAGATTAATGTAACTATTTTCAGATACAATCGCCTTTTGTATCAAAATAAAAACAACAGAAAATGTAAGTCCCAACACATCAACGTCCATAACCATGTAACCATCCTTCTGTTGGGTACACTGGATTTTGCTAATAAGCATGCCCCGACAATGCTATGTACTTTGTGACAGAAACAATATGACGAGCAAGTATACAATGGAAATGACTTGTGACCTACCGCAAACCATTTATTGTTTAATATTTTGTGGTCAATAATTCAAATGTCCTGCAGAAGAACATTAATGTATCGTTTTTACATGGCAATGTGCATTTAAATTAATAACCAAGTCTTTATATGAAGAGATAAGCTGTAATGCCACACAATGTACATTTTGCTTTAACAATTTTATATTTTCCGTTAACAACACTTAATGTAAGAAAACGCAAAACGTTGAGTCTCAAGCTACAAAATGAAAAGTCAACGCAAAATGTAAAGATGTTAGGTACTGTCACTTCAGATTTATTATAGCGTTACAGCTCTTCAACTTTTATTCGGAACAAATCAGGTTATCTCGTTGCCTGAGAGTTCCCACAAATGGCAGATTGCCAAAATGTGAATACAAATTGAAATCTAGCTCGAAATAAACATAATATAACAAAAACTATAAAATTCGCTATCAAAGTTGAATAAAAATGCCAGATATTTTCTATTAATTACTTAATTTTGGGTGGAGTGCATTTGGAAAAAAAATTAGTCAAGAACAATTTGCAAACCTTTAATTTTTCATGACCATAGCCCGGAATTCCTTCATGGATCACTGTCAACTTGCCTCTTTAAATTTTGCGTTGGCTTAACATTTTGTGGTTTCAAAGCTTGTTGGTTATTAGCATTTTGCGTTTTTCTTACGTTTTGCTACAAACATAAGTCACACAAAATGTAAAATTTACATTTTGCGTCGACTTTGCATTCTGTGGTTCTGCATAAATCCTCGCTTTCAATCAATAGTGTCGCTCCCGCTCGATGGACAAAAATCACGGTAAATGTTCAAACAAGTGTGGAACAAACAAAAATCTTACATGACTGGAGAATAAGTTACTGTTTTCCTCGCCAACTACGAGCCTTCTTACCACAATATATATTTCACTCTCAGGCAAGTTAGATTCTGTATTTGGTTGACCTGTGATGACAACTTACTGACATGTACATGGTTGTACTCTAACACATTTTCATTTCGTTCCTAGTGCATGAAATGTGATCAATATCCTGGCCTTTTCCTACATATTTCTAGCAATTCGTTTATAGACGCACCTTAAACTCTTGAACCAAATGTGTTATATCAGTGTGCGGTAAGAGTTTCAAGATAGTAATCAAAAATTGTCACATGCAGTTTTCAAGGAACAAAGGCACTAACACGATGGAAGATGTTCACAGATGTGTTGAATCAAATGACCTGGATTAACGTTTAATTTCAAATGAGCGCGACTGGCTATTCTGTTACCTAAAGGGTCAATACAAGCGATTGCATTACACTACACACTCAAACAATTATTTGCAATATACATCTGTTGGTCTTGAACAAAATCATCACTATGCATCCAAAGAATCTATTGTTCAGAAGAACCATTACGGTTTGCAAACTAGATTTTTTTCCAGTTTTTATGCCTTTTTATCTTATTACCAATTTCAGAGTTTATGATCAAAATTACAATCTGTGTTGAGTAAATGTAAACATTGTAAACTTTTGCACTCCAATTTATGAATTAATTTGATATGTACGCCATATTCAATTACAAATCTACACAGTACCCATGAAGTACATGAGGTAAAATAGCCTACTTGTTAGGACCTCCCATCCGAAAACAGTCACGTTTGCAGGCTATGAACGTATTGTGCGGATTGACATATACTGAAATGGGCCATCAGGATAGTTGCACAGGCTAACTTCTTTAAAAGAAGGTTAAAATTTTGTCACATTCTACTTTGACTTTGCGTTTGCTTCACATTTCCGATTCAATCGTACTTTTTTATGCGTGATTGTCAGGAATGCATATCACGTGCCAAAGTATGTTGTCGTTTGGAATGATATCCCGAAGCAAATTCTTATTCTAGTTTGGCCATTTTGTATGGGTTGTTGCCATCATCAGCTTAGGGTGCCAATCGTAGAAACGTTTTGAACATGTATAAGATTCAAAATTTCCATACATATGCCTCTAATTTGCATAAATTTTAAAATCATGACTGTTGCAAACAACATACACAATTTGACTACTAGATCTATGAACATGCCAAGTTTGGTACTTTTCGGGCCCATAGTGTCCAAGAAAAACTCACCACAAAACTAGCACACGGAAACAAATAAAAGTACAAATAAAAAAAGAAAGAAAGAAATAGTAAAGAAAGAAAGAAGAAAGAAAGAAAGAAAGAAAGAAAGAACGAAAGAAAGAAAGAAAGAAAGAAAAGAAAAGAAAAGAAAAGAATAAAGTATTTGAGGAAAAACAAGAAGTCTGTGTTCACACACAGACTGAATTGGAAAAAGGAAGGCGCCTGGTGTCAGAGAAGGATCTGCGTAGAAATATGCACATCGGCGGTACACTGAGCGCACAGGGCGTGCTGTTTGATACAAGGGAGAAATACTGTTGTAAAAGATACTTCATGTGTGACTTGCAAGACATGTATTTGACGTGGTCGGGTAGCATGCGGGACAAGATTGCGTTTGCATGTGCACTACTTAAAAGTATATGCTGACCAGAATTTTGGCATCAACATGATATTAAAATCTGAGACCTGAAATAAATTACGCGGTATTTGGACATCAAAAGTCCTGAAAAATCTTATATTATATTGTAATATCAGCATATGGCAACAAACTAGGCTATATTGTCAACGCACACCTGACAATTGCAAGCTTGCGTCATGCAAGCTGTTGAAGATTGTTTGTAGTGTCATTGTCTGCGGTACTCATCTTAATTACTATATACATGTACTTTAGAAAAAGGCTAAGGGGGGGGGGGGCTTAACTGTTTTGTACAGTATATTTGACTTGATGAATCATTACCACTGGTAGCGGCAGCCAAATGGGACGCTTTCAGAAATCTTAAAACATTCTATACATGTGCACCTGTGTATCATGAATATTGCATTATGCATAAATAAACCATTATTGATTTTCCCGTCCAAAACATTTATGCAAGGACGTATTTAGATTGTTGGAATCTTGTGAATGAACCTCTTGCATTCTATCAAGTATTGGGTTTCCTTTGTTCTTATTTTGTCTTTCATCCAGACCACAAGCAAAATATTTCGGTGTTTGTATGACATAATATAGTGTATTTTCAGTGCCAACTACATTTTACTATGCAGGCAGCTTCTAGATTATGAATGTCCTAGATATTGGTGCAGATTCCGAATATAATGTTATATGTGAAGCAAATCCCCCATCGACTTCAAACACAATCATTTACTGGAACACGTGCATAAAGAACATTAACGGACCAAACAAACAGAAGCACCCATCTACCAAAGCGGGAAACCCTCCCAAGAACTAGATCAACATAGACAGTGACGAATTACTATAAATTGAAATGGCGCTTGGACAAACATATTGAATCTATATACACATCGTCAATGCAAGGAGCTGATTGTTTAATTTGTCTTATAAATTCAGTAGATTCTCTCTAAAAGTTGTACATTGGGTAACAACAGACCCATAATATATTCAGGTTACGCCAGCATTCCCTGGCATAACTGTGCAAAAGATCAGACTGATAAACTGCACGACTTCAGCAGGCGACCGCACAAGCATTACCCTTTTGCGTCCAAACATACTCCAAACAGACTACTTTACAACGAATTAAATGGAAAGCCTTGTACGAATGTCGATAATTACATAAACGTAAAAAAATAAGTAGACACTTGTCAAAGGTACAAATTGTTGACAAGATTCTTAATGGTAATGCTCCTGTGCATGTAACGGAAAGACCTCCAATCTACAGAACCGAATTATAAAATGAAAAATCTACTAAATATTAGCGTTACGAGATGCAGGTATGATTCATTTTTTTCTTCAACAGTCAAGATTCGAACACAAGAGCGTCTACTTCAGTTTTTTTTTCGACTTAAAAAAAATCTTTACAAAGACAAGGAGAAACACCCCCATTACGTACTTCTACTGTGACACGCGGCCAGGTCAGGCTCATCACGTGTGATTGCTCAGAGAATCACGTGTGATTGCTCACAGAATCCAGTTCTCTCAACCACCATTTGCTTGAGCATAGTCTTGTTGATAACCCCAAGTGCGGTAAAGGGCGTATATGGATCAAACATTTTCTTTTAATTTGTCTCGATATGCACTATTAAGGCCCAGGCTATTTCAACATATTCCAGCAACAATACTACCAACTGTAAAAAACAAAACAAAAAAAACAAAAAAAACAGCTTTTAGGTAGAGTTTGTGTTATAATAAAGTTTCACATATCACTATCATAGTGCTAAAGCTTAGCAGTCATGTCATGTTACGTTCACAAGCCTGGAGTGCCTGTACTATTAGGTATATCATTTGAAATAAATATGTTTATGAAAATATCCCAGCACACAATTGGCTTAATTCCACCTTTCAAATATATTTGACTTTTCATTACCCGAGCTAAGTTGGATATTCCTTGCATCAAGACAAAAAAAATTTCAATTCACCCTCATTGTGCAAAATGTGTGTTGAATGAATCTTCTTTCCCGTTACACATCTAGCATCGTTCGTCCGATGTGTCGATACAAACTGGACGTTTGCTAAGGCAAATAAACTGTGGATCCTGGCGACACGGTGACTCCAAGATTTTATTAATAATTTTTCTCTAAAGGTCTTAATTTGCATTGGCTGCTGTGTCATTGAGATCCTACGTATTATTGTCGCTTACAAATAATAAATATGTTTAAACTGAACTAATCACAGAGTCTTGCCTTTACTGAAGTTATATGCCTGATATTTGAGTAGTGACCTGGTTATCTCCGATCAGTTGGGCAAATTAAAAAAAAATCTGTTTTTTTCAAATTACTCGAAAAGTGTCCACCTATTCAAGTTTCTTGTTTATTTTGTTTTTTTGTTTTTGCTTTTTGTTTTTGTTTTGTTTGTTTTGTTGGTTTTGTTTTTGTTTTTTGTTTTTGTTTTGTTTGTTTTGTTGGTTTTGTTTTTGTTTTTTATATTTTTCTTTCCTTTCTTAACAAATCAGAAGGTAGCAAACATCACCTCATAATGCAATTCCCAAAGCACTATGGTGATCAGTTAATTTATTTAACTTCTATAGATGTTGGTTTAACCATATCTATAGTTTCTTTACGGCCTGCAATAACCATTTCACCACTCTGAAAAAAATCGTAAAGCTCATATCTTTTTTCTAATGACAGCGCATGAAATAGTGGAGGTTCTTTAACTAATCCATGGCTGCGTCAATTTCAGAAAATCCAGCTGACCAGGTGAGCATACTTAGCAGGCGTATATATATATATATATATATATATATATATATATATATCGTGTGTGTGTGTGTGTGTGTGTGTGTGTGTGTGTGTGTGTGTGAATAAAATCAGAATTGGGTAGCACAGTTACCATCACAAAGTGTCTGTGGAGCAGGTCACAAAGCTTTTCTGACATACATGTATGTGCAGTCCCTCTCAATGTCTATAGATTTTTCCCTTACTCTCGCTCCATCTCTCTCTCTTTCTCTCTCCGAGCATATATATATATATATATGTATATAAGAGCAATAGGTAACTCTCTATAAAATACAATAGTAGCTTATTTACATTGTGGCAAACCTTTTTTCTTTGCTTGTCGCCCCAATAACAACTTGAGCATGAGATTTCAACTTTTCCTAAGAAATTTGAGTTGTAAGAGACTAACTATGACAAACAAAGCTCTCAAAAGCTCATTTTTCTTTTGGCTCTGTGAAGTTGATGGTTCTTAACCTGGGCTCTGTTCTCATTTACTTTTGCTAATTTTAAGGAAAAGGGACCTAAGCATAAACATCTTACTTTAGAAACATACGGGTTCTCAATCCACATTTAGGAATGCAATTCGGGGACATATACAATAACCCCCTTAAATAATTATTCAATAACTGATGTCTGCATTAAGTGATGCACTAAATCACCTGAAATAATTACTTTTCCCCGTCCGTCTGCGGTAAACTTTTCTAACTCGGTCTGCTGTTGTGGGTGACTCCTGCAGAAAAGAGACGCTGTTTTGTTTTGTTTTTGTTTTTTCGTCAGTTTCTCTGGCTATTGCTTTGTCTTTTTTTTTTTTGCTTCTCTTCATGTTTTCTTCAATTTCATACTCATTTCTTACTTACATTTTATCCATCCGTACTCACATTCAGTCTTTTCATCGGTTTCCCGTTACTTCAATAAGTCTTCTGTAAGTACTTGAGTTTTTGTGATAGTTCAGTTTTTTATGTGCCACCAACAATTTTAAGTCGATAACATGTCAAGTTAAAAATGTCTGCTGTATCATAATTATTTGTCCTTTACAAAACTGGAAATACATATTTGTCTTTGTGTAGCCACAGTAACAGAGCGATACGTTGACAGACATTGTGCGACCAGATATTGTGTGTTCATCTTTACGTTTTGTCTTGTTCTAAACGCATTCATTACTAATCCCGCCCATTCATCCATGTCCATATATTTAGTCTTTTCGTCCTTTTCCCGTTGCTTCCATATGTTTTCTTCTGCAAGTAGCTCGATTGAGATAAATTGGGTCATGCTATGTTTAGCAGTAAACAAATTACTGAATACATTGGTGAAATAGAAAAATAGATATCTACGATAGTTCATACATAATTTCCATTGTCTATTGACTGTGATATCATTTCCCGCACAAACACCACTCGTCAATTAACATCGGTATGTTTGTTAACAAAGCTGCGTGTATCCGATTAAGGTGGAAGCTGTGAAGCTAGTGCGCAGTGAAACTGGCACCTTTGGATCGCAGTTACACATTTAATTTTTTCACAAGTACATTAAACCTATATATTTTCTGATTACTACATATCGAAAGATTTATATCCATATAATTCTTTTGTAGGATTGGAATTTTTTGAGACTTTATAGCATTCTTTCTGAATTGGTAGTATTTTCACATTGCGTAGAAGTCACACAATTTTTTTTCCAGTTGCAATCAGAAGAAATTTAAAATATATATCCATGTCCAGGATCGAATTCAAAGACAAGTCCTGAAATAGCATAAATAAAAAGTTATAAAATTTTCAATTTAGTCCAAAAAAGTTGTTCACTTTCCTTGTATAAATTGCTCCAAAAGTCAAGTAAGGGGTTGTCAGAAAAAAATCCTGGGAACCGTTCCTGGATATGATATTTTTCTTTTAATGTCCATTGATTTTAATGTGATAGGGCAATTTGTACGTTTGTTAGGCGAGATACAAATTACAGAGGTTGAGCAAAAAAAGGGTTTGAGAAAATCGCATTGAAAGAATAAGTTGCCAATTCTTACGCATTTATCGCTGTAATATGACTCATACTCACCTCTTATGTCCTGTGTTGTAATTATTGTGTGAAATAAACTTGTAGCTTTACCTCTGTGATGTTGTCATTAAACACAAGTATATTTTCTGACTTAAATCTAGACTTTTTTTTACCTTGGGAACAACAAACTTGGCTTGTTTGCGTGTGGGTTCACATGCAGTTTTCCATACAAGAGGTCCAACGTGTGCCCCGTTTTTAAGAAAAGTAACAAACAGTCAAAGGAAAATTATAGGCCTATTTCACTCCTCTGTAATGTCTCTAAAGTACTTGAGCGTCTAGTTTATAACGTTTTCTATGAGTATCTAACCTCTAACAATTTACTTTCTGCTAAAAACTCTGGCTTTAAGAAAAACGATTCCACCATAAATCAACTTGTTAGCATTCTTCATACTATTTACAGTGGCCTTGAGTTGGGCCATGAGGCCCGTATGGTTTTTCTGGACATATCCAAGGCCTTTGACAGAGTCTGGCACGCTGGTCTACTTTTTAAACTGAAACAATTGGGGTTTGAAGATCCTGTGTTACTATTTATAGAAAGCTATCTCTCAAACCGACTTCAACGTGTTACTATTGGAGGACAGACCTCACCTTGGCTCCCTATAGAGGCTGGAGTGCCCCAAGGTTCGATCCTTGGTCCCCTACTTTTCCTCGTTTACATTAACGACATCACTGTCAACATCACCTGTGACATCCGTTTATTCGCAGATGATACCAGTATTCTTGAAATTGTCCACGAACCAATGGCCACAGCTGAAAACCTTAATTGTAATCTTATACAAATTCATCGTTGGGGCAAGCTCTGGCGTATGACATTTAATGCCATAAAATCCATCTCAATGACCTTCTCAGCTAAACGACATAAGCCAGATCATCCTCCCCTACTTCTTGGAAACACACCGATACCTGAGGCCACTCTACATACTCACCTTGGAGTTACACTCTCAAGTAACTTGTCATGGCACCAGCATATAACACGTATATTTAATAAAGCCAGCCAACGGCTTGCTCTTTTACGCAGACTCAAATATAAACTCTGCCGCCAAACACTCATACGGCTGTACAGTACAATGATTCGTCCTATCCTCGAATATGGGTGTGTCCTGTTTGACAATTGCACTGAAAACCTGTCACAATCTATAGAAGCTGTTCAGTATGAGGCAGCCAGGATCTGCCTTGGCGCAACTAGATACACTCCACGTGTCTTACTTCTCGAAGAGCTTGAATGGCAAACTCTGGCAAATCGGAGGAAATACTTTAAACTTATTCTCTTCTTTAAAATGTACAATAGGTTAACTCCACAATACCTACATGATCTCGTTCCTCGTGACGTTGCATTCACTACTGGGCGCCTTTTGAGAAATCGTACTGAATTACGCCAAATTAGGTTCACCACCAATCGCTTCGGCGATTCATTTCTCCCGTCTGCTATCAAATTATGGAATAACCTCCCGGTTGATACTCGTCTCACCAATTCCCTGCCGCAGTTTAAATCTAAATTAAATCTATTACTCTTAAGTATTGACAAAAAGCCCACATACTTTAAACATGGAAGTCGTTTTCTGAACATATGCCACACGCAGTTACGTCAAATGTCAAAGATGACGGTCATTTTCCACATTTTAGCATTAATGTGTACATCAGGACCACATTTTTCGAACCCGAAAGAATTTTTGTATGATTTTACCTCCGGGATACGAAAAAAACCGTCTTTTATCACCCTCACCACTGAAAACTTTATTGAGATTTTTGCCGTATTTTGGCCGCCAGATGGCGCTTTGTGACGTCATTCTTGTCAAAGCGAGTGGGAAAGAAGACGGCGGAATACATGTTTGACCGTATGTTCGGTTGCGAAGATGATGAAGAGAGTAGTTTTGGACCACAGGTTATATTCAGATCCGTTGTAAAACCGTACATGTACGAGCCCTTAGCAAAGACGAGACGTATTGAGGAGGTGGCGGTGGTGCCGTGCGACTCCGAGAAGGGGGACCGGGGCCCAGAGCCGGAGGACCCAACAGATGTTTCATGGACATGGTAATTGGTATGTGGATTATGCTCAATTTGGCGAGAGGAACATACGACACTCGGACAGAGTTTTGTAGATTTTTCTCGTGTCGTGTGGTCACAATAGCGTACACTAAAGTTTCGTATCGAATTAAAGTTATACAGATCAACAAATTCCGCGTAGCTGGCAATGAAAGACGTGTGTATGCTGGGCCCGGGGCATTTCTCCATTCCCTTTCTCGGGAGTACCGTGCCCGTGGAAGACTTCAGTAAAGCCCCTTGTCTCGTTTGTAAACTCGAGTTTGTCTGTATTTTATATTTCCATTGGTATTGTGCATGTGATGATACTTGTAACAAACGAATGACATTTTTTAAAAGCCAAATCTGACAGAGCCGTCTGCACAGATCGTGAGTAGCTTGGAGTGGGGCAGTAATACACAAGGCCACACAAGACTGGCTACCGGGTCACGCTTTATCGCATTGCACAATCACTGATGCTAACAGTGATAATTAGTTTATGAGGGGCGGGAGGTAAACGGCAGCTACTGTTCTGGCTAAGTAGAATACACAGGCGTGCATACAAAGTCAAATACGGTGCTGAGGAACGACTGGGTAAAGGAAACGCTATGAATTGATTGCTATGAAAATTTTCCAGATTTATGAAAGGGTTTTTGAGTGAGAACAAGTATTTCCCACCAAACTGTCTTGATGGGTGAAAAGTTCGTAGCAATTTTCAACATAGTTGTTGCTTCTGTAACATAAAAAGTGCGAAGTGAAAAAGCAAAAAAAAAAAAACAAACAAACAAACAAACAAACAAACAAAAAAAAAGGGGGGGGGGGTGGCATTCTGACAATTTTGAAATCCAAGTTTTTCATTCAAAGCATAGCTAGGAGGCAGTGAGGCTTATTCAGACTATATGAGTATCCAAAAGCTTTCTTTCTTCTCTTCCTTCCTTTCTCTTTATTTTCTTTCTTTCTCTTACTTTTCTTGCTTGTTTGCTTGCTTTCTTTCTTTTTCTCTCACTTTCTTTATTTGACTTGCACCAAAAAAAAAAAAAACCACTGGGCATTGTGACAATTTGAACCATACACTAAAACTGTCAGAAGTTTCCTAAAACCTTTTTCCTGTTCATAGTATAAATAGTGGTGAACTGTGATTTTTGTCACTTGAAGGCAGGCTAGCACAAGTAAAGAAAGAAAAAATTGTCTTGGGTGTGACAGCCAACATTCTGAAAAACTGCTGGGACTTTCCAAGTATTGATTCATTATTGAATTTATCTTCTTTGTAATTCAAACATATAAAATATTACACTTTCCATTCCACTTTGTTGAAGAAGATAAATTTATGTTGCCAAATCTTTCTTTGTATGCCTAAAGTTGGTTAGTCACAGCCCATATAGATCATTTGAAACAAAAGCAAAATTAATCATGAATGTATAAATTCAGAAGTATTTTGTGTAGCATTACTTTTTTTGAACTATCAGTTATAAAATATTAGTTCAGTCTTGGATGTCATCTGTAATATAATCTCTCGTGGAAGCAAAGGAAACATACAGGGCAAGTAGGATGAGGGTGGGGCATATACTTGCCAAGATACTATTATTGGTGAATACAATATAAAATACATTTTATCAAATATCAACCATACTAAGACCTTTCCATAGGAAGGTTACTAATTGTGCACCAAGGTATTTGGAATAACAAACACATTTGTGTACAAAATCACATTTTATTCTAGTTATCTCATCAGATCTCTGACCAGTATGTACAATTTTCCAATATTTACACTTTTTTCTGCAGGTGCAAGTGTACACATTGTGTACCAATGAAGACAAAAGAGGAGAGGAAGTGCTGCTGGAACTATCTGCCAGTGAAAGCCCATATGGACATATTTGCTTTGTCAGGCCTCTCGTATTGGCTTGCAATAGGTGGGATTACGGGCTCGGACTGTTGAAGTTGAAGAACGATTTGCCTTGCAAGTCGGTAATTCGGGTACTGTGTCCTCAATCGCAGTACTTCTTCCGTGAGCTCTTGAACATATGCTGTAACAAAAACGATAATAAATTGACAATACTGCATGTGATGCACAAGTATCAGACAATGGACCCTCAACTTACCACAATATTACCAGTGAAAAGCACAAGGACCTTTGCCTCCAAAATACTGATCAACATGTGCACTTTTTCCAGTAATTCATATTTGGAATAAATATTACTATATTTGGTTCACAATGCTTCATCCCCTAGATATATTTACACGTACCATATGTACATTTTCCTTTCATCAGCTGTATTGTTGGCGCTCCCTTCTTTGTCTTGGGGAAAGACACACTGTACTGAAGCTCTCCATCCTTGTTCCTTGCCTGTTGACGTCTGCTGTTCTTGTTGAAGTGAAGGCAAGCCAATAGCAACCTGTAATTACACCAGAAATATTCAGCTGGTGAATGGAATAAATGTATTTTCATCTGATTGTATTAATTAGAATTAATATTGACATCTACTGTAAATACGTATTGGTGCAATATTGTCTCGAATAAAATGTGTTCAAGTGAGTGTAATAAAGGTTTTCTCAAGATACCTGGTTTTGTTTCTGCCATTTTCTTTCTTTTTTTTTTTTTTTTAATTTTATTTTGCTTTGTGCAGGCGTAAGTTGTTTAAAAAAAACATAACTATTTTATAATAAAAGTAGAGTACCATGGGACTGCAAAATGATGTACATGATATGAAAACAAAATAATAATAATAATAATAATAATAATAATAATAATAATAATAATAATAATAATAATAATAATAATAATAAGGTGATTGTGCACCAAGAAGCATTTTATTTCACATTTTTCCCCTTTTTTCGGCACTTACTTGCCTACTGTTGTTACTGAGTGAAAAATGTTATACCATTATGTAACTATCTGAAATCACTATATCTACATTTATCAAGTAACTAACTTGAAAGTAAAAACAGTTTTTTCTGCAGTTCCTAGTAGAATAACCTTTTGATTATCCACAAATGAATAGTCATAAAAACAATATTTATTTGTGTACACTGAAACATGCTTATCTGGACTGGCATAATGTAAATTATAATAACCTTTGGTGTGTCCACATGGATAGGAGCAGATAGATGTGGGCCTGTCGCATTGGAACTATGTACAACTTGGTCTGTCCCTTGCAATTGAGTACCAGTTTGCTCTGTCTGATAGGCCTACCCCATTGAATTCAAATACAGCTTGCTGTGTCCCTTCAGTTACCTGTTCTTGCTATGGCCTGGTCGTGTTCTGCAATTAGCTAAACAAAAATCAAAAAGTCAGTACTGTATGAACACATGATGAAACTGTCACTTCAATGATAACCACTACTCACGTGCACAAAACCCAACACACAAAATGTAACTAATAAACTATGGCCAAATAAACATATTTATTCAAATTATTGTTCACTCTAATCGACAGTAAAAGAATTATGTTATATATATATATATATATATATATATATATATATATATATATATATATATATATATATATATATATATATATATATATAATATAATATATATATATATATATATATATATATATATATATATATATATATATATATATATATATTTGGTGTTGTGCATAATCGATGTAGGCCACACGTTGGTCTTACTATTGCCACTGAACGTCGTCTCGTGTATATGCTGTTGCGGGAAACTCAGCACGGTAAACAGGCGAAATGCATGGATCTGACCAGGGAGGTGGAATGAGTCGTGCACGTTCAGATTGAGACCATCGACACAACAGACGACAATAACTAACCCGGTAATTCACTGTACATAATTTATACAACTACCATAACTTACTGCAATACTGAATACAGCCAAATTTACAAACGTTTGATGATGAATACACATGAGACGTTGTGAATTACAGGCGCCAATTGGCCATCACCGATAAGCGACCCCCCGGGACTCAATGAAAACACAAGCGCTACTGTGTGTCGCCTGTACTTACCGCGAGGTTCTGGCGTTTGGTCAGTGCGTTCGATCGCCTTCGCTTCGTCGGCGGACATTCTGAATCTGTGATATCTCCCTGTCTTTTCGGAGTGTTCTGAATATGAAGAGTTGGAATTACATCCTTCTTCAGCCGCACTTGCATTCCAAGTTTGCGTGCTATCTCTGGGTTCTTGTCCAACGCATCTTGAGCAAAATGGTCACTGCACAACACTGGTTGCGTGTGATGGTCTGGATTAAATCCGTCTCTTTTGATCGCTGCCGTCCATGCTTTCCTTAACTTTTTGTTTCTTGGAAACTTGTAGAAACTTCCACCGAAGTTTGTACCGTTGGTACAACCAACGGCAGCGCAATACACCATAACTGCCCGGGAACTATTGTAACAACCGGCAATCAATACAGTAATGGCCACCGGGTACTGGACCCCAATGACAAGAATGACGTCACAATTGTGCTGCGCTCCAGCGGGCCGTGTCCAAAATGTTCAGGAACAATGGCCATCTTTGAGGCTGCCAAAAACGCGCTTTTTGACAGATTTGGTTCATATTTTTTACTTCAACTGGTAACTGTTGATTATTAGAGGGGCCTCGCATCGAAAAAACACAAATTTAATAGCAAATTTGAGCTTGTCATTTGACCTTTAACTTCTCTGTTTTAAACGCCCATCTACATCATGTCAATATCCTTCCAGCCTCAACGTGTGCATGCTCTCATACCACTGAAGATACGAAACATTACCTTTTGTTCTGCCCCAAGTTCACTGTGCAAAGGGTCCGTCTACTGAACACTGTGTGTCACTTACTCGCTCCAGGTGTAAATCCGACTTTAATAGTTCAGTGCTCCAGTGACATTTTACTAAATATTCTCTTGAAAGGTAGTGAGGACTTGCCAGACACTGATAATGTATTCATCTTTGAGGCTGTTCAGACATTCTTATCAGAATCTAGACGTTTCATCTACTAATTTAGTATATGATCTAATTATAAGTCTCCACTATCTGGCATCAATTGTATTATTCGTGTACAAGCCGTGTATTTAGTCTTCTGTTCTCGTCCAGTGTGTATTGTATATATTCCTGTGCGTCCTTTTATGTACTGGAGAGCCTCCAGATTAGTCTTTGTGTACTATTAGGCAATCCAGAGAAAATAAATATGTTTATACTATTCTGCTAATTTTGTTTTTACATCAATAGAGAATTTCAAAGTAATCAGAACAACGGTAGTGATTAGTCTGAACTGGCCCATTCTTCTCTTCACGGGTAATGGTTTCCTGTGAGTGACCCTAATAGCTCAATTGGTTTCTAGCGGTCATGGACTAATGACAGTGCAAACAATGACATGGTTCATTCTCATGCCCATGAAAAGAAAGCCATGTGTCCGGCACTGTTTAAACTTTCTTGTAAACAAAAGTTTTGGGATCAATTATCTCATATAAATTTTATGTTCAGACATCTGAGTTTTAGGGAGCATGTAGTTTAAGTATCAGACTATCCAAAAATAGGAAAAGTGATTAGAGGTTATCCAAAGGTGCAACTTCAGCCCTTCCACCTTAAGTGCCTTATACGTTGTTTTGTTCGGCCCCGCATTTGTTTTGTATAAAACGCCCGTTTGTATCTTAAAACGTCAAGAAAAGTACCATTTCTAAGCCATTTTTATAGATACTTATGTTGTGTCATTGACTGAGCTTGTGCATGATGAATTTGCAGCAACACAAGCTTTCATTGAGAAAACTTCTTTTAAAGTTTTGCTGTTCTTTCATTACATATTCAATGGATTGTACAGTAAATGAAAAATCAAAATTGTCGTTTATACTTTTACTATTTCATAAGCGCATACATATTTAAATAATGTGTTACCACGGCATTACATATGAATATGAAGGTCTGCACTATAAAGTGATCATTCTTGTTTCTCACAATGGTGATGTTGCTTTTGCGTGAGCGGCGTAATGAAATGTAAATATTAGGTTTCACGTGCAATTAAAAATATCTGGCATTTTGAATAGTGTGTTCTCTTCCTTCCTACCACCAACAAACCTATGTGAAAGAAAACAAAAACTCACTCCACCCACAGCCAAGAAAGCTTCTGTGAACATTTGGCCTGTGATGACAACAAATTTCTTCTGATCCACTAAATGTGGTTGACTGCGTATAGTTAAGCTTTCATAATTTCCTTGTTAGTGCACAAATAATTTTTATTATGACTGACTTGCCCTGTGCCTCTCTATTCCATTATAAAAGCTTAACCTCTGGACTGAAACCTATAAAATCAGTGTACTTTTTCACGATTGTCTACAGAATAATGACTTGCCATTCTCTGCGACCAAAAGCAGTGATACCCCAGAAAATGTTTTCAGATGTGTTGCTTCAAGCCACCTGCATATTATATATACATATGTATATATATATATATATATATATATATATATATATATATATATATATATATATATATATATATATATATATATATATATATATGGGCACAATTGGTCATTCCCTTACCGAAAAGGTGAGTTCACGTGACACATTACACACTCTAATAATTGTTGAGCAATAAAAGATAATGATTTAAACAAACAATATAATCATACTTGTATGCTCAAACATTATGTTAAGAAGGACTGGTGAACTTTGCCGTATTTATTAAAAATACATATATGTAGTTATTTCATATACTCCATTTGAGGGTATCTTATGAACATTACAATTTTATAGCATAAATGTTTATATTGTAATTATTTGCACTTCAATTTATCTAAAGAGTGCTCCGTATGGCCTGAAACTTTCCTGTAAACAATAAAAGAAAACAGATATCATAGCCATACAACTGCCTAGTTTTAGGACCTTTTTGTTCTATGAAATATTCACAGATTTGCATTCACGTTTTTACCATCAAATTTGCTACATGGGTTGATACAAACCGAACTGGTCCTTTAAGTAAATAAGGAGTCTGACCTGGTGAAACCATAATAGCATAAGAACAAAATCAATGTGGCGCCTGACTATATTGCTACTGGAAAGAGAAAAAACAAACTGCAACAGAGTGCATCCGTGTAGTCATGAAATCAAACAATTTCAAAAATAAATGTACAATTTAAAATAGAAACAAACTTTCAAAATATAATAGTCCATGTACATTCATCATTTTGTTTCAGGTGTATCAAAAGTGTAAAAGCAACATCAAAGTGCATTTTAAAAAGTGCTTATTGTCATACCTTATTATAGTTTTCGCCTCTTCTCTTGGGTAGAAAGTGTCTCATATTTTAGCAAAGACTGAGGTTCAGAGAGTGCAAGTAATCTAATGGTACAGAAAAACATGATCCATATTCATTAATTCCAAACCCAACAATGACAGCAAAGAGATTCCACACTTGCCAAAGCATCAACATTTCTCTTCCAATACCAATGTAAAGAAACAAATTTCACTCCTGATTTGAGACAGGCAGTCACCCATAAAAAGCAACTGGTGGTTTTAAACCGATCCCCTCAACCTTAGAAATATTCATCATTAACTGCATACACTAGTTCTTTTCCAAAATATATAGGCCTAACCACCCAAAACACAATTTTCATTACTTCTGCCAAAAATAAAAAAGAGACCTGTTAGGCCTATCACCTTTTAGATGCAGCGGCCCAAAACCGCAGCTCAGGGCCAACTTCAAAGTATTAACCATTGCTGAAACTAGCTAGAAATAAAGATGGTGTTTTTTTGAGATGTGATATAATACCATAAGCGTAACCACGTTCCAAAATCTAAATATTTTTCTACAAGCACCTGCTACTTTTTGTTTTGATGGACTCATCTGATGTTAATCCAACTGTTACTGTCAGGCAAATACAGCTGTCCAGGCAAAATTCGTTTGGTGTTCAACTAATAACTAACAGGTATGTTGAGTAAAATCTGTTTTTAAAATGCATTTAAACTTCCATATAAACCAAGAGATAACACTTTTTTTTATCTTAGGCATAAAATAAATTCTCACGGGAAATGAAATTTAGACGAGTCATACGTGCAAGATGATTTACCCTCCCGTCATTTATTGATAATAGCTGCATTGCTAAATAGTTGTATCAGGACGAGTTATTGCTCCCACCTGTAAGTTTTCCTCCTTGAATTCTGGAAATAATAAATTAAAAGCACCCGCAATAATTTTCCTGTCTAAACATTTGAAGGCTTGCATCATAAAACGCTGAGATGTGACACACATGTAAGTTATTATCATTCATTTATTATTTCATTTGTTTTTTCGTTCATTCGTTATGTGGTTTGGTTATTGTTATTTGCAAACCCTAAAACCTTACAGATCACTATGGCATTTTAAATAGATGATATGTACCTGTAGACGGCTTTTGCAGTATGGAAGGATATATGTGTTATCTACAAATGTTGTTATTTGTTAATTCACACGGACATTTTTTGTTTGTTCATTCGTCAATTACTGCAATGTTGCCAGTGCAGTCGCGAAATACAGATTCTGACCATGGTATTAAGTTACATTTAATTAAATGGGCCAACTTTAGATTGCAGCATAAGACATATCAAGCCTATGCAACGTTGGTTATATTTTATGTTCCTGGGTATATCACAATGAAAAAGTTCACAAAAATATAACCCACATTCATGAAGATCAACCCAACAATGACAGCAAAGTAAAATACAGCTAATGGCAAAAATTCACAAATTACCAAAACATAAACTTTCAGCTTTTAATACCAATGTGAAAAACACATTTCATTCCTAATTTGAGGTAGGCAGTCGAAAGGTGTGAGTTGAAAGGGCCAGATGAGATTGGAGTGGCGTGGAAATCGTATATAGGAAAGGTGATTCAATTTCAAGAAAAACATGTGGAGCAGTGGAAAAAAGGGGTTGAGGAGAAGAGCACACTGAAAGCATATAGAGCTGTAGACAAGCCAGTGAAGGCTAATTGTTTGGATGGTAGCAAGGGTTCTAGACTATTATTTCAGGGCAGACCAGGAGTGATCAATCTGGATAAGAGGAAACAGAAGTGGACGAATGGGAGTGATGGGAAGTGTATGGTGTGTAGGGAGGATGTGGATGAGACCATTGATCATATTATGACATGGTGTACAGGTTATAGAGCACTTACAGACCAACTGTTTGCACAATGGAGAACAAGAGATGGGCAGTGTAAAAGCTTAGAGCAAGTTAGGGACATGGAGGAGAATGATAGGTTAGCATGGATACTAGGATTGAAGGGCGATTTTCCAGTAAGCAGAGTTGGTTTAGAGTCAGTGAAACGCTTTTTGGTGCAGTGCTGGGAGAGTAGGAATAATATCTTAGGATTAGTCACTGAAGAGAAAAGAGGAAAAACTTAGAAAGGAAGAAGATGGTAGCCCTTATTAGGGCTCCCATGAGCCAGCCAGGTGGAATCATCAGCAGGGGCTGTGGGCATGCCAAGCGCAAAGTTGCGACAGTGGGATAGGGCTGAGTGTATTTTTTTAATGTTTTTTTTTTTTTTTTGTTTCTGTTTGTTTGTTGTTTTTTTGTACCAAAGGCCACCTGACTAGCTACTAAGCTGCGGAGTGCCACAGAATATTATTATTAGTCGCCCATCAAAGACAACTAGTGCTTTTAAACCGGTCGTTTCAACGTTTGAAACATTTTTCGTGAACTACAAACTTTGAAATACTCTTACCTACAAACTAGGAACCATCTAAAATCTTAGCAGTGTAGACGATGCTTGTCATATAATCATGTACCTGACTACAGTGCAATTGTAGTCTGTAATGTGTACTTTAAGACACACCTGCTAGACAGCTTCTAATCGAATAATAATCACGAGAGAGAGAGAGAGAGAGAGAGAGAGAGAAAGAGAGAGAGAGAGAGAGAGAGAGAGAGAGAGAGAGAGAGAGGTTATCTCATGGCTAAACCAGTACCCTACCCGGTACAGTTCCCCTGAGAGCCTGTATCCTCCAGAAAGCCGAAGGGTCGAGGCAGGATACAGCTCGAGGGGGAGCTGTACAGGGTGTGGTACTGGTTTAGCCATGGGATGATCTTTGTATCCTAAATATATATGCCATAATTAGACGAAAACGGCAAATGCAGCTTTTCCTGGGATTATGTGAGATGTTACATACCTATTCAGTAGCCCAAACATACAATTTCTGGTTCATAATTTTGTTTGAGAAAAGCCCACCTCCCCTTCAGGAAGCTATAGGCCTAAACTATTGTCCTGCCAGGTCATGCATCTTGTGCGGCAGGCACCCTTGCAACGTGAGTGACGTCATGGCGCAAAACGTTATTAGAGCCAGTGTTTCCGTAAATATAGAACGTGAGGGATATCCTGACCTTCAATATTCTTTTAATAGGGAGATTGTATTCCCCTTGGGAACATGCTGGCTGTTGCTAGTGTAACATTATCCATGTATTCTAATTGGACAGTTTCAATATCTTCCCTTATTTTGGTTGCGGTATGTCCGTTGAAAGACAATATATGCTACAGGACTAAACATACAGTATAAAGACAGTTTAAGTACTACATTTAGGATATATATATATATATATATATATATATATATATATATATATATATATATATATATATATATATATATATATATATATATATATATATATATATATATATATATATATATATAACACAAAGGTTTATTTTGGATATATGAGTTTTCAGTTTCAGTTAAAATGATTTTTGTCTTCCCTTTTCAATCGGTGGACATTTAAGTTAAACACATGAAACTCTTTGATATCCCAGTATGAATAAAAGTTGGCAAATTGCTATTTGAAATGTTGTGCATTTTGCTTTTGTTTTGTGTCACACTTTGCGATAGAAAATATATATAGATTACTGGATCTTCAGTAATATACAGGTAGGTTACAATCAATGTTCACTCCTAAGATCCCGGAGAGAGAGGCTCGTTTTCTGTGGGAGGCCCGGACTTAAAGGATTGAAGAGGCTTGTTTTCTGTGGGAGGCCAGGGCTTCAAGGATTAAAGGGGATCGCTTTCTGTGAGAGGCCAGTGGTTAAAAGATTAAAGTGGCTCGTTTTCTGCCGTAGGCCAGGGCTTAAAGGATTAAAGAGGACCGCTTTCTGTGGAAGGCCAGGGCTTAAAGGATTAAACAGGCTCGTTTTGGGGGGGGCATGGCTTAAAAGATTAAACCTCTGTCGATAGAGTTCGTTGCAACTTATTATTATATTTTTTCGAGTTTGGTTTGCCCCTTAGATTAGAAATCCAGAACTGTTGCTAGTTTTTATTACTTTTTCCTGCCTGCTTTCAGCTATCAAATTGGCTGATGTGGAAAGCCATTAATCTCAAACGTGGCTTAGCGAATAAAATTAGCTTTGTATCCTTGCAATACACTCATACTAAAGTTGTACACATAATAGTGTCTGTTGGCAATCTTGATCCACATGCATCCCTTTGGGCAAAACAACCTACGTATCACAGGACAAGCACGTCGAAAAGTTGTTAAAATTTTGAAGAATCAAAATTTCATATATATATACATGTATATATATATAAATATATATATATATATATATATATATATATATATATATATATATATATATATATATATATATATATATATATATATATATATATATATATATATATATATATATATATATATATATATATATATATATATATAGCTGCTGATATGACTCTCTTTTGACAATTTATGAGCAGATTTATGTTTTGGAACTAACAGCAAAGATATAGGAAGCTTGGGACTTAGGCCGGAGAGCTTAATCTTGCTCACATCAGAGGTGTTTGGTGATTGTGTTCACTCTTGCTGTTGGTGTTGTTTTACGATTATCATTCTCATCAACAACGTACAAAATGCACGGGGGCACGGCTTGCGTGGCTGCAACACGCTCGACTTTCACCTCTACCGCCCGGGTTCTATTCACGGACGGGGAAGCAAGTGGAAAGAGTTCCACTCTGACTGTGAACGGTGGTTTCCCCGAGTCCTTCTGTTTCCGCCACCAAACAAGTGGGTAGGAAATTATACGCCATCATCTGTGCAATGAAGAGTGATTGCAGGCTTGGCCTGTTTCGGAATACATGTGACATGTACGGGTCTATACTTTTTTTTAATTTACAAATTTTAGCATCTACAACAACACATCACTGAAGAAAAAAATCCATGAAGTCTAGACGACAGTCCATTAACGTGACCGGAATTTAAGTGACTCAGGAAACAGCTGACGTGATCAAACATGTTTGGTGTGAAAGTGGCTGCTCTTTTTAGACATATCACCAGGACACAACTTGCAGGTATGTTACAGAAATATTATATCTGTAGAATTCATTGTAAAGCCTATTCAACAGTTCTGATGAACATCGCTTTGGACCTACGGGGATATTTATTTGTCGCGAAATGAAAGAAAGATATTTGGGATCAGCGGGTCTGAAGAACCGTGCTTGGAATATGCGAGTCCGTCCTAGGAAACGATGAATAATACAGCGGGAAGCTATCTGTACCCAACTTAACAGAATTAACAGCAGTTGTCTCTACGTATGGTCTAGAAGCTAATGAAATAACCAGTACCCAACCAAATATTGATGAATTTATTTCTGATATTGTCTTACTGATTGAGCCCTACATGTATATACTGCCGTCTAAAATTACTCCGGATAGGTTTTGTCAACATTTATTTAATAATTTCATGCTGGGTTTCCAGTGTATGCCAACTTAGATATTGTTGCCATGAAAGTGATAGATTCTGGAGAGTAAAAAGTTAGGACTGTGGAAAAGGGTAATGACTACTAGGAAGTGGTTCTGGACAAAAAGACACATATACAACAGCAAGTATTGTTTTGGCAAATAAAGATTGTCGGCTGTAATTCTATTGAAAATGTAAGCGTTTTGATAGAACGTTTGGTCCTATATTTTAGCGTGAATATTATAAGCTTATAGTAAAAATGATACAAAATAGAACGACAACGATCGGTTACCATTGCAAGAACTGGTGACAAACTTGTACAAAAATATAGGTGCACAACATAATGTAATTCTATACATTTGGTTAAATTATGATTATCATTGAACTGTACAGCATATTACACATCCGACGTGCCCAAAAGTATCAGTGCAAACTATTATCTTCAATTGCCAGATGCGATTTACAGAGGCCTTACATTATGACAGACCTGAATGTGTTTCCCCCTTAAACCGGCCAAAACCGGCTGGTGGTCAAATGTCGTCTTTTCAACTAATTTCAACAGTAATGAAAAATAGTTGAGAATTGAAGATGAGCCCTGTAATGATCACATGCCCCAAGTCAACAACTTTCCTTGGCATGAGTTGGGCACTTTGTGCCTAACTTATGCCGAGGCAAGTTGTCGACTCTAGTGCCAATTCAAGGAGGAAAGGGTTAATGTATCGTTTGTACATTACAGTTCGCCCTGTGACTGTGAACACCCTGGGCCCTGTTAATGCATTCCAAGTTTTCCCTGCGAAACCAAATGAATTGAAGGAAATTCTTCGCTTGAGTACTGAATTTGACTGGGTCACGAGCGAAAACATATTGCGAGCATCCTACAAGACAAACCCGCATAGCTATGCTGTGGCAAAAACTGAGGAAGGCAATATTGTTGGTTGGTGGACCCCTCAGTATCATTTCTTTTCTTTGCTGGTGATGGATTTGAAATGAAAAGTTTTTTGTCAGTTTAAATGAAATTAACATGTACACGTCAGTGGGAGGTAATATTTTTCACAGAGAGCTCCACAAATTCTTGGCTTACTGTTCAAGATGTGATTTGTGCATATTTCTTACATTTCGGTTAATAATACCATAGAATGGTATTGTGCATAATTTTAGATTTTCCACACATTTTAGAGAGACATGTATGTATGTATGTATGTATGTATGTATGTATGTATGTATGTATGTGTGTGTGTATGTATGTATGCATGTATGTGTGTATGTATGGGTGCATGTATTTGAATTTTCTTCAAACTTGATAAAGATAGATTTTCATTGGGTCTTCCCCTGTCGGTTCTTCTGGTGCTTTGCATTACATGCTTGTACGATCCAAAATTTTCGTGTTACTTTACATTGATCTGTTTGCTTAACCGGCCATGATTTATTTGTTCTGAAAAACTCAACGCTCATACAGATCCACTCTTCAAAAAGCTTAATATTTTAAAGGTAAAAGACATTTTGAGAGTAAGGGCGATCAAGTTTTATTTTCGATATATCCAGGATCAATTACCTTCATATTTCAATGATATATTTGCAACTCCGCTACAACATACCCACTCCTACGAAACTAGAAATAGAGAAAATATCCATCTTGCAAAGCCTGACAAAGTTACTTCAGAACACTGCATTCGATATTATATCCCTTCCCTAATTAGAGACCTCCTTTCTTGCATCACCGAAAAATTGTATACACACTCATATCATGGCTTATCAAATTATACTAAATCTCATTTCCTACGTCAATACCAAGATGTGTGTGGTATGCCAAATTGTTATTTATGTAATACATGTAGGTGAATAACTTGTCTCTGTTTATATTTAATTATATGTCTACTGATTCAATATCCTGTGTATATCTTCTTATCATCTCTCTTCATATATTTAGTACATAAAATCTAGGACTTCATTTGCAGTATAAATATCTTGTAATTGTGTCTCTCGTGATCCAAGGTGGCCCCAGTGTTAGCGGACAAGCCGTCCTTAACTGGGGTCATCCTGACAGTTCTGTTCACATTTCTGCAAACAGTAGCATGAACTTATATCTTTCAATTATTACATACTGTTTGTAATGTTTATTTACCTGTACTTTCTGTCAAATAAAAGAATTCTGACTCTGACTTTGACTCATGAAATCACACTTAGTAGTTTTTGTGACTTTCATATTTTAAAAGCGTACTTAAGGTTGAAGCTGTGAAGCTAGTGCGCAGTGAGACTGGCAACTTTAAATCAATTTTACCCATTTTTTCACAAGTGCATTAAACCTATGTATTTTCTGATTACTACATGTCCATAGATTTGTATCCATAAGGTTTTTTGTATGATTGGAATTTTTGGAGATTTTATAGCATTCTTTCTAACTTGGTAGGATTTTTAAATTTTTAGCGCCAAAGTCGCACAAAATTGTTTTGTTCAAATCAGAATAAATTTAGAATATATGTCCATGCCCAGGATTGAATTCAATGGTGAGTCCTGAAATAGCATAAATAAAAAGTTATGAAATTTTTAATTTAGTCCCAACAGGTTGTTCATTTTCTTTCTATAAACGGCTCCAAAAATCACAGAAGGGGTTGTCAGAAAAAAAAAATCCTGGTAACCGCTCCTGGATATGGTATTTTTCTTTCGATATTCGTTGATTTAATGTGAAAGGGCAATTCATACGTTTATGACGCAAGATACAAATTGCAGAGGTTGAGCAAAAAACAGTTCCAGGAATATCGCATTGAAAGAATAAGTTGCCAATTCTTACACATTTATGACTGTAATATGACACATACTCAATTCTTCTTCCCCATGTTTTAATTATTGTCTGAATTAAACTTGCAGCTTTACCTCTGTGATGTTGTCATCAAAAAAGTTGATTTTGTGGCTTAAATCTCGACTTTTTTAACTTGAGAACATCACACTTGGCTTGTTTGGGTGTGGGTTCACATGCGGCTTTCCATGTTTGGATCCCAGTAGGTGGATTGTACTAATTTGTTTTCACATCAATAGAGAATTTCAAAGTAATCAGAACAATGGTAGTGTTTAGTCTGAACTGGCCCAATCTTCTCTCCATGGCTAATGGTTTCCTGTGCCCTACAAGTGACCCTTATCAATTGGTTTCCAGGGGTCGTGGACTAATGACTGTGCAAACAATGACACGCTTCATTATCATGCCCATGCAAACAAACCCCATGTGATCGGCACTCCTTTAACTTTTCAGTGTAAACAAAAGTTTTGAGATCAATTTTCTCACATAAATTTTATTTTCACACATGAGAGCTTTTGGGAGCATGTAGTTTAAGTATCAGACTATCCAAAAATATGAAAAAGTGATTAGAGGTTATCCAAAGGTGCTGACTTCAGATCATCACCCTAATTTTCTTGTATATACAAAGATATACATATGAATCATCCGGGTAAACGTAAAAGGTGAGTTTGCTTAGAATTGCACAATACCGAAGACCGTCATCCAATGACCATTGCAAATTAATGTCAAGATAAGAAACGTTAAAATACAAATCTTTGGTTTCTTGCAAACTGCTGCTCAATCCTCTGAGAACGTGTGACTGGTACTTGTTTGGTGGTTTTAGCCCACTTATTTAGCGCTTTGAACGGTAGTTTCGGATTTTCCTTTTCCCATGACCCTTTCAAAGAACAATATAAATCACTTTAAGCCTTTCTTCATTGCCTTGCGATCATATGTGGCTGGCACTAGGGTTTTTGCAATTGTAGGCAAACTAATCCTCTTCAGCCAAATGCTCATTATATCAGGAAAAATATGTTTCAATTTTACATTTTCAAATTGTACTTAATACATTAAATAATAAACATATAAATGCATCGAAAGTTCAAAATGTATCGTTAGTCAATCTGGCTAAAGCTTATAGACTTTTATTAGCAGAATGATACCTTTCTAGCCACTATCTTTAGCTAATGGATAATACCACCCTAGTCATAAATCGATGTAACATGAGAGGAAAATACGTAAAGTCGAACATCGGATTAGTCGCAAGTTTCTCTTCAAATGGTCAGATTTGTTGTGCTTTTGTAAGGCTGCTGCTTGTCTTGATATCTTTTCTATTTTAGGATGAAATGCCGCCACTCTCTACTTCCAATATCGACCAAGAAAAAAAATTATAATTTGCCTACCGTTTGTTTTTAATTTGGATTGTACCAAAATTGTGATAAATTGGTAAGCCATACAATGTTCATGATTTTCCCAACGAGTCGCCTCTTACTAACTCATCAAGTCGTAATCATTTTGTGATAATATTTTGTATCTTTGTACAAATTGAATATGATAAACCTATTCGTCGATTGTGCAGTATGCTGTGTCCCTCACTTGATGGGTTTTCTTTCAGGTTGTGTGCTGCAATATGTCCTGAACAAAGATGTCTGGTATGGAGCTATGCATCTTGTAAAACACGGATTTCGAGCACAAGGCATCGGTGACATGCTGTTTTATAAGTACCTGCGAAGGTTCCCTGAAATGAATGGTTCTGCTACCTATTATGAAGACAGAGTTGAATTTGCTGCAAATCACGGATTTTCCATTACAAGTTTTCAACTTCACCACGTGCGTGGTAAAAAGAAACCATGGCCTCTACAAATGGACGGGTCTGTGACAATTATTCCATATCATTCTAACATGGAGGCAAATTTAGCTGCATACGACGCAACAGTAAATACCATATATCGACGCCAATTCCTCTCTCAGTGGTTAAATCCCTGGGTAACAAAAACATTTGTTGCAGCCAGTAGTGGCAGCATAACTGGGTATGGTTGTGTACAACCACTGTGGTGTGGAGAGTATCACATTGGACCACTGCTTGCCAACACTCCAGACATAGCAAATAGTCTCTTGCAGCATATCTGTAGCGTTATCCCGGATGATGCCACTTTCAGTATTCTAACCCCAAGTTTGCAGAGAGACAAAATGCCTTTTCTGAATGACAGTGACTTTTCTTTTTTGCGACTGAATCGAATGTATACCCTTAAAGCGATCCCTTTGCCATTGGATAAGATATTTGCTATTACATCTGCTAACGGAGGCCTTACCTAATTGCCACTGATTTATATCAATCGCCACAGGACGTTGCACCACCAACGTGGCATATGTATATAATAATACACCTTCAATCAAACATGGGATAATATTCTATACCATTAACATGCCAATACTTCATATTTTATAAGGTCGTGGTGTGTATTGTATGTACTTTGTCAGGAAGTATCATCAACATTAAGATTTTTGTGTCTTACTTCAGTTTATTCTGCAAATGTGTGCGACATACGAAGTTTTTGTCCTGTGGTGCATGTATGTTCCTGGCCCAGTGTAGGTTTATTAACCAGGAATTTTTAACCAGAGATACGATATTATTGTTTGTGGGGTAACAAATTCCGACCTGTGGGCATGGCTGCGCTATCTAAATTAGATCCAAACTGTTCATAAACGCAAGTGTGCAAGTTTAATTCATGGCAACGGTGTGGTATACAGTAAATATATTTCATTTTCGTTTGTATTTGTTTTTGTTTATATTATTATTTGTTTTGTTTTCATTTCTCTGTTGGCCCACCTTTTTTGACATTTTTAGATATTTTAGCACGAGTTTAGCAGGAAGTGGGCCCTGAAAAGTAAAATTTTCAATACATTGAAACAGTGAAATGCGCAATCGGAAAAAAATGTAGACACGTGAAAATGGGTATATTTACACTCTGCAGTTGAAAATGAATCAAAGATTGCAGGAATTTATTTTGAATGAAAAAGCACCACAAATTGGAGTTGTTAATATTTGGCTCCGTTTACCCCAAAACCATTAAAATTTGTTGCCATACAAATTTTGTATGAGGCAGTGCCGCATACAAGCATGTCAGGAAAACATTTGGATGTACTGATATATTGGATATAAACCTTTAAATAATTGCTTTAAATTTTGATTGTTTTCTTTCATGAAATTCAATCATATACACACCTGGAGGGTGATTTAGCAAATACGGGTTTTTTCCAGTAAGTACAAGTAAAAGGAAAGAACGCCAAAAGTCAAATTGATTTCGTTTTTCATACCGAACGGTGTTGTACTACTTTGTTGGTCATATACATCAAATTAAAAGCTAGGACCGTATAGCCTTTCAAAATTCCACTGCAAATTTATAATATTTAGAATTTTAATTTTTGGGCCCACAAAGTTTAAAGATAAGATGCGTAAAGCGATTGTAATTCATACAAAAATGTTCACAGGAAGGTTCAAGTAAATCTGTGAATGGCATTCAAGTGTGAATATGCAGAAAATCTGGATGTGCTAAATTCAAGTTGGAGATCAAAGGTCAATATATAAAGTAAGAATAATAGAAAAACAAGTAAAAGTTACCTCCTTAAGTTCTAAACTTGGACGTAATCAACAGCTTTACTCTGGAACTAGAGGTATGCCGGTACTTGAATGAAACGTCTTTTCACGAGGAATACGAATCTGAGATCCTAATGATAATTCAGAATAGTTTCATTTTAGTAGATCGACTTTAGACGTTATTGGCACTGAACGTGTTAAGCTTCGATCTGTTTTAAGTCTGGGAATCGCATCCCATTTCATCCCCAAAATTTATTACAAGCATAGTTCATGATCTTAACATTTCATCCAGTGTAAAGGGCCACTGGCCAGTACAAAACGCATGATGCCTACCCTGACTAACATCAGGCGAAAAATTGAAAGGGATATTGTGAGATTACGAGGGGCGACAGAAAGAGCACGGCAAAGAAGCCAAAAAGGTGCAATATCGTTATTAATATCCACCTTGCCAGTGCCCCAGCATAGATGGCTTGTTAGGCTTCTCCATGCTGGTATGACAGGTACTCCTAGGAACCTTTTTGTCAATATGCCTGCACCATGGAACACTTAAATTGTTATCTTGTAATTATTTTTAAACTCTGACTAAAAATCAATCCCAAAAAACGAATACTGGCCATTTGTTAGACAAGCTTGCCGACTTGGCCTCAAGTGGCCTGTCATCAGTCGCAGCCAGGTTGCTAAGTTTAACACGATGAGAAATGTAATTGGTTTAAACATATTTAATTCACAACAATTTACAATATAAATCCAATAAATGAGTAAGCAATTGGGAAAAAGGGCGAAACCCTATACTGATCCCTCTTGTGGAAAGGGGACGAGCAGACAGGACAAAACAAGACACACACGACCAAAGAGAAGGGGACAGTATCACATGACAAGACAGAAAGTGGGGCTGAATGTTTCATCTTACATAGTTAAGACATGATTCCTCTTAGGCTTCATGTATTTATGGAGATTTAAATGAGATTCATACATATGCGGAAAAATGTACCTGTATATAGTGAAAATGGGCAGGCATTTTAGCCTAAATCAGGTGGGCCGAAACAACCTGTAGTGGAAACAACCATTTTGAACAGCTGAAAAAATCTCAATATTTTCAATAAAAGTACAATCGACGGAACCGTATAATAGTGTCTGTAATGTAAAGGGAGCATATTTTAAAATAGTAGAGGAAAAGAACAGATCTAGGGACAGTATTCTTTGGACAGAGAAGAAAATAATGACATGTATCCTCATTGGGTGAACCGCATGCGCATTTATGAGTGTCCTTCACACCAATTTTGAAAAGACGAGAATTTAATTGACTTGCACGTAGACGGAGACGTGTGTGCATAACAGCAAAAAAACTATTGCCAAAATTGAGTAATTCGGGAAACTTGATGGGCTGGATAACGAGTACATCTATCCGTGATTTAAATTGTCGAATCGAGGCTGAATTACGGACTTTTAGAGGTAGCTGATTCCATAGTCTGCTAGTTGAGGGGAAGAACGTTTTGTCAAATATGTCAATACAAGCTCGCAATTGAGGAAGATCATACTGTTGAATGGTATTGAAATAACCAGAGCCTGAAGGAGAGGCAGCAGTAAGTATAGAACATAAACATTCGGGAGCAAGTTTGTGCACCAATTTATACATTAGAGTCAGGTTAGATATTTCTCTGCGTTTAGCCAGAGTTGACCAGCCTGTTTCCTTCTATAATTTAGCGTTACTGGCTCCATGCATAGCACCAGTAACGATTCGAGCTGCACTTAACTGAATACTTTCGACTTTTTCTGGATCTAAGGCTGTACAACCGTTCTATACGGGACTGCCATATTCGAGAATAACCCTTATGAAGGAAGTATAAATAGTTTCAAGGGTTTTTCTATCCAACGTAAATTTTAAACTCTTCATGATAATGATTAATTTAGTCGATTTGTTATGTATATCAGTGATATGATCAAACCATCTCAGGTCTAAACGTATTGTGATGCCAAGAGGTTTATGTTTACCAACATCCTGCAAAGTGTACCCGTGGAAAGAAATAGGGCGATGTGTAGGAGGATCAGTTTTCCGAGAGACAAGCATTGAGTCCGTTTTCAGAGCATTGAAAGTGACAATGCAGTCATTGGACCATTGATCAATATATGAAAGCCCGGAGTTCAAACTTTCTGCTGCAGTAACTGGATTATCAATGGTAAGATATAAACACATATCATCAGCAAACATTTTTATGTTGGATCCAACAAGGTCTACTATGTCGTTAACATAAATGAGAAACATGAGAGGTCCGAGTACTGAGCCTTGAGGTACACCTGCACAAATTTTGCCCCAGTTAGAAGACTGGCCTTGAACAACTACCTGTTGATAACGATTCGACAAATAATCCGAAAACCAATCATGAAGAGAGCCAGCAGTACCACTATTCCTTAATTTATGCTACAGGCCGGCATGCCAAACTTTATCAAATGCTTTATTAATATCCAAAAAAATAACCCGGACCTCTTTTTGATTATCCATTGCCAAACTTAATTCGTGATAAAGGAGAAGTAATTGATTAATAGACAAAATTACCCGAGTCGTTAATCTGTGAAACCAGGGACGTGTTATAGACACGTCCCTGGTCAAACCGAATCCTCCGAGTTGTTTGCCTGCCTGCGTGCCTGATCACCCAAGCTCGAAGCGCGCGGGTGATCAGGCGCGCAGGCAGGCAAACAACGAGGGGAATTCGGTTTAGACAGATAAACGACGAGGGTTATTTTGTATTTATCCCCTACGGTCCATTAATAAAGAGAAAAAAAACATTTATATCACTTATAACATTTTATTTCACTACATTACATGGGACTTTGACACGATCATGCGGCGCGTATGAATATAAGATTTAAACAACCAAGAAAAGCAGTCGACCACAGGCCTAATGGCGGATTTTTTTTTGAACGGCCCTCGCTTCAGACAAAAATATCGACAAAAAGACTCTTTTTAATTATTTTTACACGGAATTAATTTGGTGGAGAGGAGAATTGGAAGGTCACGTTGACTTTGAATATTGCACTAGCAAACATTCTAAAGTATGCACTCGTGGAGCTCAACTGACTGTTGGCCGTCAGATTGTCCCCATCATCAGTGACGGCAGCATTGCCAGCATTGACCGAAGAAGCGGGGCGATGGCTCCCTGCCACGCTAACTTGGACAAACGATGACGACAGAGTCTGGGGAGTGTTTTGGACAGATGTTAGAGGTCTTTGAAAAGAAGAATAATTTCCCTGGATAAGGCTGCACGTGGCGTGCTGTTGATTTCGGCTTGCTGTTGCATAATTGTTCACGGGCTGTGCATTTTTGTGCCCGCTCAGCTGTTGAATAATGGTTGGCGGGGCACTTGGATGTAGGCCTAAAGTCGACTGCACATCGTGCGTCTTACAGAGTGATTGTTTTTTCTGCCAATCATCAGTCCTCCATTTTTGGCCCTAGTTTCCATCACAGAATCAAGTTTATTCTTACCCATTGGCTGGGATTTATATCACGGACCATCAGGTTTTCTGCCGTGATTTATGGCAAGGTAATAAGGCGAGTTTGGATATACCAAATATGGAATTGATTCCTTCCATATTTGGAAAACCATATCTCTCATTTTACAAATATGGTAAAAATTAGTCCTACTCATGAGATATGGTCAACAATATCACATGGGCCATTTCCCATGGGTTTTCAATGTAATATGGTACAAAGTAGGGGATAAATTGTGGATTCACCATGCATGAAACCGGATGTAATTGAAGAATGTGCCCGGCACAAGTAACATAGCCAGAGTTTTCACAACCATTAGAGTCTGCCGTCAGGCGATATATCGATGTATTAGTCAAATATAATCAGGGGTAGAAAAGGGATAAACAATGGCATGTTGCTCCGAAAAGTGTATATATATATACATATATATATATATATATATATATATATATATATATATATATATATATATGTATATATATATATATATATATATATATATATATATATATATATATATATATTATATATGCGCGCGCGCGCGCGTGTGTGTGTGTGTGTGTGTGTGTGTTGCAGGGTAAGTTTTTGGGAGATGGGGGGGGGGCGCAAAGGACTGTCATATTTACATAATTTGAGCAGATAGCTCAGCTGCTCATGATAAAGAGCTGCCGGTCCCCCCAAATTACACACGCACAATATTATATATATATATATGGATGGGGGTAATATTTGCGGTGCTACACGAAATCATCCGGCTGTGCGTGCAGTATAAAATGTTATCATAAGTGGTTCCTGCTCAACCCGAAATGACGGATCCAGACATTCAAAGAGGTGTGGTTCGTGACTACATCAGAGCTGACTTTGTTCAACCTCAAGACCGACTTGGACTGCGACTATGTGGAAGGACTGTGGTTTCATGACGTCTTACAACCGAAGACCAATCCAACCATTATAGATGCCTGTTTCCGTCCACCGAAAGATCAGTAGTTTGTAGAAAATTTAGAATTCACTTTATGTCAAATCAGATCAGACCATCAACTCTACATTTTGACATCCCAATGGTGTGCACCTCGTCTCGCCAAATTATATTTAATTGACTATGAGTATAAGTTTCTTGTAAAGCTGTCAAAAAAGAAATTTTATGATAAATGCGTTAAGATGACATTTAAATACATTGATGGCCTATTAAGAAGTAATAATAAACACTTTCGAGAATATATTTCACCAATAGACCCTGATGATCTGGAATTAAAAGACAATAAAGAAAATGACATGGACTGTTCATATCTAGACATAATGATAATGGTGAATTGTAGATTGAATTATATGACCGACGTAAGTATTTAGAATTTAACACAGGATATTATCATCAGTTGGATTGTAATGTTCCTCTCGGGTCAGCTTGTTGTGCCCATGTATCAAAATTAATTTCCTTTGCTACAGTATGCTTTGACTTTGACCACTTTGACTCCGGTCATTTAGTGCAACTTCAAAAACTTGTGGAACAGGGATATTCGGAAATGAAATTAAAATGATCATCGTTTCTTAAGTAATCGGGCAAAAATGAAAATTTGCTGTAAAGATAACCAGTGGATTTAAAGTGTCATATAAATGATGTAGTCTTGATAACATGTTGAATATCTGCTTTTTGCTATTTTTTAACTTTGGTCTCATTGTTGGGATAAAATTTGTGAATATGGATCAAGTTTTCCTGAATTATTTGATAAATACTTTATTGGCTATGTGGTGCTGTGGGCCGCGTTCTCTGTGGCATAATTGTGGTGGAGTACAGTGCTTTAAAATGTACCAGATTCATGGATATCACGAAAAGGATGTCGGCCTACTTTCTTCCTTTGCTGTTAACTCAGCTGACAGATAAGTCATGAGAACCAAGAAGGGTAGTAAATGGCGCCCCTGTCATGTCTCTTTTAACCCATTCCACCATAATTACACCTTTTCCCGCCAATATTTAATCGTCGTCTGCTAGTTGTATTTCACTAATTTAGGGATTTTTTTTTTACGAAATTTGCATGACAGATCATTCAAAATTATATGCCCATGGTCATCAGCTTTCCTTTGGGCGCTCTGGGCACAATGCGCCCAGAGCGCCCCAAAGAAAGATGTTGACTCGGTCTTCTATAAGGGTGGAATGAGTTAAAACATATTTGACATGTGATAAACGTTGGGTCTTAAGTGTTACGCCTATGTGTTAAAAAAAATTCAGGTCCATGGTTGATAAAGAATCTGTTTCGAATATTGACAGGACCGGTTTAAAACCACCAGTTGCCTTTTATGGGCGACTGCTTGGTTCAAGTCAAGGGTGTGATATATTTCTTCATATAGGTAATGGAGGATGCGTGGCTGTTTTTGGTAAGCTTAGAACCACCCATCTTTGCTACTTTTTAGAAATTTCTGATCGTGGGGCATGTTTTTCTGAACTGTTATATTCATGTTATATTCAATTTTTATCAGTATACAAATATATTCACCGAATCAATTCAATTTATAAATCGGGTATAACCGTATTTGGAGTGAAGCTGTTAGATTGGTTTATGATGCTAAGAGATGATTCAAGCACAAAAATCCAAATGCCCTTCTTTGCTCTATGGCAAAATCCCGCCGTGCATTGATACTAAAAATTGTCCCAAAAAGTGATAGTTTAAACATATTTATTTTACCTAGGCTGCCTAGTAGTAGAGTGGCACTGAAAGGAAGACTCTTTAGAATCATTAAAAGTGAGTGTGGAGAGCTTTCAAAACAATGGTAAAACTTCCGCTAGATGGACAAACTTCACCGGAAATATGCATCCAAGTATGAAACAAAGAAATCTTACAGGACTGAAAAGATGAATTACTATTTTTTCCCGCCAACAATGCACCTTCCTGCACGAAATAATAATTTACTCTCAGGAAAGCAAGATTCAGTATTAGTTGACCTACGATGCCAACTTCTGTCTTCCTAGGGCATGAATGTGGGTGGCCTCTAACTCATCTCCATTTTGTTGTCAGTGCATCAAGTATGATCATTTCCTCCACTTGCTTTACATGTTTCTAGCATTCCATCTGTACATGAGTACTTTAAATTCTAACCTGGATCAAATGTATCATCTCACTGTGCACCAGGCGCTTCAGGATTGTGGACAAAAAATTGTCACATGCTGTTTCCGATGAACCACAGCACCGAGACTGTGGACATTGTTCTCTGATGTGTTGCATCATAAAATCTGGATTTACCTTAAATTTCAACAAGCGTACATGTAATTGAATATTCTTTAACCTGAACTTCAACACAAATGATGCTGCCCACGCTCCAACAATTATTTGCAGTGAGCAGCTGTTGGTCTAAAACAAGCAATGTCATCACTATATGTTCAAATAATCCATTATTCAGAAGAGGAATTTCACTCTGGAAACTTGAATATTTTTTGGTTTCCATGTATTTATTTTTTATGACCCATTTCAGAGTGAGTTCATGGTGAAAATTACAATCCTTACTGAAATTTTTGCACCCCATTTAATGAATTTATGTAATATGTGCCGCATATTCCATTACAATTCTACGGAGTTCCTATAAACTAAATAAGTTAAATATAGCGCTAGATTTGCATACTTATTTGGACCTCCAGTCAGAAAATATTCACAGAAGGAGTGACAGTCACGTTGTCGTCCTGCAAGCATGTTACGCGGATTGACATAAACTGAAATTGGCCATTAGGATATATCACACGCCGGCTAACTTGTTCAAGTCGGTTAGAATTTTGTCACATTCTACCGTGACCTTGTGTTTGCTTTAGATTTCCTTTTCAATCGTACTTGGTTATGCATGTATGACAGCAATTGCATATCAAAGTTAGCTGTTGCTCGACACATCTCCGTGCAGGCCATAGTGTGGACTGTTGTCTTAACCCTTTTCCCCTTAAACCGGCCAAAACCGGCTGGTGGCCAAATGTCGTCTGCTTCAGTGTTTTCAACTAATTTCAACAGTTATGAAAAACAATTTGACTGAGAAATGTACATGAGACTTATCAAGATCACATGCCCCAGGTCAACAGCTTTCCTTGGCATGGGTTGGGCACTTAGTGCCCAACCCATGCCAAGGAAAGCTGTTGACTCAGTCTTAATTCAAGGGGGAAAGGGGTTATTGAGTATAGGGTGCATCTTGGCTGGATAAACACTTTCTCCATCAACTTTTGGAAATTGATTTATTTCAGCCTCCACTTTAGAGGGATTCGTTTGGTATTTCTGTTTATGTAAAAGAATCCATGATTTGCTTGTGTAGAGTCGATTAAGAAGACCCATAACCCATACGTGAAACGCTTATGGATCAATATCACAGCTTGCCTGGGCATTGCTTTACCTTTTTCAGTGCCACATTTGAACTGAGTCAATCAGCCGTTTATACATTGTATGGATACATGTACTTGGTTGTAAATGGCCTCCTAACTGATCAAAATGCGGGCTACATGGAAGAACATTGATTAATCAGTTGATAAGCATTATTCACAAAATTTATAATAACCATGAAAAAACGGACTGTCAGAATGGAATTACACGTACATATATCAAAGGCTTTTGATCGAGTGAGGCATGACGGCCTACGTTTCAAATTGAAGCAATTTGGTATTTCTGATCCTGCAGTCCCCAAGGTTAAAAGCTATCTGTAAGACACATGTCAACGGACGGTGACCCAGGGACAACCTTCTTCTCGGCTACCAGTAGAAGCAAGGAGCCTAGAATAGGCTCCTTGGTAGAAGCAAGCGCGACGCAAGGCTCAATTCTTGGCCGGCCACTCTTTCTCAATTATGTAAATAATATTGTTGATGACATAACAGATGGTTTATATGTTTATTCGTAGATGATACAGTTATCCTAAAGAGTCCTATTACACACATTTTTTTCAACAGGCCAAGAAATTGTAGCTTTAATAAACGCTTTCCAAACATATACCATGCAGGATTTCGACCAGACTACTCTATTCTAAATCCTCTCCTGTTCAGATACAATATTAAAACTTTTCCGGCATGTTCCTTGCGAGTAATTATCTGGGAGAAAACATGAAGCATTGTTCTTGATTTCCCAGCATATACAGCTGACAGAAAAAGCGCGTCCAGATACAGTTATGGCTACTTTGCCACCTGGACTAAGCTCATCTTTATTGGCATGCCATGGTCTCACATAAATTGTGCTTCATGCTCTTTTTTCCACACAGTTAATAAAACCTACATTATATTCCGCGCTGTACACCGATTTATTCTGCGCACATGAAGGTTTTATAAGTATTTTTGTTTTCAATACGAGCCGGAATTTGCATTGTTTGCTGTACAGTTGACATCATATGTAATCTGGTAATACCGTCGCTTACAACCTGGCGTTTTTCTTTCATGGAATGGTGGTTCCTTACGATGTCGTGTGTGATATATGTATACAAATACGACGTGAGTATTTTCATGTCTCGAAAACTTCAGCTGAATTACCTGTGAAACATTTGGGTGATCCGTTCGAAACGAATAATCGGAAATCAAGGTGGCTGTTGACTTATTTGGACCGGCGAGATACGTAACAAGCTGGGACATACTGTGCTACTATTGGCATCAATGAGAAATCAATCAATTTAAAAATCAAGTTGTAAAATAAGGTTTCGAAGTTTTTTTTTTAAAAAAAGTTTTCCAATGACTACATGCATCCCTCATTTTGTTTCAGCTGCAGTGGAAATGCCAAAGTATGGTCAAAGTACATGTTAAAAGTGCTTATTGCCACCAATTACCACAGTGTCTGCCTGCTTCTATAGCACGTGTCTCAAAGGCACTCGTATAAGGAACTACCCTTGTTCGTAGAGCACAAATAATTTTCGATGGAGTATCCGAAAACTATATGAAATGTCACTTCAGTGTAAACCCCTGCTTGAGAGAGAGAGAGAGAGAGCGAGAGAGAGCGAGAGAGAGCGAGAGAGAGCGAGAGAGAGAGAGAGAGAGAGAGAGAGAGAGAGAGAGAGAGAGAGAGAGAGAGAGAGAGAGAAGGCCGAACGCTACTATTGGTATAATATTCGCTAGGGTAAGTGTGAGAATTGTGTTTTATCTGTGACATCATTTGATTTAACCACTCTTATTGGGATAATGTGGTGGTCCTGAAGGGGTCTTTTTGTTTTTGCTTGAAGGAGTGCCTTAGCGGATTAGTAGCCACTGTGCCCTCTGTGCCTCTGCAGGCAGACTTCTACTTGCCTGAACATACTGTGGCCCAGTGTGATAATCGGTGCTTGTGCATGAGATTACGCCATTCAAACTGCGAACTCTGGTTCCAGTAATCTATAAATCGAAGCATGTTAGCTTTAAAGTGCACAGACATTCTGCCAGTCAGTCCATTTGCGGCCCCAATTAACAATTTAAAATTCAAAGATCACCGAATTCTTTGTTTTATTCCCAAGACAATCGTTTGTACTTCACTCGATTAAGCATAAACTGGTGTTCATAACCACCGCATAAAAATAAAATATTGCACTTATCATACTCCATTTAAATAGGAGTAGGTTGACCACTGCCTGCATAAGCTGGATGCAAAGTTTACGTTTTTGTACGTGATTTACAAAAGCACGCGTAAACACATAGTAAAGGCAAAATCATTCTACACACACTTGCCTTCTTGTATGATTACGAAACTGAAACTTTTTCCTGCCATGCAAACAATACAATGTGTGCATTTAGCTCCTTTTGGCTTTTAACAAGTAACTAAGAGCTAAAAAATTATACTGTTTTTAATATAGCCATTTAAAGTTCCATAAAATACATTGAGATTACATAGCAAATTCAGCCATGATATTTCTGTCTGCTTACACCCAGCTATGACGCGGTATTTGGTGTGGTAAACACTGAATCTGAAACATGGCTTGCCTTAGACAAATACCCATGCAAACCTGTAACACACTTATACTAAAGGCATACGGGGGAATTGCGTAACTTTTGCACAATCAGGCCATCAAAATCTAGAAAATTAAACTTTCATTACAGGTGCTGAGTTAGGTATTTTTGTGAGCCTCGGGTCTTGTTCCATTTTACGCTGAAATACGCCACCTCATAACCCTGTAGTTTTGGAAAGGCAACCCGAGGAAGGTAGTACCTTCATTGCTCACCTGTTAGTGACACGTAGGTTGCTATTGTTCCTACATGGTGTGGTTGTAGCCTCACAGTATCATAAGTTGTACAAAATATAATTCTGAACAAACAGAAAAAGAGTGAGCTTTTATTTTCAAAATATAATGAACACACACATGGTTGTCATTTTTGGTATATGTGTTCAGTATGTATCCTAAACATGTAATATTTGTGCCCATGTAATGATGTGGCTAATTCAAAGTTCCTGGGACCACCTCAATTTACTAGAAAGTCCTGTGGAATGACTAGTAGTGATTTGTTCTGGCTTGACACATGTACTAATCATTAAATAAAGCTTACATCACAGGACCAGTAATTTTGGTACTCATAACCTGTAAATCAAGGCTCGGTTTTATGTCACTAACGGAACATTTGATTTGAAATGAAAAATAAAAACCTGATAATTATTTTGATCGTATCAAATGATACAACCAATTATACATTAGTCCTCCTTAAGATGAGCCTCTGAGGAAAAGACCATCACATTGGAAAAGGATATTTCACAGAGAATAATTCAAAAATAATTTCATCTTGAATATCTATACGTTGAAAGAATTATCATTTACTTTACATTACGACAATTTGATGCTCCAACTCATCAGCCTCGTAAAACAGGTGCATGTATTACCTACTTTTTTCAAACTATGGCTCCAAAGTCCCAGCACTATGAAAAGAGGAAAAATTAAAGCTTTAACACATTAACAATAGCACAAGAAGGCCTTAGAAGCTATGTTGACATCTAGAATTGTACCATTAGTGACACGATGTAAATGTTTGCCGCTCTCCAAATGTTAAAGCAGGTGTCTGCAAAGTGGATTTCACCCAACTTTCTGCATCTGTACAGCATTAATATGGTTTTACCTACAGTTCTATAGCTCAAAATCATTTATACTGAATCTCTCAGTTTGGCAAAATATATATTGAATCTGTATATAATGCAGGGAACCTATTTGATTGGGCCCATATAATGTTATATGGATGCAATCACATACAGCATATTCATGAATATGTGTTATTTATAGGGACACACTTTTGTATTCGTATTCATGCACACACACCCTGACTAGACAACATTTTTTCTCCACTTTTTTACTTCAGAATCTAACAATACATTATACAATAGTTGTCTCCTTTGGATAAAATCCATACCCAAACAGTTCCTTCCGTTGACATAAATCCGGGAACACAATTCAAATGCAAACTGATTCTGAAACTACATCTACCACTTCTGTACTGCCGATGTGAGTTCCTTAGTAGTTTTGGCCTTTGTTTAGTACTGTTTTCTTCTTCAACCATTTTTTTTTTTCATTTTTTATCAGAAAACACTTTTTCCTCCTCATAAATGCACATTAATAGTCCAAACGTTCTTTCCTAAGGATACAATTTAATGCATAGTAGAACAGTTTTCTTCTTTGACATAAATTCAGGTAACACAAACTCAAACTCCAAAGTTCAAGAATTATATTTAATATTTTGATCTGTATTTCAGTTACTTTAGTTATTGTAGCCTTGGTTATGGCAATGGTCTTCTTGAGATTTGCAAATTTCTCTTCCATATGCCTGGCGTCCAGATTGTCCACCTCAAAAGGGCTCAGTACCTTTTAATCCTAAGGGACCATGAAACAGAAACAAGAGGAGTGTGACAGTCCTGTGCTCAGCTGACATGTACATATAGCCTTGCCATTTTTTTTTCAGATTTGCCCGAACATACGAACAAACAAATATGCAAGAGACATATCCAAGGTACATTTCAACCGAGTTTGAAGTCAATCTAACTGGCGGTTTCGGAGAAGAAGCCAAAAATGTGAGGTAGCATTAGAATGCCCATTCACTTACATAGTAACCAATAGGAATGGTACATTTACCGAAAGTACCCGGATTTAAAAATCGTTAAAAATCAGTCCACAGCATTGCCTCCTAGTTAAACCTTTGTTTGACCTTTCCACAAGGACAATATCCAATAAGTTTCAGCTTAATCTGAATGGCGGTTGGGGAGAAGAAGTCAAAAATAGCAATAATACACAACAAGAGGGCTGTGTGAACAGCCCATGCCTCGGCTGATCTTGACATTCATCACACTTGCAGCTCTATGAACTTGGGAAAGGATCAATGACACCATGTTCTGAGTAAGTCTGACCTTTGCAGAAGAACACTTACATGTGCAACATCAAAGTTCAAGTACCTCTCCAGTTATAATGAAGTGTAAAATTCATTTATGTTGTATTGTGACCCCACAAACGAGGTCAAGGTTATTCATGTACTGTCTCAGCATGACCTTCATACAGAATAATTAACATGTGCAGCTAACTCAAAACAGATCTCAAGTTATCAAGTAAACAGCAAATTCCGTGTCACTTGTCCTGTGAATTAGCATTAGAATGCCCATTGACTTACATAGTAATCAATAGGAAAGCTGCATTGAACGATAAGTACCCGAATTGAAAATCCTTAAAAATCAGGAATCCAAAGCAGTGCCACCTAGTAAACAACTGTTTGACCCTTCCACAACAACATATCCATCACATTTCAGCTGAATCTGAAGGACGGTTCTGAGAACAAGTGAAAAATAGCAACACCATACAAAAAAAATCATAAAAAAATTGCAGTGCCACCTGGTGAACAAATTGGGAACCAGGTGTCCCCGGGAGTGTCTATGTACAATATCAAAGCAATTTGATGAGCAGTTTCAGAGGATAAGAATTTTTAAGGTTTGCTCCAAAAAAGAACCAAAAAAATCATCAAAAAACCAAAAAATCAATAGAGCGTGACCATTTGAACAAACTTGGTAGAGATCCATCCAAGGCACATCCCCACCAAGTTTGAAGTAAATCTGGCCAATATTATTTATGTTATGACCATTACAAGAAAATTCTCATGTTACACTTTCCTATTAAAACTTTTGTATAGATTTTTGAAAAAAAAATCATAAAAAAATCCAAAATTCATTGAAACATAACCATTGGAACAAACCTGGTAGACACCCACCCAAGGTACATCCCCACCAAGTTTGAAGTAAATCAGGATGACGGTTTTGGAGAAGAAGTCGAAAATGTAAATTACCATTAGAATGCCCATTGACTTACATGGTGATCAATAGGAAAGGTGCATTTACCGCAAAGGAGCCGAATTGAAAAAGTCATTAAAAATCAGGAATCCGCAGCATTCCCACATAGTGAACAACTTTGTTTGGCCCTTCCATAAGGAACATATCAACCACGTGTAAGCTTAATCTGAGTGACGGTTCTGGAGAAGAAGTCGAAAATAGCTATAACACACAAAAATTCATAAAAAATTAGGAAAAAAACTGCAGTGCCACCTGGTGAAAAAATTAACAACATGGAGTCCCTAGGTGTCTTCCTGTGTGATATCAAAACAATTGGGTAAGCTTTTTTGGAGAAGAACATTTTTAAAATTTGTCCACAAAAAAAAAAGAACAAAAAAATTCATTAAAAATCCAAAAATCACTAGACCGCGACCATTTGAAAACAAAACTTGGTAGAGACCCACCCAAGGCACATATCCCCCAAGTTTGAAGTGGATCTGGCCGACGGTTTTTGAGAAGTCGAAAATGTGAATTGTGAACAGACGGACGACGGACGGACGACGGACGACAGACGACGGACGGACGACGGACAGCGGGCCCTCACAAAACCTCAGCTGATTGACAAGTCAGCTGAGGTAAAAATCATAAAAAATATTTTTTAAAAAATCACAGCGCCACCTGGTGAACAAATTCAGAACTAGGAGTCCCTAGAAGTGTTCCTGTGGGATATCAAAGCAATCGCGTTAGAGCTTTCAGAGAGGAAGATTCGTTAAGATTTGCCCCCCAAAAAACAACAACAACAACAAAAATCATAAAAAAAAAATTAAAAATCAATGGAGCGTGTCTGAACAAACTTGGTAGAGACCCATCCAAGGTACATTTTCACCAATATAATTGATTTATTTATGGACATAGAATAACATCTTATACACAAATATCAGTTACATGTATACGAGACGTTCTTATCATTACCTAAAGCGAAAACGGTAATCGTCATTCCACACTAAATTGACGATATGGGAAAAATCACATGCAGTGTAAACTGCACTTGCCCCGATTCACAAGGTGTCGAAACTGGGTGGCACAGTCAGAAAACCAACATACCTCCCAGAGATTATGAAAGGGTGGCAGGCAGAATACTATTACCAATCAGCACGGCGGGGAGGGCAACAAAACATTAAGATTTTAGTATCCAGCTTTCCCAATAAAATGAATCGCAGCAGATAGGCTCCCATCATGAGAGCTGGGAGACAAGTAGTAAAAGGAAATAGTTCAATGAACACAGCCACCTTGTTTACCGTTTTCTTTGTGCGGTTGATGCTACACCCATACGCATTACAATATAACTGCTCCCCTGGCGTGCCCGCCATGACCATTGGCCTGTAAGGCCACACAATGCTCGATTAGCAGGTACCCATGTGTGGCTGAAGGGCCCGTTTGCGGCCAAACCCAAAATTTTCAAACGAATAACCGAAGACAGTTTTTTCTTTCCATTCTTTAAACACGCTTGATCCGATTTACTCAACCTTTGCTTACACTACGCTCTATGCTTAATACTTATCCAGATATCTAATATATGCTCAAAGTTGATAAGGAGGAACTGCGTTTATTTCTCTGGAAATTTAAATCGTTATAACTCATTACACTTTACACGGTTATTAAGCAGTATATAAAAAGGTGCACCCGAGTTTCGACTGCTTGGATGTACATTGCACTGTGTGTCTAAGCATTATGTAGTCCACCCATTCTTCAGGTTTCCATACCAGGAAATTCCAAATATAATCCTTAATTCTTTCATGAAAATTCAACAGTGCAAACTCTACCGGAAAATATACGGAAAAACATGGAACTTTAAATCTAAACTTCTTTCATATGGATAAAATATGGAATTTGCGACTTAACATGAAAACTATGTGGAAATGTAGATTTTCTGTAGTAAAAACAACGTGAACTTGGAATTTTTTCTACATGGAGATAAATAACATAAAATGGTCGACTTCACATAAAAGATTTCCTAAATTTGATTAAATCTGACCCTGTCCGTTGGTTATTTACAATGTACCTTACATTTTTATTATTTTTGATCAACACAACTCATTATTATAAAAAAGTAAATATTATTCATAGTTATCCAAAATGGTTGCCTATTATTCATGACTTAGTTTAAACATATTTTATTCGTCAAGTACAAATCAAGGTACAATGAATTGCATCAGCAATTGGGAAAAAGGGCTTAGCCCTATATCAATCCCGTTTGCGGGAAGGAGACAAGGACATTACAGAACATTAACGCACACATGGTCATGACTGGCCTGGCCTATTGACGCCCTGGCCAGTCAAGCCACAAGACATGGGGAAGAGAACACTCACCAGGGCGCAGACAGACAGGGGGCATATAATCATTATCATCACCACACACTCTCATGACTCTGTGTAAAATACAATATTCATGACTTGATAATGAAGGAAATATATATTTCAATTTCAAGCTAAACCAGGAGTATTAGTTTAATAGTTGGCTCATGTTTGTCAGTTTTTGGAACAAAGTGCACCTTTACTCTGTCAGCTTAAGTGCATATAAGAATATTGCAGTTTCAATTTTGCACATGATGATGTCACTGTAGTGGCTTCCTTCATTGTTTTTGTCATATCAGCGATTTAGTAATTTCTGAATGCTATTTTTGAGTATTTTGGAGGCTTGACATTATATTTCAGGTCATCAAATATAAACTGGATTTTATCCCAATTGGAAACGTTTCCTCTTATTCTCCGTTACAGCAAAACCGATTTGCACTCAGGTTTAACCACGGGCACCTTGGGTTATACAACTATGCCGTTGACGTGATGAAAGGTACCTCCATAACTCAAACTTTCCTTAACGTTGTCAATATTGTCCAACACAACTGTTCTTGGCTCACAGGGATGGATATCAGACGGGATGGCAATTTCACACTGGCCTTCAATTGGTAGCTGCTGCAAAGTAAGAAACGTGTCAAGCTCAACCAGCTGAGACAAGGAAATTCCATGGCCCCACCGTGGCCCCAGCTTTTGATCAGCTCTACATTCCTTATGAGAATTTTCATAGCCCATGCTATGTGGATTTGCTTACTGCTCTCCTACCTTCCTCCGCTAATACCATAGACGAAGCCTTGTACAAACAATTGAATGATACTCTGTGTCCTGGCCAACTGTCCGTGGCTTCGTCCAGAAAACAAAACTCATAGAAGTTTGTTAATGCATCAGGCAAAGGTAGGTGTACTTGCTTCTATTCCTCAGGGAATGGTGGCCTTAACTGTTTTGGTAATACTTTTGATTTTATCGCACAAATAAAGAGCAGTTTTTAGACGCAGTTGCTCAACATCCTTTTCTTGACCTGAATGGACTTCAAAATTCCCTTTCAGTGCGCTGTTTTCTTTTGCTAGTGTTTATCGTGACACATTCCCTTTCACTATCACTAATTTACCATTATCATTGATTATACAGAAGCTGTTTCAAAATTCACCCTCCAGATTCCTTCAAATATATATTTTAGTATGCTTGTTAATAGTTTTAATTTCAAGCGATTGCAGATATTGGGACAGTGTACCAGTTAATTTTGATGAAACGAGGATTGTGGAACAGATTGCTACTTGTGTGAGGGAACAACAGCTTGCATGCTTCATTTCCACCCTTGCAATATGGATCTAAATCACCTGAAATAGATTGAAAATGGGCCTTGGATCTTTGGCACATGCACGATAAGAGGACCTATGGTTTTAGCCTCTGCAGCTACAATATATCGACTTACTAATTCCATGATATGTTGATCTATTTCCTGGCTTGTCCCTTCGCTGATCTTATCATCTGCACGTAGTTCAATACATTGGGTAACTACCTCAGGGAAATTTGTACCCTTCACATATTTGCTAACGTTAACGTTTAGGAGGAAATACATGATGGTTTATACAGACTCAATGTAGCAGGGACTGAAACTCTTACTGATTTCCTGATGTGATCAGATCTTTCAGGTGGAGCAGATATTTCACTAGCCAGAAAACTGTCAAGTGTTTTCTTCGAGGTACATTTGTTTCTGCATTAAACATAGGTGCAAATCCACATGTTACTGTAGTTCTCAGAGGCGCTTTCTCTGAGCTTATGCCTTAGCAGTCAAAAGCTGTGGCACTTTCGCCAAACAACAGTACACACTTCTAACTGCCTTCTTGGAAGCTTCTCTGACTCACTACCAGCACTGTCGTCCATGCTTATTCTTAACCTTCATCACACCTGGAATGCTACAAATAGAGTATTTTAAGCTGAGACAGAAAATGTAAATCACCAAAATGATTTGTCATCTCTCTTGGGATGGTCGTGTTCTAGAGCAACGTTTTGCAAAGTGTCTGCTCTATGATTTCAGTTGCATTCGAGCTGCTCGTCATATAGACATGCATCACCAGAATGTGGTCCATTATTGGTTCAAATATTGATCACATCCAAAACACAAAGTCAGTCCTCTTATTTATGCTTCTCGATGCCACCTCTTTAAAAAACTAATATTCCTGAAAATAACTTTGCTAATGGAGATTTCGAATTCTTTGAGCTAAAACCAAATATGAAACTACAAAATAACCTTAATCTAGGGAGCAATTATTAACCATTAGGTGCACACACCTGGTAGCAAAATTATAGATGTCCTTAATACCTAGTAGCAATATCATATATCCTTAATATGTAAATTAGGTGTCTACTGATTTCATTTTGAGGTGCTGTTTTCAATTAAACGAAAAACTGAAGCTTATCATCAGAAATGTATATTTTAAGAGATCTTTACACGACTGGAAGATCGTGTTATCCTATTTCCCCATTCAGCAGCTTTACATATCAGATGCACCCAACCCCTTTTGATCCTATATCAAACAATGCATTGCACGCTGAAAACAAGATATCCTAAAGTGTATCAAAACTAGAATCAAATATCAATCATCGAACATTTCTTTAGATGAGGCTTTTTCAAACCCATGTACACTACATTGGGGATTTACATGAAAATAACGAAAAAGAAAGCCCAATTGGATTTTTTGCAAATTAGGATTGAACTCATTTGGATAATGTAGGCTTTAATGAATTTCGCACTGTTAAAGACCCTACTTTATGTTTTATTTTCACACTTTAATTCCCTTTACAAGACAATATATTTCCCATACTTGCTATTTCTCTCCTCTAAAGCGGCTATTTTGTCACTGCATACTAGCTTAAGGGCTGAATTCGAAATGTGTATCATACAGAATTATTAATAGTTGATGCCCCTTAACACATTGGTAACACTGACGTTTTGTCACCCGTGATGGTACCCATGGCCTAAGGAATAATCAGCATATGTCATGGATGATATGTAGTATTTTGAAAATTTAAAAAACCAATCAAAATATGCAAAATTCGGTTATTAATAAAAAAAGGAATACAAATTTTATTTCAATACGTCAAAATATATTTTTAAATTCCAATCTTTTATTCGTATTATGATATGAGTGAGGCATTATAATTGTGTACATTCTAGTTCTTTACGACCGTGTCTGTGTGAAAAGGTAAACGACATTTCTCTGTATAAAATACGGAACTTTTATGACGTTACATGAACTGAAGCCGATATGTAACTATGATGGCTATGAATAAGTCATGAACATTGCAAGTTGTGAGTTACGGTTTCAGGTAACAGTGACTGATATCCCAAGAAACTACGACACTCAGTTTACACTGTTGTTATTTTAAAATTTAAATGGAATGATAAAATTGAACAGGCTACAAGAGAAACTATGTATTTGCCAGTTCTTGAAAGTGGTCAGAATATTGAAGCTGTACGTCTGGTTCATTTGGAAAAAATGTATGGAACTCATAAAGGTTGGTGTATTTCACGGCATATTGGATTGGTCTCAGTGTTCGCAAATAGAAGCCTGAATTAGCTTCTTATTTTCCCCCGCATCCAGTGTACAGACTCAAATTCTATGTTTTAGTCATTCAAAGCCTGGATAAGATATTAACAGCTCAGCCCCAGTTTTGTTTACAAACTGTCATCAACTAAGAGTTTGCATCAAGCATTCATGAAACGTGTCTACCAGCAGCCACGTGTTCAGCCGGAGTTTCCGAAAACAAATTTCACTGAAGTATGGTCCGCTGTGTCGAATAAGTTCTTGTCTGCAGACGGCAATAATATTGCGTAGAAATAACTCATCATATCTTGTTTGTCCAATCCTACTTGTACAAGCTCAAAATTTTCAAAAATACCGAGGTAATCATCTGTACCACTGAAGAGACACTATCTAATATATACTTCGTGAGTGCAATTTTTCTTGATTTTAGAATACAAGTAAAATAATACATTATGTCACTCAGTAGAGTAAAACAATTAATCATGTCAAGGTTAAAGGATGATACTGGTGCTTTCATTTAGTTTGTTGTCACATAATTTGTCAACTACAAAAAAAGTATTAGCTTTGTTCCTAGTAACGATAAACAAATAGTGCCTATTTATACATACACGTAGACAAGATATTTCTTAAACGCTGAGTTCCAAGCATCAAATTGATTTAAACTACTACTAACCTTTGCTGGCACCTGTCTCTAGAGAGGAGGGAGATGTTTTCCTTCGTACTACATCTCGTATTCGTTGACTAATATATAAAAATATAAAGTTGTGGGTATGTCTACCTTGAACTTTGGGATTTCGACATGGCTTGTTTGATAACTGAAGGTTTAAATATTGATCATGGATAGTTCCTGTTTACTCGGATTTTCGGTGCAGCTTCCCTAACATTCTTTGAAAACTGTTGTCCACTTCTATTTTTCATGACAGCCATCCTTATTTCTACATTGTCAATGTGACATCTTATCTTCTTTAGGTGTTCAGTGAATAATGTATTGCTTGCTGGCCATTCAGGTCTTGTTGTTGTGTCTTACAATGTTGATGTTGATAGACATGTCAAGATCTGGACGGTTTTATACTATGTTATTGACACAAAATTCTATGGTCGCACAGGAATACAGAAATATTTGATTATGACGATAAAGAAGTGCCCTTATTTGCGAGGTACAAATGTGCAGTCAAACTATAATGTAAGGCAGACTTTAAGCGATTAAGGTTGTAAGGTTTGCAAAGTAGTGTCGTCATTCTCCAACAGTAGTCACCTACTGTTCATTTATATATATACTTTATATACACTTGACGGAGTGACATAACCTTATATGTATTTTCCTTTATATACATTTGTTTGATAAGGTATATTTTTCGAGGAAAAAGTAACAATTTCTTCATATGTTTTCCAAGAAATAAGGAACACTGTGGAATTCCAAATTATGTATGTGGAACTCGGCAATAACCGTAATATAACCCGTAGTTCTTGTTTTCCATATCATGCACAGAATATTCAGTGTTTTTTCAATGTATACGAATTTCATTGCGGGCAGAAGTGCAGTACACTTCTAATCCCATTTATATATTTGCCCCCGCATTCCCAGTGCTCTTCCTTATCGTAGAATTCGCACTTAATAGAAATGTGCGAACCGCGAGAACGAAAGACTGCACTTGCACCGTCAGCCAAATTTAATCTCGGGTGGGGTTATGGCCAGGAATATTGTACCTGTTAAGATTTAATTTAAAGGTTTTTGTTGGATCAGAACAAGATAGAACAAGACGTGCAATTACAAGGACTGTATTTATTGTGCGTTACATCGCAGAAATTAGAAAACCGCGTGGGTGCCTTAATTCTTTTACTTTCCCAATGAGGTTGGAAACGTGAAAAAAGCAATGACTGACCAGACTGCGGTCCGCAAAAACGATTGTTGGTCACCCACTGAATACAATCGAATCAATTTGAATTACACATATACCCATCAAGAATATGAGAGAAAACTACGGTATTACCACAGTATGTGCGGCAGTAATATAAGTTATATTCATCGTTGGAAATGTCAAAAAAATATCTGCATTCTATTGGTGACGATTGCCCTGTCTCAAAGCCATTGCACGGAGCTGCTGCACAGACACAACAAAGAAGGAGCGACACAATAACAGTGAAGTGGGACACAAGGCCAGTAGACAAAATAATGTTCTCTTTTATGGTGACAGCCATTTATCTGAATCTTGAATACCACAACATTTTTGAAAGAGGTCACAAGGTATAGCTTTCGAATGCCCGATTGACGCGCTTTATCTCAAAACAGTAGGGTGGTGGCTGTCCTATGTGTGGGATTAACCCTGCAGGCACTGTCTTCCAATGGTGACCCACGTAAAAACCGTCGTAACCTCCAAAGTTTCTCCGCACCGAAATGAGACTGCCATCAATCTTTCGACAGGAAACACCACGTACGTCACTTGGCGTATTGCATTGGAACGTTGACGCATCCGGCCCGATGCTCAAGAATACTGCTACAGCTACAGGCCAATCCCTTTCCTTCCTGCCCTTCGAAAATATTTTAAAAAGTAGTTTTTTTTTATCAACTGTATTCTTATTTAAGCTCACAGGAGATATTTCACAATAGTCAATATAATATCAAGAAAATCCATTCAACAGAGAGAGCTGCTAATGAATTTATTGACATAATATTGAAAATAATGGACTCGGGAGAAATATCTGTAGCCATATGCCTAACTGTATAAAGCTTTCGATACTTTAGACCACAGTACACTTTTGCATTAGTTGCAGCATCAGGGAGTTTATAGTACTTCACTTAACAGGTTCATAAAACTGCCTTAGAAACAGATCACAATATGTCCAATTACGAGATGTCGGTTCGGATGCATTTCCTATTTGCACCAGAGTACTGCGAAGCTAAATTCTACAACCACTGGTCTTCATCATCTACAAAAATGACTTGACAGGGCCTTCAGGGCCATAGGCAGCCTTTTAAAATAAAGGAGGCACAGGGTGCTGGTGGGGGGGGGGGGGGGTAGGAGGGGGCAGTGCCCCCTCCCAAAATTGAAAAGTTTTGGAAAATGGCGCACAAAATGGTGTAATTTAGAGGGTTTTTAAGGAAAAAAAATACTTTATACATATATAAATTATCAAAATTTTACTTAAATGTGACTATTTTTGATCATTTTATGTGAATTGAATTTGGTCCTAAAACTACTAGGGCAAAGATACAAGTAATCATTAAAAAAAGCACGCCTTCTGTGATGCTCTTATCTTCTATCACTATGAGTGACTCACAGTCTTAGTTACAATAGGGTCTTTTTGTTTTTGTTGTGTATAAGAACTTAAACTAAACAAGTTTTGTTGAGGCTAAATAAACTATTTCTATGCTAACTCCTAACATCATCAGCCAAACTTCAGAGGAGGCAAGCGCCTCCTCTGCCTCAGCCTGGCTACGGCACCGGCCTTCTTGGAAATTTAATTCTATTCTTTATGCTGATAAGAGCAACACTCACTAACTCTCTTAGAAACAATAGCTCTGAACTTGATAAGATCCATGACAGGTTAGCTGCAATCAAACGTTCCTTAAATGGCAGCTAAAACCAAATTCACAATTTATCACTTCCCACGACGTAAACTAAATATAAATATTAATCTCAACATTTAAGATTCCAATATTGAAAGACCATCAGATGTTAATTTTTAGGGATTGCGGATTCAACAAAAGCTAAACTGAAATGCATACGTAAACAAGATAGGAAATAAACTTACGAGACTAATTAGCATCTTAAGACGACTTCAAAAGTTCATTCCCACTAAAGGGCTCTTCCTCATTTATAATTTCATCTTTTGCCTTATAAAAATTAGGCTATTTTTGTCTGGGGCTACTCATGGGATTGTACTGTCACGCCACAGAAAAAAAACGGTCCGTTTGATCTGTTCAGTAAATCTCATTTCTCATACTAACTAAACCTCTTTTTCACAATTAAATATCTTTATGGTAAAAGATCTTATTTATCAAAAATCAATTAATTTTTTTTTCTCTCTCTTTTTTTTCGATGCTTCAGAAATGATCTGCCTGGTTCCTTCACCAACAGGTTACCCCTATACCAGCCAGTCATACATCGCCGACACGGGCTCGCCATGCCCTCCGTAATGCCACCCCTTCTCATCCCTCAGCCGAACAGTGCATAAAATATATAAGATTTGTTAGATATAAAGGTGTTTTACCTACTCATATTTTGGTTTCTCTCTGTCTATAAAACATCATCTAATCAGTAATTATTCTGAAACATGTCCCATTGCAAATTATTACGTCCGCAGAAACCGAACTGTTCTTTGTACACTGTTTTTGACGGATTAAGAAAACTTTGGGCGACAATCTTGAATAGATTATGTAAAATTTAGCCGATAAATGTTCCAAACAACTTCCGTGGTAGTCCTACCGATACCGGATATTAAATCCTAAGTTAGGGTCATCCAGAGAGCAAACTTGGTAATCCACCTATGTATATATTTTGTATCTTTCTATTATAATGCCTAATGTGTTTCTTTGTACCGCTCGTTTGTTCTTGTCCTGTCATGTGTTTTAGTTCTGTTTGTTTTTTATACATTTATTTTATGATTATTATTTGGGGGGGGGGGCTGTTTTGATTTCATTGTGTTTTACTTTTTATTTTTATTTATTTATTTATTTATTTATTTATTTATTTATTTATTTATTTATTTATTTATTTATTTATTTATTTATTGTTTATTTATTTTTTATTTTTATTTTTTTTTTTTTTGGTTAAATAGACTTGTTGCAAGTCTGAGTCTCAGTCTCCATTTTCCATGCACCAACTGACAGAAGTGGAGTTTCGTAAATATACACAAGGTCCAAAAGTACTGACAAGCCCTCACTGTAAGACCTTTCAAACCAAAGGAATATTTCTTCTTCGCTGCATATTGTTGCTGGTTGAGGACAACACTGTGGTAATTCCTATGGTTAATGACTTACTTTTTCCACACGTGTACTGTGGAAAAAGTAAGTCATTAACAATAGGAATTACCACAGTGTTTTAGATACTACAATTCTATAATTGAATGGTACTGCCATATCAGTAATTAAGCTAATTAGTATCCAAGATAGTTCTCCAAATAAATGCACAAACACCTAATGGACCAATTCAACAGGAACCAAGGCAATATATATGACACCCGTGAATAAAGGTACTGATTTTGGAAAGGTTAGAAACCTAAACAGAGGGAGTGTAAGGGTCGCACCTAAAAATGTAGATAGAGAGACTTAAAGATAGTGGAGCATGATATTTTCTGGTCATACCAATGGGCAATGTAAGTTGTTGCACCATACATTTGTAAAAGTTCAAACTGTGCAGGGACTAGTATGTTTAACATTTATGAAGATACAATATTCCAGGGTGATTTGCATTGTGCTTAAATTTGATGTAAATGTCAAATGAACCTACAGATTTTAAAGAAATGTCACCAAAGCTGTAAATAAGGAATTCAAAAGTAAAATGCCACAAAGCTATTCTCTATGAATCTTGCATAGAATAGAGTCAAAGCCTTTGAAAGAATACTACACGCTCCCTCTCCCCCTCTCCCTCCCCCTTTCTGTCTGTCTGTCTGTCTGTCTGTCTGCCTGTCTGTCTGTCTGTCTGTCTGTATGTATGTATGTATGTATGTATGCATGCATGTATGTGTGTATGTGTGTGTGTTCGTATGTATGTATGTATTTATGTATGTATGTATGTATGTTTGTATGTGTGTTGTTACCACAATCATATCATGAATCCAACAGTTATAATCCAGTTTTGATCCTTCCGAATATCAATTGTACCGCAACTTACTTTTAAACAATCATATTTGAGGGGTTTCATGATTTCTTTCAAGGTATATCTTGTTATCTCCGATCATCGGTATTATTCCATGCGATTCAATTGTAAACCAGTTGCTACCACTAGTGCAGAAAATTATGGCTCGTGGTTGATATTTACATGTGCGTTCGTGTTGTCGCTTGGACATCAGCAAAACAAAGAATAATAATCCGTGCCATACTCCCCTATAATACAAGCTAAAGAAAAATGATTTATGGAGGTGTTCTGAAGTTGCCTTCTGACTATATCAGTCATCGTTACAAAAGAACTGCTACCAACAGACGGTCGACTGAGTGGAGACGAAATCTGTGCAGATGTGCGACAGAGATTTGTATTATTGTGTTCCTTATTCATACAACTGGTATTGAAAATTTTGGGTACCAGCATAATCCTTTTTTTATAAGCCATGTCTGTATTGAAAGATGAAAACAAATAATATTTGCATAAATTAAGAAATCTGATAAGTCGTCTTTCAATAAATGGTCGATTTATGAGTGAAATAACCCCCCCTGTTGTTCTAGAATTAAATGACTTTGGAAATATTTTTCTTGCCATGGAACAAGTTTGCCTGCTCTTAGGTTCCAATATAATTAAATTTCATCTTTCCAAAATTAGTGTGAAGAACTTCTCGGATTGGTTATGTAATTTTGCAAAGGAAAATGTTTGTTGCTGTTTTATGATCCCGATTGAATTGCTCACTATTCACTTTGGCCAAATTTATTCCAATAGATTGAATGTTCGCAGGCAGAATTACTTTTCATTCGCAAAGCCACGATCTAATAAATCATCACGTTTTTATTTTGGTTTAACTCTAATTCAATGCCAAATGTGACTTTAGTCGGACTCATTAACACAAACTGGTCTTAAGTTTATAAGGGTGCTAGAGTCATGTTCTTTTTCCAAAGACCTTTCATTCAAGTGCCAGAATCCATGTAGTTACATAGAACATAAGTGTCCAGGTCAACAGCTTTCTTCGGTGTGCTTTGAATGAACCCAACGGGCGCCGACGAAAGCTGTTTACTGAGCACAAAATGTGAAACCGAAGGAGCTGCTGCAGTCTGTTACCTTTAACTCAAGAGGTAGTGAGCATCAAGAGTGAGGTAAATGGCATTACATTTTTGCCTCATGAAAAAAAAGCTCCTGATTTGACTTGATCAGTTTCTTCAAAAAAACAATCGTTTGTTTTATTTCAGCATCCGACAGAACTGAAGTTTGCTCATTGGAAGGTTGTCCCATGTCGGACTAAACGAAATCAAGAAGAAGAAGAAGAAGAAGAAGAAGAAGAAGAAGAAGAAGAAGAAGAAGAAGAAGAAGAAGAAGAAGAAGAAGAAGAAGAAGAAGAAGGAGGAGGAGGAGGAGGAGGAGGAGGAGGAGGAGGAGGAGGAGAAGAAGAAGAAGAAGGAGGAGGAGGAGGAGGAGGAGGAGGAGGGGGAGGAGAAAAAGAAGAAAGAAAGGATGAGAAAAAAGAAGAAAGAAAGAAAGAGAGAAAGAAAGAAAGGAAGGAAGGAAGAAAGAAAGAAAGAAAGAAAGAAAGAAAGAAAGGAAGAAGAAAGAAAGATATAAAGAAAGAGACAGACAGACAGACAGACAGACAGACAGACAGACAGAAAAAAACACTCCGTTACTGTCCACTACTACTCCGGTACTTTTTTTAATGTATGGGTCTGCCATAAAAAGTTCTGAGCATGTCAGAGATGGGTCTCCTGACTTCTATCGTTTCCCGTTTTATCTTGGCAGTTTCACAGGACACACTGATTGCAGAGCAGTAAATTAAAAGCATGCTCGAAAAATGACGAGGCAAAGGAAAATATATAAAGGAACATACAGCTGATCAGCGAAACAAAAACACATCTGTGAGGACAGCCTGATCATACATGTATGCCACCAGGGAGCTCTGAAGAGGATACATCCCAAGTTTAAGGGATTTATCTGGAATCCTGCTTTTTTAAATCCCTACGCAAAATCCCGGAGCGAAGAGTAGGGATTTAAAAATGCAGGATTCCAGATAAATCACGAGAACAAGGGATGTATCCTTTTTATACCATGCCTTCTTTGTATTCATGAATATAAATGCATTTTAAAATGTATTCACCAAAGCAAATCAGTCCTGTGTTGAAATTTAGCCACGGAAATTAAAGCAGGGATATATGTGTAAGCAGGTGATATATATATATATATATATATATATATATATATATATATATATATATATATATATATATCCCTGGAGAAAACAAAGGAGGCATGGTATAAGTAAAAGAAGTTTAAAAGGAGTGGAAACAAAAATTGAACATAATTGTTGCCGTCAACCATCCTGAACACATGGAGAATGGACTATAATACTTTCATGAATAATAGAGTATTCTACTCTATTATTCATGAAAGTATTACAGTCCATTCTCCATGTGATAAAGCTCTCTTTTCAGAATAATTAATGTTGCTCAACCTAAAACAGCTTTTTTAACCCGATTTATAAATGCATAAAGTTACTTTTTTTGGACGGGGGGGGTGCATTCATTTTAGTGCAAGTTCAGACAATTTTTTAAATTATTTTATTCAGCAAAGCATTTTATCTGTGGTCGTATTCACAAAGAATTGGATCTGATCCTAAATTTAATCTAGAATTAAAATTAATGTGGCTTGGGCCCTAAACTACTCAATCTTTAACTCAATGATTGATTAAAACTACAAGGATAAGCAAATACATGCTTTTGGCTAAGATATGAACCAAGATTGATTAATTCTAAAAGTTCATATTAAAGTGGGGGAGATAGATGAATTAATCCTGCAAGTGTAGATCAAACATTGGGCCAACGATTCAGCAATTCGATGCCCAAAGGCACATTGACTTTCATTTTAGGATTAAATTCAGGATCGGATTAAAATCTTTGTGAATACGGCGCCTGGTGATCTTTCAACTTGGTTGCAACAAGAGTAACAAAGATACAGGACAGAGTTCATAATTTCCTGTAAACGACTGAGAACCACAGAAATATGCAATTCGATCACTAGAAGAAAATCCCATGTATGACAAAGATTGCCTTTCCAAGATTACGAGGTGCAAAGTATGATGGACATTTTGGTTTAATCAGCATGTAAGTTTACCAAATTCTTAAAGTACATGAGAGAAAATATTAATTTTACCTTTTACTCGCTAGCAATTACTCCATATTTTACCAGACTTAATTTGATTCAATTCACACACATTTCTAACATTTGATGTATTCAATTTTCAAGGCAAGTGAAAATAACTGTAAAACTCGGAGTCTTGCATTATACAACATTGTTTTGAAAGTTTTTTTTAATTCTTTCTTCTTTTATTACTGTTTATTGTATTTGTGTCTTTTTGTCCAAAACCACGTCCTAGTAGTCATCACCCTATTCCGCAGTCCGAACTCTTTACTCTCAACAAGCTAACCTGTCCCTGTCTAAATATTATACATAGAAGTTCTATTGTCCATATTGCACACGTTCCTCTGTAAATTTATGTCACTTCGTTTTTCAGCACAAACTTTCATTTAAAAAAAAAAAAGTTGTCACGCTAAATATTCAACTCGTGAGAAAGATTTTTCTTTAGTGGAATGTATATTATGGGCCCCCGTTAATTGTGGGCAGGGGTACGGGAGCCCGAAGTCTCGGGCAGCTCTTGAATTTCAGCAGTTTTATACCCAACTTTGCCCTTTCCTGGTGTCGGAATATTATAGGCCTAGTCAAATGTGATGTGCCGTAATTTTGTAAAAATCAAAATTATGATCCATTAAGGACAAAAAGTGAGAAAACCATTTTTGTTCTTTTTTATTTCTGTTCTGTTTTTATTTCGGAGAAGGAGGGAAGAGAGAGAGAGAGAGAGAGAGAGAGAGAGAGAGAGAGAGAGAGAGAGAGAGAGAGAGAGAGAGAGAGAGAGAGAGAGTGCAGCCTGTTGATGTTGGCGAAGCCGGATTTTGATAGGCGTCTCACGTTGGCAGGTGACTCTAGAATATTGGTGTGAACAAGTGCGTACATTGCATTGTGGGTAACAAGCACAATGGCAGACGGTTGGTGTGACTGTGACGCTTTTCATGTCATAGATAATTTGGTCTTTTCGCAGCTTCTTTGTGGTGCATAAAATGTAAACGTACGACAGAACCACTCTTTCGACATGGATGATGATGTAAATCTTAGAGAACAGGTGTTCCACAACGCAGTAAGGGAATACATTGTAAGTACAACTTCGCTTTTTTTAGCCCGTTTCGGTTGATGCGCTGGGGAAGGTCCGTTCCCTGTCGTTGTTCTACTGTAACTGTCATGTTGCTGGTCCCATCCCGGCTTTTTTCAGCCATGTATACCTTGAGCTGCGTGACATTGGTTCCTTTGAATTCCAGTTTACATAGTCAAGGATTAAACCATTTATATATTAATTTACGCTCAGGATTGGAGGTGGGAAGTGGGAGGGGGAGGAAACGGCACGGACACGTGAGATTCAAGAGATTTATTGAAATTGATGGGATCAGATTTGTTTACAAATACAATGTATTTGATGCTCGCATTTCTTAATGTTAATCATGTCCATTAAACCATACAACATTTTCACAGGAATATGTTGTGCGAGTTCTACCGATTTGCGCGATCCACAGATCTAAGGTTCGCGCACCCATCGATGGACAGCGCTGCGAGTTCTCTCGATTTGTTTGTGACGAGTGGTAGGACCATGGACAGATAGTAGGTCCATGGTAGGACACCCACCATGCTCATGTCATAAAGACATGCTGTTCTTGGCTTAAAAGTCACAAAGCAAAACACTCAGCATGTGTCGATCATGGACAAAGCCCCGCAGGTGCATCTAGGTGCAGACTCTTTGGTTTATATCTTTTTTAAAATGTGACTAGAAATGTGGCCACACACTTGGACCAGTCTCTGAAGTATGTTGGATTATGTATTGATACTGTTACGCGCCATCAATGGATCTACACAATCGATCAATCGTGCAGCGCTATCAATGGATCTATTGTTCGCGCAACAATCGATGGATCGTGCATCGATCGATCGATCACGCTGCGCTGACAATGGATGCACATTCGGTGGATAATTTGTTCAACAAAGTCTAATCTATTAATCAGAATGGAATAAACTTATGTTGATTTTAACATTAAAACTCGTTTATGCATGTACAAGTGACCAAGTACGGGCCTTTGTTATTACCGTGATTTACATAACTGTACATCTTTAGCTCATCTGCCTGGATTCGACGATTTAAGACTTTACTCGGCAGTAAATCAAATCCATAACGAAAAGTGTCGTCAAACAACCAGTACAAAACATGCACATAAACTTAAGTTAGGGATGTAATTGGTAAACACACCTAGATCAAAGTAAAATGTTAAGTAACGCCAATCGACCGATCGCGCTGCGCTTGCAAAGGATGCCCAATCGATGTATAATTTAGTTTGAAAAAATTGTAATGAAATAAAATAGTATCAGATCTGCCTTTGTTGTGTGATAGATAGATAGATTGATTGATAGCCAGGTTTGTCAATAAAGTTATTAAGATGGATTTTATTTCGGACACATTGGTAATGTAAGTCTACATACATGTAAAACCATTAATAAAATTCAAATTATCGTTGTTAAACTGTGTTTAATCAAACCCCATTAAACACAGGCAGGCCTAACAGAGGTTTTTTTAATTATTTTTTAATCGAAGAGTACACTAACTCAATATTATATATTTATTTATTTATTTTTTTTAAATACACTATGTAATTTGATCCATCACTGTTCGAGTATTTGAGTTGAGACTGGAGCAAGTAATGAAGTGGACAATGCGAGTGCATAATGATTTTTTACACTTTGCTTTCTTGCACTTGTTTGTTCAATATTCTTCTGTTTCAAGATACATACTCTGCTAAGTACTGCAGTAACAGATTTCCATAAGTTTTTATAAAAATAACAGAACTCGGACGTAAAAACAAAATCATAAAAGCCTCGCTGTTCATGAGCTATAAGTACTTGGAGAATGTAAACTTAAAGTAAATTCGTTTTTTCTTGTCAGTGCACTCAAACTATGATTTAAAAAAATCACAAACTGAAAGTCACACGCCACTCAGAAAACACTAAATTTGACAGATCTGTCAATCGATGGTGCAGTGCCAGCAACACTCGCGTCACGAAGTGTCACAACAAAGCGATTGTTCGCGCAGCGCCATCTATCGACTTGCGCGAACAATAGATCCATTGATGGCGCTGCGCGATCGATTGTGCAGATCCATCAATGGCGCATAACATATGCATGAGCTTATATTCAGACAAGGACAGAGAACTGCACAGGCAGCAGCTTCACACCCCAAATTTCCTTTGTGTTTTTTTCCAGACCTTAACATATTATTTCCTGGTCTTCCATTCCATCAGTTACCACCTCTTTGGCCACACCCTGAGTGTAGCTGAGGGCTTAAGTATCAAGAGATACTCAAAAGTTTTTAAAGGGGAACAAAATTGTACAGAACTCTGTCAACTTTTAAATAATTCATTCTTTGAAAAAAAAATCTGTGTGTGGTTAAAAATGGTATGAGTCTACTGTGATTTGACCAAGGTTGATATACAGATCTTTGTCTTTCCGTGAATGCATTTATTTAAAAAATTAATTTACCCATGTAAGTGTACATGTATATTGATTAAAAACCTGTTGTACACTGGCCTTGATATTCAGATGTATTTCAGCTTTCCATTCAAAGCCCTTTGGAGGGACAGATCCTGAAAAATTCACAGCCAAAATAGGAAACAAAGCCTAATTAACAACTTTTTCATGGCCCTTTAATAGTTCAGGTGGTCCATCTTACGTAACAAAAGCCCTGTTACGTTGGTCCTATTAGGTAACAAAATGTCACCAGGGTCCGTTACCTCACCAAGGCAAAATAAACGCGGTAGTCTTGGCTAAGCCTCTGATGAGCTCAGGTTGTGGCGAAACCGGTCATGCAATATAGTAATACGAAGACTTTATTCTGACTATACAAAGGCACCATAGACGGACAGTCCAGATTGCCGTCGTGGCACTTGCATAGTTCTCTATAGTTGCCCTTTAATAGTTCATTTTAAAATATTTTAGCCTTTTACACATTTCATTAGCCACATTTGAGAAACATTTGCATTCTAATGGCTGATTGCCTAATGGTCATAGCAGTTCCTGCCTGAGCCTATCCTTGGCTTTAAATGTGAATTTTGAGTGTTAGAACTTGCAATTCATAGCATTCACTAAGTGGACAGTGTAGTCCTTGTGTTGGTAATCAACTTCACGTCAAAGACAGTCAATATAAACATGATTAGGGGTGTCTGTTCCAGTCAAAAAAAGTTTCATTTATGACCATAAAGTAGACCACATGACCAGCAAAACAGTTGGTCCTGGTCACATGATAGGGCTTATTGCTGTGTCCACAGCCTGCACTTCTCCAGGTTCATTGTACCAGGTGATTATAGTGAAGCAAACAGTTGATTTGTTAAATAGACATCTAGATACCCAGGCCATCTCTCAAAAAATGGCAGAGAGCTCAGTCCTCCCCAATTACAATTAATGGTCTTATGCTCAGTGTCAGTGCTTGCAAGTTCCTTTGAAGTTTGATAATTTGTAATATTGAAATTGAGAATGTATTTTGAGCAGCTGCTTGTGAAAATCAACATATTGTGCAGCTATGTTAGAATTGACAGCAGAGTGTGCACCCTGACTTTTATTTGATGCTTTTTACATTATTTTCACCACATATTTATGATAGACAGTAGATAATTTATTCAGCAATAGGCCTAACTGGCCCATGAGCAATACAAACAGACAGCTGTTTATAATATACAATAGTGAAAATCAAAGCATGATACATGTACGTGTAGCACAATGACCAAAAGGAATATAAATAGCTTATATCACGATGCACATTTTGTTTCATGTAACCAGTAAAAATGGAGGAAGTTAAAAGAAAGACTTACTTCAACAAATTAGCTCGTAACTCAAAAGCTTTGTAAACAAAGGCTGCTAGACTACATGTAACAGAGGAATCTTCAGAGGACATGAGTTGAATAAAATTATACATACTCTTACATCAGAATCTATATGGAATATATCTCTTTGGGAGCTCTTCGTATGCTGGACACTCTAAAATAAAATGACATTCATCTTCCAAGTTGTCACAGAAGAGCACTTTCTACTTGCAACAGCAAGCGATGGCTTTTCCCATCTCGCTGTTTCGATACAGAGTCTATGTACGCTAACAGGCATACGTGATAAAGCTATCCTGTGTTTTACAATATAAATATCAGACAAGTATGATATGATATAAATGCAAGTTGATAATGTAAGTCATGAACTCTGATGAAATCAACAGTAACCATAAGTACAGATGACAAAAGTATCATATTTTTTTGTCATATTGTAATTTGCCTTGTAAAGTTGTAAACATTTTGGGGCATAAATTTAAAGCCAACAGTTTTTATACACATATGAAAGCTTCATATACACACTATGGTCAGCATAAGGCATGAAATGCAAAATGATTGTGCAATGCATAATGATACCTTGTGTGTTACACATCATTCATCATGGTCAGGAGGATAGAACATTAAAATGTGGTTTGTATTTGTTTCAGATAACTGCCCTTCTGTTTATGCTGTTATACATTAGCAGTTATGCTACAATCATTGCCTTTAGAAGAAAGACGGAGAAGGAGGATTATTATTCAGGTAAGTTGCCGTGACTAAGTGTAGTGCTTCTATAATTAGAACAGCATACATGTATTTATTTCTGTCCATTAGACTTCTCCAAAACCATTTGCCAGATTCTTTACGAACTTGCCAGAGATCTACCTTAGTTAAGTCTCTTCCAAGTTTCTTCAAAGGGTCATGCTGTCAGTATATGAATTCGTAGCTCAGCTGAGCTTATAGGATAGGTCTGTGTCTGTCCACTGTCTGTTTACAATTATACTTTTTACTACTCCAAAAGTGGTTGTCAGGATCTACTTGAAACTTAGAAGGGATCTGCCATAGGTGGGTGTCAACCAAGTTTGTTCAAATGGTTATGCTCCAGTGATTTTTTATTTTGCCCCCCCCCCCATGTTTCGTTCCTTTTTCGGGAGAATCTTTTTTTTTTTTAGGAAGGCTTCTTGAAAACGCTTGGCCCAATGCATTGAAACTGCACACAAACACAAGGTCTTGGAAACCCAAGACCTGAATTTGTTCAAGAGGTGATGTCCACTAGATTTTAAAATTTTTTCTTACTGTCAAACCATGAAAACTTGTAACCCAAGTTTTTGCGTTTTAGCTATTTTAGACTTCTCCAAAACTGCCCTGCTCTTTGTTCTAAAACTTGGTAAAGATGAAGCTTTTGTAATATATGCCAAAGAAACTTCTACACATGGTGGTGATACTTTGCATCCCTGGTTTTAAACAATTTTATCAATTCTGTTACTGATCAGTAAATGCATACATTGCTAGTGATTACTATGTACAAGCACATGGGATTGCAATTTGGTATTTCAGTTTTTCACAATGTTTGGGTCCGCCCCATGGGCGGGGGGGGGGGTCTTTTTGGGTTGTCCGTCCATCCGGATGTGTACATTCTCTATACCAGGATATCTACAGAATGCCTTCATGTATTTTGCTCAAATTTAGCAATATGCTTTTAAACTTACCTGCGAAATGAACTCATTAGGTTTGATTAAGATAACCGAATTTGAGCATATGGCAGACAGTTAAGTCAACGTTTGCATTGAAGGTATGTCTAGTTGATTTCTTCATCAGAACAAGCAACCAGGTTCACATCAAACTGGCTGGGGTCTACATTAAGTGGGTGTCTAGTCACGAGTAGGTTCAAATTATCACACTCCATTAATTTTTAGCTTTTTACACTTCGGCCTGATGAGGCCGACGGGTATTGTCGTACCGGCGCCGTCTGTCTGTCCGTCCGTCCATCCTATGGTTTCACCACCATAACTTCAGAAATTTTTGAGACAGGACTTTCAAATTTCACATGATATTACACTCCTATATGCCCTACTTCCCGTGCTAGCATAGTTGACCTTAACATAATTCTCAAGGTCACACAGTGGTCACGTGTGCCAAGCAACGTTACCGTTCTAACTATTTAAAGCCTGCATCTAGCAATCTAAATCTTACACACAAGAAGCTTCATAGAGTGATCTAGAAGCCTATTGAAAATGGAGGTCATAGCTGTATATTTGACCTACTTTTTGAGGTCAAAGGTCAAGTGCGCAGTGGTGGGATTATTATAAGTAAGGAAGTATGTAAGTCAGTTACATGAAATTTTATACACACATGTATCCTAACCAAAAAAAATGTGTCGTGAATCAAAAGTAGGTCACTACGTCAAGTATCTGGGTCACAGTGACCTATTCATTGAAATTTTGTTTACCCACTATAACTTCAGAAGCTTTTGAGACAGGACTTTCAAATTGCATATGATAGTACACCACTTTAAGGCTTGCTTTGTGTGCAAGCATTATAATTGACCTTGACCTTAGTTTCAAGGTCACACACTGGTCACAAGTTTGCTGAGTGACATGATGCATCTAGAAATCTAGATCTTAAGACAAAAGAAACAACATAGGGTGATCTAGAAGGCTATTGAAAGTCAAGGTATACCTCTATATTTGACCAAATGTTTTTGAGCTCAACGGTCAAGTGTACAATAGTAGTATTTATAAATTGTTTTTGCTTTTTGAAAATATCATAAAAAGTTTCTTCCACAATCTGCCAGGCCAATTGCTTCAAAATTGCATACAAACACTTCTAGGGAACCATAAACCTTACTTTCTTTTACCAGGTGCCACAGCCATTCTTGATCTATTTATTACAATTTTTGTGTTTTGTCTGTGGTTTTCCTTTGTTTGACTTTGGCTTTTTTTTTTTTTTTTTTTTTTTGGCTTCTCCCAAACTGTATGTTGGATTCTCTTCAAACTTTGGGGCAGTGTACATGGACAGGATTTGATGTGCTCAAACTGTATTCACTAAACCCGACATGGTGCTGCTGTGATTTCATTTAAATTAGCAAATCTTCAAAATTATGAAAATTGGGTAAGGATGCATGTATAAGCGTGTACATACAGTAGTCCCTGTCATGAGAGACCCCTGTCGTGAGAGACCACCCTCTCATGAGAGACTGCTTTTCAGATTCCCAAGTCCTATACTTCCTATGTTAATTTACCTGTCATGAAAGATCACCTGTCTCATAAGAGCACTTTTTTGTTGCTGCAGGGGTGGTCTCTGGTGACAGGGACCACTTAGCAATGTTATATCTTACAGATATTAGCACATCTGACATAATGGCTTGTATATATTGGTAATGGTAGATCCTGGGACCATAGCTATTATTATACACTGATAGCAAATTAGCTGTGAGTTTCCTTTGGTGTTGTTAATTTTGAGTTTGGGAGGCCTTAAAGACAGTTAAGACACCAAAAACCTTTGCATAGCTGATTTTGTGATTTTAACGGTTTTCACAAGATGAATGTCCTTTCTTTTAGTTGTCAAAATGTCAAGCTTTTAAGTTAAGTAGAAATATGAGAAAAATGCCAAAAACCACACTGGCAAGTGTTAAGAAGCATTTATTTATGAATTTTTTGTATGGTTTTGCTATTTTTCACTTGTTATCAGAACCATCCCTCAGATTAAGCTGAAATGTGATGGATATGTTTAGGGCCTGTATTTTTCCGTTTCAAAATGAGTGTTTTTCCGTTTTGGGAAACTACAAATTCCGTTTCATTTCCGTTTCACTAATTCTAGGGCTCGATTTTAGCACTGGTCAATAAAAAAGGAAAAACAGTTGATCTTATGGCCTCTGGAAACAGTTGATCCATCGACGAACGGCAAAGTGACTCCACATTGTTTACTATGTACGTTGACAGCTTCCACCTACAGACGGCGCTATTATCATTGTACCTCTGTTGCGCGTTATATCTATGTGCCATGCAAATGAATGGATATGGTAGTAATGGGGTCTATAGCGCGCAGGTGTCCGGCCTGTCGTTAAATTTGCTCCACGTGGTATCGATAACGCCGCCGACTCGTCAAATTTGGATCCAAGTCCGTGTGTTTTGCTTTATGTGATGACATATGTGGTGATTTTGAATTATTTGAGAGGCAAAATTCACAAATTCCGCTCAATTTCCGTGGCATTTGCTGATTTCCGTTCCAAATCATAAATTCCGTTTGAGATCATAGATTCCGTGAATTCCGTCCATTTTCCGCGATCGCGGAAAAGTACTGGCCCTATATGTTGTTGTGGAAAGGTCAAACAGTTGTTTACTAGGTGGCACTGTTTTCGATTCCTGATTTTTAAGGATTTTCAATCTGGGTACTTATCGTTCAATGCAGCTTTCCTATTGATTACTATGTAAGTCAATGGGCATTCTAATGCTAATTCACAGGACAACTGACACAAAATTTGACTGTTTACTTGATAACTTGAGATCTGTTTTGAGTTAGCTGCACATGTTAATTATTCTGTATGAAGGTCATGCTGAGACAGTACATGAATGACCTTGACCTCGCTTATGGGGACACAGTGCGACATACATGAATTTTACTCTTCATTATAACTTGAGAACTACTTGAACTTTGATGTTGCACATGTAAGTGTTCTTCTACAAGGGTCAGACTTACTCATAACATGTCCTTGATCCTTTCCCAATTTCATAGAGCTGCAAGTGTGATGAATGTCAAGATCAGCTGAGGCATGGGCTGTTCACACAGCCCTCTTGTTTAACGCTGCTTTGACATCGTTGGGGCAGATGACACTGACAGTGAGTAATGTGACTCTACTCAGCAAGCCAATTACTGCCGGTGCCTTTGATATCGTAATGGTATGCACGGCAGTGAAAATGTCTGCTTGTGTTGACAGAAATAAAGTTCTGATGAATACAACTGCTGACCAAGTAATTGTTTAAACTTGGCATGTTTATCAATTAGCGATTATTATCACCTATCGGTGCCCCATGCACATGCTGCGAAAGCTCTGGATTTTTTAGTGATTAGACCCCCCATAGTTCTTGCAGCGCTCCGACTTCAAACATTGTTACCACAACAGATTATCGTCACCTTCTGTCGCCCCCTCGCCAGCCTTGGAAACAACCGCAACTTGTAACTGTGTCATGAAAATTTGAGGAATAGAGCTCCCAGCGGAAAAAAAATTGTTAACATGCATGGCTCGAGGACAGACCGCTTTCACGGCAGGTGATTAAATCTTCTGCAAAATTTTAGGTTGTCCCCCAGGACAAGTGCTGAAGAAAAGGTACTTGTCCAACAGTAAAATCAACTTGCCCCAGACAGTCGGACAAACAAATTTTCGAGCCCTGGAAATGAAGAAAATGAACAACCTGAAAATCAAAGGGAAAATTGAAACGTCAAACTTTGAGGATGGATAACAGAAAAACGAAACGAAACATAAAAAAATCACAGGACCGTTTTTTGATGCCAATATGTTAGGATTAGGATGCAAGTGTAAATGTGATTTCATCACAAATAATTAGTGACTTATATCGACATTTATGGGGTGGATGCTTTGCGGTCAACTTTCAATTGTTTATTCAACAATTAACATCACAGACACCCAAATACGGGACATATAAATTCTTTGAAGTATGATGAGTACACACATATATGATATGTTATCCTGACTCAAATACATTTTGAGCTAGGATTGACTAAAGTGGGATTTAATTTTGGTGTCTTACCTGTCCTTAAATTTAAGTCAAACTGACATGTGTATTTACCTATATTTTGGTAATGGTGGATCCTAGGGCCACGATTACTGTCAAACACTAATCAGAAAGTATGTATTGGAGTTTTTTTTCCTAGGTTGTTTATGTTAATGTTCAGTGCCCTTGAAAGGCCCAACTGACATTTTGCATTATATTTTGGTGATGATGGATTCTAGGTCCATGTTTGTTATGTTTTGTGACCATGTAAATGTTAACAATATATACTATGTATTAAACTTGGTCAGTATATGGAAGAGACTTTGGGCACTTATGCTTTTTACACATACATGTAATGTTCTGGTTAATAGCAATTAGTGAAATATGGACACAGCACTGGTCTATATCTTGAAAGACAATGCAATAGTGTAATTAAGTGTAATTATATGATTTGAATTATATGGCTAACTGATCAGTAGTTTAGACATAGTTTATAGTGCCATGATTACCTCTATCAGTTCCTAGTTAAATAGAGACAGATCTAGCTAAAGCACCTGATTAAAAACAACACCAAGAGGATAACATGTCTAGAAATATGTTAAAATGAATGCTCTGTAGTGCATTATTTATCTGTTATTTGTTAAATTAGTTTGACTGAAGTGTTGTTAAACAAGACAGAATTTGATATAAGAAATTTCTGGATCATGTTACCAAATTCACTCAAAGGAAAAAATAAATTCCCAGCACTTGTCGAGGCAGCACCAAGAACAGATGACATATGTGAGACTGTGTCTCATGAGAGACTACCAGTTGCTCATCCTAAAGCCTGGTCTTTGAGGACTAGGTTTGCAGTAGGCCTACTTAAACAGTGGGTTAAAATGTAGAAAAAATGGCAATGGAATCTTGTAAGGCATTCATGGTCGCGTGACCGAAAAGTCTGTGTAAAAAGGCCAGATTAGATACATGTTTACGTGATGGTGTGTTCTGCATGCACTATACAATGCTACCCTTACCAATACCATGCTTACTATATACTTTCATGCCCAGTTATCTGTAACCATGGTAACCACTTAAATGATACTGCATGCATGGTCTTCTGTACCATATACAGTGGTACCTCTTTTGAGAGACCGCCCTAAGGCGGGTCAAAGTGTGGTTTTTCATTAGAGATATATCAACATGGAAAAGATAGTGCAGTGTTCTGAGAGAGCGGTCTTAAAAAGATATGCGGTCTCTCATTAGAGGGGTCTCTCAAGAGAGGTACCACTGTATTAACAATACAAGTGTGCCAGAAGTGTTTGCTAAGACACACACATGTTCTGTTGTTGTTGCAAGGGTATGAGCTACATTTGTTTCAGTTTTGTCATACTGAACTACAAATTCAGCTAATTATGCCCTCATTTGTGTATGTATTATGTTGTCTTAGATGTTATATGTGGTATCATTTGTCATCTCAACATGCCTAGCAGACTGCATACCTTGTAACGAGCTGTCTTGACATGTACAGCCTCATTTGTTTGTGGTTTCAAAACAAGCAAGTGTCAGAGTAAAGCATATGGCAATGTTATATCATATGTATCATATTTGCAATGGAAGGAGGCAAAATAGGCTGAAACATGAATTTAGCTCTTGGCAGAAAAATCAGATTCTGTATATTTTTGTATTTCTAGCAGTCTTTTCCTTAGAAATTAGAAGTTCAATTATGGATTTTTTTGTCTGTTTTTTTACAAATTTAAAGTGAAATTGTATAATTTATATAGGCTAATCTTTCAATTTGAATTTGATTCTGTAGCTTTGTCAAGAATGTGCTGAAACATTTCTAAATTACGGTGACATTCAAGAAACCTTCAACAGCCCCAAGTGGTGGTGTAATATTTATGGAAGTATTTTTAAACAAAAAGCAATTTATGGTACAATTTGCATGAGAACAATGGGTTTTGCACCATTTTCTCTTCCGTAATGTTCACTTAATGGGAGTGTTTGACTTTCACAGGTTCATTTTGGGGTTTGGGACTCAAATTTTGTGTTCAGAGTTCAAGGATGACATATGTTCAAGGTTTGTCAAACACTCTGCTGTCCTATTAAAATACATATAGAATACTTGGGACCAAAAAAAAGTATCAGGGCATTGCAGTTGTGAACCTTTGACGGTGCTCAGCTGGGCATGTTTTACTGTATCCTGACTGTGGCCCTGTATACGTGATATAGGATAAATTCTGTTGAATCCTTCCTGGTACACTAGGCCCACACCCAGGACTGTGCCACACGACACTCACAATAAATTTATCAGAACCCCTTCATCTTTGTGAGAAGGGCCCCACGAAGTGTGATTCAATCACATTTATGTGGAAATGAAATGCATTTTACTCAAAGAACACACCAACATGTCCAACCATCCCAAAAATAATACAGTTGGTCACTCTTTCTTCACAGCATTCAAATTGTCAAGCCAGTATAATATATGAATGCCTGACAGATTAGGACAATACAGGCTCTGTCTGGAAGTCACACATGTGTACAGAAGTGAAGACATAGTACATGCAATACATGGCAGATGCACACTTTAAGGTTAAAATGCCTTCAGCGTGTTCAAAGGTGATGAAAAAAGGCTAAACAGGATATTTGTTTAATCTTCCCAGTGATATGGTAGACACGGTGTGCCAAAAGGTTCGTACTTATGTGTACAAAGCAAACAGGCAGTGTGTGATGGCCAGTCTTGTGTATACCATTGTCTGATTACATGGCTGTAGTAGTACATGCATCTAGCACATACATGTCTATATATATAGATGTATTCAAGCCTGATATAACTTGTGTCCAATGTCAGTAACATGTTTTGTACACACTTCATTCAAAATCTTCAAATATAATCACAAATGAATTGACGTACAGCTTAAGTAGCCAATGTTATTGGCATGCTTCGTGGGCCTATTGTATGAATATACATGTATATATACATGCACGTGTACATGATGAAATCGGCTTAGGTACACGGTATGCCCAGTAATATCAAATGTCCCTTTTCTGCCTCCTTAAAATGGAGACTATTTACATATGTTAAGTGTACACTTTTTGGAAGAAATTTGATCCTTTGATCCCCCCCCCCCCCCAAAAAAAAAGTGGACTAGTTAATAGTACTGTAATTTGACTATTATTACTCTATAGCCAACTATTTATTTTATCACATCAGCTCTGACTTCTACACAAATGTAGAAATAGCTTCTTAATGATTTTGTCAAGCTACACACACAGGATTACCAGCCACATGTTTGGTCAAAAAAAAGAAAAAAAAAAATCTCATTGATTTTCTGCATCTGTGTTTAAGTGTGCAGAGTAGCTGCCACCATACACACAGACCTGGGTCCATCTTGATGCCAGAACAAGCTCATACAGACAAAGTGCACATGTATGGACTTGATAGTCAAGAAATCGTTACTCATGCCACAGCAATTTTTTTCTAAGATTCAGACAGGTCTATTATTCTTTTATAGTTATTACTATTATTTACTTAATTAGAACCCTCAATGTTGGGGCAAAATCAAACAGAGGATATAAAGAAAATATCACATACATAGAACATCATAAATTATTATTATACAATTCACTAAAATCACAATTTAACATACATGATTCAAAATGTGTTACATTGATTGTTGATGGATCCAGGTTGGTCGAAAAGGAGTCTCAGTGAACATGGTGAATCAGTTATGCCATCCTGACCCACTGAGACTCCCTTGTATAATAGATTGTCTTTTGAGAAGAGAACTCAGCAGAAAGCCATAATATACCATTCTTTTGCATAAAGTTTTTGGGATGGACCTCCCAGTTAAAATAAAAGGAGATAATAAATGGAAGAATATAGAGCGAGCAGGAGGATTAACTCTACCAGCCCATTACTCTAACCCTTTCCCCCTTGAATTAAGACTGAATCAACAGCTTTCCTTGGCATGGGTTGGGCACTAAAGTGCCCAACCCATGCCAAGGAAAGCTGTTGACCTGGGGCATATGATCTTGATAAGTCTCATGTACATTTCTCAGTCAAATTGTTTTTCATAACTGTTGAAATTAGTTGAAAACATTGAAGCAGACGACATTTGACCACCAGCCGGTTTGAGGGGGAAAGGGTTAAAGAAACCGTGTCTGTTTTTACACAGTGTGTAACACTGCACTAGGAGTAGGAATATCTGTGGCAGCAAGTAGTCAACCATGGCGATGATATTTACCAAGCCCAAAGCATCCTTTGATAATAGTACCCTCGGCAGATTCTGGATGGGAAATATTTTGATTGGTTAAATTAACAATTCAATTAAGGACACATTACAACACCATAGGTCGCTATAGCTGGTCTCCACACACTTTAGGTGCTTTGCCAAAGCGCCCAAAAATTTCCGTGGGTCCAGTTCAATCCATGCTGCTGCAGTGACTGCCCAAGAGGCACGATGGCATGTCACAGCTGCTGTGACAAAGCACACAATTCAAGATTAGAAAAAAAAATGGCTAGCACGAGCCAAGTCAGCACCCCTAGTGGCAGTAATGCATACTAGCAAGCATGAGCATACCAGTTTTCTATTTGAGTGCCCATCGTTGATGAACCCGTATTGTTGGGAGCTCCTTTAGTTTTCTTACGTTTACGTTCTCTTGTGGCTTCTCTTCTGTGTCATGAGGTGGTGTATAAGTTTCCTGGGAGACTAATCCTACCTCCAATTTAGTTGGTCCACGTGGTTCAACGTCGGTGAGATCCATGGATATCGATGTGGAGTTGGATGTCGGTTGAGATGCCAATCATTACAGGTTGGCATTTTGGGATGACTATCCTGCTTGTCCATCCTGCATGCATAGGAGCAGTGTTTTCTGCACTGAGGTGAGTCCATGCGATGTTTGTCGCCAATGAACTCCCGATTGGTGGCAGAAAGTCCTCTGGGCAGACGTGAGGTTGGCCAGACGAAGGCTCCATTGTGCTGAGGCACTTTGTAAGCGAAAGGACATTGTTCCTCAAGAAGGGCCTTCGATGTCACATGTTGCAGCAAGTGTTGCAGGTACCTCGCTGTTTACCCAGGCGTGTGCAAGCTGGTCCTCAAATCGAGACACCCGTTGGTGGAGTGTCTAGTGTGAACACATCTGTTCATGCACTGGTCCTCGATTCGAGGATAGGCCTCAAAGCAAGGCCCCTAATCCTCAATTTGAGGCTAGGCCTGGAATCAACGCCCCTATGGGTAAGGAGCCATCCATCTACATTGAGTGGACTGTGGTCAAGAGATCCCTTTCACGCGTACCCTCCACAGCTGTCTTTGCTCAAGTGAGCAGGTCTTAGGGCAAACATTCCTCCCATCCTGTAAGCCCTCCTGCCGGCTGTTCCTCCATGGTACGGCGAAGGGATAATACCTCCGTAATTCCTAAGGCAGTGAATACCAAGGTGGGAAGAGAGTCAGTAGTGACTTGAGGCAGTCAGCAAGGGTGACGTCATCACTCTCTGGTTGCCACTCCTCCAGACTTTCTTCCCCTTGTCCTGCCAGGTCAAGATTTGGCTGTACAGGGGGAAGCAACTGCTTAGGGATTATGGGCAAAGTGGAGGTGCTGTTCACTGCATTCAGCGAACAACTAGACAAGTTTGAGCATAAGATTTCCTCTGGGGACCCTGTGATTGTTCCTGCTTCCCCTGCCCACAGATTTGCCTGGCGCCTCTTGCGAGAGTGGGGCCAAGTCTTCTGTCAAGTAGGTTGCACCAAAGCACAAGGTGGCTAGTGCGGCTAGGGCATAGGTGCCATGGTGTCCTCTGCAGTGGCTATGCCTGTTTCTAGGTCTCTTGGGGATGAGGAGACGGACTGTAAAATAGTTCTCGGTGGTGAGAGCTCGGCCAGCATGGTCACATTTGGAGGGGTGATGGATCTGCCTCGCAGGCAATTTCTGCCCTGCCTCCCTCTTCCAGTGCTCAGGCCTTTCACCTGCTGTTCAGATGCCTAGTCCCACGCGTGGAGTCAATCGGTGCGAGTTGGAGGCTCAGCATTCTTCTCGCACCCCAATGGAGATTGATCAGGTGGTCGATCTTTCTTCCAATTAGGAGGGCGCCCTCACGGTGACATATGCCGAGGTAGCAGCAGGCTGGGGGCGCTTCAGCACTTGAGCCTATCCCGATGGAGGCTATAGGTGTTTCTTCTGTGGCAGTGACTGGGCTTGTGCAAGAGGGTGCAGCAGGTGTCACTCCCGAGGCCTATTCTCCTAGTGTGTTCTGGCAAGCTGTAGCCTTCTCCCAACAGGCAGCTTCTGTCAGGCATCTTGCTTGAGGAGACTCTTCATGTGCAGCAGCAATTGCAGTCTTTGTAAGGTACTTGGACTGCGGCACCAGCTGTCTAGGCTCCTGCATGGTTGGAACCTCTTTCCGGCGCTAAGGTGTAGACTGAGTAGGAGCACCTGGAGGATTTGCTGCTCAAGTGGCGCTGTGATTTTTCAAATTTTTTTTGTATGTAAAAAATGTGTTTTTGCTATTTTCGAATTCCTCTCCAAACCGCTACTCAGATTATGCTGAAACTAAGTTGAAAAGCTCCTTGTGGAAGCTGCCAAACAACGCTGTTCACAAGGTGGCATTGCCATGAATCCCAGTGTGCAACTCAACATCTGTTTGGAGTTAGGATACTGATGTTGCACATACAGTGAAACCTCCCTATACCGAACACCCTGGGGACCGGAAAAAACTGTTCAGTATAGTGAGGTGTTTGGTATAGGGGGGTTTGATAGCATTGAAAGTATATATTTGGGACTGAGAAATGGTGTTCAGTATAGAGAGGTGTTTGGTATATGGAGGTGTTGGGTTAGAGAGGTTTTACTGTATTAATGTTTCTCTGTGAAGGTCACATTCAGACAGTACATGGGTGACCTTGACCTCATTTCTGAGATCACAGTGCAACATACATGAATTTTGCTCCTCACTGCTGGGTTTTTCACTATTTTCGACTTCTCCAAAACCGTTAAAACTGAACTTGGTAGAAATGTACATTGTAGAATGCAAAACAAAGATGTTCACAAAATGCTGTTACTGTGAATCTCTGACTTTTAATGAATTTTTCAGTTTGGGTACTTTCGGACATACCGGTTGATACACCTGGTCATATTGCTTAAGTACTATCAGAGTGAATGGCAGGATGTGAAATTTTTGCTAAGAAACAGTTGTCTGCAGGACAAGTGGATCTCAAAATCTGCTTGTCAGTATGCAAAATCCACTTGTCCAGATAAACCGGGAACAGTACATATGCCAATATTTGTATTTTTCATCAATCCGTTCACAAAGGCCTGGACAGACAATTTACGCAGATTTGTCGTTTATTGTTGCTTGCAAATTCACAAAAGTATGTCAACTTTTACCATGATTCTAGATGTGACTGTTGACAGTGAAACAGGCAAAATTTTACTAATACAAATTGAAAGAATGAACTATTTGCATATGGTGACTTACGATGAAAAGTACTGTGTAATTTCTGGGAGTCACTGCCCCAGGTATATCTAAAAAGATTGGAAATAGTTGTATTGGCTTTAGGATCCTCTTTCTCGTTGCCACTGATAGGATGCACATCGACGCCATTGTTTGCATACTAGTATCATGAATACTATCCGTACATCGTAGTAAATTTGTGTACACAGTATTGGCAAGTTCCTGACAATAAACGGTGTTGTAAATTCAAATTCAAACAAAAAATATAAAAATTTCTAATCAGAAATTGGTCTCCTTTTAATGTACATCAAGTGTGTGGACCGTCACCATCTTTCCTACCAGTGTATACAAACAGCTGCTTTGGCCATGTGGTCTGATGGATAACACATCACCGGAGTGGTCAATTGAGTCGCATGCAAAAATGAGCTGTGTGTTCATTAGGGCTTCCACCGTGTGAACATGTGTGAATCTTATGTAATTTTATGGAGGGAACAGACAGACTGGAAGTTTTGTTAATATAACAGCATGCAAAAATAAAGATTCAAATATTTCCAGCAACAATTATTTGGAGTCACAGGCAAATACAGAAAGGTAGGGGATGAGGGAAAACACTGAATGTGTCACAAATCAGTCCGTGATGATGCTCAGTTCACTGTAGATTACTCCATGTGGTCACTTGCGAGTTAATGCCTGTTGTTTGTTGTGTTTACCCGGGAAGTCAACCCACAGCACCTATACATGATCTTTCCCACACTGGTAAAATCCACCAATAAATGGCATTTGATACTAGTTTGCAGAAGAATTCGCCATGCAAGTTTTAGGGCCACACAGTGGTGAAAATTTGAACCGCTCATTATCAATGTTGCCCTGCATGCAATTACAAACAGAAGTAATTTCAGTCAGGGTTTTTTCTTTTTTTGCTTGTCCATAGGACAAGTTGAATTTAAAAGTCACTTATCTGAAAAGAGCTTTAGCTTTTGACTTCTTCTCTAAAGCCACTGTCCAGATTCTTTTCAAACTATTGTTGGGATGTACCCTGGGTGCGTCTCTGCTAAGTTTGTTCCAACAGTCAGGCTCCAGTGATTTTAGAATTTTTAATGACTTTTTTTTTTTTTTTTTCATTTTTTGGCCAAATTAAAAAAAAAAAGCTTGAAAAACACTTAACCAATTGATTCATAATCGCATAGGAACACTTGAGAGCATGACAGGTGGAGTTACACAGTGCATGGGTGGCCTTGACTTAATTCTCAAGGTCACGGGGTCACTTAGATGTATTTAACTCCACAGATGATAACTTAAAAACTATTTCAGCCTGGATTTTGATGTTTCACATGGATATGATTCTCTTTGAGGGCCACACTCACACAGTACATGAATGACCTTGACCTAATTCCCAAGGTCACAGGACTTCATCTTTTAACAACCACTTTTCCAAGTCCAGTCTCCTGTTCTTGTGTTATATTCTTTTTAAGTGACTGCTGCCCTAAGTCTGTTCACAGTCCATCATTTCAATGTAAACTTCGCCTCTAAAAAAAAAAAAAAGACAAACAAAGAAATTTGAGGTTGTATCCAGGACTTGCCTAGCTTGTCCATGACAGTTTGCAAAGTATGTCCTTTATCATGGTGCACAACTGCATGTAAATTGTGCAGCACATTAGTTTTATAGTTCAACTTTCTACTCGACAAACTTCTGCTGTTCTGTACTGGCCTGAATAAAGAAAAGGATCTGGTGTATAAAGTTTGTTTGCTCATATTCTCAACATTTCCCAGGAGCTGCAGGGCAACCTTACTACTCCTAGTGCATGCAAATATGCCATAATGCCAAATAAATGAGGACAAGTTGTATAAAAAGTGGACTTGAGAACTTTCACATGCACATGTGTAAGAAGAATGTACTTTGCAGTATTACAGCAGGCTTTATATTAATGTTACTATGGCTGCTTCACATATGTACTGCCAATGTATTTGCAGCATTTTAACCCCCCAGATCCTGCATGAGCTGATAGAAATTAAAGTTGAGTTACCCGACCTGCTGTGCATTGGTTCAAGATTTGGCTCCTAAAATATACATGTAGTACACACGGTACAGTGGTGCCTGTCACAAAAGACATCTGTAATGAGGGACCACTTTCCATGAAAGGCCACCTTTTTCAACATACTTTAAATACCTAGTACTTTTCAGTTGCTATTTACTTCCTTTGAGATATCACCTGTGTGGAGAGGCCACAATTTAGTCAGCTGTCGGGATTGTCTTTGAAGAGTTTCCACTGTACATTACAAGAGTACATGTACCTGTTGTAAAGACCTGTAATGAGAGGCTGAATATCTTTTTTCTTTTATTTAATTACCCATTGATGACGTTAAGGTTTTATTTCTCTTATTACTTACATGTATTTTAAGACAGTCTGCAGCATTAGACCGCTTTTTGTTGGCAGTTTGGTTGTTTTTAAACACTATTTAACCGTTAAAGTGCTGATTTAAGACTGAGTCAACAGTTTTTCTTGGGGCACTTTGCGCACAATGCATGCAAAGTTCCCCAAGGGAAGCTGTTGACTAAGACTGCTTTTTGCTTTAATAGACCAGGCTCTTTGGTATTTGAATCTGTTAACCATTATACATGTATATTCAACGGTAATGCGAAAACGACTATAGCAGTGATCAGCACTTTAAGGGTTAAACAGGTACAACTGTATTACCTTCCTTGGAGAGACCACTCCTGGGCAGGGCTAAAAGTGATCTTTCTGACACATAAAGCAGCTGGTCTCTCAATGGAGGGAAATGACAAGAAAACACAGCAGGAAGGAACCTGATATATGTAGCAGGTGGTCTCTCCCAGTGGAAGTCCAATAAGAGGGAAGGGACCTGTAACAATACATGTGGGACCTGTGTACATGCACATGGTCTCAAAAGGCAGCACATGTGGTGAACATGCTGTCTCCAGTGACAGAGCTCATCTGCAATTTTCATTCGAACCACCCACTCAGAAATACAGGGAAATCTTGTCACGATGACTCCATCTGTTCCCTGAAAATTTGTATCCGATATCTGAATACATTCCATAAATGACTCAAATAACAGAGAAATTTACTTTTAATGTGGGTCATTGAGTGGATATGTTGGATCAGAGTGTCATTATAATGGTGTTTCATCATATTGTTTGCTGGGTCATTCTTGTTAAAAGATAAGCACAGTGAAAAACAGTGTGCACATTTGTACTACAGAGCTCATCTAGTTAGTTCCAATTTTCTGTTGACACTTACTCGATAATTTGGACTATATTATATGTAGCAACTTTTATCTGAACCATACAACTGTAAGTACATTGATATTTTCTGGTCCTTTCTTCAGTTATTACCCATCTGTTAAAAACACTTGGTCTGAAGTCATAAATTGAGCTGTAACCTACATTCTGCTATTATTACAGTGTCAACAAACTACAAGAGCTACAGTAAATTTAATGGCATTTCAGTTAAATCCTTTTTCTTTTCCAGGGGACAGTGAGGATGCCTTGGTGGATAGGATCACGTAAGTCAATATTGCCAGTTACTTCATAGTACTTAGATACATTCAGTGTGTGAATACATGCAGAAAATTACATGGTCTGGACAGTCACCTTTGAGTGCTTTAAACCAGTCTTGGCTATTTATGACTGCTGTGGTATGCGGGGCACAAAGGCAAAAATGCTGAAAATGTGATTGGTGTGATATCAAGAGCTATGATGGTATATTTAAACTGTGAACTGTGGGTTCTCTCAGATTAAAACCATTCAGATTGAACTTCCTATGCAGACCCGTGATTATAAATTGAACAAGTCAACATTAATTATTTACTTAGTCATCAATGATTAATGTAAATATTTTATTGAAACTATTACAGTTATAAATAAGGGTTGATATATATATATATATATATCCATGATTAATGCATCCTGTGTATGTGTGTCTGTGTAAGGTGATATTACAGTCAGCCTATCTTGTATATTGTGCAGTTTATTCTTGTTTAGAACTCTGAGCAATACCATTATTTTTATGTTTTGGTTTTTACCATCGACCAGTTTTTTATACTGGTATTGGGTATTTTCATGTTTATAGCAAAAGCTCCTTTGCAGAAGATATTCTTCATTTCAGTCTGTCCTTTCTGTATTTTTGCAGACATTCTTGCCAAAGTATGTATTTTCGGAGATGTTAGAATCTGTAGATAACCACTATGTAAATAGTTCTTGCCAATACAAAGTTTTAACATTAAATCAAAATGTTCAGGGAGTACAAATTTGAAAAAAAAATATAAATGTATCACTGGTAACTGAAAAAAAAAAAATATAAATACATAAATTTGCAACAGACTTTTTGATACTCAGGAAAGTAATCTGTACTTTGCAGATAAAAAAAGATTGTTTTTAATGTGAGAGTTCTAAAAAAGAGAGAAAAAATTCAAATTTTGATGGTAGGAATATCTTCTTTGGTAATAAAATTAATGCTAAACTTGATATTTTAGAAGTTTGTACAGATTAACCCATTCCTGCAATGTACCCAACTGGTGCCAAGGAAAGAGTTGACCAAGAGGGCGGGCCATCATGAATTGTCTTAAATACAAATCTCAGCAACATTCTCTAGTAATAAGAAATTGAATTAAAATGTGAAGGCAGATGACAATATTTACATCTGGATGCTTCCCGGCAATTTGATTGGAAAAGGGTTAAACCGACAGGTTTTGTTGGACCCTGCTTTACAAATGATGCTCTTTGTTCAATTTTCACACAACACTGTCCTCCAAATTCAATTGGACAGTGTTGGAAGCAGGGTGGCTGCATTTGTACTTCTGGGATCCCATATTTAGATGTCCTTAGAATGTATATTCAAAATTCTAACAAAGTGTGTATTTCATTTTGTATTTATTTATTTTTTATTATTATTATAATATATTTTTTGAGTAAATTGAAAACAAAAATTTATGGACTCACAAAGTAAGAAACATTGTAGCCAGCGCATGAGGAAACCTTGTGCTGTTGTACTGCAGTAGGTGAATGTCAACAGTTTGACAAGATAACAGTAACCATAGGCATACAGTTATGAATATTTTGTGTGGGTTTTTTTCCCTTAATTTTCAAATTTACATAAATGAGGAGAGTATTTTTAATTGAACATTTTTGGAAATGTAATTGTAAAATTTGTATAGTGTAATGAAGATGAAGAACAAAAAATAAAATCAGTTTTACCCAGGTTCTGCATGTATAGCCTCAAAACACTTCACTTAGAAACTATGAGTCACAGCACTGTTCATGCCCCCATGGGGGGGGGGCATATAGATTTGCCCTTGTCCATCCTTTCATCCGTCTGACATCAAAACTGTCGCATTTGTGTCTTGCGTATCTCAAAAACCATTTGAGGTACAACCATAAAACTTTGTGGAAACATCTTATCAGTTTATATGAAGGTGTGCACCTGGGATTTTGTTTGTCTCTTGGGTTGATTATACAGTCTAAATTAATCATTCATTAGCTGAGAATGGGAAAATGTTGATTCGTCATTTGACTTGTCACATTTATGTATCTCAAATGGTATTTGAGCTTCAACCATGCAACTTTGTGGAAGAATCTATCAATATATGAAGGTGTGCACCTGCAGTTTTGTTTGTCTTCTGGAATGATAACCTTGTGTTAATTAATCATTAATTAACTTAGGGAAAATGTTGATTCAATGTAAGACTTGTCACATATGCGTGGCATGTATCTCAAAAAGTATATGAAGTCTTATACCAGTTACATACCATTCTTTCCAATGCTGACAGGTGGGGGGGCATCCGTGTCCTTGGGACACTTTTGTAGTTTACAGTAAGCACTGGAAATTATTGTATTTGTGTCTTTTTGCCCAGAACCACTTCCTAGTAGTCAATATCCTATTCCGCAGTTCGAACTCTTTACTCTCCATAAGCTAACCTGTCTAACATGTATATATATGGAATTTCTATTGTCTGTATTGCACACGTTCCTCTGTAAAATTTTGACATAGGCTGTATCAGCCCAAATAAATTAAAGGGTCTTCAGCGGGTAACTACTCAACATGGTTCTGACACCTTATGTTCACTATAAAATGTGTCAGATAAATGAGCCAGGCCCAACAAAGAAATTTAAGTATATATATACATATGTATATATGTATATATATAGTTCATCAGGAGTTTGTGATATTAAAAGTGAATCTGAGTTAGGACTGGTGTTACATGGTAGCCCTGCTTCTTTTTGCTTTTGAGGGAGCCAACACCAGGAAGTCTGGGAACGGTTCTCAACACTGCTTAAAAAAATGTGATATTTACAATACATATAGAACAATTTATGTTTACCAAAGTACAACTGTTTGTGACTAATGATGCACAACAACATGCATACTAGAGTTGCTTCACATGGACAACATCTTAAATGTCTCAATTCATGGTCTCATCAACAGCTCTCATTCAAGTTACATATAGCTTTGATTTTTTTTTTTAAACTAGTCAAAAACTTTAAAGCAGACAACATTAGGCTAACAACAGCTTTCTGACAGTTAAAGTCAAAGAGAGTTTGAAGTGTATATTAAACAGGGCCATGTATATCTTGGCACTCAAAATTTGTAACCAAATCAGGAAGTAAAACAGTAATCACTGCAGAATTTGACCTACATGTAACTATATATAATTCATGTTTAACTTAACTTAGTCATTTGTCAATTTCTTTAGCCAAATGAATGAAACATTAGCATTTGGCTACTGGCACAAGTGGCCACTGATTAAAGGGGTTGGCATCTCTTCAGTGGACTAAAGCAGGCATAAAAACCTAGGTATGATAGGAGAAATTAGTTTTCTGGAGTCATAGAATGCTGTGAACTGTTTTTAAAACTTAGTAAAGTAAGCATAATACAGTGTCTTTGATCATGCATCAGTGTAATACAGTTACAGATCCCAACTTAAGAAATCTTAGGGCAAATTAAAAAAACGTTAACATTTGTGTAATTGGCCAATGGTCAGGGTAGTCCCTGTGCACATGTTCTTTATAAATTGACCTCCATGCAGTGAGCAACAGAATTTTTCATGATGACATTCATGCATTGATAAGTTACTTATTACTGGTTAAAATAGCTTTGTTCGTGAGTGTTTAGTATAGCCACAAACCGTTCATTGCCAGATGACTGCACAGTCAGATCATACTCACAAGCCATATATATCAGTGCACAAAATAAATCTGATTTTAGCTCCAGGAATTGCTACTGACTGAAAACCAGTCTCTGTACTGAATAATTTCATTAGCCATTGATAATGAAAGCTGCTAAGTTTGCATAATGCTACATGTAACTTTCCATATTGACATATTGACACCATACTGTGAGAAATAGATGCAAATGTATAAAACTTGCAATATATATGTATGTATGTATATATATATATATATATATATACTAGAAGCCTCAGTTGAAGGTCACTGACAGAATTAAATGTTAAAACATACATGACACAATTTTATTAAAATGCAATGAGGCTTGTGGTTAACTATATAAATCCTATGCCCTGTGTGAGAGGTATGGGGCTCATGTAAAAGACGGATATGTACATAAGTTGTATGTATATTTCAGACTGTGGATCTGTACCTTCACTTTGGCAGTCTCCGCTGGTGCTGTGTTACTTCTGCCCATATCCATTGTCGCCAATGAAGTCCTCCTGATATACCCCAAGAGCTACTACATCCAGTGGTTGAACAGCTCCCTAATACATGGTGGGTCTGATTGCATGTTTAACTCATTCCATAATAGTCCCTGATTTTTTTCGTATATCTACCTAGATTTAAGACGACAAATGCAGATTTAAATTCTTCATGAAAAGAGCTTTCATTCAAGTACCAACATGCCTATCATCCTTAATCAGTGGTTTTCTTGCACTGCATGGAAAGTCATGCTGCAGCTGCCCTTGTGGCAGGTGCAGCATGACTTGCCAGTCAGTGCCAGAACCACTGACCAATGCCTGTCACCATGGTATGGAATGAGTTAACTTTGACTTGTACCAAGTACCTGCTTGCTTTATACAGTACATTGGTACCTGCCTTCTAACTCTTCTAGTGCCACATTTTGGACTGAGTCAACAGCTTTCCTTTTATGCATTTGGGCGCAATGTGCTCTAAACACGCCGAGGAAAGCTGTTGAACTAGACTATTATATACAGGCATGCTGGTACTTGAATGGAATGTGTTTTGACAAGGAATATGAATCTAGCACCCGTATTATAATTCAGAGCAGTTCAGTTGAAGTAGTTTGGCTTTAGTCCCAGTTGGCACTTCAACAGTTAAGGCTACTTCTTATGGCACAAAAAAGACTGATAAGACTGATCCCAAAATGCAGGCAATTTGAACAAAGAAATATCACCATGGGTCATCAAACAGTAGTGTTCTAGGGAGATGTATGGTCTGTCATTGCAGGTTCTACTATGTAGATACACATTCCCTATCAACTACGTTTAGGGAAATTTCACTTTTTTCCTTTTGATAAATACTGTACACATTGATGTATACTGTACACATGTATTTATTTGTGCATACCTCCTAAGAAAGACCACTTCCTGGTGACACCACCACCTTAATAACAATGCTGTGCCATGTTATAAGTGGCCTTCTAAATCAGGTATTTGTCGATGTTTTCTCTCTTGTATCTGACTGTATGATGTATTCAACATTTTATAATCCAAAAGTGAATTAAAGTAAAGGAAAATGAATTTTTGTGTCACAAAAAAGACAACAGCCATAAAAAATACATATAAGTGAATTCTGAAAATAACTCAGGACCTGCAAGTATATAGTGTAATGTGAATTCAGGGAGATGTTTATTTTTCTGTGAATTACATGTGCTGTAAATTGCTTTAATTTCGCTGTATACTTATTTTTACTTTTTTTGCCAATGGCACAAAACTGTGAAAATAAAAACATAGTAAAATAGCGTTTTTAACATTGTTGGAATAGGAACTATGTCCAAAACAGTGAAATTAAAATTACAGGGAAAGGTCAAAAATACAAAAACCGTGGAAATTTATACACGCGAAAATAAAGCAATTTACAGTATGTGTGGAGCTTTAATTGAAGTGAAAGAGAATTACTGGACTAGATTACTGTGGTCTGTGTCCTAGCCTGGTTTCTTATCAGATTTGGAGCAGTTTTTCATTCGAGGGATTGCTGTCTCCATTACTAGGCATACAGCAGCACTTTGTTTATGTTGAGGTCCTCTTTTAAAAATACGCACATGCCTGGGAATTAGCGTTGTCAGTTCTATTCAGATTTATCATTCTATTTAGGTGTTCAGTTCACTGTATTCAGAACTAGCTTCTCTTGTTAAAAACTCCTGAAAATTCAGATGAAACTCAAATAATTGGTTTTGTGTGTACAAATATATTTTATGAGGAAAAAATCAAACATAAAGCTGTAGGATGGTGTAATTGCATGTAAGTACCTCTAGATTGGGACACCAGGAGTTAATCTATTTTTTGTGTGACAAGAGTGGCTTTAATATTTCCCTTGCTATCAAAATACAAAAATATGAAGGACACAAGTTATCCCAATGATTCTGGAAGTTTATACAATTTGCTGGTTTGTGTAAATCAAAACTATTTGTATTGGTGTTCCACACTGTAAGGAATTTTCATCAAGTTCATGTAAACAACATGTTAACTCATTTCATACTATGGTCACAGGCTTTGGTCAGTGGTTCTGGCACTCCCGGCAAGTCATGCTGCAGCTGCCCTTGCAGCAGCTGCAGCATGACTTGCCAGGCAGTGCCAGAACCACTGACTTAAGACTATAGGCATGTTGGTACTTGAATGAAAGCTCTTTCCATGAAGAATTTAAATATGCAGTTGTCGTCTTAAGTCTTGGTAAATATACTGAAAAATCAGGGACTGGTATGGAATGAGTTAATGAAATATGGTCATGTAATGTACCTCGCACAGTTTGCTCAATGTAACATTCAGTGCCCACTCTGCAATTTATCAGCAAGTGCACTCACTTGTATGATTTCTATTTATGGGTGTGGCAGGAATAATGGATTTTGCTTTGGGGAGAATACTGTGTGACTGCAGTGATGTTTGTGTAGAATACCAGACATGGTTCACATTGGTGTTTGTTTCTGTGTACCATGGGTATATGAAGTATGAAGTTGTATATATTTACCCTCAGTCCATTCAGGTCAGATGTGTAAACATTTTCACTGTTTTTGTTTATTTGCATTGTGAAGATGCATAGTCAGACCTGCATAGAAAAATTAGATATTAAGCTTTTTATTTGATATCCTGTTTTGAAATTGAATGTTCCGTTTGCAATATACATGGCAAAGCAGGGAGTAAAAAAAAGTGAATTTGCAGTCAGAAAAGAGTTAACTGGCTGAGGGGCAGGTTGGGGGTCAATGAGTTAATGCCTGAGTATCCTAATATTTATTTATTTACACAGTCAGTGTAGGTAATAAGTTTGCACCTTCTTTAGGTTGACTGGACTGAAAGGAACTGAAATCTCTTTAATTTTTTTCATTACTTATGTTTACCTCTAAAACAATGTATCCGTTGTTTTAGATATGAGTCAGAAACATATTTACTATCAATGTGTAAGTACAGCATACATGTATGTACTGTACGTTCATAAAGCTATCCAAAATTAGTCATTTGACTCTTAGACCTTTTAAAGATGATGTTGAAGGTGAGCTTTGATTCTGATTTTTTTTTCTTCCAAACCCTTTAAACTGATGAGAAGGGAGTCTCTCCCCACCCTTCACCCCCTCCACCTTTGTGCAGGCTTCTGGTACAAGGATGTGATTGTGTTGCAATACATATTTTTGTTCAAGTTGATGATACATGTATTAATTTTTTACAGAATAAATCAAGTAGCATGCCTTACACTTCCTCAATGTTTGATGTACACATGTATGTGTATTTGCTCATGTACATATATTTGCTGAAGGGAAGACTTCCCTGTATTTAAGAGGGACAAAACAAACAATTACAAGTGGGAAAAAAAAGATGTTTTGTTTGTATTAAAAGAAGGCCCTCTACAACTGTAATTTCTAGCTTATTAACATAGTCACCCTAACTACTGGATATGTGTTGAAATATTAACACATTTCTTGTATCATATTAATTTTAAGGAAGATAATTAGATGAAACCGCGCAAAGATTCCAACCAATGGGAATGATGTGCATTGAGGTTTATGGAAAATCCGCAGGAGGTTACTGAATAGTGAACAGTGTTGTTGGTGCAGCTCTGCAGAAAAATTCACCATTAACAAGCTGCAGCCACACCATAAAGTGTCACAGCTACTCTAGTCTGTCAGATTATCACTCAGGCATGCATGTGAAATAGCAATTACTTCACCCATTGTTGTTTTTTTTCCCATGATCCTTGAATATTTACCCATGATGCCTGAAGATTCCTTTGAAAGTCGATACACCTTGTACTTTCTGTGATTAAGACAAATTGCTGAAATTTCTTCTAAGAAATTAGGCAAATAGATTGAAACATCATTTTTGCATTTTTCCATATTTTAAGTCATTGGTTTTGAAAAATTGTTATACCAGACATGATAATAACCTTCCTTTAAATGTGCTATTTTGTTCTTTGTGTAAGAAATTATTGTCTTTGCATTGGGCTGGTAATGGTATATTTAAATCATGATGATGATGATCATCATCATCATCATCATAGTCAAATTTGCTACCTACAGCATAACAAAACAAATTGGCATATGAACCCCATGCACCCAATGATTGAAATATGAGAATCTGAAATTTTGTTTGGCACACAACGGAAGTGAATAGAAATAGCTGCCAATGTGTGATAGATAGATTGACAGTGACAGTCCGTCGTTTGTGGCCTGTAAAACCTCAAAGCACGGTGTGTGTGGATTTGCTCCACACAGTTGGTGATGCTCTATGGTCTCTTGCCCAGGCAGAGCCAGATTTTGACACAACAGAAATGAAGTACAGAGCTCTGTAGCTCTGATTTTACAATAGGCATGATGGCAGTGGGGGTCTTTTATATTGAATATGGGTATGGAATCGACCCCCCCCCCCAAAAAAAAAAAGGAAGCAAAATACATGTACACATCCCCAATAACTATTGTAAGTTGATTTATTTTCACGTGTGTAAATTTTCACAGTTTTTGTATTTTTGACATTTTACTGTAGTTTTAATTTCACAGTTTTGGACATAATTCCTATTCAAACACTGTTAAAATACTATTTCACTGAGTTTTTATTTTCACGGTTTTGTGCCATCAGTGAAATAAGCAAAAATAAGAGTACAGCGAAATAAAAGCAAGTTACAGTATACAGTTGTGGCTCCTTGAAGAAGCCTTAATCCTTACTAGCTCTGCTGATCAAAGGTCACAGAGCTCATGTGATCATGCGTCTTGGTCTGTTTTCTGTCATTCGGTCTATTCATAAACTTTTTGCTTGTGCACGTCATACAGATCACTATTTTCAAATTTATAATGGTTATAAATCATGTCCAATGTTAATATGTTGCATAATATCAGTGACCTTGATATATTTCTCGTAGGTCACCAGGACTATAGTGTTGAAAAGGGTGATTTTGTAAAGCAGGGTGTAGCTTGGGCGTCAATGGCAAAGAGAATTGAGCCTCAAGATCAAAATTGCACTTTAGTACATTGTACATAAAAATTTACTTGGTGACTTACTTTTTGGGTCACCATGACCTTATGATTGTGTGACCTTGATCTTTTTTACAAGGCCATTGAGCAATTAAGGAAAGGACATTTAATTCAATATGTCCATAAAGAATAAGGTGAATAATAGCAAATGTGACACAAATGTGTATCATGTGGATGTTTGTACAGTGTATGTACAGTGTATTGCATAAAATGGATGACCTTGATCAATTTCAAAAGGTCATAGAGGTGAGGAAATGATTTTTAGCTCAGCAGCCTTATGTAGTGGGTGGTGATCTGTCATTCATCCATTCCGATATTTCACATTTTTGATGACTTCTTAAACACCATCAGGTAGATTCACTTGAAACTGGGTTGGGCTGTAGCTTCAGTGGGCCTTTATGAAGTTGGTTCAAATGGTCATAGTCCAATATTTCTTTTTACTTTCTATTGATATGCTTTTTTTTTTTTTTTTTTTTGAAAAATCTATTTAAAAATTTGTGAAAGCACCAGGCCAATTGCTTCGAATTGCACATTGATACTTCTGGAGACTGAATCTTAATTTGTTCACCAGGCTGCACTTTTCTTTTTTTCTTTTTTTTTTTTTTTTTAACTAATTTTTGTATGTTTTTGTTATTTCTTATTTCTCAAAAACTGTCACTAAGATCCTTTTGAAACTCACACATTTCAGTGTCTCTTAGTCTTTTGAAGAGGTAGGGCAATGTAGATTCCCTATCAGCATAGGTAGCCCATGGCTAATGTGTATTGTATTCAGACTGACTCGAAATAAAACTAAGTCTATGTCTAGAGGACAAAGTGCACTTTTATATAGGATAGGGAGCAAAAGGACATAATACAAAATGGAAGTAGTAAACTAAAGCCTCTCAACATGGAGAAAATGGAAATTGAAAAACGTTTACCAAATTAATTTACAGGGAATCTGGTTATGTGTTATGCAATAAATTGATGTATAAGGCAGCAGGTGTCAACAAAATCTGCAGTTGCTGGAAAAATCTGAAAAAGGGCAGGGAGCAAAATTAAAGGGCAGCCTGAATCTCCCCTGCATTTTAAGCTGCTGAGAACATTGTTTGCTATTTGTATTGACAGGACAGTGCAGTATGGTTTCTGACAAGGGTTGCTATTAACAGTGGCACTCAGCTTTTTGAAATTCCTTCCTTTTTTGATGGGTTCATGTTTTATTTTATATAAGAAGTGTAGTTTATGTATAGAAAAGTACTTTGATTTAGTTATTTCTTGCCTTCAGGGCCAGGGTCAAACCCGGATTTCTATATTTACTCTTCAAAATTTCATATTTATCATCTGGTCTGTCATTTTGAAGATAGGAATTAGTTTTAAAAAGCCGTCTAGAAGTAGATGTTTTATGATGTCAGACAAACCCACTTTTAGGCTGTCATTGACTGTGATTGTCTTTTGTTTTGCAGGCATTTGGAACAGTATATTTATGTGTTCTAATCTGGCCCTGTTTGTCCTGATGCCATTTGCCTATTTGTTCACGGAGTCGGAAGGCTTTCCAGGATCAAAGAGAGTGAGTAACTGCCCACACAAGCTTGTGTTAACCCTTTCAGTGCCAATTACATTAAACCCTTTCCCCCCTCAAACCGGCCAAAACTGGCTGGTGGTCAAATGTCGTCTGCTTCAATGTTATTCTACTAATTTCAACAGTTATGAAAAACAATTTGACTGAGAAATGTACATGAGACTTATCAAGATCGCATGCCCCAGGTCAACAGCTTTCCCTGGCATGGGTTGGGCACTTAGTGCCCAACCCATGCCAGGGAAAGCTGTTGACTCAGTCTTAATTCAAGGGGGAAAGAGTTAAAGTTGATCTACTAAAGCGAAATCTGTTGACTCTTTCCAAAATTTGGCACTGACAGCGTTAATAGATGTATTCATGGCTGATAATGAGTTACTATTTTCTCCCTTCCATTAACTTCCTAGATGGAAATAATAATGCAGTCCACAACCATGAAAGATTTTGTTTATGCTGTTAAATGGAGCATTTCTTCTGAGTAGGAAGGGTCACCATTTGAAATTGCATGCTTATTCAACTGAATACACACAATTCTTCCAAACTAACATCATGTTTTCTCATGATTTGTATGTTTGTAACCTTGTATAAACCTGTTTCTTTTGTGGCAAAGGAAACAAAATAATTGTAGTTTTTTATATTATACAACATGATTTATCATGAAAAAAATTGTGCCTCCTGATGCAGTGGTTGGTTTAACAGTAAATAGCGCTGAGGAAAGTGATTGGAGTAGGTAAGGTCAAGGTCAGCAGGTTCATGTGGGCTCCCAGTAGAGGGCTCTGTAGGCAGGCAGCCTAGGTATGTGTGTTTTCATTGTAATTTGCACCTATGCAACTTTAAACCTGCTAAACCTAGAAACACCTAATTTCTTGTGGTATATGGTTGCATATAGTTGAAATACTATAAATTTGGTAACTTTTGCTGCAAGACTATTTAACGTATTTTAATGTTACATTAATACAAGAGTCAAGATTTTGGGAATACACACCTCTAGCCAGCAAGAATTTATGCATCAATTGGGTTGTGTATTGATGCAAATACAAAATAAAATTGCTAATTGCGACCTCCTACTCACAACTCTTGCCTAGTGCAGAAAGAAACTACACTAGCTTTCAGAACATCACGCCCAGTGAAAACCTGTGTTCTTGCAAATTCATGGTACAAGTCCACAGTCACAGACTGCTGCATAGCAATCATGAAAAGGGTGTAAACTTGTCACCCATTGCAATATTTACAAAGACACCCATGTTAAAAACACGAGTCAGGCCTAACACTGCAGGGAAATGCTCAGTCATTGAAGACTTGTTAACCCTAGTACTGCTGAATTATTTTTTCAACCTGCATTTGACCGTATAAACAGAGGCCTCGCAGCACTAGGGTAAAGGTTGGGCAATACAGTTAACCCTACGGCATTTTAACCTTTTAAGTGCTGATTTAAGACTCAGTCAACAGCTTTCCTTGGGACACTTTGTGCACAATGCGTCCCGAGGAAAGCTGTTGACTAAAACTCCTTTAAGCTTTAGACCAGGTTTACTGGTATTTGAATATGTATCTTCATGAGGAATTTGAATCTTTTAACCATATATGTTTAATGGTTATGAGAAAACACCTATAGCCGTGATTAACACTTTAAAGGCTAAAGAGCTGACTGGTGAGCAAGCAACTGGACCAATAATCTTAATCCTGGCAACCAACGTAGCTCTCATTTTCAATAATACGGACTATGCTCCTGTGTTGGTTTTTTGGGTTGATGATTGTCAGTAATTTTTTTTTTTTATTTTTATGTAACCCTTGCTTCTGTAAACACTGAGGGTGTGTAATTTTCAGCTAGGCTGCTCACACTGATTTGAAATATAGTGGTGTTTTGAGACAAGGGAGCATCTGTTGATTGCCCATAAATGGGCATGTAGAGACTGCATTTGAGGTGCTGGTTGAGCATGGTCACTGGTAGCAAGGTGGTGCGTGCTGTTTTGGCCAGACAGGCGGTGAACAGTGCTCGCCCTTTTGTTGCAAGGAGAATATAACTGATGGCTTCTTGTTGGCAAGTGGTCAAATGTGAATAGCAATTGGTGCATTGCCAGCTGATTGTTAGATAGATTGTGTATTACAAGGTGGATGATAGACAAGCTTTTGGTCCCATCAATGCCTGACTTTGCCACTATAGATTGCAATGTACCATAGAGAATGAATTGCTGAAGTGCATTTAATTTTAACATGCAGCCATCTGTATGTGAGGTCATGACCAACTGGCTCATGTGGGTTCTGATTGGAGGTCTGTGTAGGCAGGCAGGCTGTGTAGATGATGTATGTGTATTTCCATTCATTTCCATGGTAATTTGCACCTATATAACATTAAAACTACTTGATGTAGAAACACTAATTTTCTTGTAGTATATGGCTGAATATAGTTCAAATTTGGAAATTTGATATTTGCTGCAAAACTATTCAACATATTGAATGTTGCTTGAAAGAAATCTTGTGGGAATACACACATCTAGCCCACAAGAATTTTGTGTATTGGGTTGTGTATTCAGCCAAATACACATAAAATTGCTAGTTGTGACATGTCCTATTGATGATATTATAGTTACATGTATTTGCCAGATACAGTGGTGAGTCTCGGTGGTTTGTAGCCTGTTTCTGGCATCATGGTAAAATTCATAGAGTTCAACAGGACAGTGGTCAGAATTGTCATGCTTTCAAACATTTTTGTTGTGAAACGCAACACATCACAGCAATGCCAGACTTACCAACACGTAGTACCTGCTTCTATCGCCAGGATTGCGCAAAGCGATTCTGCAGTACTTTGTGGGAAATAGGACACTTGCTGGAGCGGCCATAACACAGTATTGCAAAGTGAAAGGGTTGAGAGAGTCCACAAGAAAGCATAGCTTTTTCTTCATTTGTTGATAAGGTATCACCTTGAAAACACCTGTGTACAACTGGAAGGTGTTATGATGTTATGTCGACACAAGGAAATTAAACATGGAAGTACCCCTTGGTGGAAGGAGTTACTTTTCATAGTTTTCCCTACAAGGGAGACAAACAAGGAAGGAACACGCATACAACACAAAATGACACCACTTCTTTCCACTTATGCCTAACTGCATCTGAACCTGATAGTACGATGGTGTATTTTTACGGAGTTTGACAAGATGACTGTCCATGAGGTAGAGTATGCCTATGAGGCTTTTGCCTTTGTTGCCTGCCATCATTGTGGTCCATATGGAAAGCACTGAAGTCACAATGTGACTGTCCAACCCAGCCAGGTATTGTTTATCAATTTCCCCTCTTTATGGCTAAAACCTTTCTGAATAACTGAATATCAATCTCAGTCTTCCACATGGCCCCTTCGCTTTCCTTCCCATGCAAAAAAATCATCTGCTTTCCGTCATTGAACTCCGCAAAGCAGGCATCAACATTGTGAAAGCCAATTTAATACCAGCCATTGCATTAGTTGACAAACAAGCTCACAGCAAGGGAAGAAAGAAAATTGTTGATGCAGCAAGTGATATGGTTGGCAGGTAGACAGATGCCTCACCTGACTGACTGATTTCATCCAAAAATTGGTAATTCCCAGCTAAACGGAGAACAAAAAGTTGTATATTGTTAGTAGTATCGCTGAATGAATTTCCTGATTTTTCAGTGTACATGTAGGTCACGTAGATTGCGCCTGTGCTCTGACTGACTGGGCCAGGACCTAAACTAGCAACATAAAAAGCTTAAGTGATCGATGTTCACGTAAAGCTGATGTTGGATCCTGTCACCTCATGATTTTTTTAACGTAAATAACGTGTCATTTTGATGAGTCGAGATTTTATACATGCCAGTCTTACTGCATAATGGAGTCTGTCAGCTGACAAATGATACCAGAGCTGTCTTGAAATTCTCCCAGTGATGGATGACTTCATCTGCGCTGATGAAATGTGAATGAGTCGCAGCCCAACAGTAAGCAGCTCAATGCACTGGGTCTTTGTAGGATTAGTTCACTTCAGTTAGTGGTGCTGCTGCAGCGATGTTGAAATATGCAATCTGCATGTCAACATGTAAGACAGTTTTTTGAACCATTTATGGACAGATTAACCCTTTCCCCCTTGAATTAAGACTGAGTCAACAGCTTTCCTTGGCATGCGTTGGGCACTAAGTGCCCAACCCATGCCAAGGAAAGCTGTTGACCTGGGGCATGTGATCTTGATAAGTTTCATGTACATTTCTCAGTCAAATTGTTTTTCATAACTGTTGAAATTAGTTGAAAACACTGAAGCAGACGACATTTGACCACCAGCCGGTTTTGGCCAGTTTGAGGGGGAAAGGGTTAAGAGAACATTTTATCACAGTGGTCCCACTTTTATAAGGCCACCCCAAATGCAGCCAAAAAGTGGCCTTATAAGAGGGGTAGCCTCTCTTGAGGGGAAGAGTATAATGGAAATACCATACTTTCTGTACAAGAATGCTGGCCATTCAAGAGGGGTAGTCTGTGGTGAGAGGGGCCTTATAATAAGGGGACGGACCACTGTACATCAAGAAAAAAGATGTAACACAACCCTTAGGCAGACATTTCCATTTGCAAGGACATGCTGGAATCAATATAAAGATCCAGATTCTGGAAAGACACGCATTCCGCCAGAATTGTCTGGGGCAGAGACACTACGTTTGGAGAGGGAAAATCATTGGATCCACCATGTATGCACTACTGAACCATTTGGCCTTAATGTCCTAGGTATACGTAGATAGGCACTGTTGCCTAGTGTTGTGCCAAATTTTTAGTTCTTTGCCTATCTGCCTATTTTAAATAACTCTAAGCTACCCCTTACAGGGGAGCTCCAGTGAACACTGAATCCTTTTGTTGGGAAAGGCTATCAGTTGATACAGTGGCATATATTTGCCGCAGTATGTGTGAAAGGAGGATTAGTCTTCCGCATACAAATTTACTATGGACCAATGTCATCAATCAGTTTCTTTAAATTAGGCTGGGAGAAACAGGATTACCAAACAACACATCACCTGTGAGGCAAGTGAAACCTATTATGGGATGTGAGGAATCCATATTTTCATGTCATACTAATACCTCAATATGATGGTTAGACCGTCCCTCAGCCTGAACTCATGGACGTTGATTTTGATGTGACGTTGCTCCATGGTCCTTGACAATGTAGCCCTCTGCTGTATGAGCAGCATAATCAATGATGTTTTCATTTCACTCCCTGATGAGTTCAGTATATAGAGCGAGACCAGTCGGAGTTATCTTTGACATTGACCTCAGTTTTGACTGCTACTGGCCTTGCCTAGTCTTATCTGAAATTTTTTTAGTCAAGTTTTGATTGCTTGTGTGTAATCATGAAATTTGAAAAAATAATCTTTTTGATAAATTATGTTGCTTCATAAAGGGTTTCTCCCCATTGGGGGACCCTTTCTGTTTTCGGGTTGTCTGTCCATCCGGATGTCTGTCCCGAGGTGCATATTCTCGTTACCGCAATATCTACAGAATGCCTCCAGATATTTTTCTCAAATTTGGCAAAATGCTTACCTTACCTGGCAGGATGGACTGATTAGATTTTGGTGTCACCATGACGTAATTTGAGCAACTATGACAGACCTGTCAGTCAACACTTGCGTTGAAGGTATGTCTAGTTTTTCACTTGTCACCATATCAGTTTATGGTTATGTCATTACTAGTACTATGATTTTTTTTTTTTATTTATTTGTTAATTTTGAAAAAAATTGTGAATTTAACAACTGTGGTGAATAATTATAAATCTGAAGGATCAGAGATTAGTGGGCACCGTGGCTTCCAAATGGGATCCAAATATAACCAGTGCATGATGCTTGAGATAGTACAGAGTTTAGTTTATGATTGTCACATTGTCAGGCAAATAATAACTCTTTCAGTGCCACAGTTTTGGCTGAGTCAGCACTTTCCCCAGTGCGCTTGGGACTTATTGTGTCCAGAGTGGTCTGAGGAAAGCTCTCGACCTGAATTTTTTCATTGTGTACAGGGACTGCTGATGCCATGAGCCAATTAGTTAAATGCTAATGTTTTATTCATTTGGCTAAAGAAATTTGTGAATAGCTAATTTATTTTTAACATGAATTATATATGAGCAAGGTCAAATTTTGCCATGACTACAGTTTTATTTCCTGATGTGGCTACAAATTTTGAAGGCCTAGATGTGTCCCTGCTGGGTAACTACAGGCATGGTGGTACTTGAAGGAAAGGTCTTTTTACGAGGAACATGAACCGTTGGTAGAAGTCTGTGCAGTTCGTTTTAAGTACAGTAAAACCTCTCTAACCGAACACCTCCATATACTAAACACCTTTCTATACTGAACACCATTTCTCGGTCCCAAATATATACTTTCAATGTTATCGAACCTCCCTATACCGAACACCTCACTAAACTGAACAATTTTTTTCCGGTCCCAAGGGTGTTCGTTATAGAGAGGTTTTATTGTAGTTCGAATTTTGTGACAGTTGGCACTGAAAGGGTCAACCAACCGTTCTGGCCAATATGCAAAACACAACCTGCAGACTAGGCATACTGGAACATAAATAAAAGAACTTTTTATAATAAATTTTAGTTTAATATGCGTTGCCTGATGACCATGGTATGCATAATGCAACAGAAAATACGGGAAAAGTTTGTCATGGCATGAGTGAATGTTTCCCTACAGATGGTACTGGATATTTTGAGTATCACATAAAAGGGTGCACAGACACAAAATATGTTAACAATTTGAGGAAAAAATATGGAAATAAATTCTATACGGTGAAACCTGTTTTGAGAGACCACTGTAATGAAAGACCACCTGCCTTATGAGACCACATTTCCAAAGTTCCTTTCCTATCTCTCCCATGTTAATGCACCTCCATTGAGAGACCACCTGCCTTATGTGACCACATTTTGGCCTGCCCTTGGGGTGGACTCCCAAAACAGGTTTCACTATAGTGAGCATGCACAAAATTTCAAAAGTTAACTCATCTTATAAAATTTGACAAAGCAGTAGCATTCAGGAAAAATAAAACTGGTAAATTTCTGTCAGGAACTGTTTTTTATATTTTAACCAGATTGGTGGTTGAGGAAAATAAAGTCTGTACGCTTTTGATATCAACTTAATTTACAACAGTTGTTTAACCCTTAAAGTGGTGATGCAAGACTAAGTCAACAGCTTTCCTTGGGACACTTTGGGCGCAATGCATGCAAAGTGTCCTGAGGAAAACTGTTGACTAAAATTTGCTTTTGACTAGGGCTTGCTGGTATTTCAATGAAAGGTATTTTCATTTTGAATTTGAATGTTTCAACCAATGTGTGTTAAATGGTAATGAGGAAATGACTGTAGCCTTGATAAGTACTTTCAGGGTTAATGCTAAGGAATATTAATGCCAATATGGTGTGTACAGCATATGGATACTCACCATGTGTATACATTATTATTAAAGTACAGTAAAACCTCTCTATAACGAACACCCTTGGGACCGGAAAAAATGTTCAGTTTAGTGAGGTGTTCGGTATAGGGAGGTTTGATAACATTGAAAGTATATATTTGGGACCGAGAAATGGTGTTCAGTATAGAAAGGTGTTTGGTATTTAGAGGTGTTCGGTTAGAGAGGTTTTACTGTATGTGTACATTAGTGAAGGATAAAGCAACCAATATCCATTACAAATCCATTTGGTGGATTTGTATATTTATCACACTACCTGAAATGAGGGGTAAAAGCCATTAATACATGTATCTTGATAGAAGTGTAGATTTTTTCTATTTCGCATAATTTTATGTTTTAACATAGTGAATACATTTATTGCAGCAAGATGTGAGGTAAAAAAAAAAAAACTATATAATTTAGCAAGGAAGGTTATTGATGTATTGCGACCAGAACTGTATTTGAATGAACACTGGCAGACAAAACAGGTGCTTGCAGTGGTTATTATACATACAGGTATGGAAATAAAGGCACAGGTACATCAGCAGATGACTAGCAGATTTAAGACTTCAGCTGCCAATATAAACTTGTAAAGTGTCATCAGATCTATACAAAAAAAATCTACAGCTTTTTATCCCTTGTCATGCAGGTGTTGAAGTCGGTGAAGTAGGCAAAGCTACAGCAAGAATGCCTGATATCAAGAAAATTTTTAACGTAAAAGTAATTAAAGTTTTAAACTCTGCTGATCACAGGTTGCAGAACTTAGGTGATAGATGACTTATGTCGGTCAATCATTCCATCTGTCCGTAAACAATTATTGCTTGACAACATAATATTGTCTACAATTTTTAAGTTTGCCCCATAAAATTTTTGGACATACTTTTAGAATGAAAATCTAGGTTCCTTTAGTTATTTGTGGTGCCACCTGGTGGATTACATAGTACAGAAACCAAAAAGTAAAAAAGATGTTAATTATGCTATAGTGTGTTTGATTTTCAATGGATCCGTATGAAATTTGTTGGAAATATTCTGAATGTTATTACATGTAGCTCATTCTGAACTATAATACTAGTGGCACCACCTATAGGTGAACAGGAAATAGGAAGTTATTAATTATTTAGTGAAATTCATTAATTTCATGTATCTTGTGTATAAGGCTAATAATGGTGCGATGGTCATGAAAGTTCAGGATGTGTTTGTAATAATTATTAATGACCCAAATCAGTTATTTGAGACGACTTCTGACCAGTCCTAACATATAAATTAAGCATCAGCATTTCTGCCGATGATCCAAGATGGCTGCCACAAGTGCTGTTGGGGACCATATCATAATTTTAAATGTAATCATGAATAATGAAAATATTGCTCAACTATTTCAAAGAAAGAATTTACAAAAAAGAATGAATGCTGACACTCTCCCCAGGAATATCCCAGGGCACCTCGCATCTGTCTCTTGCAGGTGAACACGCACACATGGCTAATCTAGTAGATGTACCATGATCGGTTAAAACTGAATTCCACTGTTGCTTTGTCGGTAATCAGTGTCTGTACTGAGTAGGATTATCCTATTTTTGTAGGATTTTGGGGAAAAAAAGTAAGATTTATAGGATTTTTAATCAAAAAGGCCCAAAAAGTCAAATTAGAAGGATTTTTGCATAATTTTTTTTAAGAAATCCTGAATGGGTGCTAAATTAATCTTTTCCCCCTTGAATTAAGAGAGTCAACAGCTTTCTTCGGCATGGGTCGAAGAAAGCTGTTTACCTGGGGCATGTGATCCTGATAGGGCTCATGCATCTACAACTATCAGTCAAAATTGTTTTTCATTACTGTTGAAATTAGCTGAAAACACTGAAGCAGAAGACATTTGACCAGCAGCCGGTTTTGGCCAGTTTAAGGTGAAAAGGGTAAAGCTTTCGAAAATGAAATAAATTATTTGCTGGTGGAGATGCACCATTATTTATAAGCAGGATTTTATTTCTTAGCAATATTTCAGCTCTACTTGGGGTCATTTTATCTGAAGTAATTTTGAAAATGCCAAAATTTGGTTGTATTAACATGAAATAGCTTCATTTAGTTCTCCGATATTATGAGTAAGATTTTTTGTCAAGTGCTGGTACAAACACCGGTAATATTGATGTGAAAAGTCTTTCAGTGCATATGCATATGTGGTAATCAATTCCATGCATGCTTTCATGGAAAAAATTTGAGTTGTTCATATTTGAATGACACAAAGCCTGCGATGCAAACATGTCTTCTACTAGAAAAACATAGGAATGTTACCATACAACCTGCAGTGTAATAGTCTTCACTTTTAGGTAGGGATATAGACATCGTAAAAGGACTTCACCTATAGGGGTTCGGATCCCCTAAAGTTTAACAATACCAAATATACCACAAATGTGTAGCATGTGGAAGTTCGATGTTGCATTATACAGATGACATTGACTAATTTCTCATGGTCTTGGAGGGAATTCGTTTCAGGAAATTAATTTGAGGTGATGGCCATGAGATGATATATGTCAGTAGAGCTTTGGGGCCATGGGCCTTTGGCTTTTTTTTTTCTTGTCTTTTTATTTGTTGTTTAGTTGAAATGATGTGAAATTTCATCTACAACAGTATGTATGTTCTGTAAGGCACATTGCTGAGACTAGTCCGTGACACCTTGGGTAATATCAGGAGATGCAATAATTTATTACAGTAGGCCCTGTTTTGAGAGGCCACCCGGAAGGCAGGCTCAAAAGTGGCCTCTCAAGATAGGTGGTCTCTAATTAGAGGTAGAATAACATGGAAAAGATAGCAGCAGGAGCCTACCAAAAGTGGCCTTTCAAGCCAGGTGGCTTCTCATTGGAGTGACCTCTCAAGACAGAGACCACTGTACTCGGTAACCACTGATGAGTCCAATACAGTGGAACCTGTTTTTAGTGACCATTGTGGTGAAAGACCACCTGCCTTTTAAGACCATATTTCCAATGTCCCTTTTTCTATCTTTTCCATGTTATTGCACCTCCATTGAGAGACCACCTGCCTTATGTGACGACTTTTTAGCCTGCCCTAAGGGTGGTCTCTCAAAACAGGTTTCACTGTACAGGACAAAACTGGTCTGGCTTAACCCCTTTAGTGCCAAATTTTGGACTTAATCAACAGTTTTTCTTGACTCGCATTGAGCGCAATGCGCCCAATGCATGACGAGAAAACCTGTTGACCTGGTATGTTCTCTCTGGAACTATAGGCATACGGGTACTTAAATAAAAAGCCTTTTTATGAGGAATACTAATCTTGGATCCTAATGATAATTCAGACTTGTCTGGCTTCCGTAGATCAACTTTAGATGAGATTGGCACTGAAAGAGTTACTTATCAGTGCGTGAGGACAGACAGATAATCCCAAGACTCTGGCCCAGTATTGTCTTGTAAAGAGAGAGCATTGTTTAATATACAGTGCTCCCTTTGTATACAGCATATGAAAAACACAGCACTATGACTTTGTAAGTTTATCATACATGACACAGGACTCAATTTCTGCTGGAACTACATGTAGATGCTAAAGGTTGCATGCCCTGTGTGGTTATATATAAACCGTGAGGTGTCAGCCAGCTTGGCACTGATAGTATCATTAAGCAGTGTGGTTTGTTAGTCTGGCAGATGCTCATACAACAAGGTGTTCAAAATAATCTGGCACCTTGCACATTTCAACCTCTACTTCCAGGGAAGTGCCTCAGTCTTGTACTTAATATGAAGTACAGTGAAACCTCTTTAACTGAACACTTCTGTATACTGAGCACCTTTCTATACTGAACACCATTTATTGGTCCCAAATATATACTTCCAATGTAAGCAAACCTCCCTATACCAAACACCTCACTATACCGAACACTTTTTTCCGGTCCCAAGGGTGATCGGTATAGAGAGGTTTTAGTGTACCATGTTTTGTATTGCTCATCTGGGATAGAATGCCTCCTACTTTGTGGCTTTTATTGGCCTGTAATAGAGTAAAACCTCTATTTTATAACTGTTTCTACTGCAGTAAAACCTGTTTTGAGAGACCGCCCCTGAGGTGGACCCAAAAGTAGTCACATAAAGCAGGTGGTCTCCCAAAAGAGAGTTGACTCTTATGCCACCTGGCCAACAACTGATCTCTACTTTGTACTTCCATCCATAACCCTTAAAGTGCTAATCACTGCTATAGTCGTTTTCTCATTACTGTTAAACATAGAATGGTTAAAAGATTCAAATTCCTCATGAAGATACCTTTTACTCAAATACCAGCAAGCCTAGTCTAAAGCAAAAAGTAGTCTTAGTCAACAGCTTTCCTGGGGGCACTTTGCGCGCATTGCGCGCAAAGTGCCCCCAGGAAAGCTGTTGACTCAATCTTAAATCAGCGCTTTAAGGGTTAATATAGATCCAAACGCGAGTGTTTGTACATGTACACTTGTTAGACCCAGCGCCATCTTGCAATCCTGTGTTTATTCATTAATTAGTATTATAAACATACTCAGCATTTGTAAACTGGTTTAAACCAAAAATTTACTAATCTTGCACAAAATTGCTGGATTTTACTTGTTTGAAATGGCGAATTTGTGGCTGGATTAGTGGTCTTTTGGGGTCATTTTGGGTGGTCATTGGTAAGGTTCTGCAGGTGGTCTCCCAAAAGAGGTAAACTATCATTAGAAGTTGCTTTTGTGCAAGAAAAGTGGTCACAAAAGGCAGGTGGTCTTCCAAAGAAGGGGTCTCTCAACACAGGTTTAACTGCACTTGATAGATGATGATGTCTCAGCTGGACTCGCCTGGTATTTTTACTACGCATATTAGCCGCTGGATTCAGGACCAGCATTAGTGCCAAATTGTCCAGTGACTGGACAGGTTTTATCCGCTTGCTTTTGGATCAAGTGGGCCAAAGTGAATTGAAGATTACTGAATACATTAAAGGCTGTCGAAAAAGACTAGGATGATTATGTCATGGTCTCTTAATGCATGTGATGTTTTAAAAGAGGTGTAAACAACGTGAAAGTACTGAGCAGTATATGTATTGGCATTCTGGTGCTTGACCCTTTCCCCCTTTAACCGGCCAAAACAGGTTGGTGGTCAAATGTCGTCTGCTTCAGCATTTTCAACTGATTTCAACAGCAATGAAAAACAATTTGACTGAGAATTGAAGATGAGACCTGTCGAGACAACATGAGCCAGGTCAACAGCTTTCCTCCCCATGGTGAGGAAAGCTGTTGACTCAGTCTTAATTCAAGGTGAAAGGGTTAAATAGGAAAATCTTTTCATCAGGAATTAAAGAGTGTGGAATGCTAATGATGATTCAGCTTGGCATAACTTCTGTTGTAATTGGATCAATGTGGAATGAGGTACATGTACGGCTGTTCTTTGGTGCTACTGTGGTACGACCGACAACAACCAGCTTTCATTTCCAGCAGCTGCTACACAGACAGGTGTACCTGGACATGGTGGATGTTTGTGAACATGTACAGTGAAACCTTGCTTGAAAGACCATTCCTAGGGATGCCCTTACTGGTCTCTCAAAACAGGTGGTTTTCCCTAGGAGGAATAAATGTGAAAAGTTGATGTACCAGGCAAGTTTCCTGAATAAATGGTCCTTCAGGCCAGGTTTCACTACATGTGTATCGAAAAGTCCCACAATTAGGAAATTATTCTTGTTTTGCCTAGCGACAAAATATAATGTGTGATTACATGGATGATCACAATTCTGTCGGCCTAATTAATATTCAGCCAGCTATGATCTGATGCACTTTTGTTTATTAAGTACACAGGCAGTGGTTGATTGATTGATAATTTTATTTATTCTCTGTAACACCCTTAGTACATGACTATTTTAGGTGGCTGAGCAATCACATGACTCACACATACAAATAAATATATAACAATGATAAATATCCATAAGTCATTAAGTAAAATATACAAAAATTGTAATAGAGCAAGTGAAAAAACCAATGCAATAGAAAACATGAATATTGGTGATTGAACCTGACAAAGTAGCCTCTACCGCTGCCATGCCGTGATAGGTCCAAATCCAGTACAACATAAAATGTACATATTCCATTAACATAAATGTTCTTCTTTAGAGAACAGCTGTTTTCCATTTGCATGTGCCTGTAAGCATTCATGGTACCGATGTATTGTATTGCCTGTAAGCATTCATGGTACCGATGTATTTCTTATTTCAATAACAGCAATTTACCTCTTCTTTTGCAAAAAAAAGTGGGGCACAGATTAAGAATAAAGCTTGTATTATATTATAACTACAGTCACCTGCTGTATGAAAACTGTCTTCAGGTTTGATTTCTTGTGTCTATAAAAAAGGCCAGATGTTCTGTTTTTCTAAACCAGTCTTACGTGAAGTCAGTGGACCATACAATCTGTCAACTTGGTTGCTAGTTGAAAGTAGTGCACACCACGCCATTCAACACATAAATATGTATTGTGGTGGTGTAAAAACTAGTGCTTTGTCACCAGGCCTAAAACTACAAAAGTATATTTTAAGCCAAGGATATGACAGATTTATGGCGAAGTTCCATGGCTGATTAAGAGCTGACAACATGTCATAGCCTGGCGGATAGGATTTTATTGGCAAATGGAAGACCTGAGGCCCTACCAAGCTCTCAGTCTTCTGTCTGGCAAGTTCAGTTGTATTTCAAGGGCCCATTTAATTTACTGAAACTATTTTGGAAGCAAAACCAGTTTCAAGAACTATCCTTTTTTTCAGGAGAACTGAAACTACAAAAGCATTTGTAGAGATGTTTTTTATATAGTTTGTTGTAGGGGGCAGGGGAGTGTAAACCCAAACAAAACTGTTTGTGATTGGACAGTGAAACTGGTTGCAGTTCTAAGAAACTTGAATATAAAAATGAATAGTTTTAAAACCTGGTTCTAGGTTTTGAGAAACCATGAATATAAAAACATGAAGTTCCTGAAAACTAGTTTGAACATAGAAGTATTAGTTTAAAAATTTGAATATTAAAGTTCTGGTAGTGGTCTCAAACTGAAACTTAAATGTACATGAATTCTATGAAGCTGCCTATTCAATTATGCAGCAAAACTACAAGAAACTACATGTAGTTTTCATAGCCGAAACCAGTTTTCAGGTCAATTTAATTGGCACTTGATTTATAATATAGGTTTCATCTGACAAGACCTTATGTTTCTGCAAAATGTATTTTAACCCTTTCCCCCTTAAATCGGCCAAGACTGGCTGGTGGTTAAATGTCATCAGCTTCAGCGTTTTCAACTGATATCAACAGCAATGAAAAACAATTTGACTGAGACCTATCAAGACAACATGACCCAGGTCAACAGCTTTCCTTGGCATGGATTGGGCACTTAGTGCCCAACCCATGCCCAGGAAAGCTGTTGACTCAATCTTAATTCAAGGGGGAAAGGGTTAATGTACGTGGATTTAGCTTCTCCATGCTGGATTGTTGTGCAACCAGGTTAACATGCACCGTTTGCACTATGTAAAAACATGGCAGGGCTTGCATTGCAGGGTAAAGACGGGTCACATGACCTTGTTCTTGCTTCAGATTGGCCTACCACGCCCACTTATATTGTAACAGTACATGTATATAATGTTTATAACATGATGTGCAGCACATACTGCCTTTTTGAATATACATGTATAAGGTCCCTATGGTCATGATGTATGAGACCCAGCCATGGTCTTATGCATACAGCTATGTATGTTAGTGTGTATGTGAGACCACAGTGGTTCTCTTGTTCCTGTTTATATTGGCTCCCTGTACTCACATGTGGCTCTCTCTCTGTTTTAGGGCATCATGGCAAGGGTATATGAAACAGCGGTGGTCCTCATGTTACTGTCCGTGTTGGTTTGTGGACTCGCTTGGGTGGCGTCGGCTATGCTTGACAACGACAAACACAGCAGACAAGCTTTATTTGGTAAGAATGCTGTAATATCTGAAGAAATGTCTCTGCAGAAGAGCTCACCTTGGTGTGGGGTGTGCACATTGTAAGGGAATCTATTGACTCAGTCTTATTCTGACCAGGAAAGGCTAAAATTACACATTTATTTGTTATCTTGTGTAAAAGTCATTTTTTGGTGTTTTAGTCAGCGTTAGTATCAAATAGTATGGTGTACATTTAGTAGAGTCCTTCGCCATGATCACATGTACAGAATGTTTTCTCATGTGAAGCATCATAGCAAGATGTTTCATGCATGGCATATTTGGCAATGAATGTACCAAAATACATTTAAGTTAATAGCTTTCTTGCGTAATGGATTCTGAGCCATCTTAACTCTCTCAGTGCCAATCACAAGTAAAGTCAATCAACTTTAGTCAAACCAGTCTGAATTATCATTAAGATCTCAGATTTATACTCCTCGTAAAAAGACCTTTCATTCAAGTACCAGTATGCCTATAATCCAGAGAGAATATCCCAGGTCGACGGCTTTTCTCGGCACGCAGTGGGCGTAATGCGTGCCAAGAAAAGTTGTTGACTCAGTCCAAAATTTGGCACTGAAAGAGTTAAATCTAAAATAAACAGTGTATTTGTATATGTGACATACTTAACTCTTTCACTGCCAACTGCAAGTTAAGTTAAACCACTTAAAAAGAACTGCACTGAATTATAATAATGGTGTCAGATTCATGTTCCTTGTGAAAAGACCTTTCATTCAAGTGCTAGCTTACCTGTAGTTACATAGAATATAATTGTTCAGGTCAACAGCTTTCATGGGCACACTTTGGGTGCAAGGCGCACCGAGGAAGGCTGTTGACTTAGTCCAACATGTGACACTGAAAGAGTTAACCCTTTCCCCCCTCAAACTGGCCAAAACCGGCTGCTGGTCAAATGTCGTCTGCTTCAGTGTTTTCAACTAATTTCAACAATAATGAAAAACAGTTTTGACTGAGAATTGTAGATGAACCCTATGAAGATCACATGCCCCTGGTCAACAAGTTTCCTTGGCATGAGTTGGGCACTTAGTGCCGAACTCATGCCAAGGAAAGTTGTTGACTCAAGTATCAATTCAAGGGGGAAAGGGTTAAGCCAACTGAAGTTATCAACACAATAAACAGTTAATCACAGTCAGCTGTTCTTAAGTGACAACAGAGAAGATCCAGTAAACAACTCAATGTGTGCTCCATTAGTAGATGAAAGAACTGACCTAGTCACGGAACTCAGATTTCATACTCAGGGTATCATACCCTGCTTACAGTTGAAATTGTATCTAAGTGCTAGGGTTAAACAGAGATTCTCGGATACTCAGACCAAGCCAGTTATGTGTCTTGTTTGCATGCGTGCTGTACAGTTGTACAGTGCTGGATACACATTGCAATACATGTAGTTTTCTGGGTCCATAATTATCTTTGGCTGTGAGGATAATAATAACATGTCCAGCCATGAAGCATCCTGACAATTTGTGACCTTTGACCTTCCCAGGACTCTGGCTTCTCTGTGGTACGTATCATTGAGATCAACGTTCCAAGTTACACTTTGTCACTTCCTTTGATTTTAGTATAAGTACATATAGAATGTTAAACATATTAAAAACGCAATATCGATAAATACATCCATGAGTCATTAGAACAGCTTGAATTTTGATTTATGCGATGTTGACTCATCTTACCTGTATACCAGTGTAAGCCAAAACTGCTACATTGACTTTGCTTTGATTACCACCAGAGGGCACTGTGGCAGAAGTGTTGATCAGTTCCAGAAAGACTTGTATGGAACATGTTGAAAGTGCCATTGTACATGTGCCACAGTTTTTCATTATAACATGTCAAACTTATTAAATAATAATAATAATAAATACAATAAAAATTACTAAACATTAGAATTAACATCAAAATATATTCTTTCCCAACTAGATATGCATCAGTGAATGTATTTTGTTATTCCATTGCCTTATTTATATCGCATTCCATTCAACAAATTAAATTGTGCTGTGTTCAGATATTGAATCGTTGTCATTCTAGTTTGCATAGTCTGACATCCAAGCAAAAGGGCAACGGAAAACCTGTCCTTATAATAGACAACAAGCAAATTAAACCTTTAGAAGGAAATAAGACCTGATGAATCAGTATGAGTATCTTTGACGAAAGTAACCACAGATTCCGTGTTCAGCATTGATCTATATATCTTGCTGGGTATGATGGAGATATATGGTTAATATGAGAGCATATGACAGAATATACTGGTTCAGTTGCTTTACTTTATAGGTAGGGCATGAGGGCAAAATAAATGCATACTATGCCATCAAATAATGTCATAAAGACATTAGAGGGGTATGGAAAAAATAAATGTAAAAAGTTGATTTTTGTCTGGCCAGTCTAAGCTGTTGGCGAGACTCGGCACTCAGTTTCCGGATGTCCGGACATCAGTCCGTCCATCCGTCAAGGAAAAACTTCAGAGTGGCATTATTTCACTAACTACACTGTGTAGGGATTTCAAACTTGGGTAAATGAGTTATAGTGAAGGTCACTACACATTTCTACAATCACTGTCATACTTCATTGGTTACATCATGCTTGAATGAGCATTGTAGAAAAACTTCAGAGTGGCATTATTTCGCTAACTGTACTGGTTAGGGGTTTCATACTTGAGTCAATGATTTATAGTGAAGGCCGCTACAGATTTGTACCATCACTGTCACACTTTATTTGTTACATCATGCTTGAATGAGCATTGTAGAAAAACTTCAAAGTGGCTTGAATTACGCTGGCGAGACATTCATGCCCCCGGGCATGGCTCTGGTGTATATAGCCTCATGGTATTGTAACTTCAAAACAAAAACATTTTGATATTTTCATTTATACACTATGTGATAATGGTTTGAAGTCTGTTACTGTGATATGGTTTCCCCATCATCTAAAAAATAAGAACCCAAAACAAAGGAAATGTCATCTGAAAATTCAACTTGATTTATAGGGAAAGAAAAAAACCCAGCACATCTGACTGTTTTCCTTTGGCAGCCTCATTTTCACGTTCCAGACCCTTGGGCCGCTTACAAATTTTCGCTGCGTTATTGGTTTTGCTTGGTATGTAACTAAAGCAGACGTTTGCACAGTTCTGTGGTAGCAACATTTTTCAGTTTTCTTTTTCATTCCAGTTTGTATGTTGGAAGTTTTGCAGATTGGTACTATATTACTGATCTGTGTTTAAATTTGATCAACTTTCAGCCTCAACATTGGTTGCTTGTATTTTGCCATTGTGAACCGATGGAGACTGTGTGTTGAAGATGGCGTCAATGGTAACTTAGACTTGGTGTCTAGAGTCTTACAAGTAGAGCCACCTGGTGGGTAAACAATGCTAGCCTCACTGATTGGCTACTGGTTTTACCACCAGAAGTGGTGTTAACATTTATTTTAGTGGAAAAAAAGTACAGTGTTTCCCTCTTACCCCCTCTTATAAGGCCATCCCAAATGCACTAGAAAATTAGCCTTTTAAGCGAGGATGCGTTTCTTGAGGGGCAAAATATGATAAAAATACAATACTTGCAGCATGGAGAAGTAGTCTCTGCAGAGGGGGTGGCCTCTCTTCAGGGAGGCCTTATATGGGGGGGGGGGGGGGCACTTTAGTGTCATATGCAATTTACCTCCCCAACCATCCTTCATAAATTAAAAAAAAAGATGCAAATGACATTGAGTCTCCTGTTGAATCCTTGTGGTATAGACATACAGATGTAAGGATTCACAAATGCACTGGTGTATTGTGACACACAATATTAATGCTACTACATGTATACCGGTACCAATGGCCAAATGGGAGTATCAGCGAAAAACAGGATACATGCAATTTATAGACCATGAGGAGAGAATTCAGGAAGTTGTTGTTATGTTACAAGCGAAACTATGCCCTGAAACTAGATAAGCTGGTGGATTGTCAGTAAAAGCATCTTTCCAACAAGGAAAAATGTAGTCATTTTTTCATGCAGAGCCAAACCAGATGTGATCCACAATGCATTGTGTTAAGCAGCAGGAACTTCCCCCAAGTTCTATCTATAGACTAACAGTGAGAGATGGCAACATGCCTGGCTTTAGTTTAGGAAGGCTTTTAATAAGGAAGCTAACTAAATGCTTTCCAATCACCAACAGGTCTCTAAGGGTTAAAAGTCACTGATATGATGGCACAGTGTTCTCCACAGGAAAAAAAAATTGACAGGTCGGTCCTGAAACTCTTGTGTATTTCTAGTCTGTTCTGGACCATTCCTGTGTTTACCAATACTGAATCTTGTCCATTCTACCTTTTACCGCTACTGAAAATCATTTTCCAAAATGGGGCCGGCCGATTCATTTGAGCAGTATCGCATACAAAGCTGAATTAATTTACTCAATTTAGTTGGAAATAATGCAAGAACAATAGGTAAAATGTATTCTTATATACATATTATAACATTATATTGAATACAAGGAAAGGCCAGTCAGTTATAGTGATGAGACACTCACTATAATCATAATGATTTGACAGGGTGATCATCAGCTATAGTTGGGTGGCCCTCCGTGCCAAAAGCCCATGGGGAAAGCACTGTGGTAGTCTGAGAGCATGTAGGGTAAAGGGGAGTTGTCTAGAACAGCTGGGCTGGTGCCAGAAAATTTATCATTTTAGCCAGTCTAGCTAACTTAGCTGAAAACATATTAGCCAGACTTAGCTAAATTAAATTTTGGAGATACTACTTGGGGCTAGTTCTAAGAATTTTATTGCATGAGCCATTTTGGGCTAAAAAATCTAGCATATTTTATTTGCCACAGCAACCAGTTTTAGGTATAATGATCATTTTCTAATAAATTGTGAACTTGTAGCCACATTTTACATGTGTACAATCTTTATTTGTATGTGCAACATCCTTTAGCCAGTTTGGCTAGTTGATGACAAAAACTATCAGCCAGTTCACACCTTTTTAGTCAGTGGCTAACTGGTTAATGCTGAGCACTAGCCCAGGAGCATGGCACAGCAAAACAAATACACCTTTGAAATGGGTACAGTTTTATTGCAAGAACAGGTTACCATACCCCTCCAGAGTACTCCCAAGGTCCTTACGCATACATCATTGGAAGTAACATTATACAGATATAAATATAACTAAGCAGCTTACACAGAGTTCGTAATTATTAGTTTGGAAAAGGGCCAGCAAGTGATAGGGGGTGGTAAACAGAATGAGTAAGCTACAGACAAACATATGAGGTAAAAAAAAAAAAAATACATTTTTGTCTCAGGACATGCCCATGTCAGCTTATGAGTATATGTTATTTTTTTATTATTTTTTCATTCATTCATTCATTTGTTATTTTATGTTAGTTTATTATTATTTTTATTTTGAGTTCATTTTGGAATAGTTGTATCTTGCTAAACAAGACAAAAAATGTTTATAGTCCAACTTGACCAAGGAACAAGTTCTTAATCTTCACTTTACCCCCATGTGAGATCATATCTTTCTGTGGAAATGACAGTATTAAACTTTATTCAGATACTAGCGAAGCAAAGTGATTGAGCTCAATATCAAATCTAGAGCATGCACACTGTTTGCGTTCCAATGAAAACAATCTAATGTGCTCCATGTGAGAGGTTTTGCATTGCAGAGGTAACATTAAACCACTTGCCGAAAAGACGTGAAATTTAAAGATTACTTTTGCACAAAACAGATGTCATTTGCCCTGGACAATAGGATCATAAGAATTTTTTCAGCTCTACTAAAAATGAAAGAGGGTTAAACTTGCCGTTTTGTGATTACAGATGTGTGGAACTTCTACCTGCCCTACTTGTATTCCTGCATCTCCTTGCTCGGTGTCGTCATGTTGTTGAGTGAGTACACACCACTTATAATGTTGTGGCGTATTGTGGATTATTGAGTGAGTACACACCACTTATAATATTGTGGTGGATTGTTGAGTGAGTACACACCACTTATAATGTCGTGGCGTATTGTGAATTGTTGAGTGAGTACACACCACTTATAATGTTGTGGCGTATTGTGGATTGTTGAGTGAGTACACACCACTTATAATGTTATGGCGTATTGTGGATTGTTGAGTGAGTACACACCACTTATAAAATGTTATGGCGTATGTGCATTGTTGAGTCAGTACAGACCACTTATAATTTTGTGGCATATTGTGGATTCTTGAGTGAGTACAGACCACTTATAATGTTGTGGCGTATTGTGGATTGTCCAACACTGAAGACTTTGCATACATTAGGGTTGGTATCGTTACTAATTTCTGTATCACTATTCTTTTCAATACACTGCCATGTATCACGATATATATCGTGATATATCATGAGAGTGTATGAAGTGATCACACTCTGTGAGTTTACATATAACAGTCAGTCTCACAGCCTCTGTGCTGGTGTTTTGATAAGTCATTCTGCTGTGTGTACATGCACAAGCAATGATTTGGTGATGTAAGCTGCGAAATGTGTTTTATTGGCTCTTCATCTCCATACAGGGATGGTTTTCTTAAATTTCTTCAAATAAAATTCCTAAGTTAAGATAAAATTGAAGTTTTTTTACCCTCTCATGAAAATTTGATACACAAGGATCGTATCACAATACGGTTCGGTACAGGGTTAGTATCACGTTATTTCGGTATTTCAATATATCATCCCAACTCTAGCGTACATGCACCAGTTTATCTTGTACCCTTTGTGTGGTGGCATTCACCTTAATCCTATAAAACTGTGAATTCACCCAAGTTTGTCTCTGCATACATTAATAGTAGTATTTTATTTGAAAAACCTTGACACACAAAGAACGGCGACTTTGTGTGATCTCTGACAGCATGAAAGATGCCTAGTAATATTTAGGATGATATAGTCATTCTTGTTGAATGTTTGAGGTTTTGTGGACAGTAAATCTGGCCACAATTTAATTGTCAAGTTTTATTCTTTTCACCGTTGCACATTTGCTGCACTCGTGTCGCACATATTCTACAGAACTTTGAATTTACTTTACATCAGGTGCACGAATATCATAAGTGTTCTCTTTCTTTCAGTTTGTACACCTGTAGGCTTTGCCACGTTGTTCACTGTAATGGGAGAACTTGTAGTCAAACCCAAGGTAATGCTCTATACACAACCTAAAAACAGTTAGAAAAATTAAATATAAAAGGACAGAAAAAAAGTCAAGTGGAACAGAGAATTAATGTGTTCATTTTGATGAATTTTTTTACAGTATTGACAAATCATACAAAGAAAATTTTGACAGTTGTGAGAAATTGTACATAAGTATTATCACCTTTTTTTCAGTTTTCACTTTAGAAACTTGGAGATTTGAATGACCGCGTATGGACATATAGAGTGAAGAGGATTGCAGCCTGGAAGATGAATGCTAACTATATTAGTGTAAAAATGTGTTGTCATAAATTATTACAATTGGTATCAAAAATATTTCATGAAATGCTGTAACTTAAATCAATTATTTTTACTCAATTTGCTGATGGCACAAAATAGGGAAAGCAAAAACCAAAGGAAAAGTTAACATAGGTTGAACAGGAACTTTGTGGAGAAATTGTGGTATTTGTAACTGTCATAATTTGTATGATGTCAAGTTGTCACTATTAACATTCTGTTTTACAGTTTTTACGTGATATAGATGAGGAACTCAACACAGTCCATTTTGAAGAGGACACACTTCGGCGAAGACTGAAGTTTGGGGAGAGTGCAAGTAGCATATCAAATGGTCACAGTAGTATGTCAGATCTACGCAATAGGTTAACAGAGGTAGAAAAAGACAAAAGAGAACTGGGTAGGTCACCTTCAGCTGTAGCTTATAGTCTATAGTGTACATTGTTAAAACTGGTAACATTGAGGTTGTAGCCACTTTAACCCCACCATCATGGGAGATGAACCCTTTCACCTGTGAATTGACCCATTCTCGGTCATAGTATGACTGAGTCAATAGTTTTCTGAGGCGTTGGTTAGGAGCATTACACCCATCCTATACCAAGGAAAGCTATAGATTTAGGATGTGCCATCATGAATGGTCTTTCTTACAAATCTGGGGGGGGGAATATTTTCCAAGTAACAGATTTAAGTAAAAAGTTCAGGTAGACGACAATTTACATCCAGGCTCTTGGGCATATTGAGCAGGAACGGGTTAATACCAAGGTTGAGACTAAAAACCATCTTTCCTTGGCGTGGGTTTGGAAGCACCCAGCCCTTACCAAGGAAAGATGTTGAGCTGGGGCATTTTATCTTGATAGATCTCATTTACAATAGGCAAGGACAAGAACAAAAGGTTAAAGAACTGCCTAAAAGAGGGCACTGCAGTCATTGGAGGGCTAGGGTTGTGTTTTGCCATTCCTTTTCATTGTAATTTGCAACTTAATAACTTGAAAACTACTGCACATAGAAACACCAAATTTCAGACAATAAGTCTAGATCCATAACTAAATACCTCATATAAGTCATATAGCCACAGCTACATAAGTGACTAGTTTGTTTAAGGTTGCTTTAACATACAAACCAATGGGAATACACGGCTCTAGCCCTCCAAAAGTTTGTGTATTGGGGCCAATACACACCTAAGAGCTAATTTTGACCTTTCCTACTCTATTCAAATTGTTTATTGTTACTAGTTTCAAATTATCACAAACATTGAGGCAAATGAAACTTGACCCGCAGCCAGTTTATGGGAGAAAGGGTTCATGTCCCAACTAAAATGCTATGAAAATTTGGGAAGTCATATGTTTGGAAGGAAAAATGAGAATGAAATGAAGATATCATTATGTATTTATCCCAGAAGGTAAACTATGTATTTCATGCTCAGAGGTGGTGTATTTTACATGCTTGCTGTTTAGACTTGGAATATTGGTCAGTAATAATATTGTTGTGAATGTCTTATTTCTTACTGGATGCCAGAAATTTATAGAAAAAAAGGGCGATATGATTAGCTTGTACAGTGAAACTTCATTAACCCTTTCCCCCTCAAACCGGCCAAAACCGGCTGATAGTCAAATGTCGTCTGCTTCAGTGTTTTCAACTAATTTCAACAGTTATGAAAAACAATTTGACTGAGAAATGTACATGAGACTTATCAAGATCACATGCCCCAGGTCAACAGCTTTCCTTGACATGGGTTGGGCACTTAGTGCCCAACCCATGCCAAGGAAAGCTGTTGACTCAGTCTTAATTCAAGGGGGAAAGGGTTAACAACACTCCGATATTCAACATACATGGTCATGTGTTTACTTTACACCACAGGTGTTTCGAAACTTAAAGTTATATTCGATTATTACTAGGCCCATTTGTCTGACACATTGTAAAGGGAACACACAGTGTCACTGTAATGAGGTTTCACTGTATATGTACTTGTGTATAGTTAGGGCACATGGACAAAAAGTGGGCTTAAAATGACAAAGACAGCATATCCACACAACTTGTGAAATTCATAGAAAAACGTTTTGAAACAGGTTTCTGGAGTAAAAAAAATTAGGTCTTTCAATAATCCAAGCATGGTAACCCAGTGAAATACATTTCCTATCGGTCACTGTAAAATTGTGTAGTCTTTGCATTGGTTCACATTAAGTGCTTTGACTGGTTGTCCCCCAGAAACTTTTTGACATTTTGGGGCAACTAGTGGGTTAAAGTACCAAAGAGCTCAAACTTTTTGGTTGCCCTGATTGAAAATTTGGTTGCCCCAGACAACCCAGCAGTCCTTAATATCAAGGCCTGCTTTTTCTTTTTTCTTTTTTTTTTTTTCTTGTAGTATTATTTCTGTTGTGGCATAATGTATTTTTCCTCCCCTTGAGTATTTCACTGTTCATCACTAGCCTCACAAATGTTAACCCTTACAGCACTGATTTCAGACTGAGTCAACAGCTTTACTCAGGGAACTTGCATGCAAAGTACCCCAAGGAAAGCTCTTTGACTAAGACTACTTTTTGCTTTCGACAAGGCTCACTGCTATTTGAATGAAATTTTTTTTCATGAGGAATTTGAATCTTTAAACCATTATATGTTTAATGGTCAAATGAGAAAAAGACTATAGCAGTGATTAGCACTTTAAGGGTTAACGTGTCGACTTTGATTTGTTTCAGAAAAGAGGAAACAAGCATCTTCTGTCAGACGGAACTTGGGGTATCCTGTGATGATGCTGCTGTTACTTGCTTTAACTGTGAGTGTGTAGCACCTGCACTTTAACTCTGTCCCCGAGATGTGCAGATCGCCTTGTGGTGCAACATAAATCTTGTTAGAGAAGGGAAAAACAAAAAAAGAAATTGCTTTGGGAAATCACAACATGGGTTCATTGGACAGAAAGTTGCATTATTGGGGCAGTTGCAAGGCAAGGTTCCATCGTGCATTTGTTTAATGTCTTGCCTCACAAGATAATATCATGGTAAAACTCATATAAATCATAACCATTTTGATGTGTTTTGGGAAAGCTGCACTTCAATGTTTGCCTCCAACAACTGAAAGTAAACAGCCTGTAAAATACACCTTTATTCCTATCATATTGCATTATGCTGCTCCCGTCTCACAAAGCGCCTTTTACCAGAGGTCACCTCTCTTACAGTGCTACTTCATACAGAAAGTGTCCTTTTCTATTGCACAGATGGCCCCCTAGTGCCAAATAGTCTGGTAACTCTCCAGTGCTAGAGGTAGGAAAAGTATTCACTTCTGGGAACAAAGAGCAATAAGTTTGCACCTATAAATGTGTCACAGTTTGCATGAAAATTAATCTGTCTTTTCACTAAGGACGTGATAAATGACTTATAATTGATAAATTTATAGATGCTAAGGTTAAAAACAGATTTATAGGTAATACCAACCCGTGCCTCCAACACCAGAGAGAACCGGACAATTCAACACTTGGGGGGCGCACGTGTGTGTGTCATTCTCACAGCAAAGGATGCGCCCTTTCGTGTGGCCACTTGTCTAATGCAGTAGAAGGGGACCATTATACTTCAAGTTAAGACTGAAGTCTATGTGCAGCATCCACTAAAGAGTATTATGGTGGCCTGGCTGCATGGACTATAGACTGGTTGCCAGTACAGAACATTCAGCCTGCGTGTGGTCCTTGAGGAACTGAATACTGATGTATCAGTATGGAAATGTTCCTGGTAGAAGTTACCAGAATGTCTGCTACTCTTTCACCAATATTAATACACACTTTCCTTAATGCACATTAGATAATAATAGAGTGTCTGTACTGAGTAGGATTTTCCTACTTTTGTAGGTTTTTTATAAAAAAGGCTAGAAACAGCACAAATCAGTAGGTCTTTTAGTGAAAATCTGAATTTTTTTCCCCCCCAAATTTGTGGCATATGGTGCACTTTTAAGGAAAATGAATTATTTCATGTTGGAGATCTGCCTCTATTGGTAAGCAAGATTTTAATTCTTCGGAACGTTTCAGCTCTATATAGGTTAAATTGGTTTCAAAAATTACCAGATTCTCTGGGTGTAAGATTAAATAACTTCATTCATTGCTCCAATAATTTACGTAGGATTTTTGGTAACATATTGGTAGAAACACTGTTAATATGATTGAACATTAGTGTCATTAGTCAGCCCCTTTCCACAACACACCCAGAGTAAAATGAGGAGAGCTGTTGGTCTATATCCCAAAGACTGGTCACGTTTAATTATATAATGAGACAGAATTGTTTGCAGGCATACAGATTTGAGCTTTTAATGGTGGTACATAAAAGTTATCTTGATTGTAGGCCATATCAGTATTGATGGTTGCTCAGAACACATTAGAACTGCTAATAGGAGCCAAAGCTTTGCCAGTGGGTGCCAAGGTAGGTCAAAGGTCAACTACCATATACTCTAAAGTATTGTGTGGTCAACTAATTCCAAATTTGTAGCTTAGTACTGATGAAAAAGGATCATTCCATTTATAAAAGTATATACTTGATCAGATTATTTGGTTGTGATAAGCTAGCTAAGCCTGTAGAGAATCGGTAAATCATCCAAGTAAAACTTCATAAAATAAACCATAAAAACAATCCATGCAAACTACATGTTTTTTAATTGTTTAAAAAGGCATGATCTGTACATTCTTAAAGTAAAGACTCAATTGTCATTGTTGTGGTAACAACCAGGTGTCTGATCAACAACATTGGATATGTACATACCAATGACTTTTGGATCATTCCAGTGGTACAATGTTCACACAGAATGATTGACCATAAATCAAGATTTGATTTGAATTTGTTTAAAAACACCCTTTGGTCCAGGTGATGAGTGTGTTAGCTTGAACATTTATTGCTTAATAATATATTTTAAAGGCAAATTAGTCAAGTTTAATTTCTAGATACATTTTTATATGGAGAATTGCATAATAATGTGTAATTCTATTTAAGTGGTTTCTTAATTGTAAGACATTTATTTTTTTACAAGCATGGAGAAGAAAATTTAATTTGCAGAAACAAACAATTTTCTTTACCTGTGTCAAATTGATTGATATATTTATTGTAGGAAATAGTCCTGGGCATCTCATCATTATCAGCCTTGGGACCAATTGGAGCTGGGCTGGAGATTGTTCTTATTTTGTATCCTTTTTGGTTGATCTTTATAATGCAGTGTTCAAATGTTCTATGTTTAAAGAATGCATGGGGTATATTTGCAAGTTTAGTTACTTGTTTATAACAGGTGCCAGATGGTTTTGGTACTAGGAAAAAAAAGAAACAAAAAGACCCATATTCAACCATCTCCTACATAAAATGCCAACATGTAAAATATTGTGTTTCATAGTTTTTATTTCAATCTCTCATTTGGGCAAAATGTTTTGAAGGAGAACTGTAGATGAGAGATATCAGGACCCTGTGCTCCAGGTCAACAGCTTGCCTTGAGCCAGGCTGGGTGTACTGTGCTCAATCTACACCAGGGGGAGCTGCTGACTGTCATTCTGTCTAGGAAAGGATAAAATTTGAATAACTAACTATACAGTGGTCAGTAGACTGAGGTGCACAGGCCGTCAAAATGATCTTAGGAACTTGGGTAAAGGTTCTTTAGTGGGAAAGAAAAACGTGATGACTACCTGTAGGTCTAAAATTCTTTATGCTACAAAGTACATTTCTGAAATCACATCTATTATTTAAGGGTTAGGTGGTATTTTCACTTTCGAAGGTTGTTTATTGTGTATCAGTTGCAAATGCATTGTATGTGTAACTTGGTATATTTTTCAGAGGCCAATACAAGACAAATGCAGACAAAATTTACGTGTAAGCTTATATTTTTCTCGCATGATTATAATGAGTTGTGCAGAGAATCTTCCAAGTGGTTGTAAAACGCATGCACTAAACAGACATTCGTCCAGTTTACGACACATAAAAATCACTTAAGAGACTTCACAAAATTAAAACGGTTTGCCATTCGTAAATGCAGGTGTATTTGAATGAATTTAGGGTTTTCAAGAAAATGCGAAGTGTTATGCCTTGATAGCTTTGCTAGATATTTCATGTTGGCTTCAGTGGTTGGATTCTATAGTTTGCCGTTTTTCTGCCGACTGAAACCCAAGGTTTCGGACACGGCCATGCCTAAAGTGATAGGGAACTGTGTGGTCATCCTGGTGCTCAGCTCGGCACTGCCTGTCCTCTCAAGAACTCTGGGTAAGTCACTGTGTTCTCATTGGTCAAGGCTGGCCAAAGCACAAACCACAGTCGTGGTTTGATGTCTCTAAGACCAAAGGGATTTGTATATTTAGGCAACTGGCCAACAGACATTCTGTTATAATATAAGTTTGTGGAGAAGAATACTGATCTTAAGTTTTCAAATACATGTAGATGGAAATTACACAAAGCATCTTATATAATGCCAATGTAAAAACAGAAATCAATACAAAATGTGCCTAATTGTCCCAGTGTTTGCCTGTCATGTTGAGACACCTGGGGAATACACAAAACCTAACTACAACCATACATTCCAGAAAGGAGATAAACTGAAGAATACTGTAGAAAAAGCAATTTTTATTAATATGTAATATGAAACAAAATGTTTAATAGTGGGTGATTTTATTAAAGTTACATTTTAAGTGAAGTGGCTTCCAGTTAGTAATAACATGATGGGAACTGAATAATTTTGGTGCAAATTGAAAGATATTAGGAGAAAGAGAGAGAGAGAGAGAGAGAGAGAGAGAGAGAGACAGTGTGAGTGTGCGCGTGTGCGTGTGCGTTTAGAGGATCATTTTTCAGAAATTAAATTTGCCAAAGGTAAATTTACAAATTTTTACACATTATTTGAAATGGGCATAAGTGTATCTTTAATATGATAAATGAAAAGGAAAAACCAATACACCTGTTTAAACCACACACATGTCCATCACATGTCCATCCTTTGCTTCTACATTACATTTTATAGGAACTTGCATCAAGTTTAATTTGTTCTTGAAGCACAGAGTACTTGATTAATTTCAGGTTAACAGCTTGTATTACTTGATCTTTTTTTGTTTTAAACAGGAATCACCAACTTTGACTTATTAGGAAACTTTGGCAACATGGAATGGCTAGGTAACTTGTACATCATTCTGTTCTACAACATCGTCTTTGCTGTCGCCACGGCATTATGCCTTGTCACAAAGTTCACATCTACCGTCCGACGAGAAATCTACCAGAGACTAGGTGCTGTATTCAGAAGGGAACGGCGTCCACGGCCCATCTCATCCAATAGTAGAAATGGTTCTGTTTTGAAAGAAGACTGAAGGCTTTTGTAAATATTAAATACACATTCCAGCATAATGTAGTGAGAAAAAAAGACAAGCTCTGGCGATATAGGGCTTCAGAGCAACACAGTGGTCACCGTCTTATAAGGCTGCCCCGTCTGCAAAGGGACAATAGTTGTATGAGAGGTGCTCTGTTGATGGGAACCCTCATAGACAGAGATAACATCTGGTTTTGATGACCCTTCTCTCAGCATCAACGCTCTGTTGCTATTTTAAGGCATGTCCGCCTTGTTTTGGATAATGTTAGTTCATGTGTTGCTGACACTGAAATCTGTTGACAGTTACATTGAGCTAGTGCCGGCAGAAAGTCTTACTCCAAAGCTCTGGGGGGTCACCAGTGGAACCACTTGCAGGTACCACTTTTTAAAGTGTAATAAACATTATAATTCTGACACCATAACCAGTTTAGGGCCAATAGGGGCCACAGGTAGGTACAAGAAACACACTGAGTAACTAACATCAAACTTCCTAACAGTGTTCTCTACAGGAGTCCCTTGTACAAGTTGTACCTGAGGAGGACCACGCGGAGGGGCTACCAGAGGAGACGGTGCAAAACTTTCTGGCGGCACTGTATCTTCTCTTTCACTGAACCAACCACCTTGACTTTCTGCTCTAAACTGAGAACTTCTCTGGGCCTTTATGGCATTTCTTCCTTTTGTTGCTCCACAGTGACTCACGTGTTCACTTAACTGAAATAATTGGAGTCGTATAGCTGCCAACGCACAAGTGTTATAGCGTCAAAGTAAGTTTGTTAGCGGAAAACAGTCCAGCAAAACATGGCTATCTCCAGTATACATTCAGCACAGCAAACAGGAGGAGCAGTATCAGCTAGGTAAACATCACAAACTTTGTCTTTGCAGTGAAACTGACTGCTTACCACATGGGGGGTGGGGGGTTAACTTACATGGAAAATCTAAGGATGCAATGGAAATCTGGCCTTTACTGAGGGGGGAGCTTTCAAGAGGGGGGGGGCCACTGGTTTTGTACATTTTTTTTATAAAATCCTGCAGATTTGTGATTTAATGTGTAAATGTGTTAAATATGTGAATTAGCCAGGATGCTTGTATGTATGTACATTAGATAGACATGTACTATATGTGTTGTGTAAGTGTCTGCTTAGCACGTAGTATTCATACTTTAAACCCATTGGGTATGCTTTTATGGTCAGTTTGCATCTAAAGCTGTGAACAGTCTTCTGTGTGGCAATGAATTGGAGCAGACATCATGATATGATAAGAGGCAATATGGGCTAGACGGCATATTCTGCTGATACCAATACCATGTGTACTGTTACTAAAAGAATCTTAAAACAAAGAAAAGTTTGTCAAGAAGAAAATGCAGAGCAGCAATGCAACTATGAGACACCAAAAAATAAAATAAAAAATAAATAAATAAAAAATCATATATTATCTAGTCACACCTTGAGACACCCAAGCAGAGTCTGAGAGCCTTCCAGAACCATGACAATACGGTCAACTAAATTCATTTCCTACTTACATTCTTTTAAAGTTTACCTTATGGCCTGCACATTTTACTGTTTATCTTATGCCTGCCACCTTTGCACCAGAGCTTAGGCGTATACATGTAGTATGTAGTTAGGGAGGTCACACTTTCGGGTTGTTTGATTTTTGTCCTCGGCACATAAATTGCCAAAGGGTATCGTCAGCCCCAGCTTCGATTTTCCATCCATCTTACAGTCAATGCTGACGGCAATACTGCGATATGTCAAAAAATATTGATGACAGTTTTATATTATTTTGGTCAAAGACGTACAATCTACATGAGAATGGACCAGATGTCTTTCATAAACCAGGTTTCTTTCATCATTTTTAGAGAATTTTAAAAGTATATTTGGAAGGTGGGTGGGGTGGGTGGATGATGCTTGAAGGGACAGATTTACTGCAATATCTCAAGACAGACTAACTGCAGCTTCAAACTTTTATCAGGGAAATACCTTAAAATAGACCAAAACTCTATGAAAAACAGACTGCCACAAAAGTTTCTATGATATTTTCAATCATAATTTATGTATTTTTGGTGGTTTTGTCTCATCTTTTGCCTGAATGATACATTGGACCTCGCTTTACAGATTTAGCTGATTCTACAGCGTGCTTGCAATGGTGGTCGCTATTTGACCAGCAAATAAAGCGAAAAAGGGAGCTGAATAGGAAAGGTCACAGTGGCATAGGCCAAGAGGTAGAGGGCAGCACTGGTGGGAAAAAAAAGTCACCTGACCTATTCTGACCAATACAATGGTAAGGATGAGTGACATGATACCTTTTGACCAGTTGTATCATATACTTCCTCTCCCTGGGCATAGCAATTTCATGTATGCTCAGCTGAATACAGAACCCATTATACAAAATTCTTGTGGGTTACAATTGCGTATTCCCATTGGAATGCGTGTTAGGTAACCTTGAATAAATGTATTACTTTTGAGGCTAATGAAATAAATGTCTTATACTTACAATGAGGACATGCATGTCAATACACCATGAAAAATTTTGAAAATTTTACTTGCCATGGTTTTGAAATTGTTGAGGTGCAAAGTCCAATGGAAAGTAATGGAAATATGCGACTGAGGTACTCCTGAATGAAGTGCCCGCTATGCAAGCAATAGAGGAACCTTGAGAATCTATTCTTGCTCTTTCTTATTAAAACTAAGTTGTGTAGCAGTCTGAAATTAATTAGGCAAGAACAGTTATATGTAGCTGTGAATAATCCTGTCTTTAAATGCAATTTTAGGCTCTGAAGTAGTAAATAAAGGAAGTGTGGTGGTCTCAAATTTTGTTTGCTAATCGGCTTGTCAGCCTAGTGTACCTGTTCTTGTGTCATAACAAGTTAATTGGCCCACTGTTACAGAAGTATCATTTCAGACAGTCTTGTTAAGGAGACAGGAGAACAAGGAATTTCACTCACACCAAAAGGGGGAAAAATGGATGATCAAAGAATTTAAGAAAACAAACAAGACAAAGATAGATGTGTTTTAAACTTATTGATGCAACTGAATCTCAGCAGGGAGAAAAGATGGCCAAACGGAACCTTATATGAACAAATAATACATTTGGTAGCTGGCATCTGCTACAGGATTTTCCTCTGAACCCCAGGACACATGAACATTGAAATCAGATTCCATGCCAGTCTATGTGATCCTAATACAGTGCAGCTCAAAACCAAAGGGGGAAAAAAAACAGGCTGAATAGACTAAAGTCCATATCCTAAAAGAGCCTGCATTTTTGCTTGCATAATGCTGATAGTGCTGCTCACTGGCTTAAAGTGCTATCAGAATGGGGAAGGTACACAGGGAACAATGTCATGACACACCACTTCCTGTTGGAAACAGCCAACCAATAGGACAAGCTAATTTTGTATATCTCCCAAATGGCAGCATCTGTAACAGTTAGATAGCAGGTATAATTACCTGGTGCTGCCACCTGCTGTGTACCTCTCCCATTATCATTGACGCCAGTAGGTCTGTTTAGCAGGTAATATGTACAGTGTAGATACAGCTTTCTGTCACTTAATTATACTGTGGAAATGTTTGGTGCAGGGATCAAACTTCACACTATCGGAAGAACTCTGTTGGGTCAGATCCTGCAATTTACCGAGAGGTTTGGCACTGGGTTTCACTGTCAATAGAAAATAGTGTCTTCCTCGTGGTGTGGAACTGGTCCACGATGGTGATTAAGGGAGAAGTTTGATTCTGGGCTACTTAAACAAGTTGAATGGGGAAAGGTCACTTCCTGTGTGGAGTGACCTCTGACCTAAATCTGCAGGTGGCTAGCTGTGCTGTGACAGCAACAAGCTTGTTAGAGTAGACAGTAACGAGCAGTTAATAATTCCAGTGTTATAACCCGATTATTTTTCCATTGTGGATAGAGCAAAGCAAGCGTGTACCAACATGAACATTTTTGGGATTTTTTTGCATTTAAATGGCATAAATCAGGCGTATATGATCTTGAACAAATGTGTTGCATGTTGTCATCACATGAAGGTTGACATACAGGACACACTGTGTAAATACTTCAATGAAAAACTGCTCCGTGACATCAGAATACTGGAACTTCATCGGTCAGTAATGTAAGAGTTTGATATATTAAACCCACCAGGCCTGTAGTTGGAGAGGTATTCATGGTTTGGGTCAATCACTCACTCATGTCTAGTACAGTAACTGTAACTTTTGTTATCACAATATTGCCAAATATATTGACATGTATCACTCAAATTTGTTGTGCTCATAAGCAGAGATTGATTTAGTTTCTAGCTTGACTGAGACCCAAAGAGATTTATTTCCAGGTAATTCATGTGTTTCAACCACTGTGCACTCTTCGTTTTTCTTACAATTGTGTCATGGAAACAGTAAAATATAAGTAATTTCTTTTTTTTTTCAGTGGAAATAAATCTTACCTGTAACACGACAGAGTATTTTTGTGTAATGTCGTTGTTTGAATAACTTCAAGCTAGAGTTTGCACAAAATATTGGTGTGCTTATTTTTAACAAGAGAAGGCTATACCCTTTGTCCCAGAAAAAAGATTAAATATAGTATTCAGATATTGTGTATTTGTTCAGACTGGCTAGTTAAAGAGGCATATATGTCTTTGTGGAGTGCTTATTTGCAGGGAGTGATAATAAGGTAATGTGTTAGCGAAGTGAAATGTAATATTGATCAGGGTAATAGGCTGACTGAACAGCTACCAGGTTTTCCATCAAGACATAAAAACAATGAATAATAGCATCAATATTGTCATTTAGAATCATCAATACAGAACCTTGACGTTTATTACCAGTGGATTTAATTGTTGCAAATGTTGTATGCATGATATTTTCGGTGATGAAAGAAAACTTTTGTTTAGTTACAAACAGTTATGGAAACTATATTTTGTGTCAAAGAAGTTAAAAGTTAATTAAAACTTACACTGACTTAGTTTGCATCTATGCCAGAAGTTCCTTCTTGCCATGAATAAGTTCAAGGTGTTCTGCAATATAAGTAAAGAAAAGTTGATACCTTGACAACCGAGTAATTTAACCCTTCCCCCAAACCAGCCAAAAAACCAGCTGGTGCTCAAGTATCATAGGTTTCAGTATATTCAACTAATTTCAAGAGCGATAAAAAACAGTTTGACTGAAAATTGTAGGTGGGACCTTTCAAGATCATATGGCCCAGGTCAAGAGCTTGTCAACCCATACCAAGGAAAGCTGTTGACTGAGTGGTAATTGAAGGGAGAGAGGTCAATCTGCCATTTTCATTAAGTATGAAAATGAGTATAGTTGGGTGATAGAAAGATTATAACCCATTGCAGTAGTAAACTTGTGAAAAACACTTATATATAACATGAAATTTATGTAGGTAAAGCAGGTGCCCCTGCCATGCAGACTATTGTATCTGAGTTTGATAGAGTATTCTGCATGGTGGCAGCACCTGTTCCCTGGGTCACATGACATTTTCAACCAATGAATGAAGCAGGGCAAGTTTATCCCAGTTTCCACTTGCAGTAGGTGGACACTTTGGTTGATGTTGCCCTCAGTGCCCCCTACAGGCAGCATGCTGCATAATATTGGATTGTTATCCATACCTTTGGTTGTCCACGTTGTCATGTAGATCTGTGCCAAGAGGTCTCTTCTACATTTGCCAGGATCAATTGATTCACACAAATTTGTATATATAGTGTTGACATTCTGTGCCAAAATGTTTGATGAATAAATTCTGCCCCTGAAAATGTTAAAATGTAAATTTGATTCAAGGATGCCAAGCCTTTTTCCAGCAATACATTCACCAGGCTTCAAATTCTGATGAATGCAAATTTGTTTAAACACCAAAAGGCTGACCTGAACAGTTTTAACAGACAAAATATACTTCTGCCAATTATTGTACGAGGTCTGCCATGTTATGTTAGCGACAGTTGAGCCAAAACAAAAGATATTGACTGCAGCATACGTGTCAACATTGTACACCTCAAAACAGGGAGCTTTTTGTAAATTTGAAAAATCCATTAGGGAGATTTGTATTTTAACAAAGAATATAATAGAAAATACCAAGTTTTCATGGGGGAGATTCGGCCAAATTTGGGAAATTTTGCACATAAATAAAAAAAAACTGGGTGAAAAACTGGGAGACTGCCACCTTATGGGGGCGACTTGACAGGCATGCTGCAGTTGTAATGCACAGATGTCAGTGTAACCATGTACGTTGTGCTGTCATTTGCCTGGTAAGATAGAGGTCAGTGCGTGAATGTAGTGAATGCTGTTTGTTACACAAACAAAGCTGTGCAAAATGTCATGAGCATTGTGTAAAGAAATAAAAAGGTCCAAATGACGATCCATGTGGCATATAATATCAATTTAAAAACAGAAGAAAAATAAACTGTTTATAGTGCACCATGTTAAATATGTCATGAAAGCAAACGTACACAGGATTAGTTCCCAATTTTGTTTATAGTAAGATCTATTATATTTGTAGACGACTTGCGTATCAATTTTTCACTTTTTGTTCAGGCATGGCATTTTAATACAATTTGTTAGACCTAACTGTACAGTGAATATCCATTATATAAATACATTGTGAGCTTGAACAACAAGAAACTACTTCACAAGATTTTGTTATAATCAGACTTTTTTGGAGTTCATACTTTGTTAGAACAGAGTCTTTCAGAACGACATTGTGAAAGTCTCAACTTACTGAATACATGCATTGCGAGATTGAATGACAAGAAACAAATTCACAAGTTAAGAGGAGGCTGGACACTTCATTGTTAATTTACACTTCTTGCAACTGGCAAGGGATCCTCATTTTGAAAAGATGTATCGTGTCCTTGCCCATCCACAGAAACAATATCTTCTAATATTTAACTCATTCCATACTATGGTGACAGACATTGGTCAGTGGTTCTGGCACTCCCTGGCAAGTCATGATGCAGCTGCCCTTGTGACAGCTGCAGCACAACTTGCCAGGCAGTGCCAGAACCACTTACTTCAGACGATAGGCATGTTGGTACTTGAAGGAAAGCTCTTTTCATGAAGAATTTAAATATGCAATTGTGTCTTAAATCTAGGTAACTGTACAGAAAAATCAGGGACTGGTATGGAATGAGTTAAAACTGATGACTTAGCAGATCAGTTGAGCGTGAGAGTGTGAAAATGAATTTCACGAAAAGCCAGGCCGATTTGTAGCTTTTCTTGTGCAAATGCATCAACAAAGTGTACAAGTGTCACATCAGAAATAGTTTGACAGTTTTTACAATGGCCTTTAGAAACACAAAGATTGGTGGAGCATATATGATCAGTTTATCACATTTTAAAAAGTGTACACCATGAGGTATCTTCCTTCCATGCTTTGTGCTACTGTAAACACGCTTGCACAATTGATGAAACACGCCTTCATTTTATGATTAATTATGATTACCAGTAACTCCATGCGATGTTGCTTAAGAACAGAAATTGCATTTAGTGGTCACAGTATTCTTATGAAAGAACTTACATATTTGTATGCTTTACTATTATTTGCAATACAAGATGTTTTTATTGATTTTGTTTCACAGGGTGATGCCCCTTTATTGGCCTGTTTAAAGATTTTATACCTATCTTTAATTTGTACACATTAGTTCATTTTGAGTCGAGTCCATAAATGCAGTTTTTGCCAAGACGATTACTTGTCTGCAAGGGGTTTGTGTGGAGGATGTTTCTGCCCCGGTTGGGACTGGCTCAACAACTGCTCTGGGTGCACTTTGGGCGCAGTACACGGGAAAGCTGTTGACTGATGTTATATGGGTGACCTCGACCCAATTCCCAAGGTCACAGAGCCACATAAACGCTTTTCCACTCAAAGCACCCAGATGTAAGTCGTTTCCTGCCACAATCTTTCTACATAAATTTCCCGCCAATAGAAAACAGTTTTGGCGAGAATTACCCCAGGTCAACAGCTTTCCTTGGTGTCAGTTGAGCACAATGGTGTACCAACCCATATTAAGCAATGTTGTTGACACAATCTTATTGTAACCAGAGAAGAATCAAGCAGAAGCAGAAAGACGTTTTAAACATCAGAAGCATATTGCTAATTTTTAGTGGAGAAAAAGTTGAATGCATGTACATCAGTTTTAGATCCCTTCGGGTTAAATCCTTCAAACTGCAAAATAACTTGGATTTAGATAATAGGCATTTTGAACATGTTTGTTTCCAGGTTGGAGGAACCACAAGGGTGGTCCGCATCAACAGCTGTCCTCAACACACTGTGGGGGCAAAGCTTCCAAATTCACTGTAAATTGCTCTATTCTAATAGTTTTTGGGTTTTTTTGACATCTTACTAAGTGTTCATTTTACAATTTTGGACATGATTCCTTTTCAAAGAGTGTTTAAGTCTTATTTCATTTGGGTTTTTATTCTCAGGGTTTTGTGCCATCAGCAAAATAATTGAAAATGAGAACACAGTGAAATCATAGCAGTTTACAGTATGAAGGAAAGCTGTTGATGTGGCACTGAACAAGATACAGTGGAACCTCGTTAATCCGAACACCTTTGTACCCCAGTGAACTGTTCAGATTAATGAAGCATCTGGATTACTGAATCACTTTTACTTGAAATGAATAATTCTGTTCCAGGAGAAGTGTTCAGATTAATGAGGAGTGCGGATTAATGAAGTCCCTGTTCATGAGGTTCCACTGTAGTTACACGTGGTACTCAAGACCTGGCAGACCTTCCACAGGGTTGTGCTTAACAGTAACTTACTGTAATGAAACCCACGTATTAAAAAAAAAAATTTGTAATTACACAATGGGTAAACGGAGCAACTCTTATTGTGGTATCTCCTTGGAAGACATTTTTTTAGTTTTTATATCAACTGTAACCTGTCTATATAAAACAGGAGATTATAGCGTGTACCTCAGATGAGTGCAGTGATGCAGGGCTTTCTGTCGTGTGGGTGAGAGTGGGAGAGTAGGGGGGCGGGAGGAGTTTATCACCTTGGTTCAAGGATGAGAAATTCATAGTGTAATTATGGATGGGTGTTGTGAACAAAATCAATGTGTTTATTTTTTATGCTGAAATTGAACAAGTGTGTGAACAAAAAGGCAAAACCTTCTGCATAGGTGAATTGAGAAAATTGCAGAAAATTTGCATGTGAAATAATAAACAAACCTCAGCCAAATATGAGTGATACATTGAATATGGTGTAAATAGTGGATGAATTGACCAGCTCACAGTAAGTGGGTTCTTCATTAAAAATGTCAATGTCAGTCTGCCTTACAAAGGCTCTTCTCTGTCATGAGCTGCCTGCAATATCTTCACAGATCTTTCTGTCTCTTAATTGTTTCTGTAGTGTTCTCTTATATTATGTTAATACTATTAAACTGTGTCATTTATTTGTATTTGATTGTTTACATATATGCATTGCCGAGATGTTAAAGAGTTCAGACACAATGCAAAAATGTTAGTGTCCTATTGTTTTGTGACTGACAGATATGTAGCTTGACATATTTTCGTTGGTAGTCTTTTCCCACTAGGTATGCTTGTGTACCGCCAGGAACAATGCTCTATGGACCTCTAAATGTATAAAATGCACACGAAACCTCAACACTGAGGTCTTGCAGTCGCCTACCTTTGAATGAAAGTTGTGTATGTTGTGTACGCAAATGAATGTTGTTTATAATGTGTTTAGGTCAAACTGATGCATGTCTTTGTACAGAGCACAACATGCAGAATTGTTCATTTCCAGTCATTTGTACATGTGTGTACATTTGTTAATAAAGTCGCATCATATCAATTCAATGAAAGTCTTTGATCTGGTAACCATGGCAACCTTGATATTCCTGTTGCCATGTCCAGAATTTTTTTTCCCCACAGATTATGAGCTTTTCCTTGTACAGGTTTCATCCTCCTACACAGAAGAAAGCTGCCAATTTAGTTTTGTAATAACCTGGAAAGAGTCAAACTTATGGCGTGTGGTGATACCTGTACCAGCTGTATGTGTTTGTGCCTTGATCAGAAGTGGCTGGACACAGCAGGTGAGGAGTTGTCACAGGTAAATCAATTAAAAAAAAATAGATCTTGCATCCCAAAAATCTGTGACATCACATGCAGCAGGTGCCATGTATTTTAAATGAAATCTTCATCTGTCAAAATGGCCGGCTAATGGGATGGACCGTTTTATTATATTTCATTTATTTATTGGGGGAACGCCAAAGGTGAGTCCTCTACTGTGATCACATTCCGTCTGATATCTTGAGAAGTGTTTGAGCTAGGGCTTTCATATTGCACAGGATTTTAGTCCTCTATAGGGGCTACATTAAGTATTAAGACTGGTGACCTAGACTCAATTCCCAAGATCACAGAGCCACATAAAAAATTTGGTGGCTACATGATAACTTGAGAAGTTTTTGAGCTAGGGCTTTCATGTTGCACATGGTTATTGTCTTCTGTAAGAGCTAGGTAAAATTCAAAGATGGGTGACCTTGACCCAATTCCCAAGGTCACTGGGCCACATAAATTTTGTGTCTGCATCATAACTTGAGAAGCTTTTGAGTTTGGGCTTTTATATTGCACAAGATTGTATTCCCCAGTATGGGCTAGATCAAAGATGAGTGACTTTGACACAATTCCCAAAGTCACAGAGCCACATTAGTAAATTTGATATCCGCCTGATAACTTGAGAAGTTTTTCAAGCTGTAGGGATTTCATATTGCACATCATCATAGTTTTCTGTCGGGCCCAGATGAAGTTTGAACTTGAGAGACATTGACCCACAAAATGCAAAATGAGTGTTACCCCAGTAACAGTTCAATTTTTCTATCTTAGTCTGAATTTTGAACTTAGTTTGTTGCATGATAAGGGCCACCAGAGGCAATACGCCTAATGACTTATTGACTTGTTCTGCTCTTTCTGAAAAAATTTCTAGCTGAAGCTTAAGCTTAACCCCACATAGCTTCATGAGGACTACCTTTCATTAGGTCAACGTTGTGATGGACTGTTCACACAGCCTTCAGATCTGCTTGCCAAGCTAGATTTGTATATATTGGTGCTGTTGTAGTACACTTTCTTCTATGTGACCTCTCTCTACCTTAAAATCCAATTTATATGCTAAATAAACCTGGCTAGGTCTGTGCCATTCAAAAGTGTATGGGTTTCTCCTATGGTAATATATCGACAAAACAGCAATGGTAGTCCTGTGTTCAGCTTACCTAACATTCAAGCACAAATTAAAGTGATGATGAACTGGTTCTGTGTATTTTAGAACAGCATCGAGGTCACCTTTGTTTACGGCTATCATGGCTAGTTTGCATATATGCTTACACTGTAACTGATCTTTCATAATTTTGATTTTTTTTTTAAACAAACAGTCAGAAAATAAAAGCACTAGTATCTAGTAGTCAATTTAGTGGGGAGCAAGGAGCAAGTCCACGTACATTTCAAATAGGTTTGAAGAGGTTTCAACTTTCAGTTCAGGACAAGAAGTCAAGCAAAGCAAAAACGAATATATTTGAAAACAAAAACAAAAACAAAAAAACCAAGAGCAAAATAGAAAAAAACCAAGTCTTGCGATCCTCAGAATTTGCAAAATCAAAGCAATGTTGAGATATTAGGACCCAGGCTGTTTCCTTAACAAAACTTTCAAATCGATGTATTATTATGCAAATCAGTAAGAGTATGAAAATAGTCACCCACAACTGGTGCCTTTGGTATCCTTAAAGGATCTATTGGCCAAGCGGTTTGGGGGGTTATTTTTTTAACCTTTTACCAAATAAATTAACACAAATTTCATAAAAAAGCGAAAGATCATTACAGCAAGACCATTTGGACAAACTTAATAGAAGATACTGAACTACATTAACTGCAGACTTGCTCTGCTCCCCTTGATTGCCAGGCAGTAAGACTATGCCTGCACTATGGTGGAGGCACTTTCATCACTTGTGTTACTGACCCATCCCAAAAATAACACTTTTCTACCAAACAAAGGAAATTTTCTAAAGATGTTTTGTACCGGTGTCTCGTATGTTTTATAACTTTATGAATGAGTTTTCTTAAGCTTTTTGCTTTCTTGAGTTGTTAGTTTGTCATAGAACCTTACGTTTGATGCACGGACCTGCTCTCCTTCCTGTCAAGTTCCTTGCTGCAGCCTAGATGGCAGCACCAGATCCAAGTTAATAGGAATACTTCATTTTCAGACTTACCTCAAGCACATCCCCACCAAGTTTGAATTGAATCTGGATGATAGTTTCGGAGAAGTCGAATATATGGATAACCATTTTAACCCGCATAGACTTGTAACTTACATAGTAATTAATGGGAATGCATGCATTAACAGACAAGTACCAGAAATTGAAAAAAAAAAAAAAAAAAAAAACTATTAACAATCACAGATTCAGAGTATCACCACCTGGTGAATATGTGTGTTAAACCTTGTGCAAGCTACATTTCTACCAGGTTTCAGAACAATCAGCATTACATGTTTTGGAGGCTAAGTCGAAAATAATGGAAACAAACCCACAAGAGGACTGTGACTGTCTTGTGCTAAGTTGATCTTACATGCAAAGATGAAGTTGTCCTGTGAACTTGAAAATGATATCACCCATCATCACTGTTGACAACATGTAAATATCCCCTTGCTGTTTTTTCCTAACTTTTGGAATTCGTTCAAAGTCTGAAAATGACAGCACCACCATTTTGTGAACAAATTTGGTGGAGATCAAGTCCATGTACAGTCCAAATGTGTCTCAAGAGGATCCAGCTTATGGTTTGGCATAAAAAGTAAAGAAAAAGTGAAAACACATAAAATTCTAAAACAAGCAAACAAACAAACAAAAAAGACAAAAAACAAACAGACAAAAACAAAAAATGATCAGTGCTAACTGTTGAGCAAACTAAGGTCTGACAGTCCATAGAAGTGTCTGTGCAATTTCAAATCCATTGTCTTTGCTGGGTTTGGTTTTTGAAGTGCTTGAATAAAAATAAAAATTTTAAAAAAAATCATTGAAGCGTGACCGTTTGACATATTGATACATATCCACTCAAGGTACATCTCCACCCAGTTTGCAATGAATTTTGGTGACGCTTTTTGGAGAAGAATTAAAAATGTGACTTACCATTGCAATCCCCATTGACTTACATTGTAAAGAATGGGGATGTATACATCAACCCATAAACACCCAAATTGAAAAAGTTGTTATTAGTAAGAGATGCGTAGCATCATTAAGCACTGAGCAACTTTTTAACCTTTCCATGAGATTCATATCTACAGTTTCAAAAGAATCTAGTTGATGGTTTTGTAGAAGGGGTCGAATATAGCCTTATTACAAACGCATAAAAATTGTGAAAAATAGGAAAACATCACAATGCCACCTGATTTATAAATTAAGGTCGGGGTATCCCAGAATTGTGCCAATGCATTTTGAGGCAATTGGCCAAGCGGTCTTAGAAAATATTTTTTAAGAGTTTGCAAAAAAACCGTCAAAACATTCATTAAAAAAATCCTTAAATGACTGGTCTGCAACCTTTTGAACACATTTAGTAGAGACCCAAGGTACATTCGAACCAAGTTTCAAGTGAATTGGGTTGATGGTTTTTGAGATGACAAAAAAGGGAATTGTTGATGGATGCCTCGTCGACGACAGACAAAAGACAATAAGCTCAGCTGCTTGACAAGTCAGCTGAGCTAAATTCACCTTCCAATCATAGCCAAGTGTGTATAAATGAAAGTAACATGTACTGCATTACTAGAGAAAATCAGAAAAAACCTCATGTACTATTTGCAGTCAGGCAAACATAAATGCACATTGGTTTTTCGGATATGTATTTCTATCCAGCATAAATTATACATTGTCAGAAGTATAGTGTTTAAATAAATTTTTAAAACGTTACTTTTCACCCAGGAAGCTCTTGCAAGCAACCCATTTGTTTTCACAAGGTTGAAATTTTTTTCCACTTACATAAAAACCCGCCGGTACTTTTGGACCTGTATCCACTATCGGGGCAACCTTCACTGCTAAGCTCCATCTTTGACTCAGCGGGGCTCTTGACTGCTGTGCCCACTGGTATTAATTAATTCATAGCCTGGGGGCAACTTCCGTGTCTGATTCAATATCTCTATTCTGGGGCCCACTACCATTGACAACTAGTAATTTCAAGCCATTGCATTTACATTTTTTTTAGCAATGCTTGCAACGGAGAAGTCCCATTTTATATTTTACATTAAAATCATTGGACAAACTAGCCTTCCCTTGACACTAATCACACATATATTTTGGAAACTACCTCCTGAAAATATCGAATCGGGACTTACCCACGAGCTTGGCTGTCATTTTGAGAACTATGGATTCCGCACCCAGTGGTTTGTGAACGAGGATAGTAGTAGTCGGACGATATTGGGGGGTTAATATATATGAAACCAAAAACATATTTTGCAAATATTTCAGTGCATCAATAATGATATGATATATGCTGTGGCCGCAATTCACTTTGATATCCAAATCAGCTGTATTTTTGTGTGACTGTCCCGTAATGCAATATGGTGCATGGTTCACCAGATCAATGTATTGTGTCGCATTTGGATTTGTAACTGGCGATAATAACTGCTTCAGACAAACCTGACCGGGCAATTTAAAGGTAAGATAGTAACTCATGTTCTAAAAGTACTTTAACGGCCGATTAGCCTGGTACGTGGGAGATGGAACTCCTGGAACCTTGCAAAATATTACAATAACGATCACCAAACAACCAGCGCTATGCTGTTGGCACAATCGTGGCTACGCACCTATGCTGTTTCCCCGGTCCAAGTTGACTCCATATGCAAGATGAAATAGAATGCCATGTTGAGTTGATATTACTGCAAAATAACGACACATGACGGCCGCTTTCTTATTTAAATCTTTCAACCGGGCCTATGGCTATGCTGTTTCACCGAACAACCATAGCTATGCAGTGATGCTCTTTCCCGGGCCCAAGTTAACCCTTCACTCCAGACAAGTTGAAATAAAATACTTATTTATTTTTTTAAATATTTGTTTCCATTTTTCATCCAAGATTCCAAATTTGGTATTCCATTTCTGCACTAATGTTGGAAATACATTACGTTTGTTTTGAAATTCTCAATAAAAAATCTTTCTTTTTACAAATTTCACTAGGATCAATCTACCTTTAATATATATTTTGTACTGGTCTGTTGATACATGGCCAATATCTTGGTCTTGTATGTTTTGTTTCCAGGTGCGCGAAAATGCATCAATGAGGCCATAGTACAGAAAAACATTTATGTTCACATTGAACTTTTGCTGAAAGTCATCAAGAGACAGGAGTTCTCCTTGTTCATTATTTATGTCTTGCACAAACATTGCACTTTTTTTATACCAATCTTGGTTTAAAAAGCAAAAAACAAAAACAAAACAAAAAACAGATTTGCCATTCACCTTGATAAAGTTATTATACCAGACATATTCTCTCAATATATTGTTAACCGTTTTTGCTGGAGTCAACCATTTAACCCTCTTCCATTTGTATACCAATTCTATATAAAACTGTGATACATTTTTATCTTCGTAGTCACTGGCCCTGGTTTTAAATAAATCTGCAAGATCAATCTTGGTGGAAAAAAAGCTGCTGCTAACATTTTTCCACTTCGAGCTGTCATGTGCCAATAATCGTTTAACCCATGTCAGTAGCGGAGAGGGTCACTGGACTTCAATACTTTAACTTCTTAGTCCTCCTCTTTCAATGCTATGATACATCACCTTTTTTTAAAACTTTGGGTATTTTTATTCCATATGAATTTGTTTATTAACTCTTGGATTTTTCTCTTTAACTTTTCTGGAACTGGAATACAACAGCATTGATACAGCATTTTGGAAATTGAAATGACCATGATTTTACCAATTATAGAGAGATCTCTCCGTGACTACACTCGTAATAATTTACTTATTTTACATATTTTTTCTTGTATAACCATTATATCTTCATCCAGCCAACTTTCTAATGTTGAAATGATTTTGTGTCTATTTATAATTAGTATGTTACCATGAGGTGTAGAGTTTATTCAGCCAATCCACCTTGCTTCAGATTTGTAGAAGTTCACTTTTAGACCAGAACTTTGTGCAAAATCTTCAAGGGAGGTTTAGCAATTTATGTACGCGGCTTTCATCAGCCAGGATAAAAGATGTGTCGTCTGCGAAGCGCGAGCTTTTAATATGTACACCATTTATTCTAATACCTTTCAGTAATTGGGGGTTTCCTACTGCTAATTCTGAAAGCTCAACACTGTGGATGGATATTAGGGGTGATAGAGGACATCCTTGTTGTTCTCTCCTCTCCGCTTTAAAAAAAAATCAAACGCATGTCCATTATTTATCACGCAACTACTGATATTTGTGTAAAACGTTCTAACCATGCTTATGAAATTATTTCCAAAGCCAAAAGTATCAAGTGCTTTAATGATGAATGACCACTGTATAGAGTCGAACACTGTTTCAAAATCAATGAGTAGTAGCAGTCCTGGGATGTCTTTAACATGGGTAAGCTGTAATATTTCTGAAATCAATCTTATGTTATCTTTTCTCCAATATAACTTACCTTTATAAACCCTGCTTGGTCTGGATAGATCAGACAATTTAGAAGTTTTTCTTAGCCAGTGGCTACAACTTTAGCTGTTTTTTTATGATTCACAATCAGTAAGGACACAGGTCTCCAGGTATTTAAGAAAAGTTTGTTTTTATCTTTTTGGGGTGGGGGGTGGGGGGGTGGGTGAGGGTGTATTTGAGTCATTTTTCCTCTTCTCTGATCTACTGGGTGGCTTAGTTCAGACTATCTAGGACCACTTTTCTCATGTCAGTCTAGAAAAAAATTGTAAAAGTCTGTAGTGAATCCGTCAGAGCCTGGGGTTCTGCCATTTTTCTTATCTTTCAGAATAGAGGTACCTCCCTGTAGTGTTATTGACGTTTGGCACTCTCCTCTTTGATCTTCTGTTATTTCGGGGATGTTTCCATCAAAGAAATTCCTTTCCTTCTCGTAAACTTCATTTTCAATTTTAGAAGATGTATACATTTCTTGTAGATCTCCTTTTCTTCCTTCGCTGTATCTTCCATATCTGTAATTTCCTGATCATTTTTTATCTTTACCTTTGTAATGCATTTACTTTTATAGTTTCTTTTTTCTAGTGAGAGAAAATATTTTGTCTTCTTTTCTCCTTGTTCACACCACTTTGCCTGGTATCTGAGCATAGCTGCTCTAGTTTTTCTCTAATATATAGTCATTAGTTCATTCCTGGTTTCAGCAATTTTCTCCTTTATTTCTTGCCCACTGGTGTTATTTGCTATTCCTAATTTTCTAGCTCTTGGTTTAGTTTTTCTCCAATTTCTCTATTCCGTTTTGCTCTCTCAAATGGAAACTTTAGAATTTTCCCTCGAATATGGCCTTTCATGGAGTCCCAGTATATACTTTGGTCTATTGGTTGAGACTCCCTATCTGTTTGGCCCCTAAACCTTACGGACATGTTCAACCTGGAAAAGTGACTTCATTCTTCGCTCAAATATCACAGAAACATGCATCCCTGAGATAATTTACCCATATACTCAATGGACAGCAATTTTTGCAGAATCTGCTTGTACTAATGAAGCAATTTTCAATTCAAAGTTGTTGTATAAATGAAAGTGTTTTTGTTAAATGTTGTTTTTGTGTAACTTTGGCATTTCTCAAAAATGATAAATGGTCAGATTTGTGCTTTTATAATCACAAAAATGTCAGACAAGTCTGAATTATCATCAAGATCTCATATTCGTATTCCTCGTAAAAAGAGCTTTCCTTCTAGTACCAGTATGCCTATAGATAAAAAGAGAATACCACAGGTCAACAACTTTTCCTGGCACGCATTGAGAGCAATGCACTCAATATGTTTTTGCTCTACAGAATATTCAGAGTAGCTCAGTTTTTATTTGATTAAATTCAGAGAGTTCGTTTTACAGAAATACGTACAAGAAACAGACATTTTAGAGCAGATACCTATTGTCACAAATCAAGATAAAAAGGTTAACATGGTCCACTGACTACTATGTTGCCATTGAAAGTATTTTGTTTATATTCTCAAATTGTCTTAAATTACTCATACAAACTAAACATGAACGGAGACAAACCTAACAAAGGGGTGATATAGGAATTCTTTTTAAAATTATAAAACAAAGTCTATGTTGTACCATAGTGTGCTAAAGGACGTATTATTCCCTTCTCTTGAGATGTATACAATGAGAAAATGACTGCATGGGCGACTCCACGCAAGCGCACAACTCACGATTTCTTAAAAAAAATCCTCAATAGAACAGGCAGTACAAACACACTAAATGTTCCGAATAAAATCCTTTCACTCTTATACACCCATTTATATTAACAAATTTCAGTTACTGGCTACTCGCGTGGAAACATTAGTAAGAAATCCCATCACTTAAATCAGTACGTCTAAGAGGTGATAAAATCCTGATCGGCAACAAGAAACTTAAGCTTAAACAATTAAAATAACTAAAATTACGAATATTTGCTGCAGTTTCTAAGCATCTGTCACGAATAAACAAATGGCAAAATTGTCCACATACAAAAAACGACCACATCTTTATTGTGAAGCTCAGTCCTACATATTTGTAATACAACAGTATAAAAAACATAACTCGTGCTTCTCACGTATATATATATATATATATATATATATATATATATATATATATATATATATATATATATATATATATGTATATATATATAATGCAATTCACCGGCCATCAACTGTGTTACATTTTCAACGATGTAACGCTTGTTATGACAGATAAAGTAAATACACAACGCATCCGAGGTTTCTGAACTTGTGGAGAGAAATATTAGTGGACAGGTATGACATTGGATGTCATAAACAGAATCGACATGCTTTTAATTCTCAAGTGATCTGGTTTCTGAATTAAATTCTCCGTTAAAGAAAGAGAGAGCACGAGATTCATACATTGTATATTGTTATTGAGAGTTTTCCGTATTTTTTATTGTCGAATAGTCCGGTGTTGGTTGGTGATTGGGATGATCGTTGCGTATGATATTGTTTGTCAACTTCGCAACAGATTTGTATCAAAAAATGTCACTGATTCCATCCTCATCTGTTGTAATACAATGTTTTTACACACAGTAATAAATTTATTGGGCCTACTGTTTGTACCCTTCTTTCTTAAAAAGCCACACCCATGCACAGTCTGCAAAAATAACTTCCACATAATAAAGTTATGAGCAATATGAAAAGATAGATTGTCTGGGCTATCAAAAGGCTTGCTCTCATCCGGGTCTTTATACCCTGCGTAGTTCAGCAGCAGCTGTATAATGACAGTCACTTAGTCCTACGTCACACTTTAATGTGTTCACAAATGCACATTTGAGTTACTTAATTCCATGACAAAGGTCATAGGTTTTATAAAGGCAAATGCCAATCACTTGGCCCAATGTACAAGGTCCTACGTTTCATAAATACAAATACCTGTTACTCAGTTGAATATCACGTCATGATCTTTGTAAAGGCACGTGGTTTGTTATCATGACATCAAGTAAAGAAGGTGTAGAAACATTGATGAAGCATTTTGACAATGGTGTGCGGTCCATGTAGATCGCAGAAAATACACAGTGATATGGCTTCGTTTGCATGGAAGGAACCGATCCTTAAATCTCCAGTTATTACTACTCTTTCATTGTATGGAATTCAACAATTTAGTAACCAGCCAGGCGCCACACGGATACCAAAATGGTCCCAAAACTAATGTCAACAGGTTTCCTGAGAACGACCTTGGCAGGCTACAATGTGCACAACGCTTGCCGAGGAAAACTTTGAATGTTTAAAATGCTTGTCCTAGCACGCTGGTACCCATACAAAAGGTCTTTTTATGAGGAAGGAGATTCAGAAATCCCTGTGACGATTCAAATGAAAAGTACTTTTTACGATGAATAAAGCGAATACTTAAACAGCACCCCCCCCCCCTCCCCTTTGAATTAAACCTAGTAAAATATCTCCTTGGCGTGGTATGGGCGCTGACAGCACTACCAGCCAATGAAAGCTGCTGCGCCAGCGCATGTTATCTTCATAGGCCTAATCCGCCATTCTCATTTAATTTGTTTTTCAATACTCTTCTAGTCAGCCAAACACATTGAAGCAGACGACATTTGACCACCAACCAACTTTAGCTGGTTTAAGGGGGGGGGGGGGGGAGTTGAATGTCATAGAAGCGTTTTTAACATTGTGAGCAGGGCCAACTGACGTGGCCAATCAGTAACAGGTTGCTCAAGATTGAATAGCTTACAACTACGTGAGAACTCACACACTGAATAAAATTCTGATGACAATTACAAGTAAACTGTAATTATTCAAAATCCATAAAAGGCACATTGCTGGACATAATCAGTAAAATTTTTATTGAAATTTTAATTTTTTTAATATATCCACTCTGCTATGCATATGGGCCCTCCTAGGCCTGAGGTTTAACACATGCTGAGCTCTATTGAAAAAATAGGCGCTGTGGATTTATGCTCATTTTGATATATGACGTAAATCGCAGATGGAAGAATCTGTCAAAGCATTCAAAGAGAAAATAGCTTTGACTTTTTTTAATTATTGAAGTTTAAGTCAAATGCTTTTGTGTAACTCTGTGAGGAAAAAGGGCTTCCGCGCTTGTACGAAAACTAAAACTTATCTGTCTCCCAGAGGTACGTGTGTAGTCCCTTACTGAAGGCGCATGCAGCATTTATAAACCGAACATCTTTTGAAAATCTTGAAATTCCACCAAACTGCATGTACAATGCGCTTATGGAGATGCCTAAGGTAACAGCTTTCTTCACTTCTAGTGTGATTTTATCGAAAAGTAATTTGGTTACCAGTTTAACTAATAAAACCATCGAAATGAAGGGATATCAGTACCAAAAAGGACAATTTCAAGGAAATTTTTTATTTTTAATATGAAACTAGCTTTGTACAAATATGAATGTTTGATTTTATTTAAGTATGATACATTTGAGTTAGGTTGCGTTTTGAAATATACTGCAAAATAGCTACCTTTGGATCTGTTATCAGGCTCTCCTCTTTTCACGAGAAAAGCTCGACGATTTGCCCAAAAAATGTTCATGTTAGGAGCTCGTGAGCAACATCCAAAGAAAATGTAAAGAGTGAAGAGAGACTGTACTCCAGTGGCCTTACTGAAGAAAACTTTTAATATTAGCTTAAAGTTAATTCTAAAATTTAAATTGCCTCTTACGGTCTTGGGTTACGTAGCCTCAAAGCTAACAGTCTTAAAAGTCAGCGATTATGACTAGCTGTAAATGAGTAATACTTTGTCATTACACAGGCCTATAATTTTCATTCTCGGATTTTGTAAAATGTTTTAAAAGGTTAGTCAAATTTTACAGTTAAATTCAAGATTTAATTCTTAATTTTTAATATGACCAAAGGTGTATCATAGTACACATGGTTTCATTTCACATACTGCATTGAAAAATCTATGCCTGTGAAATTATCCGTATATATAAAAACCTGTTTCAAAGAAACAAATTTGGGCTGCACCCTCATATATAAAATATGTATATATGTATATATGTATATATGTATATAAATTATAACATTTAAAATTTAATTCTTCGGTCCACATGAACCTAAATCAAAAGGCGATTTTGTTTTCAGTTTCAATCTGAAAACTGTACTTATTTCAAGGATAACGGATAAGAATGACACATAGTGCATTCACATTATTGTGACAAAGTGGAGAATAAACAATATTTGAGAGAGGTCCACAAAATTAGGTGATCACAAATACGACTTTAACGTTTTCTTTATATGATAATATGCTTTACAAATAGTGACATTTTTGTAGTCACATGGAAAGTCTGTGCAGATGCATATTTTTTCTCTATACTAAACAGGACCTGGTCTCTGGCGAGACCTCTTTATGTTTGCCTTGTAGCTGTTCATCAGCAGATATCGTCGGCATCTTGTATTCTTCCAGCAATTTATCACTGGTGTCCAGATTTGCTTTCCTGGGAGGGCCAAAATCATCAGATGGCCGGAGAAGTTTCTTTATGCGCTGAAAACATAAATTACGTTATTTCGTTACAGAGGGAAATTTCCCGAGAAGCTACCACTTTAAGGTCATGAGCATGCAGCTGCCTGGGTACATACACACAGACACAAGAAAAACCTTCCTTCTCTCTCTCTCTCTCTCTCTCTCTCTCTCTCTCTCTCTCTCTCTCTCTCTCTCTCTCTCTCTCTCTCTCTCTCTCTCTCCTGTGTGTGTGCATTAATATGAAGCACACTGATTCCACTATGCACCGTTTACTCGGGGCATACACAAGTTAATATAATTTTATTAGTTGCTGCTGTTGTAAGCAAAAACATGAAAACTTATGCTGTATTATTTACTAGCCATTAATTCTCATTCTTACCTTGATTCAAGTCAGGCGCGTTGTTTGTACCAAATATATGCACATATAAAGAACAGCAGCCGCCACATACAAAAGCGTCTACGGGAATATAAGACAGCGATAACTGCTCCATGGTCTCGCGCACAGGAGCTATTTGTAAATTAATTTTGCTATCAAAGCCTTTTAATTTTCTAACATTCTGAATCGAACGAGTTTATGACTACTGATTAATTAAAGGTCGTACGCAGTGACTGGATTGAATATGGAGCGTAGAGTGCTTGTTTTTTGTTTTTTTTTACTTATTTATTTGTTTGTTTGTTTGTTTGTTTGTTCGTTCGTTCGTTCGTTTGTTTGATTTTTGTTCAGAACTGGGCCACGGTGCCGTTATATCTGTTTGCATAATTGTTCAGTTGGATGTACCACCCTAAATTCCAGTTTGTTGACTAGCCAGTTCACCATGAATGCACCGACTGCTAATTGCCAGTTCATGAGTTGCGTGTTCCTATTGCATAACAACACTGACAGTGACCATTTGGGGCCGCCGTATCTGCAGTCTGGTATGCATAAATGTAGTTACACGACAGATAATATCATTATATTTCGCTAAAATTAATATGCTATTTATATATTGGGACAGCAGACATTTCATTCACATTGTTAATTAAGAAATGAGGGTCGTTTTTGTGTGTGTTATGGCATAATGACGCGCGTGATTGAAGCTGACATCGTGGGTGTGGCGCACGCCAGTGCGCCTTGCCCGATGCCAGCTTCAATCACCCGCGTCATTTAAGAATTAAACTTCCTCTCTAGTGTAATTACGGGCGCATGGTTGCAGTTTGTGTGACAGGCATTTCTGATGACGCGCGGTAGCGCGTCATCAAAGAAGTGCCTGTCACACAAACTGCAACCATGCGCCCGTAATTATACTAGAGAGGGAGGTTAATTCTTATATTTACATTTAACATCAATTTCTATTGACATAAGAGTAAGTATTATCATTGATAGTTGATTTAAAATCGTTTTTAGCTTGTTAATTTACAAAAAATCGCCTTTTTGTTTACTAGTGGGAGGAGCCAAGTAGGCGGGGCTACTATATCAGCCATCAATTGTCAAGGCAACGCCTGGAACACAAACCTAGGAAAAAGATAGTTCCGAATAACACAACAACTTTATTTCAATAAAGCTTGCAAAACCGGTAAAGGAAAACATTTAGGCAAGTTTTGACGAGTAGATATACAATTCTTGATCATCTGATACCGTCTTCCCATTATGCTTAGGCCTATGAATCAAACGCTTCGGCAGTACTTTCGGCGGCAGCTTAAATAATGACTAAGTGCGTTAAGAGGATATTATTGCGCAGCACGTTGGTTGCACGAGATGCTCTAGTGTAACCATTGCCTCATGAACTACACTACCGTTCCTATTCTTTCAATGCTAACAAAAATAACAAATGTAACTATTATGCCATAACACACACAAAAGCGACCCGCATTGCTTATATTTACATTTCCCTCTGAATTTTTCTGCTAAATTACACGGAATTTAGAAACTTAATACATAGAATTCAGAGAAACGATCAAAACTGATTTGCCGAGCATGTTCAAGTGTTAGGCTCCGGAAACCAAGGTAGGCGCGGCTTATTGGAATGTGGGCGGGACACCTGTGTTATGGTTCCATAACACACAAGGCTAATGTGTTATGGTCTCATAACACTCGAGGCTCTCTCCTATACTTGCAATGTTAAAAGTTAGATTGAATGTAAATATGTTGTCATGACACCGTAGAAATAAGATGAAGGACGCTTGCACACAAGAACCACCACAAAATTCAACCAAGTTCTATCTCAAAGAGGTCCTCAGATCACCCGTCCCTGAGCTAAATAAAGCTGAACATTGTGCTCAATTCGACGCAAAGAAATTCATTGACCTTGGGACATGTTATCGTATCTACAATTCACAGCAAAAACGTTCTTGAAAGAAAACAATAAAGAAGATGGCACCTTCATTCGGCTGCCTTTAGACATATCATCATGGCAGGTCTGGTCACCAATTGGCAGCTGCTATGCTTTGGTATTTTTAAATTAAAACATTTAGGCAGACGACAATCTACATCCGGATGCTTTTGAGCGATTTAAGAAGGAAAGACGTAAAAACCAGACACAAAATTAAACATTTCCACTTACTTTCTAATTCGGTGAAGGTCAACGAACTTATACCAATGGATCATTATTACGGGCAACACCTTGCTTATCTAGGTGTTTAGTTATCAAATGTATAAAGAAAACCCACGTGACTTTCCGAATCAGCTGAATGCCATACATGTCTTTCCCAAGCCATTACAAACCAGCATCATCATATGCAACATAAAAGTGTTGGCCCAAATAATTCCTTCAACAAATTCTGAAAAAAAAAAAAAAATCTCATGACACTGCAAAAAAAGGTCCAGCTTAGCCACGCACAATCCAAGCCTAGCTGCTACAGAGGAAGATCATATCGCTGACTGTCGACGTCTACGCTCAAAAAGTTCTTTAGTTAAAACCCAAACACTGAAATCAGTATAACTGCCATGTGACCTTGCATGTACATGTATATGAACAGACTACGTAGAAGGCACAATGTTATGTGCCACTTTGAAGTAATCGGTACAGTAACTTCACAGGAGCCTGTTTGTTTTTCTTGAACACCAATAGGCCAAGTAAAAAGTCACTGGTGCGGACATTCAAAGAAACTTGGAAGAGGCGACGTAAGCTCCCCCATCCCCCCCCCCCCCCCGCGTTTGAAGGGTGCAGTCAATTTTTCGCATGGAATTTCTCAAAATTTGGCCGATGGACTAACGCATATTTGGTGTAAATTTTATAGTTCAATCTTAATTTATGACACCAACAACGAATTTAATGTGTTTTTAATACCTTTGATGTTGGTTCCAATTAATATCGACAATATCAATATTATGACTCCACGCATCATACACTTTGGTCTGTATAATATTTCCGTTATTGTATATGGATCTATATACATAAGCTACGATGTAAGGACTATGGAACCATGACACGAACCAAAAAAAAAACAACAACAACAAAAACAAAAAACAAATCATAAAACAAAAAGCAAAAGCAAAATCAAAAAAGCAAACAAAAACAAAAAACAAAAAAACAAAAAACAAAAAATCCTGAAAAGCATTCGCCTCCGTGACCTTGAAAATTTATCAAAGTCACCCATATGATGTTAAACCAAACTTCTGCACATAATAGTAGTATAATAATCACAGTTCATCAGATAGAATTAGCCTGGTAATATTTCAGAATAATGAGTTTCATAAATTTGAACACGTTACGTCATATTTCCCGTTTACCATTAGATGGCGCCATTATTATTCCTTCTTCCCGATCAGTTGCCTCCTGAAGTATCCCACTGAATTTCACAAAGATCCATCGAATGGTAAGGATGCTGGAGCGTTCAGATTTTTTCACATTTTTGACCTACATGCTCTATAATATTGCAGGTGACTCCACTAATATAAACAGGGACCTAGATTTCCATATACTCGATAAATTTTCCAAAGTTGTACAGGACTAACTTGTAACTGTAGACTGTATTACGTCCAAAAGAAACATGTAAGCAGACGGACGGACATTAGGGATCATATTAGCTGTGCGACCTTAGGCTAGCAGACCTAAAAAGACATCCATGTCAACCAGGCATGTTTTATTTACCTGAAACACTGGTCCATCGTCACAAGCGACCTTGTAGATCATGTAGCCAGGAACGGACATCATGGGCAATATGGCCACGCAATAGCCAATCACGTGGCCCCATACTGGATACGTGTAGTCACTGTAAACCACTGGACTTAACATGACGGTATTGTATATTAAGATGAACTGTTGATGGAAAAAGAGAACATAAGTATCTGTGGTTACGCAATTTCCCGGTAGGGATGTATATACTCTAACGAAGAAATTGGTCTTTATTTCGTAATTTTTAGTAGTGTATATTTTCACTTACTTTGGATTGGGTGTTTTTTTTTTTTTTTTTTTTTTTTTTTTTTCTTGTTGAGTGTTTCCATGTTTTGCTTGGCCATTTTACAAACTTCAGATTGACTTATACTGGGCATACCGCAATGTACCCGACGCGCACCCTAGGCTTGATTAGCCAAGAAACTGCGCAGGGGAACTTTCGATACAATAAAAATTTCAGAAAAAAATAAAATTTCGGATAAAGTATGATTTGACGTACAGCTACCGTGGCTGGAGTGATGAATCTCCAGCAGATCTGCCACCAACGGTTTGGCCGGAAACCTAGCATTTCTTCAATGTTGTCATACATACGGTTCGCACCTAAAAAGATGAAACGAAGATAAATCGTGGCGAAGTTATCATACTTTAAAAATATAAGGAATTCAATAAACAAAATGTAGCCAAAATGCGTGCCATTACAGTATATGAAAAGTACCAGTCTGGAATTTTGGCCGAATTTTGATATCTAAAGTACACGGCTTGTCTACACGACAGGATGCTTGAATTGACCTTTAATTGGTAAAGAGGTATATAAACTATGGAGTATTTTACGTTTGAGAAAAAGGGTTTATAAGGACGCTCAGTGTGCTTTACAAAGTCGTAACCCACATATTACCCGTTTTTAACTTATCAAAATTCCAAAACCAGTGTGATTGTAATACTTTGAGTTGTTAATGATTAAGATCAACAAGTTTAAAGTGAATAACTACAATACCAAATATTATATTTCAATCTATAATATGTACAGCAATAAATGTTCAATCGAGCTATTTTCGTATGATAGTAAGATCTATGGTATAATGTATATGATAAGTACAAAGGCCCAAGGGAACTCTTCAGTCTTACCGTATATCCACGCCACGACCAAACATTCGCACAGCCCAATAACCATGATAGTAAAGACAGACAAATACCAGTCCAACAGCTGGAGCACGTACACTCCACCCTACCAAAAAAAAAAAAGTGAAACCTAATCATAACGACACTCGGATGTCCGACTCATTCTATATAATAACACAAATTTTCATGGGAAAAGGATTATATGCTTTGTCATTTGTTTCGTTTAACCGACATATTAAATATCCGGCACATTTCTTAGGGAACAGACAGTTTCATTATAACGAGTTTTCACTGTATTCTGTGCTATATTAGGTACTCTACTAACGTGAAATAATCTATACTTTTCCTTTACCTCCAACAGTTTGCAACAACTATACATACTTTGAAAGCGAGACTTTTTTAAACAATCGAAACCAAATATACAGTCCTCCTTGTAGGCTAAGTATAATTTCACTGATAATATATAGTACACAAACAGACGACTATGGAAGCGATGACATGATGATTTGTTAGTTTAATAAGTTTCATTATTATTTTTTTCGTGCCAAAAGGCACTTTGGCGTTTCCATTGTGACTACTTTCCCGTTGAAAGTTTTACTGCCTATATTCTTGGCAATGCCTCTTTCACATGAAATATACTTGTGGGAAATTCCTTAATCAATACATATATGTCTTTACGGGACAAGGCCAGTCCACTGACTAAGCAACAATCACATCAGATGCTTGCTGCCAAATATCATATATTAGCCCACCGGTTGAGAAAACACACCAGTAATCTCATAATGGGTTAATCTGTGTGTGGGAGAGTGTGGGATTTAAGCTGTCCTGAAAAAAAACGCTGGCACTCCAATGTATCAACTTTTATCTTAAATCAGATGACAAGTTAACATTGCAGTCGAATTTGGAACATATAAATGCAAATCAAATCGGTGAAAGTAAACTTTAAAAAGTTTAAACTTGGTTTTGACTCAATCCCACAATTTCCAAGGCAGCGTGGGGCAAACATACAAACAAACAAACAAACAACAAATAAGCTAGATATACACTAACCAGACTATAGGTTTAAATGGGGTAGGGGATGACATGGGGGGGGGGGGGGTAGTTTGTCTTATCTCATAGCTTTTATGGTAGTAAGCGTATAAAGGATCATAAGGATTTTTTGTCAAAAACGGTGCTTACTTGATGCAACTTCAAGGTTGTTAATTTTGTATGACATCCTGACCTTCACTTTTGGTTTCTGTCCCTATAAATAAGGTACTAGTCTGGTTAAACCAGTTTATTTTGCCATACATGGCTTACATGTGACAAAAAAGAACTGCCATTAAAGAGCGCTATAATGCTCATGTGATAGAGTAATCTACTGACAATCCGAAGCAACGTTGAAGTAATTAATACACGCAAACCCTGGCTGGCTGTTTGTTGCCTGCATTAAGCCGCATCTTCCTAACTGGCCACCAAATAGTACGTGCAAAGCGTTTGTGTCACGGCATATGCGTGCTGTAGTTTCATACTGTATTGTGTGCGCCAATAAAATGCCAACTGACAGAACAGGCGTGAAAGAAAAAAAACTCGTTACCTGTGTAATCATTGGAAGTCCAAGGAAGAACCCAATCAGACATACAATGGCGCTCACTAATGTTTTCTTCTTTGTGAGACCAGGAAATTCGTCTGTGATACTTGTAGCAATGCTCTCAACCATAGGAAACTGTTAAGAAAGATGTAATAGCGTTTTAGTCAACTATCTCTTTCTAAAAGATGAAGCTTTCTTGTAATTTTAAATTACTTTCAAGGTTGTTTTATATATATATATATATATATATATATATATATATAACCCAAGACTTAAAGATTTCCGAATATCCTGACAAAAAGTGCCTTTATTTAAGTGTGTCGTCATTTTATTTTTATGTTTCCAGTACGCTTGTAAATATGTACATGCAGGGGCTCCACTCAACAGGTTCGATAGATTCTGGTCAGGATTCAGAACAATCAGGGACATGACCTAACCATGGAAATGGACAACCACTTCGTGACGTGGAACCCTTATACAAATAAACACATTCTGTTTGCAAACAAATAAAAGGAAACATTGACAGGGTTGGTATATCCTTAATATAAACATTGACAGGGTTGGTATATCCTTAATATATATATATATATATATATATATATATATATATATATATATATTAGTCCAAAAATTGTTGAAGAAACTAGACAATCAACAGTACATTAGAGCACTACTGAAGCAAAGGATTCATTACCTGCCCATCGAGTCCCACAGTGAAGAGCATAACAAAGAAGAGCACGGACCAAACTGGAGCACCGGGTAATTTGGAAAGCGCCTCTGGGTAGGCAATAAAGGCTAATGCTGGACCTGAAAGAGTTGTTGTGTAGGTATTTTGATATAGACAATATCCATTGGTTTATAAGGTTCAGGACACTCATGTTGGCATAGGTAGTTACTCATTAATATCCATATGTGTATTTTACGGCAACATATCAAATACATGCATACCAAAGAAGTAATCACAAATACAGAGCGAAGTATGTTTTACTGGGTACGCTACGAAACAATTTCTGTGGTCAATATATTCAAGTTAAACTTTATGTATTTGCTGCTTTGTTTATGTTTTTATGTCCATTAAAATGATGGCATCGTTGAAACTTACCTCCTTTAACGGCTTCTGAGACGGGCACATTGAGTTCTCTTGCTAAGAAGCCAATCACAGAGAAAATGACAAACCCCGCAAAGAAACTTGTTAATGCACCGCAGGTCGTTAGGATAAGAGAATTCCTACAATCATGAACAGAGCTGGGTAACTTATTGGATTTACATACGTAAAGTATTGCACATCATTAATTTTGATCGCTGTGTAATAGAAGCAAAAGCGCATGAAAGAAGTGCTTGTGAAAAAGAAGATCCCCGAGAATATTTCCACGGTACTTAATCACATGACGAAATTACGTCTGAAAATAGTCCGGCGAGCCACCCTGTCCGTGCATCTTATGGATATTGCAACAGAATTCCCGAGGCAAGTTCGAGTCCCTTACAATATTTCACAATGACGTCTGAGTTATTGTGATACATGAAAGCAAAATATATGATGAATGTGTCCTCAATTTGTCGGTTCCTGCCCAACATGTGTAAAAAGACCCATCACAGAGGTACGTAATGTCGTTACCAAAGACGACGCACTTATAGTTGTGCCCCCACACATCTTGCAAGCATTAAAGCCAAAGTAAACCTGAAAAGAAACTGGTTATAAAGCGCACTAAGAATAGGAGCATTGTGATGCCAACATCATGCAAATAAGAGCAGCAAAAGATTTTATCAAATTTAATATTATGTTCTTTCATTTTACTTCAACATTGTGGTCTAACATACTGGCTAAATATCTATCCCATAAGGCAACAGTGACCTTACAGTGTCCTTAAAAGGAAATTATGAATATTTCAATTGACTCCTAAAATTTCAGTGTTACAATTTTTCATTGGTTGTATGTAGTCTTGGGTGTTTACTGTTAGAATTTAGCTACGATACTATTATAAGTACAGTTCGCAGAGGTTTATTTGTAAAAATTTAAAACTAGTCTTGAGAGGTTGCTACGTCAACACTACTGCAAAGATCGCAGCCTCTAGGTCCAACCATTTTAACTTATATGCAACACGTAAAACTACCATTCCATTTGTTCTGCTGATCTGATATGCCTATCATAACATCCAAATGTTGCCACTCTTAACGCTCTCTGTGAGAAATATTCTTAGTTGTGTTTATTTTGGCTTTAAATGAGATTCACTGCTTTACTATGTTGCCAATGTAATACAAGCACACACACATATACGTAAGCATACATAGAACTAAAGAGCCATATACTCCTTAATGGCCACGTATTTCATTTCCTAAAAGGATTAATATCCTGTAAACCTAACAATGACACCATTATCCTTTTTTTCAGTGCCAATTTTTGAGTGTGCCAATAGTTTCCCTCGCGCGACTTGTGCGTATTGCGCCCAAAACGCACGGAGCAAAGCCGTTCACCTGGACCATTCTTATAGTCTTTGCAACTGTTAGCAGACTTGATGTTACATAGAATATGAGTCTGATATCATTATGTTAATATAGAGTACATCAACTTTGCAGGATACCGGTAATGAAAGAGTTTATCACTGGTCACGCGGCAATGTCAACTTCCGTGCCATGTGGTTTAAACATATTTTATTTCAAAGAAACATGGATTAGGAAACAAGCTGTAAAGCTTTTATAAATCCTTCTCCATAACTACACAGCGTCACTTGATGAAACCGAAAACCGTGCCATGTGACTATAGATACTAACCGAAGACAAGAGGATCAACGCCGCTTTTTACACCATTCCAAGTGAAAACAATGAAAACCATAACCATGTCAAATAAGACTTCCAAAAATGCATGAAGTATGTCATTTCCGTCCAAAGACAATACTCCACAACCCCTTTTTTATCCAAACCACAATCAAGTCCTAAGTGGACTTTCAATATTATATTCGACCAGAAAATCACAAAAGGATCCATGCATTCATAAACCTCAAAATAATTGGATAACACAAGGACGTTTGGTACACCTAACAACATGTACAAAATGTCATGATAAGCAAACACTAGATACAAAAACACTATTCCATGAAAAGGGAAGTGGACAAAGGTTTTCAATGACAACACCACGTCCAAAACGATTTCAAACTTAACAAATTCACGCACAAATTTATATATAGATATATATATATATATATATATATATATATATATATATATATATATATATATATATATATATATATATATATATATATATATATGTATATGTATATAACTAGCAATTTTTTAATATATGACAGGTACATATCGAAAGATAAATATTGAAATGAACTGGAGTGTCTTCTACCTGTGTTACCAACAAAACGATAACAGTTTATCTTTGCAAGAATATGATTTTAGGCTACCGAATCTTAATGAATGCACACTGCCGCTATGTAACGCATTACTTCTTCACAAAGTGTTTACTATTGCCCATGGAATGGAAGGTTGTAAGAGAGTCCACGGCTTTACTGATTCTCACTATATTAATCTTTAAATGAGTAATTTATCTCTGAACAGGAAACCACATAAACAGGCACCATCTATGTCACCGTATTCATCCTAATAGTAGCACGCCCTGCCAATGCAAAGATTTGCCAGATCTTGCAGTGTTTGCGCGGGACTATGGAATAGGTACTTTCTTGATTGAAGATTTTTAAGGCTTCACAGTTCATTTAATGGTTAGATAAACATTAATATACTGCAGTGACATTTAATTTTTTATTTGGAAGTGTCGTCTTTGCTAAATTACAGAAAAAATCTTGATTTTGAATCTAGACCACTTGGATTGAAAGTGGTGGGCGTGCTTCTATTAGGGCATGTGCTACTACTAAGATGAACACGGTATTATTCTTTGCGCTGCTGATTTTCCGTGAGCTGAAATTTAAGTTCGATGTTCACAGCATACCTCTGTCCATCTAAAAGTCACAATGTGTGCTTCTTCCACAAAACCGTTGGCCAAATATTTTATTCGGTTTGATTAAGTCTATGTTAATTGTATGTTGATATTTTTTTGTTTGGTTTTGTACGAGGAAAACCTTGATATATGCATAAAGCATTCTGGTGGGTTTCCGTGAGGAAAACAAGAAACCTTTTGAAGCTAGAATTTGGATACTGCATATGACAATTTTAGTTGATTGGTTTTGGGATGAAAACTCAAATAACTCTTTGAATTTAGACCTTTTTTGTCCATGATTGTGGTCCATATTAAGGCTATGTTGATAACAAATTATACATAATAGGGTATCCTTGAACTTATTTTTTCCCAATGCAGATATTTAATTGAACTTCACTCTTCACTCAGTTAAGTAAAACTTTTCAATGATGTGTTTTCCTTGCAGTGGTGACGAATTATGCACATTAATCACATATATGTCTTTTTATGCAATGTAATAAAAATAAGTGAGAACGCATGGTATATAATAGAGCTATACAGCACCATTGCACTTGGGGCATGTACATGTGGTCCTCGTTTGTTATTAAATTCAGGGCATAACACGCACTGATAGCCCGCAAGGCGAAATAGGATACACTTTGTACAATATCATTATTTAATAGTCGTGATTACTGTAAAAATGTCACAACTTCGCTACACAGATATACGGTTAATTTCAGCTATTTTATGAATTTTTTTTTTTCGAAGATAACATTAGAACATATACTATTGTCCCCATTTTAATCTGACCATTTAAATGTCATTCCGGATTAGTTTCTTGGTTTATATACATATTATTAACATCTTTCAGAAACTGCACAATTTTCTGGGTCATCCGTTGGACGGCATCATGTTTTCAAGATGCCAATCCATCCATACATCTGTCCGTTGGTCCCTCCGTGGTTCTGGCGGTACACCAATTGTTTGCTAACTCAATATCTGAAGGCTTGCTAGCAACCTAAAAATCAAATTTACCTCACTTGTACCTTAATACGATTTCGTTACTTTGATTGCATTTTTGTCACTTTGACTTCATTTTAGTGTGACAGGAGCCATGTATATGAAAAGATGGGTCCATCAGCTAATGCTTTGCATAATAGTCCCTCTAGTTTCAATTTTCCCTGGGTTATTGTATTGTAGTTATGCGCTGCTTACATTTTACACTATCTTCCATCACATTCTAAGCACCTGCTTTTTCAAGAATAGTTGTTCACCAAACCAGATATTGCCAAACTAAACTCGGCCAAGCTGCAGTGAATTTACAATCACAGACACGCAAGAGAAAACGTGAAGCGTTCAAGCATACAAATATCAGCATTATCGTGGGTTGCTCGCCGGACAAAATGCTGGGGGTGCGTCGCCTTTTGATTACGCACTTCAAGGTACCAAGATGGTTTGGCCTATGACGGTTGAGTCGAGAAAATCACAAAATGGCGTTTGTTCTTTCTCTAAAAGATCAACACTAAAACTATGTGGTCACCAAATGTAGTTCCCAAAATATTTATATGAGAAACTCGATGAAAAACTATGGCAGGTTTCAGCGGCCCATTGCACATGTACCGTCTGATTATTTTGGCATGGTAACTTTCCACGATGTTTGAAGGGACATCAGCGGTGCCCACTGGCCCTAATAACGATAAGGTCACATGACTGCGGGGAAACACAAAATGGCGGCACGCTTGAATGGATGCACATATCGTTCGAAGAGGGACACACCAAATGCACTAATAGGGAGCGAAGCTCCCTCTACGGCAATGGGACCCACCACGATCGACATGTTGTTCAGCTCGATTTTTTTGTCCATGACCGGAAGCCAATGGGTAAACTGGCTTTCTTCAGCAGAATCAGATAATAATCGGTCCCCATTGGTTAGCAGCCAAAGTCACTCAAACAGGGCCGCCGTCCATGGTTCATGGCGATTGGTTGAATTAAATAGGAATAAACTGTTTAAATTTAAACTCTCTTTGCATTGCGTGGCAAAAATCAGGGGTGCACAAATTACTTAATTAAATTGAATGCATTGATTTATTTTCTATGCACCATAAATTACAAACTTGGCACTATGTGAGTTATCGCATGTCCGTGCTTCCATGCCTCACACAATAAAGCGTGACGTCACGTAGCAGCGCGAGTCTCCGCCTATGAAGATTGCGTCACTATTTACAAATGATTGGCAGCGCAGCAGACGACAATTTGCTTCAGACTCTCACACTGCGGCGCCACCGTTCAGACCGGGTTGCACGATTGCGGACAAAAAAGGCAGAGGCAGAGCCCTAAATTTAAGGTAAAAGTTCTTTTATTGAGCACCCAAATTGAAGTCGATTATTAAAACAAGTCAGGAATGATGTATGTAAAAAGAAAAAGTGAAAAACCTACACAAAAGTTAGGGAGAATGCAATGTAAACAAACTTATTCATCAGACTGCTCATTGAGTCCCATTAAAAATAAAATAAAACATCAAATTCAATTCAAACTTGCGCTTCGCTCCCCTTTCTGGGTTACACCCATTCATATTACAGCTTAACAGCTATATCTGATTGCTATTAGAGCGGCTGACTGACATTATTGGGGATCTGGAGGTATTTGGCATGGCACCTTGTTATTTATATAAACGGAGCATTATGGTGGTTGTTTTACGGACAGCAGTTGGCCAACTTCACAAGGCTTCATCATCCCCTGGACTTACTAGCTGATAGTAGGTCCATGATCATCCCAAGTTCAAGGAATGTCAAAACTTAACGGAATTGCGTCCCAGAACAATGGGCTTTATTATGGCCTTTGCTCATGAATTTAATGTTTCCACATCATTGTCAGCCATCTATTTGATAATGTCCACTAGGGTATACTTGATTTCAATCATTCGGTTAACATCACATCGCATGGTTATACTACCGCCGTACCGGGTCCAGACCGAACGATCCCATTAATCAACTGTGATAGAAGGTCTTATGTGGCAGAGAGAAGTTTCAGGCTCGCACTCACAGTAGAAGGGAGTGCACTCCGCCGGTATGGCTGTGCCCTCATCCTCGCTCTCCAAAGATTCCATAACACAAATTGCCCTCGGGCTACCTACACACGGTCTTAAAAGACTTGTGTGCTGTCGAACACATAGACCTAGCCGTCAATTCTTCATTCTCGTCAATTTTCTTAAGCCTATCGTCGTGCTTATTGGCCAACAAATACTGGCCGTATTGAACTTTAGGGGCCCCGAGCCCCTGTGGGACTAATACTGGTTCAATGTTCATGAACGCTAGGGATGTATTTCAAATAACCATTAGCAACACGTTCACTTATCTGAGATGACTTCTGACCGCTCTTAACATGTAAAGTAAGCATCAGCGTTTCTGCCGATGATCCAATATCATTAAAAGTGGCTGCCACAAAAGCTATTTGGGACCGTATCTTATAATTTCAAATTTGATCATGAATAATAAAAATATTGCTTAACTATTTCAAAGAAAGCATTTTCAAGAAAGATTTAACGCTGAGATCCTCCCTGGCAATATCCCGGGACATCGCGTGCACCTGGCACGCCAATGTAAACACGCACACATGGCTAACTTAGTAGACGAACTGTGATTGGTTACAGTCATGTTCCAGTGTTGTATTGTGGGTAAAATCGATGTTCATAGTCGTCTGGTGCATATGCAAATGGCAGACCCGATAATCGATTCCATCTATGCTTTCATGGAATAAAATAGAGTTGTTTATATTTTAATGACACAAGGCCTGCGTCGAAAACATCTATTCTACTAGAAAAACATAAAGGAAGGTTACCATACGGCCTGCAGCGCAATAATCTTCCCTTCAGGTCGGAACATAGACATCGTAATGGGAATTTACCTACAGAGGCTCGGGTCCCCTAAAGTTAAATAAGGCCCAAACACTCATTGATGTCATTTTTCATCCGCCTTTTCGCCGCCGTTGATCGTGGCATGCTGATTTTTCCCCCGTTCAGTAATTTTTCTAAGCCATCTCGTCCACAAGTTGTACTTACTGTAGGCTTTCCAAAACACTGTATGACCAGATAATCAACGAGTGGAGTTGATAAGGACGTATTGTTCTTTGATCTTATATGATAAGAACTGACTGAGCAAGTGAATGAGATGAGTGTACCAGCTAAGTTAGAATGGCAGAACAAAGTGTCAAACACGTGGACCCACTTTGACCGGCAGCCATTTTGACTCAAGCTGCTGTTGTTAAGGTCGAGGTCAGGTGACGCGTAATCGCCTCATGCTCTCGCCTGATCTGGAGCAGAGGCATGCAAATATTAGCGTTTCAGATGGTTTGCACAATAAAATTGAATATTTTGCAAAAGTGCTGAAATAAACCTGTAAATCTTGACCTGCTCACAAAAAGCATATAACTTTTAAAAATTTGTAAATTCATTCGATATTCGAGGTCAAACGATCGATTTAGATGAGCTGAACAAGGTCAAAATCGGCAGAGTCTGTTAACACTCCTCAAACCATCCTGGTATCTTAAAAACCTTCAACCATAGAAAAGACTCTCACAACAGTCCCAAATTAACTGGTATGGGAACAGATACAATGTTACATAATCATACGCAACATTTATTGTACACACATTTTGAGTGAACTTCTTTCATTAACATAAATAATGGAAAGCATAGAGAGCACAAGATGTAGTAGAGTCAGCATGCCTTTAGGAAAGTTTTGATGTGATTGATCTCCAGTATTTAACACTCTGTCGTGCAATATTCAGGTGGATTTGCCAAGGTTCATTATTTACACTCTATATAACATTCCCTTGAACACATTGAATTGATTAATGTGGTTGTTATTATTATCGTAAAAGCAAAAATGTTTAAATTCTGGGGGGGGGGGGGGATTTGTAGCCATGATGACTATAATCACAAATGAACTTTGGATGTGTCTTACCTCAGGTCGCAAAGTGAAGAGTATTTGTGCATGCACATATATTATTTGTGAACATGTTTGGTATTCAGAAACTGATGGCACACTTTAGTTCAATTTGGCTATTTTTATTTGAAAGTGCTATCAAATCCAATTCTCTTTATTTATATGCATAATAAAGACAAAGTCTTAGAACTTGGAACCAGTGGTATTCATGTTAAAGGGGTACTGCGGTGATAATTTATAATTTTTGAGTTGTTTCATATAATAAATGTGAACCAATATCAGAAAATGCAAACTTTATTCCCAACTGGATAAGCAGATATCAAGTTTTCTTAGATATGTAAATGAGGGGTTGTGATGTCATCTGGACTAACTGCTACAGCTGATGCAATGACAGCTGAGTAAAACTTTGACAAAAACATGGAAACCTGACCAAATACACATATTCCACTTTTACTATGGATGAAGCAGTGTGCATAGATATAATCAAATATACTAAACTGAGATATTTACTTATTTAATGAGGATTAATATGGAAAGAAAAATGCAGAAATCAATATACACAAGCTAACAGCTCCTGAGGTTGTGTAATCAACTACTGAAGCAGGTGTCAACTAATATACCACACTGATAAGATCAAAGGGGGTGATTAACACAGTACACAAGTCATTATGATATGCCTGCTAATGTTGTGTATCTCAGCTTGGTGCCTCTTAAGGTTTGTGTATTATATATGGAGGGTAGCCCAGGTGACATCACACATCAGAACACCTACTGGAAATATAAAATAGCTCTAACTAAATACCTGTTTGAGAAAAAATGTTCAAAATTTGTCACATGAACAACTAAAATGACCATTAATGACTAAAAAAAGTAAAAACTTTCACTGCTGTTCCCCTTTAAGATAGATTCTCCTAATATCGGATTCAACGCTTTTATATGCGACACATTAGTTTGATAACCATAAACATAAAAAGGAATAAGCTTAATATACCAAAAAAAAAAAAAAAAAAAAAAAAAAAAAAAAAAAAAAAAGCTAAAGACCTCAGCAAGTAAAGTGGCTCCATCTCACATATTATCTTTACTTATATGCAGGCAAGGAGTGCCATGAAACCAGCCGTGCGCTCTAGTGATTTGAGCCTTTTAGGTTTTTCCCTTCCTGCAATATATGATGCCTAGAACCAGGATTCGTGCCATTTATTGTCTTTTTCTCTGAACAGGATCACAATGATTTAATTGCATGATTTGGCTGGTAAGAATTTAATGTTTAGTCCGTCTAAGAGAAAGCAATACGACATGCAAATGCCAGGGGCAGGCTTGTATATTAGATCATACTCTAAATTATTCATACTTAATAATAAGGGAAGACTATTCTTTTCATGTTTAATAATATACCACAAGTAAATTCACCAGTCACATAATCTTGTTTTACTACACACACACACACACACACACACACACACACACACACACACACACACACACACAGATATGTATGTATATAAATGACAGAGAGATATAATGCTTTATTATACCAATATAACCTAGCACGAACATGTATGCATGTTAATAATATCACGTTACCCCTTATAGTTACTCAGGGTCATGGGTGTTGCACGGCCCACGTCGAGTAATGGCTACCATGACCGGTTTGTCACCCCACGCTATAACTATGGTAGACCGGGCTGTCATTCGTATAACAAAGAGAAGAAAACCATAACATTTCATTAAGCCAGGATATTATTATTTATACAACAATTGGATGGAACCCTCTGAGTTTTTGTCCTTTTTCGATTGACGAAATCAATGTTTTCTTTGCTTACAAAATCACTATTTTCTCAGAGACTGTTCTCTTATGACTGCAAAAATTATCTTATAAAAAGGATGCGTTATTCTAAGAATCTTAATTTGGTTTAAAATATTGCATTTCAAAATGATGAAATTATAGGTATTATCAAGTCCACTTTTGAGCAGAGCAAGAAGAATACCTGATATGTTAACTCTTCCATAATCTAAACTGACATAGCAGAGTTCAAAGCTACACGTTATTTGTATATTCGAGATGAACATGCCAGAATCTTCATTACCACCCTTTTTGATACTGTCTACACGTACCTATGAAACAATATATGAATGATCAATTGCTTTAACATTTTAACTATAGTGATGTCCAGATATGAGTAGGAAAGATTTGCTTATCCATGTGTAAATTTTTTTTGCCCATTTCAGGGAATTTACATTTCCCGCAAATTATCAAGGTAATCAGTTGTACTTCGAAAAAATTCCGAAAAAAGTAAAGTCTGACTGAAATGTTAGTTGAGACTAACCTTTTCAGTTACTTCACATAATCAGTTTGATTCTCCGGTTAAACCCTTTTAGTTATTCAAGAAGAAATATGGCATGTTATTTTTGTATGCTTATTTCCCTTCTCTGTGCTTTAGGTCCTATTTTGCCCCTTTTCTGACACATATTTGGAAAAGTAAATAAACAAAATACAAGTCTCACCAATTATGTTGAACTTAACTTACCTGAAATTTGGATGCCCTTACTGAAAAGTTGTTTGCTTGTTTAAAGTTTTCGACCTTATGATTTGACAGTTATAATTATGCGTCTGGCCAAACTAAACAAAACAAAAACACCCTCCCCCTAAAAAAACCCCCAAAGGCAAAAAACCTCCAACCAATCAACCAACCAAACAAACGATCAAAAAAAAAAAAAACAAAAAAAAAAAACAGACAAACAAAAACAAAGCAAAACAAAACAAAAAACAAACACCCCCCCCCAAAAAAAAGACAGGCACCCGAATTTTTTTAATGTGGGCTGCTCTAAATATTAGTTTGTCTAGAAAGTATGAGCTTAACTTGGACTTTCATGTTAGATGGAAATGATAATAGCGGAGAGTATGCCTGAGCAGTGAAACAAAAACAAAAATGTGCTGGATATGAGATATAGTTCTAGAAAACATTACCCATATTTTATAAATTTCATTCTAACAATGAGAGCAAACATGCATCCTCCAATACCAATATGAAGACAACTTTTCACTCATGACTTGAGACAGGAAGTCACCCTTCAAAGGCAACTGGTGGTTTCAAACCACTCATCTCAACCTTTGAAATAGCCACAAAGGTGCACAAAGTGTGTATGGTACTGGGGTGGCTGTGGGCTTTATAAGGGGCCAACGACAACACAGGTTCAATGTGAATCCATAATGCCAGAGCATACGGGTTACTCACACCTCTCTGAATTCAACAGAGGCAGGATCATTGGCATGTTGGAATCTGTTCTTTTTCATTCTGAGGTTGCCAGGAGAATGGGGTGCTTCAGGCCAGCAGTATAGAGGTATCAAGAAACATGACGACGCAAGAGGGAAGCTGGATTGGGAAGAATTAGACTTTCAGATGGGAAAGACATCTGTTACTTGCTGCAGTATGTGAAAAGGCACAATTACTTTGAGCTGAGAGGTTTCCTCAGCAATGACACTATACCTACAATATTGCAACATCACAGCGTTCAATCAACAGCAGACTGGTGTCAGCCAAACTGAAGTTATACCACCGTGCCTTTTGCATCCATATCGGTCCATCACACAACATTGCACAAGGCTGTAAGGATACAGTGGTTTCAGGAACATGCTGACAGGACCACAGATCAATGGAGGAGTGTGGTCTGATGTGTCACGATTTTGCCTCGATTTCCATGGTGGGAGGATACGGGTCAGAAGTATGCCTTCAGAGAGATTTTTGCGATGGATTCCTGGTGGAACTTTACCCATATGGAGGGGCAGGGAGGAATCATAGCTACAGGAAGCACAGAGCTCATCAGCACATATGGGACTCCAACAGGCTAGTGCTGTGTGGATGAGGTCCTGCCAACAGTCACCAATGATTCCAGCAACATCCTGTTCCAGAAAGACAATGAATGGCTGCTTTTTGCAATAGTCAGGAGCTGCTGCAGTATCGAGTTGTATCTTCAGCTGCACGAACTGTTGCCATGGCCGGCCTGATCTCCTGACCTGTCCCCCATTGAACATCTATGGGATATGCTTGGCTGCCCAGTCAGGGACAAGTAAGACGAATCTGCAGCCACACTGGATCAACCAGCACAGAAGCTTACAGACCACAGGAGCCAAATTCTCCAAGCCAAGATAGCCAAGCTCACCAGCAACATGCCAGAGAGGGTTCAGGCCTACTGGAAAAAGCGTGTTGGTCACAACTGCTGGTAATGCGTGCAGCCTTCAAACAAACATAAAAGTCCTTTTTAGGACCACCACATCCTCCCACATGAGGGAAAAAGCACCAGTATAATTAAAAAACACATACACACACCCCTGCACACATGTACACTTAATGCTAATGTGGGGATGCCTGTTTTTGCTTTGTTTAATTAATTATATAATTTTGTACTTGGAGCATATTATGCGATATATATTTCACTAGAAGAGTATGGTGGTCTTAGAGAGTCATCGTGGCAGTTAAAAAGAACCATCATCTTATGTAGAATAATTGGTATCTTGTCACTGAAGTAACAAGCACTTATAAAATGCTGACATGTGTCATTCGATGTTTATGGTCACATGTTTTAGATCCCAATTTGGGCTTTTAAGTGTTCTGTAATAAATCCATATCAGTGATGTTAACACAAAACTTCCAATACCCACCACTGAACAGAATTGAAGTGAGTGTAAATAGTAAAATTAAAGTAGAGTCTGTTATGTACCTTCCACTCACACATGCATGTCCATCACACCAGCCATCAATTTGTTAATGTTGCATTGGTGGCATATCAAGAATGTACATGTATATGGAATTGTTATCTTAAACTCGTCAACTTCAAATCACTTTTGGACTTTAAGTTCCCTCTCATCCTATGATTAATTTAAAAATTTTATTAAAAAAGAAGGAATTGATGTGTTACCACAGTTTTGTGGAGGTATAATGCCTCTGCCATGAAGCAATGTATGTGTCATTAACTGTTTTATTTCTTCAAGCTCCCCTTTGGTCAGAATTCGTAAGTTTCCGAACCAATTCGGAGGCCTCAGTGTGTGACATACTAGAACGGAGCCAACATGAACTCCTTTAGTGAACTTTGACTCATGGCACTATCAGTCACCATGTTTAGAAATGGGGACGCAAACGGAAAAAGGTTCTCAAGTGTTACAGTCTCAGCTCATCCACCATGGTGGGTTAATGTTCTGAAACCGCACCATCAACCAGAAATAAGGATTCTACTTTATTTACGTCAGTAAATATCATCTTGCCATGACACTTGGACTTAAATTTTTCAATGTAGCCACACTGGCGTAGTTTTATGCACATTTAACGATGACTTACGTGTATCTGTAGGACATCAATAATTGTAAAGAGAACTGAGCCTCCAGATCGAAAAATTGTACTTGAATACATTGTACATGGAATTCTTGTTCGTGACTCACTTTATGGCTCACCGTGAACCAATGATAATGGAGTTAGACAGGGCACTGTGCTTACTATATATTATTGTTACCGTTTTCATAAGATAAATTAATGTACAATATTACCAGAAACAATGACGCCTGCCGCACGACGGGGAATTCTGTATCCGTAGTAGTGATGAAATACGAACTGTTATTGAAAGGATATGGTTTTTTAAAATCCATCCAATACATATACGTAAATTCATGTCATGTTCCATTTCATGGTAGCCAGCTGTCGGCGGTATCCTGGACTGACGTTGGCAAAAAAAAAAAAAAAAAAAAAAAACACCCCCCCCAAAAAAAAAAAACAAAACAGAAAAAAAACAAAAACAAAAAACAAAACAAAACAAAAAAAGACCAAAAGAAAAACAAAACAAAACAAAACAAAACAAAAGAAAAAGCCACAGCGTAAGGTGCTGCAGTGCTGCAAGCAAAAGCCGCTGTGATGGCATTGTTGTAACTATAGCAGCATAATGAAATGTAACATCATGAAACTTCAAGCTTTTTACACATACCTGCAAAAAAAGCTTTGGAATAAACTTGTGAGTTACAGCTTGTTGGTACGTACAGAAACGGAGAAATGTCAAACGTGATGTGGGATGGCGGTCCAGATGTGATCTTTGTTTCAAGCCTTTCTGTGTGGGAGCTCCGTCTGACGACGTAGTGTTTCTAGCCCCCCCCCCCCCTCCATCTTATGAGCACGAATGATTGACTGCACAGATGAATACACAATACTGTATTGCAGATAAAGCCCCATTTGGGTCATTGTACGTACAGCCTCCCTCCTCTTTCGCGTATTATAAGCACGAACACTTGACAGACTGAACGTTACGCGTGCCTGTGATTTACAGTGCACAGGGCTAACACAATTATATACTTAAAATTTTGGTGAGCAGATTGATAAGTGGGTATCCTCTTTATATTGGCCAAAAGCAGTGCCCTCTAGCGGATGGAAAATCTTAGTAAAATTGCAAGTGGACCAATCAAACCGTGATATGAGCTACCGTAAATACAACAGCACAGTTGTGAATCATACTTTATTTAAATTTGATGTAGTAAAATATTAACTATTTCACATTCCCTGCACATGTAAAATTTTGAACATAACTGTTGTTCAGACAAAACTTATATGGTTTCCGGTTGAGCTTCAAGAGTGGATGCTTCTTTGACAGATGTATATTACCTATATTCAATGACATCAAAGTATCAGGATGCGATTCGATTTTTCTTTTACCAACATGAGTCATCACCATTGTAATACAGTGTGCATCCAGCCTGCATGTTTGTTCATGATATACGTCTAAGCGTGGTGTGAATCTTTATTGTTCGCTTTCCATGCATGTTATGGGGAAAGCACGTCTTATGCTGACCTTGTGATCTGAACGCTTCATCAAACACTAGTACGGTGACAAGAGTTAACCGAGGGAAAGTGCGCTCAGCTCAATTTAGAGATGACCACAACATTTGAGACGTTACTCGTGGATTAAAATACTATTCTGAATAACATTCTTCCCAAACGTACAAAAGATGGTGTCGTACTCAATAGGGATGATCTGGGTTGGCTTAATTTCTTGACACACAGCCTTTCATTCCTATAATGCATATTTGTGACACCTAGCAACCGATGCCATTTGATGTCAGGTGTAAAAGTGGGTCAGCAAAGCCCATTATATTACCGTGAATCTAAAAGTCATAAAAGTTGCTTCCTGCATACGAGGGAAAATTTTGTGTTCATTACATAATCTACCTGAAGTACATTTTTGAGTCATCCTGCAATCACACCCTGGTGTAATGAAATGAAAGTTTAAAGCTTCTTTGACTGCACAAGTTAAATTTATACCTGCTATATTCCAAAAGCTGAGGATCATGGAAAGTGACCACAAAATGTGGGCAGTTAACAATAAACAGGATGGGCAGCACCATGTTTAGGTGAATTTAGAACTAACCCAGATCTCTCCTATTGCTACACTTTACAAAACCATTGTGCTTACAAGGAAAAGTAGGATTGGGTATACCACCCCGGTATACCACTGACGTTTAGTATATTGGAGTATAGACTGAAAAACATCAAATATAAGGAGATGTTGCTACCGGACTATTTTCAACATGGTAGATTGCTTGTACAGTTTATGAATCATCTAGACCTTAGTTGTCAGAAAAAAAGGTCACTGCTCACTCATAAATACTAAGTGGGCCGTCTAATTCAATGGCAACTGTGCCGAAAGGAAATCTTAGCTCAATGAAGAAACAAACAAGTATATCAACTCCCCATACTGTCGAGGTTGCTAAAATACCAATCATATTAGGTGTATGCACTACAGAAACAGCCAAAAAGAATCTTACAACAAACGGTATGCGCGATTGCTGGGCTAGGCATATATGATAAAAGACGCTGTGATTTTCAGCCGGCTGTGCACTAGTTCCAAAACCAATGGAACGGTCTACTGACCCAAAATGTGTGACAGTCCTATAAATCTCACAAATAATCCAGAACATCTCACAACATTGTGTGTGTGTGTGTGTGTGTGTGTGTGTGTGTGTGTGTGTGGAGGGTGCATTACTAACACGCTAAATAATGTAAAAAATACCAAGGCAAATAGACATGCGAATGGGAAGCAGTGAGCATATCAAAAGCTTCAGACCTTGAGAGCATGTCGTGGGATCATACATTCTCACGTGGGGGGGGGGGGGTAGAAGTGGAAATGGATAGTCTTCGCAATTGCTCTTGTAAACATAAACCATCTTGCATCAGGAAAAGAATCGGGTCCATGAAAGAAGCAACTGGACAGATTTTTGTAAGGGCAAGATTCTACATTAAGAATGTCACTGTGCATACAGATTAACTATTTTTGGTCAGCATTTCTCTAAGTAAATAAGGACGAAAGTCAATGAAGCAGCAATCAATGCTTATTCGTTTTATAGAGGCGTTGATCTAAAAAAAGTTAATGATCAAGGATATGCACTAAAATCGTTGAGTAAAAGCAAGCCAAGCGTCAACAATCAGTGAGCTATACTGAAGAAGCTGGCTTAGCCGGGCATAGAATGTTGGAAATATATCAAGAGAAGGGCCATAGCAAATATACCAAGTGAAACCTGACGACCTAAACGAAAGTCACCTTCTTCTCTACCCAGTAAAAGCCACAACAATGGTTACATTAAATAGCATTGCAGATCACTGACTCGTGCTCACATTAACATTATAACTGCGTTTGGGCGTAAATGCTTTGCACTCATTAATATTTTCACCTGTGTGATTCTTTTGCACCTAAATGAGTTTTGCCACACTAGGTCAGAATACAGAGAGGGCACCACTGCTGCAAACAGAACAATAAGTGTCCAGGATACCAGAACAAGAACTTGATATATTTGGAAGCACTCATGTAAAGTAGAAAATGCTGCAGAATTGGGTATACTCACCATCAGAGGAATAATCTGATTAGAGACTATATCCAGATATGATGCATTAACACATAGACATGAAGTTATTGACAGAGATAACTGTGTTAACTGTGACCTGCTTCAACAGACAACTGCATTTCATCACATTACTTGACAAAACTCACGTGTCAGCGACATTAGGGCCAGGAAGTGACACATCGCCATGGTTTTTGTAGGCGAAAGGCAATTACTAGATGTAAAAAAAGTACAATTACTCTTTGCCTTTAACAAAAGATACCGCTCACCATTACAGTGGTGCTAGTTTGCATTGTCCTGGAAATGGAGTTGGGCAAATCCATGCAGCAGAAAACGACCCAAAAAGAGACTTCATTTGTCACAGATGTCTCAATGCATTTTCCAAAGGTCTATGAGTATTAATGATGCACATATACAGTTTTAATAACACACGGACCAAATATAGTCTGGATTGACTAACTCTATACGTGTTAAATTTTGACTAAGTCAGCACCTTCCCTTTGCGTACTCTGGGTACAAAGAACCCAAAAAGTGCCAACAAAAACTAATGAATTCGACCACTCTAACGGTCTGCAACTGTAGACATTCTGGTATATAAATAAAATGTCGTTCACAAAGAATGTGGATTTGGTATGGTTATGTCAATTCAGATCACATCATCTTTATCAACAATTGGCAAACAGATACAGTAAAGCATTTTGATGTAAATAGATGACCTTGTTATTAGTATTGAAACCTGAACTTGCATACAAAATATGTCAGAAATTCCAAAATGTGCTAAACATTCACTGAAACTGAAGCCATAAAGGTGCACGTTTGTTAAGGGGTAGGGGGGTATATAATATGCAAACACGATTAGCATGACACACCCCCCCCCCACCTCCCCCCCCCCCCCCCCAAAAAAAAACGCATTACTATCCGGCCGCGGACTCGTTGCTTTCTTTCACGCTAGTAGAAGTCTTTTTCCAAAAATATCTGCTGGGTATGCTTTGGTTCAAATAGATTTAAAAAGAAAAAGAAAATTCTTTTATATTTGGCATTTACAGCATTTTACAGGTAAGCCGTGACAGGAACAAATATGGAGAGTATACACCGGGGCTAATGGATGCCGGGTGTTCATAATATGAAGGTTTTGCAGGACGCTTTTTTAGAAAAAATATGAACATGACTACATATTGCTTCAAAACTACACAGATGTGGCAAATATGCTATGCTCTTTTTGGTACAATACAAGCTTGAAAGACATTGTGCTTTTGGGGTGGGGGGTGGGAGGGGGGTGAAGGGCATATGTTATATTACCAGTCACATATACATGTACTGCCTACGTACTCATATTTTTGCTTAAGTCCGACAAAATGAGTCAAAACTCATTGTTTGTGACAAAAGAACAAAAAGAAGATTTTCAAACTCTCACAGACCTGTTGAAACTCGGCGAGGTTATGGCTCACGCGAAAGTGTAAAAGACACGACATGCTGGTTTGTCATGCTTTAGGGGGTGTCGTAATGCTGTAAAAATGGGACGGGGATGCTCTCTCTCTCTCTCTCTCTCCCTCTCTGTGTCTCTCTCTCTGTCTCTGTCTCTGTATCTCCCTCTCAATCATTGATTGTATTGAAGTTACTGATTTACTATAGAGAAAGGCATACAGCAGCGAACTATGAAACTGGGATCATCCTTTTCATGTTTATGGGAAGTAAAATCAGATGTATGCTAAAAGTTGCATAATTTCGAAAAACTGGGTGTCACTTAACACCATGTTGCTTGCCATTTTCAGACGTTGCCATGTTGCTTTGTCTGTACTTAGAATGACCATATCGTGATCAACTTTTGCCTGTATAAAGAATTGCTATGGAAAACCTGTATAATTTTATATTGTCACGATAAACCCGGGCTTGGTCTCCATTTGGCAAACAAGTATACACTGGCATCTAGCCCTGTGTGTGTAGGGCTGATTGACATAGTAACTACTGTATGATAAGTGTGGTGTATGGTACGACAGAAAACCATGCTGATAGGGTTATTTGTGTATGTGATAGTATTGCTCGAAGGGAAAACACACAAAAACAATTTTACCAGTTTGTTTGACAAACGTGTTGACACTGAGAAATATCAACTTTTGTCCGAATTTTTTTTTCTTTCCTTCTTTGGAATTTAGTCTTTCAACAGATCTGTTGCTTGCAAGTTCGTATAGCAGGAAAGGGCTTGATCAGCAGCAGTAACTGTCCACACTCATGACGTCAAAGACGTCCCCTACACATTACCACACAAAAACACTTCAGCACAATATTTAAATATATATATATATACACGTTTGCAATATACGGGGATACAGCACAGGACATACCTATAACAGTTGTAATGAAAGTCATTGTAGCTGGCCATGGTTAGTAATGCTCCCCAACACATGCCCATGGAGTAGAAGATTTGAACACAAGCCTCCGCCCATACCTAAAAATATATCCATGACATACAAAATCTTACATGGCTCAGAGTGAGTAACTATTTTGTCTCGCTCGGGATCGTTGTCGGAGGACAAAATAAAAAACAAAAACAAAAACAAAAACAATACAAACAAAAAACCAAAAAAACACCCCCCCCCCCAAAAAAAACAAAACAAAAAACAAAAAAAAACCAAAAAAACAAAACAAAACAAAACAAAAAAAACAAACAAACAAACAAAAAACAAAAAAACAAAAACAAAAACAAAAACAAAACAAAACAAGACTCTTTCTATATGTTAATGCATTACACCACCGATGTAGGCCCGTCACAATTCATTTGAAACAACGTTTGTGGCATCTCATCTACACTGAGGTACTACTTTTGAATTTCACTCGAGAAAATGATAACTGACCCTCAAGCATATAATGAAATAGGAATTTTGTTTAAATAAAAATGTGCTAGCAATAATGGCATATGCTAAACGATAACATAAATTTTACCATTTTACGAAGCTTATGCAAGCAGACTAAATTACGACTTAAAATTCATAAACAATGGTAAGGATTGTTTTGTAATCAAATAATCACGTAACCATAATATCTGAGAAAACTTTGAAACTTCATCAACATATGAGCTTTTGGAAGATTGTGCACAAGTATATTTAAGTTAACGGAATTTGGACACAGTAAGTAGTTCTATATTCAAACAACATGTGGGACGTTTTCCTTCATGTGCGTGTGTGTGTGTTGTTGTTTTCTAGAACATTATACGCAGCTAAAATTATAGTTTATCTTGATTCTTGTTTAAGGTAATCAGTTAGATTAGGTTTGATTGTGAAAGTACAAAATGCTGTTTTTCATCAGACATATTTACTGAAGGCCTATAAGCCGCTCTTACTGTGCCCAGGCCTTTTGTCGTCAAATCTCTGCATATTTTACATAACTATCTTCCACAGCAACATCAGTAACTACACCATAATCCATACAAAAATGACCAATGATATTTAAACACAATTTAATAAAACTAACACCAATTAAACAAACCCAACAAGGCAATACACATTATTCTATTAAAAAAATAAAGTGTGTTCAAGTGACAAGTTTCATAACAGGAAGTGACACTTCTGAATTCTGTTTTACATATTTTTTAACAATGTATTAAGGTTCCTACGAGTAACTGTCTTCAGACAATGTCAGTCATTCTTATGTGGATGGTAATAATGTAAACAGATATCTTGATAACCGACCTTTGGGTTTTTTAGCTGCTGAAAGTCCGGTGTCACGTAATATTTGATCCCCTCCAATGCTCCATCCAGCATGACTCCACGCACCAGAAGTACCACCAGGAGCACATAGGGTAATGTAGCAGTTACATACACAACCTGTGGTTTTGGAACAGTTGACATTTTTAAAGTCATAGTGGTTGACATCCACAATGACTTATATGTTATCTCTTTCATCGCTGTACTTTTGTGCACATGCACGAATACAACATTAAATGAAAATATTATGAAATGTCAAGGGAACATGTTTTCAGTAGACAACGTTATAAGACTCAACTTGTCTAGGAAAGGTGTGGACTCATTTTTTTTATCTCTTGGCTATGTAAGAGTTACTTTTCCTTGTCTTTATTTTCAAATCTTCCTTTGACCACCTAGTAAATCCCTGTTCATAACACTTTAAGCTTTTTTATCTGTGGCAAAAGATTATTTCTGCAATGGAGATAATTTTATTTCGTTCAGCTAACTAAACTCCAGCTAAAACAAACAAACAAAAATTAGTTAAGTGATTCTGACAACGGTACATCCAAATGCCTATCACCATCAGCTCTCAAGCTTCCATACAGTCATTGAATGCAAAAACTGAATAAAATCTGGGTTTTGGCCGAATGATTCAACAATAAGCCATCTTATCGAAATTCCTTGGGACATGATAAAATTACAGAATAGCCTCAAATTACAAAAGAAGCCAGAATGGTCTTCCTCGATATCAGCAAGGCGTTTGATCGCGTCCGGCATGTTGGTCTGCTTTTCAAATTCAGGCCGTGTGGTATCGACGGGACTGTACTAAACTCATTAGTAGCTATCTATCGAACCGCTATCAATGTGTAACAATTGACAGCCAATTATCGTCTGTGCTTCCCATTGAAACAGGGGTATGCTAAGCTTCTATCCTAGCACCTCTGCTGTTCCTGGTAGCTGATAGCATTTCTTGCGACATCAAATTTTTGCCGATGACGCCAGCATACTGGAGTTCATATATGACCCTATCACTTTCGGTAGACAGATAAATACGGACGCTGGCAAAATATTTGTTTGGAGCGAACAGTGGAAAGTAACTTTTGATGTAACTAAAACCTTTGCCCTCTTGTTCTCCGCAAAACAAAACCATCCTGACCAACTACCCTTTCTCCTTGGTGAAACTGTTATCCCAAAGAGTACAACTCATGCTCAGCTGGGAATAACTCTATCTCATAATTTCAAATGGAAATCTCACATCATTGGAATCATTGGTAAAGCAAGGAAACATTTAACTTTATTTCTCAGACTTAAATATAAATTATCTCGTAACACTTTAGTTAGACTGTACAAAGCCATGATATGTCTGATTTTAAAACACGGATGGGTCATTTTTAACAATTGCACTATAGATCTTGCCAATTCATCTGAAAATGATCAATATGAAGTGGCTAGCATTTGTTATGTGTCAAGAGGCGTACTCCACGACATCTGCTTGTCAATGAATTAGGGTGTCCAGCTTTGGCAAAAAGACGTCATCATTTTAAACCTATTTTATTCATCTAAAAGACCAACAAGCTGACTCCGCTTATCTTTCGGAACTGGTCCCAATCGATACTGTTCCCTGATTGCTTTCGAAAGAATAAAATATGCTTACATCAATAGATGCTAGACAGCCAACTCTCCATGCTCGGAACAGCCGCAGCTTGGGGAAAGTCAACTTCACTTCGAAACGCTTCGAAAATTCCTTCCTTCCCTCTACTATTAAACTCTCGAATGATCTGACGGACGATATAATGCGAACTCCTACATTTTACTCAATTTAAATGGAAACTGAAAAGGACCCTCCTATCCGTCGATCCTGTCCCAGGTCGCTATTCACATGGCAAAATAGTTCCTAATACTATTCACACTCAGCTACGTTTGGATTTCTGCCCACTCAACTGTCATCTTCATAGATTAAACGTTCTCCCATCTGCAGCTTGTGACTACTTACATTCTAATGAGAGTACACACCTCTTTTTGGAATGTCCTCTCCTTTCCTCCTACAGAGTATCTGTACTGAAAACAGTATGTAATATTTTGGCACCGGGAGTCAATCCAAACCTAGTTGTCCTTCCTTGATAATCTTTCCTCTAGTGACAATCTGTACATTTTTGATGCTTTTCAAAGCTTCATTACAGATACAAGACGGTTTATACATTGAATGAGAACGAAATGAATCTCATACTAGCATATTGATCAAAAATGTTTAGTCCTCTAAACTGTAATGCCCTGTGTGTTTTGCACGTATGGTCATTTGTCTTTCTGTGTCTGGAAAGCCATCCATTAAGCGCCCCTGTGCTATTAGGTGATCCAGGTTAAATCAATATGTTTAAATTAAATCAACCCATCAACTGATAAAATGAGCTTTAATATTCTGACAACAGCAAAAAATGAAAAGAAATATTCAACTTGCTGAATATGTGCAGTTCCGATGCGCGTTCATTATTGTTCCTTGCCTTTTAAAGGGAAAAGCTGATGATCATGGCATTGGTGTATGTTCTATTAAATTGTCAGCCTAGCCAAAAACACTATTTTGCCCCAAAACACTCAAGTTTTGCTTTCCAAAAATGTGTAAGTCTGATGTTGTTTAAGTCCTGCTCCTTGTCTGCTAATCACGTCGTTTCAATTAGTTCATACCGAAAGCAAGATGATAGAATATAAATGGGTAAGAGTAAGTTTAAGTCAAGGTTTACTTTTCAAAAGGGGGTTTGGACCTTTGAACTCATGGCTGATGATGCGAAATTGGCACAACTTGTATATATAGTATCACCAGATATTGTGCAGACACCTACTAGCTTACATCTGTAAAAAAACAACAACAAAAAAACAAACAAACAAAAAACAAATCAAAAAAACAAAAACAAAAAAAAAACAAAAAAAACAAGCAAAAAAAACAAAAAAAAAAAACAAAAAAAAAAACAAAAACAAAAAAAAAAAACAAACAAACAAAAAAAAAACAAAAAAAAAAACAAAAACAAAAAAACAAAACCCAAAAAAAACAACAACAAAAAAAAACAAAAAACAAAAACAAAAAACCAAAAAAAAACCAAAAACAAAAAAAAAAAAAAAAAAAAAAAAAAAAAAAACAAACAAAAAAAAAAAACAAAAACAAAAAAAAAAATAAAAAATAAAAAAAAAAAAAAAAAAAAAAAAAAAAAAAAACAAAAAAAAAAAAAACCTGTTCATTTTGCCCTTCCGGCAAGCGCTCATCAAAAGTCCATTGTGGGATCCATGCATGATATTTGGCAAGCACTCATCAAAAGTTCAGTGTGGACTTATTGTCTAATTTTCGGCTCCAACCATACTCGTCAAGATCCAAGTTTCACTTTCAAGAGGGGCCATTGATGACGAACCCTGCTCAGGTGATAGCGGTTTCCATGCACACGTTTCGTTTACTTACTTTTCCGCTTTTAGTATCACACTAGCATTTACACGGGAGACACTGTTGACGCATACATCATCTCACAATATGCTAAATCCACTCCGTTTTCAAAACAGATCTGTATCACATGTAAGAGAGGCCAAATGACGTCAGATCTCTCCATTTGAATACAGAGATACTTATCAAGTCTTAACTGACAGGATTGCAATGCCACAATAACGAAGACTTCCAAATAATACTAACTTTTCCCGCAGATCTGATGCCCTTGATTATACAAAGGAACGTAACCACCCAGGCGAGTCCAAAACACAGCAGCAGCTGCCATCGGACGTGACCTAGATTCTCAATGCCATCGGAGATCTCCAGGACGTTGAACCTGCAAACCAGTCACGTGACAATTAACTCTGTTGCGTGGATTTTAAACAATGTGTCAATCTAATTCGAATAACTCTAGAATTCTGCAGATATGTGGTTGTTAATAATTTATGGACTCGACATTAATAAATCGATTACAAAAATTACTACAGAAGAATGTATCACCCAGGACAGTGCAGTCTACAGTTTTGAAAATTTAACACTTAGAGGAAGGGCACACTTCACCCAGAGCTTATAAATGTTATGCTAAAACATGGCGGAACATAAACAAAAGGCCCAAGGGCTTAATGCTTGGCACCATGGCTATGTTGCACTTGCATCTTCATTTCAAAGTTGTGAGTCCTAAAGTGGCTTCTGAAAATATAAAGCTTTTGTTATTTTAGTGTCTGAATTGTTCGCCAGATGGCACTCTGCTCCAAATGTAATCATAGCTAATTTGTGCAATTCCTGTGGTGGATATTGTTGCATTTGCGAAGACAACAGTGAGTGAGCCCTTAGCTTTAATTTTTCCAGTGACCTTGGGACAGAAGATTAAGATAACCCAGATTATGTAATGCAGGAGGTCCATGGGCCTGACGCTGTGCTGAATTGCAATTGATGGCCAGCTACACCATGCCATTACAAAATCACCTCTTTCAACTTTTCAGGCATGGTGAACTCCCAAAAAAGGTCAAGCTCACTGATTTTACATATCATTCTAGCTTTAGACATGGCCTATATATCCTATAAATTTGATAAGTCTACTCTAATTACTTTTCTAGATATGGAATCTTACATCTTAAAACACATTTTGGCTCATAATCCCCGTCAAATTATAGATGGAGCCACTAGTATCATTTGAAACTTAGATTTTGTCCTCTTCCACAATCTCAAGCCAAGTTAGGTGAAGACACTCTGAGAATTGAAGATGCTACAGTGTTCTTTACATTTTCAAATTTTCACACCGATATTGAAAACTATTGTACATGGCACTACAAATATCGAAAGACACTCATATTTTCATACACCCTATAGGTCCTGAGTGTTATAATGGGCTAACTTGAAAACTGCGGACGGTATCGCGCTAACGAGCAAAATTTATCGGACGGACAGACATGAGCGGTTGCATGCATAAGGTCTGCGACCTTAGGTCAACAGAGCTAAAAATGTAACGTACCCTTACAAATAGATTTCAGTTTTCGATAGGTTCACTGTGCAGCATTTAATGAAATTGACAAACTGTGGGCAGGTACACCACTTTTAATACTCCGCACATGTAGACTTATCCAAGATCAGTAACGTTCAATATTTATCCCAAACGGAAAGCTCACAGTTATAAGCATTACAGTGGCTTTTTTTAACAGTTATTGTTCAGATCAACAGAAAAGAACGCTGTGTGGAGTCTAAAATTAGATAAGAGCATGTAGGACGACATCAAGACAGTAATACCTTAGCTTATTGAGGCGGTAATCAGTAAGGATATAATTTATTTGGTTGTGTATTCAAAAACACGAATATAGAATATATGTCTATATTGTCTCATATGTTATAGTGACAGGTTGCATGAACTCCAATCACCGACCTTAATTTCTTCTTAACCTGGCGTAATGTTCCAAAACAGGAGAATTTAATACAATATATCTATGTTTGTAAATGTTCTACATACCTCCAGAATTCATCTACAGAAGTGCGTACTGGTACTGTCATGTTGTTTGTTCCATTGACAAACAGTGAGCGATTACTTGAATTCGAAAAATACTCAAGCACTCTTGTTTGTTGTGTGGTTAGACCGCTTATATTTCCCAGAACGATTGTAACGTTGCTTTGCACATTTTCATGAGATTTGGACGTTGATATACAATACGGAGTGTTCCATTGGTTATCGCAAGATGCCCATGGTACCTCTGTGGCAAATGATGACACCATATAATAGATTATCCAAGTGATGATCACGACGTAGTAGACAGCGCAGACGGCCATGAGTGCATTCGTTGAATATCCGACCCCTGAAATTGAATTTTGCTTTACATTCTCCACTGACAGATAGTAGTCATATTGTATAAACCCCACCCATCCTGGAGGTCGTACCTATAGGACTGTCGTATTCAAGGCACTGTCATTTGAATGGCGTCCCACAAGGTACTTGTAATAATACTAACCTTTATTTCATGTCGAGTAAACTACAATAAGAAATACTAGCGCCGAGGCACTATTTTTCGACTCAATGAAAATATGGGATGGAAAATGGTATGTACAATGATCTCACAGATGAAAGTATTCACAGCCGGTAATCAGGAAATAAGTGATGTTCTGATATAGATAAATGTAGGCGGTTATGTTTACATTCTCTGTGTTTAAAGAACATTGCGCTCATGTCTTTCATATTGGAACACAGGAAAAATCCACCTGTATTTACCTTCATGGCGTCTTTTTCCCTCTGCACAATAAACTGAGCAACACGCCTAGGTATCTTGTAGATATAGTTGAAATAACACAATGGCACCGTGAAAATGGCGCCACCACAAACTCTCACACAGTGAAACCTTCAGATGTTGAAAACTAAATGAACTTATTATGGAATTTTACAACTTATTGGTCATTCATTTCAGAAGAGGAATGTTAACAGTGACAGTACCATTGAAAGCTGGACACACGCTGAACAAATTGCGCCAGAAAGGAAACCAGCGCTGTGCAAACTGGTTGAATTTGTAAAAGAAATTAAATGGCAATCCGAGATTGCTGGATCCATGCCCCCCCCCCCCCCCCGTCTCATTTAGAGCCTTACATATCACAATTTCATTTTGGAATGACTGTAGTCAACAAAAATTTGATATCATCGTGACTCAGATTCTTGACCTACTGACCTACTTTTGTGCGTGACACACTCTTGTGTCCAGATACACGCATGTGTTATGTTTCATGATTCTAAGTCAAAGGACAACAGTTATAGCACGGGCATGAAGTGTAATGTAGTTTTGCATGGATGTACCACCGTGAACCAGATACTTGTACTGGTGACGTATTTTTGTTTCATGGCACATTTTCAGGTCAAGATATGAGTGTATGTGGCTCCATGAAACTACGTGGAATAATAAAAGAATTATAGTCCTGACATGATTTAACGAGAATATGTCACTCTGACCCAGATATTTAACTTAATGACCTACTTTTGGCACATCACACCTTTATGTCTGGATCTGGATACACCTGTGTATGATTTCAACCATTCTTAGTTAAAGGACAAGCGAATCACAGCAAACGATTAGAAAAGACACAGATACTTGACCTAGTGACCTACTTTTGTTTTGGGACACATGTATTAGGCCTACGAGTGTCTTTCAGTCATGCTTTAGTTTGTATACAATTCTTCTTCTTCTTCTTCTTCTTCTTCTTCTTCTCCTTCTTCTTCTTCTTATTATTATTATTGTTATTGTTATTGTCATTGTCATTGTCATTGTCATTATCATTATCATCATTATTATTATTACGGTAGCAAAATGGAACCACGTCATAAATCAGTATATTGAAATAACTCATTCTCTGGTATACTGAATATTCCACTTGTGTAGCCTCTTTGGGTGTCTTATAATAACGTTGAACGAAAGTTGACAACAATTTTGCATTGAAATGGTAGACTCTGTTTATCAATTGCTCAGGTAAAGTCACTCTAAGCTGACCTACTTCCAGCAGTTTTTTTTTCATCTTGTCCGGTTACAAACACTACTGCTTCGAACGGGTAATGCCTTTGCGTGTCAACTTTTACTACCTGGTTACGGTCTCGAAAACATTTTCGCTGGTTTTCCAAATTTCAGCCTTTTGACCCGCAAACACCCACAATTCAATTCCTCCAGCTCTCTCTCTCTCTCTCTCTCTCTCTCTCTCTCTCTCTCTCTCTCTCTCTCTCTCTCTCTCTCTCTCTCTCTCTCTCTCTCTCTCTCTCTCTCTCTCTCTCTCTCTCTCTCTCTCTCTCTCTACCTTTGCACTGAGGAGAAACCGTCCGGTTCATAAATCACCATCTTTAGTTTTTTGTATTGTATTTTTTGTCACTCCCATCAAATAACCACAAATAACCATAACGCTTGAAGGGATGTTAATATGTTGTCTTAGTTTTCTCTTTGCGATGTGGCTGTATAATTCAATGATATAAAGTTGGAATAGGAATCAGGCTTTTGACAGTTCTTAAAGCATTTAGATAAGTACGGATCAGGTGTCTCTCAATGTCGAGTGCAAGCAGTTCAAGCATGGGGACCCAGGCTCGTATTCAAGGTAGTTTCATCGATGTGGGGTTGTAATTTCGTCTGCCGCGGTTGGTCTCGTTGGAATCGTTTCAAACCAATTGCGTTAGTGTACATACTACGGAGTATTGCTTGGGAATCAAAAACATGTCCCACCACATCAGCTGTCACAGCTGGCTCAGCAATGCCCGGATGTTCACCGCCATCAACAGTGTCATAATCTGCAAAGCGTAAACATAGAGACTTGTTGTTTTTATATTGTTTTGCGTCAGAATTGTTTTTTTTTTAACATTCAAAATAACGACTGATAATTAAGAGATGAAATTTTTCCAAAAATCTATAAATGAAGTGCAACTCACCTTTCCAGAGAGGTACTTCTGCCATCTCCAAATTGATTGAGGCCTCTATACGTTAACGTTGCAAAAGCTTGTGACTTTTGACCTTGTGCTTTGTGACAGTGGTAACACAACATTAGCAGTGTTTTTTTTTTAACAACCAGTCAGAGACAACAAGGGTAATACAAGATGAATAGCACATCTATGGGTGTCACCAGTAATGTGATTCAACATTGCGAAGTTGGAAATTGGGACATCGGACCTTTTTAGGTCATCGGATTCCATGCAGAATCAAACGGATTTTATCTTCTGAGTTCTGATTCTTGATAGGCTGAGTGAGGGCCCATTACACTTGTCATCAGTTCTAATCATATTCTATTATTACAGCATTTAGTTCGGTTCATCTCGACATAAGATCTCTTCTTGACCCTACCTTTTTTTATGATAATTAGATAAATTGCTTTTTGTATTCAATTAAATGCCAGCAAAATTGGAATTGAAAAGGAAATTTCGTGTTCATGATTGTATATTTCGTTGAAGAAAAACCAGGAGAGAGTCAAACTCTTCATAGCTCTGGGAAGTTAATCATTAACTCATCATACACTGATATCAAGTCCATGGTAACCCTCACAGGGCCGTACAAGTGGATTAGCACTGTGTATGTGATCAGTGCCGCCTCCTAGTGGGCATCTCATGGTCTAATTGCCATATCAAAAACAGAACTGCAAAACGTCAATAGGCTGAATACTTATTTTAGTTTGACCTCCTAATTAGGCCACAGGTCATCGGGGGATACTTTCAATGGTCTCTCTTAGATAATCATCAACATGTTTTGGGAAAAATTGTGTGTTGCTAGAATTCTCTTCGGTCCTTGGTGTTTGAGGTTCTGTTGGATTATATTTATCAAAGTGATCCACATTAGGTGAATAGGTATAGACCACTTCCTGTCTCAAATGATCGGAGACCTACATTTAGATGATCAGTGCATGTGGTAAGAATCCAGCAAGGTGCGCATATTAATGAGCCTGTCGTGCCAAGTATTCCATCTCACTCCAGTACAATGTAGTGGAGACTGGATACTTGAATCGTGGATTTAGATGTAATTGTAAGTCAAAGAGTATACCGCATTCAGAATTGGAACTTAGAAATCAAAAGATGCGAAATGGAAGAAGCGACAAAAATCAATTTTCTTTTTACGAAATTGGCACATAATTCTAATTTTCATCCTTGTATATTACAAATATCAAATATGAGATAGATCGTTTGGTCTTGCAGCTCGGTTCATAATTCTCAAACAGGTACTCGCGTCCTGCACGTGCACATACTTTAACTATTATACGTGTATATGGTGTAACTGCATGTGCACATGTATTTACATGTGGCAAACTTTGAAACACAACTCTATATATGTTGTCAAATGTGGCTAGTCACTTCTGGTCTTTGCGAGGTACGAAAATTAATCATTCAAAATCAAGGCTTGCGTTGAATCAAGTAAGTGAACATTTAGAAGGGCACGCAGTTTGGATATAAAGTGATGCGCCCATGAAAGAATGTGACCATTATGAGTGTATATCTCACGTTTGGGTCGATTTTAGTGCTAGAAAGCATGTGTATAAATATCATACAGGCCAGACCACTATGGGCTGTACAATAAAGTCAATAGAAAGTGCTATAATAGGCCTTCTTTTCGAATAATTATCTATAACCGGAAGAGTGCCTATAACCGAAGAGTACCTTTACCCGGAAGAGTACCTATTGCCAGAAGTACCGATATAAGATAAACTATTATGGGCTAAGCTACTTCCCTCATGATACGAAGAATATCAACTACAAACCATGCCATGATCTATACTTTTACACACTATTTTCTAAGCAATTGGCTAAATTTAGTGATGTTAGTACCCCCAAACCCAATCTCAATAGCTTTGCAGCTATGTGTGCAGAAAACACATTATTGATGAAAGCATGAACAGGGTAATCTTCGGTGATAAGTTATGGAAAAATGTTCTGCTGCTATAATTGTTTCACGAATGTGAAGTTTGATTGAACAGAATACATGGAGGGGCAACTCATATCAGTTCCATAGGCTCTTCATATCACGGGCAACGCTGCGCACAAAAGCACTGCCATAAATTCCAGCCACATTAGGAACTCAGGCTGGTGGCCTATGAGCATGTTTTTGGACATACAGGCAGCCTAATCTTACCATCAGACACATACTCTGTTCTTGACCACACACGTCTTTGTACAAATGGTTTCATGAAATTACGAAATACCTTTGGAAATAAGAAGCCCAGCGCTTAGCCATACATGAAAGAAATTGAAAAAAACCACTGACTTATGTGTTGGTGCACCATGTAGTCTCAAGAGAAAAAGTTTTACCTACGGTTTACGATAAATTGCGTTTAGAGGTATCAATGCAAAAAATTAAATTAATAATATACAATACCTGTCATGATGTTAATAATTGAAACCATATACATGTACCACACAAGAAAACAATTATTTCATTTCAATTATTTTAAAGATGCAAGAACAAAATTTCAAGCCAGTTTGAACTGCTAGGTCGACATCTTGAGACTGATTTGACAAGATCGGTTCTCTCTCTATGGAAGACATATGCATCACAAGTGGATGTGGAAACGAGAGTCAAAAGCATTTCCTTTTTGTAGATCCAATAATAGAGAATTTAAGAATCAAGAACTTTAAATGATCAGAATCAAGACTTGTTGCAAGTGGGAACTTCCAACGTTGGACACGATTTAACAATGCCTCGCGCCGATGTTTGTCAAAACATGTACGTTGCTAGGTTGTAAAGGGTGTAAAAGCTCTCCCTTAACGAAAGCTACTGTCGTTGGGTTTGGTAGTACCTGTAAAGTGTTTCTCGAAGACGCATGACGTTCACATAGAGGGTATAGGTATCAGGCCCTATGATTGAACTCAACATGATGTATATATATTACATAGTTCAATATCTACACTTTGTTTTATTTATTTTTCTGAACGTTAGAACGTATTTAAATCACAGTTATGACAACATATGCATTGCATATAAGTTATCTTTTAGGTGTCCCTGTGTAAAAATGGTAGATTCTAAACAGATCGGAATGAAATTTATCATTGTTATTAATAGTAATAGTGCTAGTAGTAGTAGAAGTACTTTTAGCAGTATTAGTAGTAGTAAATCCTAATATGCAAAATAATGAAAATACCTTTTTCTTGCGTTAAGTATGAAACGTGTAATGTAGATTTCCTTATGCCCTCTAGCTTTCTAGACGTATGTCCTAGTGAGTGACTTATTATCTCTAGGTTAGACCAGTGACGTAAAATCTAGCATTATATACAATGTATATTATAAATGTAACCTGACATACATTAAAAGGTAAGCTGTACAGTAAATACAACACGAGAACTGATCACAAAACGGCAAAAAGTCATATGAATATATATATATATATATATATATATATATATATATATATATATATATATATATATATATATATATATTCGTACATACATATATCAATATGAAAAAATCAGACGAAAAGTAGAAGAAACGCTCCTACTCTCTGACCACTTTCGACGCGCTCGTTTTGATCTGCTAGCAATCATTACCTCATGCCTATAGGTATGCCATGATGGCATAATGATAACAGATACCAAAGCGACACTGCCTCTTTGGTCTTTCCTTGGTAGTGGTCAGAGGCAGCAACTCAAGCCCAACATCGTCACAGCGAGTTACCACAGCATTACGAACGCAATATATCCGACATCAGCACGGAGGAGAGACATGCTGTTTATACTTTTGGTATCAATCCCTTGGGAAAGAGCAAAGAATCTGATTGAGGAGACTGTGTGGTTTAAACCCGGAATTCTGTAAAAGGTTTCGTGTCGGCTGTCGCAACCGCTAAGCCATACAGCGACCGAGCTTTCTGGGTACTGGGAGAATGTTGCGTTTATATATATAGCAATATGCGCCAAACATAACACTTCACCTACTGGTAGGCCTCATAATACAATTTCAGATACCATGAGTCATGGTTATGAGAACAGGAACGAGTCAGGGTACCCTAACTATTTAAGCAGAAATGTGTCATCGATCCCGAATATTTGTTGATTTCTCTTCAGCATCAGATTCTATGGCCAGAAACCCATATCGCCTACTTGTTCGTATCGCTGATTTTAAAAGTCAGGTTGTCATATAATGGGCTTTACTTGTGACTCTAATAAATATTTTGTTGGTGCATTTTACGTTGTATATACCTTTCCAGCTCTTTTGCTATTTTTTATCATTATTTCTATCTCCGACCGAAAATGTAGGGTTGCCCATTGAATACAAAGGATACGGACATGCCTATATAAAATTCACCAACCAGCCAAATTTTCTTTGTTTTCTTTCTTGCAAAAAGAGTTTTAATACTATGTATTTGATATCCTTTTTAGGTGAAATTGTCCAACCGTAATGTGGAAGAGACGTCGATGGCACTGAGCTAAAATTTGGTCCCTTTGTAAGCTTTCGAGAAAGAATTAAGTCGGTCGCCCATACTCATCAATTCCTTTCACATAAAGCTTTTCGTTTGGAAAATTTGTAATGTATCTGTTCTCAAAGTCCCTAAGTTCGTCGCTCGATATATTAAAAATCCCTATCTGAACTTGGGCTTTGCACCTTTTCCACGTTTGGTTTCTTTATCGGAATCAGGTTTTATAATATTTTTCAATTCGGAAAGCGCACCTTTATTGCACGCATCGCTCCTTTTGATGGTGTTATTATTTTTATTATTTTTTGTAACACAGATTGCAGCGATGGAGGCGTAATCCAGGCGATTTACGGCTTTAATCTAATGCTCTGACTTTAGATCAGGATTCGGTTTTTATTTAACACAGTCGCGGGGCCCATGGAATTGTGGCCGGTTAGATGTAAGTCGGGGAGAAGATTGTAGATTAAATTGTTGAGGAGTTGTCTCCCGCAAATAGGCGAGATCTGTGTTAGTTCTAAATTCACCTGACGGTGGTGCTGCCCATCTTGTTTATGAATATCCGCCCACAGCTTGTGGTCACCTTCCATGACCCTAGCGTTTTCTCCATAGATTAGCATGGGGAATTGGTACATATGAATTTAACGTCTCTATATGTTGTCAAATAAGCATTAAACTTTTATTTTAACACGTCTGGGTGTATTTGAAATATAACAATATGTACTTCAGGTAGATTAGAAGATCATAATTCCAAAAATCATTCGCATATGCAGGGTGAAACTTTCGGGTTGACTGTAATGTAATGGGCTTTGCTGACCCACCTGACCTCAAATGCTAGGTGTCACAAACATGCACGATGTGGACATAAGGCTGTCTGTCAAGAAATTTAACCAGCCCAGATCACCTCTATTGTGATTTGCCTCCTCCGCAAACGACACATACGTCGCAAATGAAGTTTTTGATGCTAATCAATGAAGCGATACTGGTATTATTCAATTTCCAGCATGAAGTTGCGAGGCTAAACATATTTCACATGGTCCTAGTTGAAGAGGTGAACAAGACAAAACAGAACTTAAGTACTTACTTTCAGATGGGCAGGTAATAAGATTTTTTTTTTAAGAGGCTTACAACAGGTCAATCACTCTAACATTCACATTAAATCTCAGGTCCACCAGTGTGGAAACTGGAATAACAAACGCTGAACTAAAAACAATTGAGTCTAAAGCTTGGCACCCATGCGATGAGTCTGGGGACGACAGCCAAGTATTGAATGAATGTATATCAAGGTCACCGGCGTCAATATTGTTGCCATAGAAGTCCTCTTTCCAATACAGGTATGGGGTTGTGTATTATTGCCTCTTATACTGTTGACAATAAGTCATAAGGTGTCACAACAAAAAATTAAGAAAAATTGCCTACCATTGCTGTATTTTGCTACCTTATACCATGAACATTTTAAACTTTAGCGAAAGATCATTTTAAGAGACAGCATTATTCAATTTGATGCAGAAAATACTTTTAACTGCAAAAGCAGATCTCGTGTATATGTGCATTGTGTGAGACAAAAAGTCTCCGTGATGCCTGCACACTATGCATCCATGGCTATTATTCAATAAAACAGCAACTTACTTAAACAAGACATGTTTGCAAAACATACATGTGCATGCCCCCCTACCGTCATTATGTTCGCCCTCATTACTCTGTTGATAGTACTAAATGGGACACCCATGGCCTTGGGAAGTGAATGTCGAAACCACATTCACTAAAGTGCTTTGTGACTTTGGAACATAGGTCAAGGTGACCCTTCTTTGAAGCTGATCTATCCCTAATAGAAGACTATAAACATCTTTAAAACAAAAGCTCTGGCTCAAAAAATTCTGCAGTTATTAAGCAGAAACCAAATTCAGTGATGTGCCTCTAAAACTTTGGCAATTAACTCAAGGTCACCAGTTTCAAAGCTTGATCTAACTCTTATAGAAGGCTATATTCCTGTGCAGTATTAAAGCCCTAGGTAAAAATCATGTTAAGTTATCACGCAGAAACCAAGTTCACAAGTAGGACCCTAGGTGTGACCTTGGGAATTTGGGCAAGGTCATCCATCTTCTAAGCTGACCAGGCCCTAATTGAGGATTGTAATCTTGTGCATTATTGAATTCATAACTTAAATTCTGAGTTACAATTCAGAAATTAAGTTTAAAAAAGTGCCCTCCTGACCTTTGAATTTAGGTCAAGGTCAATCATATGATCTTCCAACTTGACCTTTTTAGTTATCGTGCGGAAACTAAAACTGACTGTAGTACCTGCATGACCTTGGAAATAGGGTAAAAGTCAACCACCTTCACACGACACCTAACTTTTATATGGGAATTTATACCTGAGCACTATTAAAGTCCTATCTCAAAAAATTCTTGAGTTAAGTTGAAGAAACCACTGTCTCTCTAATAACCAACTGTCTGACCTGCTGACCTTGCGAATATGGTCAAGATCATCCATCTTCTAAGACATGCATAGGTACACTTTTATTCAATGTCAAAAATTTACTCAAATTTGACAGTATTTACTCAAATGTCACAAACCTGACCAATTACTTCGAAACATTGATTCTGACAACTGAGGGTTGGCAGTGAAATACAGCTTTATTGTTTGGAAACTTTCAAAGTGAGGAGTAGGGGTCATCACTGGGTTTGTTTTACATTTCTGGTGCAGGATGTACATTGTTGCAGTACTTGTTAAGATTTCCCTCGGTTTTGACAGGTAGTCTAGCTGCCACTGTTTATTTTACAATCACTGGGATTGAATAAAATGCCCCAGTTTGTTTGTACTTCAGTCATACACTGGCACATGTTTTAACTAAGAGAAGCTATCCAGCAACAGGGGGTACATACTGGTTCAGGGGTAAGTAAAATTGTTCTTATCTGAACTTGTATATACAAATATAGTAATTATGTTTGGTTTGACTCTTAATCTTCTGCATAATGAACCTCTGCATTTATAAACAAAACTTCACGTATTTAGCTAATTCATCACGTGCCACGACCTCGCTTTTAAGACCTTGCAAGCGGCTTCAAAGCTTCCTCGTCGGCGAGGTCTTCTTTACATGTAGAGCTTGCCTCGCGCTCAAGTACTTAGCTCCCTTCGAGACATACCTCGCTGTGAAACTTACCTCCCCGAACCATAGCCGCACGATAGTATTTCATACTGGTACCCTAATAACAAATTAGTAAATACACACCTGAAGGCAAGACGACCATTAGACCCATAGAATAGCTTGACACAAAACTGAACAAAGCGATGTTAATGAAATAGTGCGCTATTGCAAAACATGGCAAAAACGTACAGCACAGAATAAATTTTTTGAACTGAAGCAATTCAAGCAATTCATCCGTAAAGAAAAAAAATATCGTATAATGTTGCGCAGGCTCTAAGACAACAGCGTTTTGGTCCGGCAAAAACGGCGGTGGGAACCAAGTAATTTAAAGTCTAAACTCAGGAAGCGAGGTACCTTTCACGTGTAAAAAGTATCTCTCGCTCAAGACAAAAGAGCAAGGTCTGGATCATGGCTTTGGAAATGACATAAAAGCCAGCCAGCGTTCACGGCGCATCAAGCCTTCGAGATGTCTTGAAGCCGCAGATTCGTCTACGCTAGCTCGCTCTCGCGGGCGAGGTCTTTATCACGCAGCAACTGCTTTATGTAGTATGAACATAGAGAAGCCGAGATTTGTCAGCATTATCTCAACACATCCTTAAGGAATTTACATGTTCTCATGAACTGCGTCGGCATCAGGCACAGAAGTGTCGGCAAAAGATGAAAACGGTCGATTTGGAGGTAGACACGAATCGGGAATATCCATCATCTGTATACAGCCCTATGATAAACACAGCGCTAACACAAATATCAAGAAGCCAATTCAAACCCAGAGCATCTCTTTCCACAGGACCATGTCTCGCTAATATGGAAGTAGGTTCAACCTAGAACTAGCGAGCGGGGCATCTATTTTTTTATCATTCCAAAAGCCCCGACGTCATGATCCATATACAAATAGCCACCCCTAGATAGCTACGTCACATAGTGATTGGCATTCTAAAACTTCTGCCATGCGCAGTTGTTACCGGGCTAACCGGAAGTTTTAAATTTCATGGACGTCCAAAAATGGCGATAATCGGAGAAAATTGTGACCTCGGATGAGCAAAAATTCACCCAAATGATGTTACCTCTGGCAAAAATAGAGATGCCAAATCAAACGAATAAGAAAACTGAATGTGAATCAATGATCCATGTGAATGGGAAACACTGCGCTAGGAGCTACTGAAGGTTGATAATGATGATAATTTGGATGTGACTACGTTTTTCAATTTGTATAGACTGTATGTTGGAATGATGATTCATCTTAATTTTACAAAATTTTGTGTGTTATATATAGAGCTCGCTCCGCTCGCTATTAGGTATTTCTAAGTCTGGTTAAACACAGTTGCGTCCATAATGAGTGGTCACATACTTAGTGACCTGTGACTGAATTAGAGGATGAGTTAAAGCGCATGTGCAACAGAGCGGTAGGTCTGGCCCATTTTGTAAATGGAAGGATAAGGCTGGAAAACCAAAGGGTACATCTTCAGGACGTTTAATTATTCAATCCATCATCTCGACTTAGTAAAAATATAAATTACAAAATATTAGCACACTCTAATTTTACATACCCAACTTATGCTTTTGTTAAGGTAAGCAGTCAACACCTGTTTCCATAATCAGCATAACTTTACATTCGGTGGTAAAAAGGACCCAGGTATTTTGATCTCACAAAACGATGTGGCATCTCTTTTACATAAATATTTCTATATGAAGGGCATGCAAACAAACGTCATTGCAATGCACAGTAGAACGGGGAAAAGAGTAATTAAAAAAGGAACAAAAGGTTCCTACCTTTAAACAGGGGACACATTTTCCATACTCCTAGCAGTCCCTGACTGGAGTATTGAGCGATTGAAAATTCCAGAAACATCAGCGGTAAGGCACAGAGAATCAGGAATATAAAGTACGGAATCAGAAAGGCTCCTGTTAAAAGAGATTTAAATAGTCTGCAAGATATCAAGACTAACCTACACATTATTGAATTACTCCATATCATTAGGGGATTCATCCAATTTCTTCTCCACTCCAGTACAATTCAATTCTACTATGATTAAAACCCGACACGCCAAGTTCAAATCACATATATTTCTTCATCAGTCAACTAATATTCCATCTTACAATGAACAAAATCCAATAAATCGCATTAAAATAATGTCATTTCTATCTGAATTCGTCCCCAGCTTAGCATATATATTAGGTTTACTGTCCATAGAGTAGAAGATATCAACAACTAAAAATATACTACTTATTTTGCGTGTAAACAAGTTTGCGTGTGTCCTCAATAATACTCAAAACTTAAACTTACTACCGAAAGAAAACAGTAAGATGACATGTCTCCTCCACGGCACTTGGAAGATTCAAAGATCAGTTTGTGCATTTAGCTGCCTACTGCGTGAGAGCTCCGAGCATGCAAGCTAGAAGGTACACATAGGATATTAACCTGACTATCTTTCTCTCATAATTGTGGTCCTATTTTATTGTAAGAGTACATCATAAAACAAAAGGAAAATGTCATACAAAGTCTTGATTGACGAGCCTTCAGTTTTCTATTTTCCTGGGAAAAGAAGAGAATTGAATGTGTTACACGTAACCAAATTCAAGCATACCTCCCCCATTTCTCATGCAGAGATATGGGAATCTCCACAAGTTGCTCAGGCCTACATTCCACCCCAAGACGGACAGCCAGAAATCTACTTCAGAGCCCCATTTTTCACGTCCAACTTCTTTTTTTTCTTCCACGTTTTGTTGCTTGTTTGGCTTGCAACACAGAAGCTTGTTCTTCAGTCGCTCCATACTCTGCAGGAAAAAGATGCACAGCTGTGTTTTAATTTATCCCGAGGTTTAAGAGTCCCATATAATGTTGTGACATAAGATCAGCAAAATACCAATCTCTTCCGAAAGTTACTTGTATTGTGTAACATACATATATATATATATATATATATATATATATATATATATATATATGTATATATATATATGTATACACATATATACACATATACATACATACATACATACATACATACATATGTGTATGTAACAACAATAGCTTAAATATTCAATCAAGGGTTCCATTAGTTAATAATATTCAGTTGTTTTAAAGATGTCACAACCCATTTATTGTTATCTATATACATTTCCAATTAATTTTTAATGAAAAACTACACATCAGAGAGAAGCAAATGTCTAAATTGTAAAAGTTACATACAATCAATATATGCGTTATAACTTTGTACTTTGGTTTAACAAGTGCAATCCTACAATCAATATATGCGTTATAACTTTGTACTTTGGTTTAACAAGTGCAATCCTGGAAGCCAATCTCGTAATGTCACGTTTATGAAATGCATCGTCTATCCTTTTCGACGTCAATCATTTTACACTTATTACATGTCCATTGTTGGCTGTCAGCCCTGGGTCTTTCTATTGAAATACAATGAATATCTACTCTATGCGTGGCGCAAAGCCATTCGTATTGTTGAGAGATTACCTGGAAGAAGGCATTGTGTTTTACTACTCATGATATCATGGGCCCTAATTGAATTGCAATTGCACACACTATTAATAAAATCAGTGTGTAATATTCCGAAGAGACGCAACGATATTTTCCAAGTTTTTGATAAACTATCACTGGATGGTTACAGAGAAGTATTCGGAAAATCCATCCATACACGCACTGCACAGATTCAAGATCGGGAGTAGAATAATGGCTGAAGCAAAAGAGACATTTTCAGATTCAAAGAGACCAAGATATTGTATGTAAATTTTTCATCAAACAACTGCCTGCTTAGCATTCCCCGGATTTTATTTTGGTTTATGTTGTGTTTCTTGATTAAACTAGATCACAAATGATACCGATCTGGGGAGATTATTTGCAGGCAAATCAAACCAGGATCCGCGTAGAAATTATCCCTGAACTCTGCGATGTCCGTGTCGGGCGCCACACATCGTGCATCTCATGTACCGAAGTGGAGGAATTAATTAATTGACTGTGCATTGGTTGAATATCTCATCCTCATTTCATTTCCACCGCATTTTTGAAGCCATGTTCGCTTGCCTGGGTAATAAATGTGTAGCTGACAGGTGAAATAGAGGATTCATATATCCAATTTGCATTGCTTGTTATACGCTCCTGAAACTACGTGATTTGTATATTTAAATAAAAGCACAGGATTGTGCTAACAACCTTAAATTTCCTGCGCAGGTGTAACATATGATTGGTACTTTGAAGAGCCACTTGGGCCAAAAGGTTTCTAAGCCCAAACATCCAAGGAAAAAGATAAACCAACGAGCTTTAAAATTATCAATTGTTGTTGTTGTGACGTCATCCTAGATCATTTCCAACATCAAAAGTCAATAGATGAAACCACTCTGATACTATGAGCTAAAGTAATAGGAAATGGTAATTTTGGCATATTTCCATTGTATTGCTACACCTTCAAACCTGCTGAACGTCGGAGCCGTCTGCTTCAACGTTTTAGCATATATGGTTTTCACATAGGCAAACTCTAGAATACGACTTACAAGATCAGTCAATCTTTCAGTGCCCCGATTTGGACTGAGTCAACAGCTTTTATCGGCGCGCGTTAAGCCTTGACTATTATATTCTCTATATTTTTAGGCATACTGGTATTTTAATGAAAGATCTTTTTACAAAAAAAAACATGAATCTAGCATCCTTATTATGATTAAGTGCTCGACTTTAGTCGCAGTTGGCGCTGAAAGAGGTACAGCTAGCATGCCGTACAGCTATACCAACATCTCTTAAATCTGGCGAGTATGGGATTGGATACTTGTCCAACCAAATTGTGATTGGGTCTTATCCAATTTTAAATTGATTAAAGCAAGATTTCTTATCGTTACCTGCTTTTCCAACGTTGACATTTCTTAGGAAGGAGAGAAAGCATCTGGTGCGACCCAATGTTAAAAGGACAGTTTGTTCTAACCTAGGATGGCAAAGGTCACAAACAGATATATTGTGGGCAGTGGAAATTTCCACCTGTGTTGATAATTACCTACTCTTGAACTTTTCATCAATAAATCATGACAATACATGTAGGTGCCCCTAGAATCATGCTCCGTTGGTCCTGGTAAGCGCCATGATAATCTTGCTTCAAACAATGTAGAAAACAATGAGGAGACAAGAGCTTGACACAAAGCTTTCTCCACAAAATAAATCGTATTGTTAATGTAGCTTAAAGAGTCATGATTGACACATTATGTTGCAATGCATGCTTTGTTATATACATCATGAACAGAAACATGGAATATGTACATGTTACCATGTGTGCAAGGCTTAAAAATAAATTAACACGGAATCCATATAGGAAAGAATTGTTTTCACGTTGCGTGCATCGACCAAATGCAGTAACGCGAAATATAACTAGTAACGCACCTTACATGTCATATAACGTGAAATGTACCCGAAAAATGAGAGGAATGAAAATTGCGTCACCTGCCCAAGCTGCAGACGTGACAGTGGCCAGGACGGGCGGGGAAGTGTCGCCTGTCACTTTCCTATATTTGGAATTAGTATTACAATTCAAAACGTTCATATTTAGGAAATACAAAACGTCTTTTAGTAGTCTGTGTGCATAGCTGAAACGGTCATTGTACGTTCTCTTATGTCAAAGTAACCACGCTATTGCTCTCAAATGTAATACACTTTGCATTTTGTGGATCTTTTATAAGATATGAATGAATAAAAAAATTTGTGCGAACTGAAGGTGACCAATCTGTGATATAAAACTGCCACTCAAGGCAACGGTAATACACACATCTAGTCCACCAATATATGGTATATTATGTTGTATTTTCATCAATATATGCCCGTACATCAATAAACTGTGATCTGTCCTTCTAAAAGGACTGGTGGAACCTTAATGCACGTTATATGTGAATGCCCAGCAGTCTACCCCCTTTTCCTAATCACCGTCCTCAGTGACTTTTGAGGCTGGGATTTCTACACATGTAGTCGGTACAATGCTAGAGCCGTGCTTTCACATTCCTTCAAACACCAGTACGCCAGGTGGTAACTCAGCCACTCAAGAGCTGGTTTACGGTAAACGCTTTATTCTACATTCATTTAAGTGACAGTATGCGCAGGGGTGAATGGGGAAGTTTTAGACCCGGTACAGGGCAAAAATTTTCCGCCACCTTGGTACCATTGGGTCAAAAACAGGCCAAGTAAAGATGACTCCATAATATTCAGTATACCTTTTATAATAAGGTTGCCCTTTCACACTCCTTAGAATGTCATATTTTATAGCTTAAAAGTTAGAATGTCATATTTTATGGTTCAAACGTTAGAACGTCATGTTTTATGGCTCGAAAGTTATAATGTAACATTTTGTGGCCCCAACGTTCGTCAGTGAGCTTCATATTTTCTGAATTAAAATTAGAGCTGAACAGCTTGAATTCCTAAAACTGTAGATACAATTATTTTCATGTGTAAAGATTTTACGAATTTGTGTTTCATAAATTTAAGTGAAGGTTTAATTTCATTATCTTGGACTCGAGTTCTATTAAAATCTGCATGGAAAACTCTTGAAGAAAGGCATACACGTAAAGCATTTCTGAAATGTACAAAATACACCATATGTTTGACTTTTCTATGAGGACATTTTTTATTATGAATGGTTCAATTCTTATTACATGACTTCAACATATCAACCAAAAAGCATGAGAAACAGCATAAGATCTCTCATTATTACGGTCCCAGTTTAATGAGCACGGGTAAAGTTACTGAATTTTACCTATTGGCCTAATCTGAGGGTTTCGACCTCCTTTCCCTTTCAGAGACACGGTTCGACAACAGCTGCCCCAAAGAACTAACATTAAACGGGTTTCACCCTATGCGTAAGGATGGTTCAACTAGTACTGACATCTGGTACCAATAATAATAGCGGAAATAACATACCTTATATATTTAAGGCGAACAGACCTTGATTAATTCACTGTTTGTGGGTGGATGTACCATCCAGAAATGGTTCGGTTCTACTGGAGTTTTCTATTGTCCGCGTGAGGAAACAGGTAACAAACATGACATGCCCGTTGACTCTGTCCCCAGGTCAACAGACATGCGCCAGAACAACATCCTGAAGTTAAGTACCGAATGATGCTCTCAGGCAGGGTCAATCAATAATAATGAGATTCCCACAAAACAGGCCGACTTGTCCTACTTGAAGGGGGCTCTGGAAATCAACATACACTTAAAAAAGGCCCAGGTCATGTTTAGGGTACCATACATGCATTTTACAAAATGCATTAAAAATCCATACATGCATTTTAAAATTCTTGAGTAACATTTTCAGCTTGTAGCCCCAAACAACTTGTTTCAATCGATTAAAAGTCCTACTCGAGTTAGCAAATACACACGAACTTAACTTGATCTCAAGATGACCGATTCAACAAGATACGTTCTAAATTCTCGAACATTCTAACCTTTCTCTACGTCTGATCACTCTTTTCTTATTTTGCGTTTTACTATTCTTTAATTGTAAATACGTCTGAGCATATGTTTAATCACAGTGTCAGGGATTACAAGCGGGCAATCTTTGCCGACTTTGATACAGCATTTATTTGCCGTTCCATGGGATATTGCTCTTCTTACTTTTTATATGATTTATGAGTTATCTTTGCATTGGTCTGACCTCTTCCTTGACATAAACAAACAATTTACATCATGTCGTGAAGTCCTAATAAGACAATAATAATAAACAATCAATTATGTGCAATGATGTGCAAAATAAAAAAAAGAAGCTTTCTGGACATCGTAATCCCGCCTGGAAGAAATTCAAGCATTCAGGCAAAAACGTTTTACCTCGCTCTCTTCACGACGCTTTGGACTCCATCACTATTTTAAATGCTAGCGTGACAAAGTTGCAGATGCCATCATGAAATTAACTCGATCACATTTCGTGACACTCCGATACGGATTGGATTCAGAAGACATACGCACAAGATAGTGGTGGAGTATCAGTAAATCCAAATCGATTGCAATGTGCGTGAAAGTGTTCCACCACTGATAGAAAACGGACATTTAGTTTCAAGCAATAGTATCGAATGTGAAATTTTAACACCTCATTTTCAAACCAATGCAAATCGCCCCATACTGATAACACACAGCCACATTCTAAACTTCAACTTCTGTATCTAAGCTCGACGAACAAAATTCCATATTGACGAAAGTGACGTTCAAACCAATTTGCAGCCACTGAAGATCAACTCGGCGTCAGATCGTGACGTCATCGGAGGATTTCTTTACAAACACAGCCGGAATTTGTTAATCCCTGACTAAATGATTAACTTTGTATCTTCGCCCCTCCTGTTTAACTAATGAATGCAAGAGATCTGTGCCCTGTCTTCAAAAAAAGCAGACAAAAAAGCCACAAAAACAAACAAACATAATGTATTGAATTTCACCTTAAGGCAATGTCTCCAAGAGTTTTTGAAAAATGAGTCTTCGATACTCTTTACGAGTACCTCACAGGGAATGTCCTTTTAACCGCAAAAAAATCAACTTTCAAATTTGATTATTCTACATTGAAAACAGCGTGCTCGCATGGTACTGTGACGTTTATAACTTGCTTTAACACGACAAAGATACAGGGATGGTATTCCCTGACACACCAAAAGACGTCGACCGTGTATTGCACTATGACATTCTTTATCAACTGCCACAAATAAACATTTCAATTCATTTGTAGGATGTGTAAAATGCTATACGTAGGTGACATCCTTGTCAACATCTCCTGCGATATTAAATTCTCAGCACTGTAGAATACCATAAATTGTTCAAATTTCACAGAGTCAGCGAGACGTGCTAATGTCGACCTCATAGAATAACATCAGTAAATGCAACAAAATTGACCATCCCTTGCGTTTTTGGACGTTACCCCAGAAACAGCCATACCCACTGAGGTATAACATTTTCCATTTGAACAATATTATTATTATTATTATTATTATTATTATTATTATTATTATTATTATTATTATTATTATTATTATTAAAATTATTATTATTATTATTATTATTATTATTATTATTATTATTATTATTATTATTATTATCATTATTATTATTATTACTATTATTATAATTATAATATAATGAATGAATAGATAAATAAGGAATAAATAAATAAATAAATAAATAAATAAATAAATAAATAAATAAATAAATAAATAAATAAATAAATAAATAAATAAATAAATAAATAAATAAATAAATAAATAAATAAATAAATAAAATGACACAATCCGACCTCTCTTAGCTGAATACTAAATCCTGTCAGTGTATATTTCTTAACTTACGCATAAAATATTCACGTTAAATGTGCAAATTTTAAACCTTTAGTGCTTCAAAAGCCAAAGGAATTTACAAATGGGTCATCGACGGGAAGGCATTAAGCACGTCTTGCAGCATAAAATTTCCGAACAGACTCTTTTGTGATGGTGGCTGCTTGTCTTACCCTGACTTATGATTGGTTAAGACGACGACGACGATGACGACGACGACCCACTTGAATTTTCAGAATGCATAAACGTGGAATAAAGGCATATTCTCGCTTGTAATAGAAAAATGTACTGAAAATATATGCACGAACTATTCTATGTAAGGAAAACAGCAAAATTCAAATTCTGACATGCCTGAAGCTATCATAAGGAATCACCATCTGTGATGATTAATATATTCAGACAAAACTATGCTAACATCATTTATGCACGCCCTGTGGCTGGGATAAGATCTTCCTTCATTGATAAGGTCGAGTTGGGCAGGTATCCAACCGTTACATGGCGAATCTATTGACTCAGTGTTATTCTGAACAGAACAACAACTAAAACAAAGTATTCATTACAATTTTATATTTTTTGCCAGCTGATGTTCTCCGAGAACAAGTGAAAACACTTTGTGCTGCCCAAAAATAACACGGCAGAATGAACTGTCCGAATAGGTCGCAAAGCCTACAGATTGATGAGGTATTGTCCACAGTGGAAATTTTCACAAACGTTAATGACTATTTTTTTCAAGAACCTGTTCATTGCCATGTCATTCCTGTGCGGTTACGTCCCCCACAAACCTAATTTATTTTTCTCAGTGAGAACGTTTGCAACTTTTTTTTCACCTTTGGTGGCAAATCAGTAGAACTGTTGATATTCTTTTTCATAGGAAATGAATGTTGAAAGTGTACAGAAAGAAGGTGATAAGAACCGCCATGAAAACTTCACTGAACCACATGAGGGGTATTGAAATAACTTAGGTATACTAAATTATGTCCAAAATAGAATGTTGCCTCGTTCTGCCACGTAATTTTTTAAGGTGGAAGAGCTAAAGCTGGCACCTTTGGATAACCTCTAATCACTTTTTCATATTTTTGGATAGTGTGATACTTAAACTCCATGCTCCCAAAAACTCAGATTTGTGAACATAAAATTTATATAAGATAATTGATCTCAAAACATTTGTTCATAATGAAAAGTTAAACAGTGCCGGGCACATTGGTTTGTTTGCATGGGCAAGATAGTAAACCATGTCATTGTTTGCACAGTCATTAGTCCATGACCTCTGAAAACAAATTGAGCTATTGACAAGGGTCGCTCACTAGAAACCATTAGCTGATTTTCTCGGAACTGTTTTTTGCTCAACCTCTGCAATTTGTCTCTCGCCTCACAAACATTCCAATTGTCCTATCACATCAAAATTAATGGGCATTAAAAGAAAAATATCATATCCAGGAGCAGTTCCCAGGATTTTTTTCTGACAACCCTTTCACTGACTTTAGGAGCAATTTATAGAAGGAAAATGAACAACCTGTCAGGACTAAATTAAAAATTTTAGAACTTTTTATTATGCTATTTCACGACTGACCATTGAATTCGATCATGGACATGGATATATATTTTCAATTTCTTTTTATTTGAACTGGAAAAAAAATTGTGTGACTTCTGCGCGAAAAATGTGAGAAACACTACCAAGTCAGAAAGAATGCTATAAAATCTCAAAAAATTCCAATTCTGCAAAAAAACACTCTATGGATACAAATCTATGGATATGCAGTAATCAGAAAATAAATAGGTTTAATGTACTTGTGAAAAAATTAATTGGTAATTGCAATCCAAAGTTGCCAGTCTCACTGCGCACTAGCTTCACAGTTACCACCTTAATATGACTTTTCTGATCTCAGCTGGCCCAGCATGCAAAATCTAACGTATCGGGGAAGGGCGGGCAAAGGGGAGCTTGCTTGAGGGAAAGTCGCCACTAATTCATCCAAAACTACTTGGGCATTCATTCAGGATTCCGCTGTTTTTGTAAATTGTATCAGGCTACTAGTGTAGAACGGCATGACAAAATTGGTTCTAAAATAATTTTTCGTCATTTGTTTGTTTTGAAATACTGTGGTTAATCAACTTACATGTGAGCCTAGTCCAATCATTATGTTAATCGAAGTACTGAATTTCTTCATGACCAGGCAAAAAAAGCCTCGTGAGTCAAAATTTACTACAAAGACTAGACGGATCAAAGACAACGATTGGATTGTAAACACAATTATTTTCAAAGTCTGGATGACACAGTAGCGCGACAGGAACTAATCGAGGGGATCTCCAGCACATACAGGCGCACGTGTACGATATACAACACACGCTGGACAATGAGAAATAAGAATATATGCAAAAGGATCACAGTGCATTCGTTATACCCGATCCATTTTGCATACGATAGGCATCGGAATTTTAGTCTGCCGTCAAAATTAATCAGCTTTTAGTTGTAGGTGATTCAAGGATTCAAACACACCACCCACATGCTCAGCGAACTGTACTTATTTCTAAGGAACGCTTATGAAAAAAAATGATGAAATTAAATGAAAAAGATACCAAAAAGTTACTTTATTGGTAGAATCAAATCACGTCAATTGAAAACATGTTCCCATTTCTATCGACCCTTAGCCTGGTGGTCACGCTCTTTTAGGAACATAAAAGTTTGATAAAATACCATATACTTTATAAATTAACGTGTGCATGCTACAAATGCTTTTTAACAACTGTGTGGGTTAAATGCATACGCGCTTTGTAAATGAGATTCATTGTTTATATTTATATTTTCCCTATTTGTTAAACACTAAAACGTGAACATATTTCCTTTGGCTGCTCATTCTTCGGAGATCTGCTGAATGTTAAAATTGTCAGTAGATGGTGTAAACAGACGAACGTCCATAAGTTTGTTCAAAAGTTCACCCAAAGTTTTAATCTTTCTGATTCATAAATATTATGTATAAACTAAACGTTTTCACTTTCAGCATTTAGTGATTAGCAAGAACAGTTAAAAGGTTGCACGCAGGTTTTACGAACTTAGGCCCGCAAAAGATTACAGTTAAATAAAAAAGTTTAGCTCCTACGAGCTTTCACGCTGCAATAAACAAAGATGAGCAAATATGGCCGCCCACATGGATCGTTTGGGCCACGTGGTTAGTTTACCTATGAAAATCAAGCAAATTGGCCCTAATGCAGCCTCCGAACACGAAGCTTCCTCTTACACATTTGTTATGAAAATGTGTTAGGCTGTTTGCTTTCATTTGGAGAGGTAAATGTATTCATTGAGGGTGTACCGGGTCAGTGAGTTCAATGAATACTTTGCAGGGTCACTGCAGAGTCACTGAGTTGGCCTGTTCTGTGGGTGACTCACATGTAACTTTTAAACATGTGGAATAAGCTAGAATGGTGACCTACATTCAAATGAGGTGATCCAGACAGGTCTCAATGCAGTGGGATGTGTGACTAACAGGAAAGGTTAGAATTAGCTCTAAGGTGTGTATTCGCCCCAATACACAACTGAATACACAAACCTTTGGAGGGCTAGAGCTGTGTATTCCCAATAGTTTGTATGTTAAAGCAACTTTAGATAAAAACTAGTCACTCATGTAGCTGTGGTTATTGATTTTCGTGAGGTATTTAGTTATGCTTCTAGATACACTGTCTGAAATTAGGTATTTCAATGCACAGTAGTTTTCAAGTTATGAAGTTACATGTTATAATGTACAGTTATGGGAATACACAACTCTAGCCCTCCACTGACTGCAGTGCCTTCTGCACTTTTAAAATGACCACTCACTTTGTGCCTGATTTTGTCTATATGAGGCATTTGATTAAAGTCTAATAATTTAGAAATAGGCTTGAATGCAATATATACCAAGAATCCAAGAGGATGTACCGTTTTTATGCGTATATAATTTTGCCCCCCAAAAGCCGAGTTGATTTATGATTGTAAAAAAATTCATATACGCCAAAGCAATATGAGAGGCAAACAGAGTGGCTGATACGGCCCTATGGCTTATTTCTTGTAAACAAGTGAAATACGAAGTCACTATCATATATCTTAAATACGTTTCAAGTATTTCAGCTAATATGTCAATTCCCTGTATGCGCTGTAAACCTAGTTAAATTCCCTGCAAAATAAGGAGTAATAGGTCTCACTTTGCATATTTACATGAAACAACGGAGTCCGGTTTCATGATCTATACAAGTATCCAACCTGCCAACATACTGTAAATTTATGAATTTTAATTCGATTTCTCCCATAATTATCGTTGAGCATGCTTATGGCAGTCCGACTTAAATGTAGTGGGCTAAAACGCATTTTCAGGGATTTACTGCAAATCTGCAATTGAAGACATTGGTCCCGAAAGTGAGAGCAGTTACGGGAACAGGGTTCTATATCACGTTTGGTCTTTCTTGCATTGGTTGCATTCAATCACCATGACTAGTACAGTTGCTCAAACCTATTTGAAGGCATTTATAAACGTGTACTTGAATATGTCACAAGTCATAAGCCTAAAGTAGACAATCAACTTATTTTCTTCTAACAATGCAGGGCAGGAAAACAAACTGGAGGCACTTAAATCTGGTTCACACTGAATAAGGGAAGAAATATGGATCGCGAATCTGGGATCCACTTTATTATATGAAAAAAAATAATTTAGAAAAAAAGTGTTCCCGGTATCCCTAAAAGCCTAAAGCATAATGAAATAAATATGGCGCTGTCCTGTTTAGTCTACAGTGAAAGTCCGTTACTTCACTGGAAAAAATGTCAGGGGGTATTGAGTAACTATATGACATTTTGATACAGTCGATGAGGATTCTCTTGAGTAGTATCTGGGATTGTATTTGAAAGGACAAGGTAGATTGTGAAGGGTTATCACTCAAAACAGAGAAGGCCTTGGTTTATCTGATCACGTCGAAAGGTTTACAAGGAAGCCAACACGCCCAACACAAGTCCACAGCACCATCTGCTTTATGTAGGCCTAGATTCACCAAGCCCAAGGGCAGGGATTGTGGGGAAACCCACTTTAAAAGCGGACACATGCGCTCTGCGCATCTGTTAGCACATGACAAAATAAAGTGTGGGCCTTTATAGCTTTATTCTGCATGTACATTGCACGAGTCTTAATGCTGTTGTATCGGATTTTGTATTATCAGATATACCATATACCGTCCTGCATACAATGAAATATGTATATATTCAGTAATTGTCATCTATTCTTGCTGAACGGACTTTCAACTGATCTAGATTTTGTACCAGAACACTTCCATCAATGACTTGCATGCATTATTATACTCTCACATGTGTAAATATTCAGTACGACTTGTTTCCGTGCAAAGTTCTACATACATTAGTTGGTATCCTTTTATGAAAACCTTTACTGCGAACTCTCTGTGTTTATCCTTTCACGTTTGCAACTTGAAATGTGTATCATATATGAAAGGATTCTCCAATATACTTGTTAAACCGGCTGTCTGTCTTTGATCGTTTGTTTTCTGTCGAAGCTGGTGGCAATTATATTTTATGATGCATATTTTGGACATATGCCCTCTCGGTCCTTGTACAACTGTCCTGAATGTAAGACATACAGTACAGTGAATAACAATTGTCACTACTAGTATTTTATCCGAATGTGTAATTTATTTTAATTTTTATGCTATTTTAACCTGGTCTTCGTAGGAGATGGCTATTGTAAGGGTATACATATGAAATATTATAAATGTTATTTGCAAAAGTTACCTTTTTCATAATATCTAGACTTTCAGCATTCGCTCCTTAAGGCTTACTGTTGTTGCTATCTCGACAATCCTCCAGCCAATGCAGGCCCCGCCTTGTTGTTGTTTTGTAGATTAAACCTTAGTTGAATAGCCCAATCTTGAGGATTGGTATCACAGCTTAACTCCTGATAAAACCGTACACATATATATCTTTGTTTCTGGCAATCCCGGACTTCCTTTTTGTTAAACAAGTCATGACTAAAGTATCCAAATCATCACTTCCAACTATAAACATTCAATCATCCACACAGGCGTGCGTCCACGGTAGTCATTCCTATCCTCTTCATTAAATGAGACTGTGTAGGCCTATTAAAATGTCAGCTCCAATCGAAATGCCTTAGGCCGGCCGGCCTAGAGCTATTACATAATGTTTACAAATATTCGTATTTATGGGTGGTGAAGAGGCACCTGTTTATGATGGCGTACCCCATTATCTTTCCCTGTCTGTGAAGTTTCTTCCTGTCAACAGTTTTTATTATGTGGCATTGCCGTCCTATCTGTCTGTGTGCAGTAGTATTTTCCTTTTGATACTGGCGTTTTATTGTTGTACCTTGTCTCCACTTCTCTTTATCTTTGTTTTGCGAAATGGATTCATAAAGGGGTGCGCTCTATTTCCCAATCGCCTTTTTTAAAAATTAATATATTTAAACAAAATGCCTCGTGTTTACAAGTCACATGATGGGGCACTTAAACAGAGTGTTATCCTAAAAGAAACTTCGCACGCTGCCCTTCAAGAATTGCCCAAAGGAAAATCCCGATGGGAAGCAGGGAATGAACAGAGGAACACTTTAAAGTATTTACCGTGGAAGTCACATAGAGTTGGGCACCGTACATGCTGCCAGACCATGCACACAGGTTTATAATGAGAATAGTTTTCGAATGTACGACTGGAAATTTCCGTTGATAAGACTGACTTCAGGATGATGGCAAAATCTTATTTCGATAAGTAAGGACGCAATGTGCAAGGGGCAAGAATGATTATCCAGGGCAAGACTTGACTTGGAAGCTCCGTTTCAAGACACAAGGGTCCGGAGAACCCGAAGAATATATCGGACTATCACACCGAGAGGGCGAAAGTTCATTTATAAAGTCATACAGTTCTTTGAAAATCACAGATATAACACTCAAGGATCTTCCGGCCAAGAATATTGTAAACTACGATGACAAAGACTTGACAGTTGACCTAGGTAAAAAGAAGTGTATATTGCGCAAAAGTGTGAAGTATCCCGAACAATTGGTTTAAACATATTTATTTTCCAAAAATGCGATTGGGAAACAGGACCGTGCCCTATCCATGCACTATATGGTAAAAGTCCTGTTTCATCAATATTTTTAGGCACTGCGCCTTGGACTCTCCCGCTAGTGTATGTTGTGTGATGGGCTGAGAATATGCGAGACACCTGGACTTAAGGGAGGTCCATCACGCACCAGGTAAAATTGGTCGCACAATGGCTGGTTTGACAGCAACTGTTTCAAAAATTAGGCCAATACAATCGCTCTGCCATAAATGGACAAGGAGACAGAAAAAATGATGATTGGGGATAACCTGAGCTCAAATTTGAAAGGGGAGATATTGGCTGAATGTGACAGGCATGGCATTGCCTTCCCTTGTCTGCTTGGTGATGGAACCCATTTGTATCACACTCTAGATGTTGCCTGGCTGAAATAGGTGTGAAGGAAGCAAAAGTACTACCGCGACAAAAATAGATTTCTTGAGCTACAGGGTGCACAAAAAGTTGGTTCTTCCTCTTGTGCTTTGCACTCTCCCTTTCACTTTAAAATCATCATTTTTTTTCTTTTATCGTCTTGATAAATCTGCAAACACATTTCTTCTGTCTGATTGTGATTGATGGTGTCCATTACTACTTTTCCATAAAAGCTCTTCATGATCTTACTGAACCTGTGTCATGACTAGCATATTTTCGCCTTCTCCATCATGGTTTTCTTTGGCGTCCAGGAGGACAGGCTGTCTGTCTAGTTTGATCGAGCAATTCGAATTTCTGCAGCCTGTAAATGGTGCTGAGGCTTCGAAACTTTAGCGATTGCATTGTTGGGTCTTTGTTAAATTGGACCGCATGTTGAAGACACACAGTTGGTCAGCAGAGTACGCTTGTGTTAGGTAGCCTATAGTGGACAAATGAAAGCAGCAAAAATAACCAGAGAAGCTCAGCTGACCAGAGGTCGTAAATCTTGAGTGGGATGGGAAAAGGCAAAAGGCACTGTGGAGAACGAAGTTTTGGGACACCTTGTACATGAAAACTATAGCAAAACTATAGCAGCTTGTACACGTGATTGAACCCTGCTCATCAGGGACCCCAATACTTGAAAACGAAGCCTCGGCATTGGGGGAAACCAAATGTAAATATGAGATACCTATATGCAACATCTATACAGTCATGTGCATTTAAAATCGAAATGAGTACAATCTACATTGATAAAAATTAACAAGTATGCCATACATGTAAATATATATACATTACATGTGGCTGGCACATGTTTGTAAGAGGAATATTTCATAACACCATCGTGTATGATAACATCAGGTTTCATGACGACTCGACTCCATCCTTGAACTGTTTCGGTGCCAGTTGTGACTCAAGTCGACCTACTTAAGACCAACGCTCTCAATAATAAGGGCGCTAGATTTATATTCCCTGTAAAAAAAAAAAAAAAAAAAAAAAAAAAAAAAAAAAAAAAACCTTTCATTCAAGTACCAACATGCCGATAGTTACAGATAGTATAATGGTCTGAAGTTTCGGTTTTATTGTGAGTCTACAGAGTTTGTCCTTGCTGTAGTTGTGTGCTAAAACGTATTAGGCGAACATGTGATGTCAGCATTTTAATCTACTGTCTGCCGTTGTCAAGCTTTGCCTCTAGATGTCCAGATTGCTGGAGAATAGATCAAAACAAAGACTTGTGTTTCTTTTTTTTGTTTGTTTTTGTTTTATTCGTTTTATTATTTAATTTCGTAACTAATTGCCTTAATATATGTATTATCAGACAAGACGTATATGTAAATTTTGCACAATTATTAATTTATTTATTTATTTATTTATTTATTTATTTATTTATTTATTTATTTATTTATTTATTTATTTATTTATTTATTTATTTATTTATTTATGTGTTTGTTTGTTTGTTTGTTTGTTTATTTATTTATTTATTTATGATAGCCAGTTTACACGGTGAAGTAGCCAGAAATATTTACCATAACCGGTTCGGCAGTAAGGAGTATCACACAAATATAACCACATTTACAACGTGATCACTTGGGAACCTGGAGTGTCAGTCCCTTTTATTACAGAATTAATAATGGCATATCATTTGTTCTGGCAAGAACTGACATTTGTTACTCATTTAATGCTCATGCAATCAAGTTTTTGCCACCAGTTTTTTTTTTTTTTTTTCCTTTTTTTTTTTTTTTTTTTTTTTTTTTTTTGTAACTTTCAATGTTACCAAAGATGCGAAATGAGAGGTGCTTCTTCGGTAATCAGAATTTATATAGAAGTAAATTTTGTTGATTTTAATTGTTATAGAATGCTGGTTAGACCAATCGGTATTTTGTAAAGTAATATCTTTAGTAATTTGAACATGCACCGTAATATACGACGCTGAATCCCTTTCCCGGCGTGATTCCGATTCAGTTGAACTGGCGGATTTGTCCATTTCTTTGATGAAACAGCGCAGATACATGTTCATGGTCGCCGCGGAGACTTACATTGATTGCTTATGGCCCAAAGTAGTATGGGTCTTGGGTTTCTTTATTAAATTCCGAGAAAGGCTAAAACTCTTTTTTTTTTTTTTGTATGAGTTACATTCACATGGTGTTTGGTGAAGATTGGCGTGTAACATATTTCTGCCAAAAGATTCAAAATATGGCCGGAGGCCAAGACACCCCTCGGTTGAAGAACACTGTAAACTGTGAATAACTGACCCATTAGTGCAAAGGGGGTAGTCGGATTTCTCCCTTTTGTACTGATGACAATCACACATAACTTCTTCAATTGAAAAAAAAAAACTATCAATGGGATATGGTTCAGTGGACATGTATATTTCGCTTTTTTGACATAATGCGCCATATGTCCTGAACCCTTTTAAATGTACCATGTTGAGCATGTTGTCCTGAATTAGACCTTTTTTCATGACTGTATTATTATTATAATCAGTATCACTGGCTCGTGGCTCTATGTGGACCTTGTGGCTGGCTTTTATTTGCAGTGAATTGTTTTTGATGTGCAGAATTAGACCTATGATGTAATAGATTATACAATGAGAAAGGGAGAAAGGTTGCTGATGCAAGACGCACATGTATATAATGTCTTTATTCCTGCAGCAAAGCACACACGCACGAAGAAAAAATACAGATACCAGTGAAAATGAAAAGAGTCGAGATCAGTTTCGTACAAGGCAATGGTCAAAACATAATGAATCTCCTGATAAATGCAACAGCTTGCATAGATACATAGAAAAACATATGCAGAATTTCAAACTCATGCATATGTTGCACTGAAAAAGCTCTGTGATCAATATTGATATAGAAAGCATAGAGCAGCAGAAGGAGGGAAATGCTACTAACCCACTTTTGATTAATAGCTGACCTGCTTATTGATTTATTCGTTTAAATGCTTTGCTCTTTGACCTACACCTGCCTGACAACAAACCTTATGTCACGTTTCTTTTGTGCCTGCTTGAAATATAGATAGATAAATGGATGGATGAATGGATGAATGGATGAATGGATGGATGGATGGATGGATGGATGGATGGATGGATGGATGGACTGACTGGCGGGTGAGTGGATGGGTAGGTTGGGAGGCAGACAGGTAGGTAGATGTATAGATACATAGATAGACAGATAGATAGATAGATAGATAGATAGATAGATAGATAGATACATAGATAGATAGATAGACAGGTGTGTAATTATATATGTATATATATATATATATATATATATATATATATATATATCACATTCAAGGTGTGATAAACGAGCAACTCAAATGCAAAGACAAAAACAAAAAGTAAAAAGCGCTTAGAAAAATTGCAAAAATTTCAGATTGGTTTGTCAGCAAAATGTTGATAGGTATAATAACACCGCCCTAATACACTAAAAATGATTTTTGTGACCATAAAAACTATTCTCAATGAGTTATCTCGGCGTCTTCCTAGAAGCTACTGCGTAATTTGAGATTTTGCGAAATGTTGAATAAAATATTTACTTTGACATCTTTACAACTTGGAAGCTGTTCGTGTTCACACCACCTGAGTGTCAAATGTCATCGAGTTCAATAAAAAATACGCAAATGATTCACTCATACAAATGGCAAACATTTTGTTGCAGAATTGTTGATGAGATCTGTCAAAAAATCCACGGCCTCTAATTTTGGCAACATCTTGAATTTGGCGGCATTTCTGTTTGGCACTTGCTCCAGTGTAAGGGAGGAAGCCTATTGATTGGTTCTGGTAAGGGAGCGGTTACGAGAATAAAAATATAGTTACCTTGGTTTCGAACGTTGACGTTTTCAAGGACGAGAAAATGAACTCTGCTCTACCCCAGGGTCAACACGATAGAATGATCGCACTCGGTCTCGAGCAAAAGTCTGCGGACAGAGGCATTCCCATTGTCCCACAGTGGAAATTTCCACGGCTTGTGATAATTGCAACCTTGTAAACCTTTGCATTAATAAATCATTACGATACACCTGGATTCCCGTGGAATTTTGTTTCGCGGTTACCGGTTCCACATCTTTTCCAACGCTTTGATGCATGTGACTTAAACATCTTGATCGGTTGTTTGCTCCACCCTGGTTCAAGTGACATTTATCCCAAATGTTAAGCAACTTGCCTTCACCTGGGAAGAGGGTGTACTTCTCTTTCAGTACGATGTGCTGCACTGGGTGTCATTCATTCCCGGAGTACCGGGTTTTTAAAACTGATAATGCAAAACATTGTCTTTTTTTGGTGATTTGGCAGGGTTGCCATTGTCGCAAGAACAAAAAGTAAGGATGTTCTTGGGGTACCGTCGACGGAGAGACGGGGGTGGGCGAGTACCCCCCTTCCATACTGAGAAAATTTTGAAAAATGACAAACTTGGCAACATTTCAGACACGAAGGCAATATGTATAACTTGTGCTTGTGGCTGAAAAAAATGTACAGTGGCAAAGGAAGCTCATGGATATTGTGGGGCTCAATATTGTAATTTTCTACTGTAGACAAGACTTTTGAGAGGGGGGGGGGAGCTGGCCCCTCTTTGAAAATTATTTGGGGTGAGAGGGCTCTCCCCCCCCCACGCCTACAGTTCCTACCCCACTGATGACGGGCAGGGGGTGCTTTTCAAACAAATGTGTATCTGTGGTCAAGAAGATCTACTCTAGAGATGAATAATAAATTTATTCTGACAAAGCGTGATTTGTAATTAAAACCCTCCGCCAGTGCGCAAAAATATAATTCACAGAAACTTTATAGAAAATATGTACGCAATGCTGAACGCAAGATTCGACCTATTTTTTAAATTGCCACTCATGTAAGCTGTCCGAGTCTTCTCGACCATGTTCTTGCTGCGTGATGATCAGTTGAGGTGCACTTGTTTTGCTCACGACCGAAACCTGTTTTATCCAGACCACTATCTGCTTTGTTTGTGCAAGTTGGCAAAGTGGTTCCTGTAACCGTCAGATGGTGGTGCCTCAAGGAACAACGTGCCTGCATTGTCAAAGAAGTGGAATTTTAACAATTATATCATGCCTCCTTTGTTTTCTCAAGGGATATATATGTCACCTGCTTACACATATATCCCTGCTTTAAATTTCCATGGCTAAATTTCAACACAGGACTGATTTGCTTTGGTGAATACATTTTAAAATGCATTTATATTCATGAAAACAAAGAAGGCATGGTATAAAAAGAATACATCCCTTGTTCTAGTGATTTATCTGGAATCCCTTGAACTTGGGATGTATCCTCTTCGTAAACGAATGTGCATGATTGTGTTCTTTGGTGGACACCTAAAAAGTTCGTTTCCACAGAATCGCCCGACCGGAACACAGCAAAATTAATATCTTCATCTCCGTTATTGCTACTCGTTTCTGTAATAGGATATGCCATCATATGCCATCAACAATGATGACTCGCACTTTTTCAAAAAAGAAGGCTACGCTCTCAGTGTAACTGTTGTTAATGGAACCACAAAGCTTGGGGAAATGGGCATTAAATAAAGATAAAGTAGCATACATCTGTGTAATAGTATCCACACAATTGTCATTGTAAAATCTATGGATATGTGCACAAATTTCCGCTGAAAATCTGGTAAATTCTTCGATTATAGTACGTTCACTTGAGTTTGGCCTACCAACTTGGCAGCTGGCAAGCAACATGACAGGCAATATCAGCGAAAAGACAAACAACATTTATTGTGTTTAGTTCAAAACAAATAGACAGTTTCTTGCAGCAAGATCGTGCAGCCTGTTGAGTGGATGTTTTTGACGGTTGACATGACCCGTTTCAGTTGGCTACATCTTCAGGCTCGTGGTCAACATGAAGAATGTCGGTAGCTGTAGAAACAAGCGTGTGGTTCACTGACACTGTTTGGAAGTCACAAGAGCGTAACATTGCATTATGAGAAAGTACGAGTGTCTGTTGATGGACCATCAACGTACAGGCTCCGGTGGGAACCAAGAAAGTTTCAGTCACTCGTTTGGTACCTTTCGACCGGTTGCAAACCATAAATACACAATAAACGCGTTACATTTTGTACACTTGTGTGGCTCATCAACGATTATCGCTGATCATTTTCAATGCTGTCTATCAATTTATGCTATAATTGTAACACTTTAATGCCTGCTGTCTCCTACGAGAGACCAGTGAATGCGCACTATTATGCCTTGCCGACATGGCATTTTTGGGGCAAAGTATCACATGTTGTGTATGTTGATATAGCAATAATGTTCATGCAAAATTATATGAATGAATAAGTAAATAAATAAATAAAGATAGATAGATAGATGAATGAATAAATGAATGAATGACCAAAAAATAAATGAATGAAAAAATAAATAAATAAATATATAAAAAATAAGTAAGTAAGTAAGTAAATAAGTAAGTAAGTACGTAAGTAAGTAAATAAATAAATAAATAAAAAATAAGTAAGTAAGTAAGTAAGTAAATAAATAAGTAAGTAAGTACGTAAGTAAGTAAGTAAGTAAGTAAATAAATAAATAAATAAATGAATAAATAAAGGTTTGTGTGTAGGGGCAGATTCAATGTGCAAGCCCGCCCTCCCTTCATATCAGGGACCTGGTCATTTTGTTTATGACAAACGAGTTTTCGTTATACTCCCAGAAGTCGAAGCTGATCATAGATCCAGAATTGTAAAAGCGCAAATGGTTTAAAACCCATTCCATTAAAGCCCATACGCAATTTACCCCTTTTAAAACAATTTTAAATTTGTGTCATTCGTATGACTGAACACAACAATTCCACGTTTGATCTGTGTATGACGTAACGTTCTTGGAAATGCCGGCATGCTTTAGCTGCAATACCAGGCGCGCTGCGGGCGTCACGCTCAGAGTGCGCCAATGAATGCTCTTGACTTACGCTAAATAGAAAGTCTAGCACGGAAAGGAACCTTTTAAGGCAAACGGATGATCCATTCTTGGACCTATTATACATTAATGGATCGTTCCTCAGGTGTCTGTACAATGCAATGCCTGGGGTTCATTGAAACCCGATTTTGTCAGACCAGAAATCCCGAGTGGTGAAAAATTCCTTCAGTTCCGAAAACCGGTTTTCCTTTGTGCAGAACATAATGCATGGTATTAAAACCTCCTTTTCGTTTGCAAGGTTCAGACGTTCCTCTTTTGTCTAAGAAGACGAAAAAAAGGAAAAACAATTAAAACATGCTTAAAGGTAATGAAAGGCAACCCTGTTCGTGAGAATCATGCATGCAATCAAAGAGCTCGAAAGAAGGGAAGAGTGAACTTGTGGATTTTGACTGGCCTGATGTATCTTGTGTCATTTCAATGTTTGTAAACATCTCAATTTAGTGCTTTGTGGGTTAAATACCTAAAGTAGACGTGGGCACAAAGAAGGTTCTTGTGCAATTTCTGTACTTAATGTCATTTATTGAATGTTGATAAACTTTTCATCTATAAAACTTTTAGCTGTATGAAACATAAGTGACGTCAAAGGGAGATACTTCTCTGCTGTCACACATGACATGATAATTGAGAAAAGGTAGAGCAAAAAGTACCTTCCGCTCTGTGTACATCCAAGTGGTTATATTTGATATTTAGCCTTGTGAATAATCTTTGTCACTATAAAATAACATAGATATGCACTTGGTGGAAAGCTTTAATAAGGATAATACCCTGTTGAATTAACCTGGGCATTTTTGCATACAGTGCCGTGTGTATATTTTCATTTGAAAGGAAAAGCACAAAGCCTATGAATGGGATCACTTCATGTGTGCATTGAAGCATATACTGAAGTCTGGCGCTCCCCCTTCTCTGCAGTCGCCTTGATGGAATCATGTGTGCAATATTGGGGGAGGGGGTCAATATTCTGTGGCATTGTCTTGTGATGTGTTGTCTTGTACTTCATACATGTCAAAAGTTATTTGCTAGGCTAAACACCCCCTAAAATACTTTTTTTTTAATTAGCGCCCACCCGTATAATTTTGAATCGACCAGACAGTTCGATAGATATAAATCCTTATGCCCTCCCCATATATTCTTTAAAATGATGTTAAACAAGGAATTGATTTTACAGGAGCCTTTTTTCTTTTCGAACTGGAACTCTTAACTGGTAATTTGTTCCGCTTAAGGGATTGGTGTAGGTAGGCGTGGCATCACAGCAGCGAAATACATGATGCCACGATGAAGCAACAGAGTGTTCATTGGGATAAGTACGCAATTATCAATGTGCCGAGAGGAAAGCTTTCATGCAAATTAATATATAAACTTATCTGAAAGAAAGCGATAAAGACGGTTTGCAGCTAACCAGAGCCGATTTGAAACGTGTTTAGAGCGTGACATTATTTTCGTAACTAAGTTTATTAAAAGTGTCAGAGAAAGCGACAGACCTTTTAAGTGATAATGGAGAGAGAGAGAGAGAGAGAGATAGAGAGAGAGAGAGAGAGAGAGAGAGAGAGAGAGATAGAGAGAGAGAGAGAGAGAGAGAGAGAGATAGAGAAAGAGAGAGAGACTCACATTGAATGCGCAGCAAAACTGTACATGATCGTTGCCTCTTTTAAACGTAAAATACACAAACTGCATGGCTGTGATTAACTATTTTCCACGAGGAAGCCAAAAACACCGAGAAAGGGCCACTTTCTCAGTGTCTTCTTAGGACTGTCGGCTTTATCGGCAAGTTTGCAAACGGACAGTCCCAACTTAACCTCGGTGTTTATCAACACTTCTGCAAAGAAATGCCAAGAAGGTTTCTACATCTATTGTGCCTCTTTATTTGTGAGTATTTCTCGGAGCTCTCGGCATTTCTGCCTAGAAACGCCGAGGCCCTCACGTTGGTGCCAAGAACTGTCAAAAAAGGCTTCTAAACGTCGAGGCTGTTTTGCTTGTGGCTATTAAAGCTTGCCGATAAATCAATCCACCTCGGCATTTAGACTATGTGTTGAGTTTGACATGGACCACACACACACAAGAATTAGCTAAATATAAGGGAATTAATACACATAAACTAACGTTGTCAAGTAAAAGGATGAGGGCAATTTCGCCTGCTCCCTTGATTTATAGTTTTTCGCACACAAAACTATACAATACTATGTATTCATATTTAAATGCGGTCCTACTCTAACACCTATTGAGCAAAAGAGGGAGCCACCTGCATCAGGGCAGATCCATATATTTAGCATGGCTAAAAGTACTTTCTCAATAAAATAAACAACACAAACACAGAATAATCTTAAGAAAACGCATAAACATATATTTGAAATATAAAGGATATATTTAGAAATGGGCTCTCTTATGGTTGAAAAGGTGCTATTTGTGGATGTTTATGTAGTATATGGTACAAATGTACCCTGACCATGTTCGAAGCATCAGTCTGTTGCCCCGGCAACACAGGAAGTGAACAGGATAGCAGTTAATAATGAATGTCTCCTGTTTAAAATTATCAACACATGCAGATTATGACTAAGCACAAAATCCAACATTTTACATGCTTGCTGAGAATATATATTGCTTCCCCACATGAATCCCATGTGAACACTTATCACTGATTACAGAATAAGTAATGAAAATTAACGACCTGTATTCACATCTGTCTTGAAACTATGAAGCATGACTACTTTTTTTCCCAAAGTTCCGTCTTAGATCAGTTTTGCTAGGTTAGTCTCCCCAAACCACCTGGCTTGGCGGGGTCCCATTGTTTTTGTTTTTGATTTTTGTTTTTGTTTTTGTCTGTAAATTGCCTTGAAATGAGGTAATTTTTTTTTCTCGGCGTTTAGTGGAAAGCTAAGCTCGCGGATTTTGAGCATTTCCCGACTCAAACAAGGGGAGGGGGGCGTTTATCGGGCTCACAAGTGCTGAGGTACAAATGGGGTAAAATGTTTCTCGCCAATTCCAGGCAAAAATGTTCATGAAGGACAAGGTTAAGTTTGGACTCTCCTCGTTTCTTGGTACAAACGCCTTCAAAAACCTGCGAAACTGACCCTCTCTCGGCGTTTTGGGTATTCTTGTGTTCAAAGGCGCAATACAGACTGAATTTCTAAGACCACGATCCCCTGGCGTTGACGTTGTAACAGTTTGTGTCCGAAAGACTTGACACACAAATTCGCATACACGCAAGCACACGGGCACACATCAGGGCTCGACAATTTATTAAAAAATCACTTGTCCGCAGGGCAAGTAAATTTCAAAATCCACTTGTCCGCATACAAAATCCACTTGTCCTGATAAAACTTCTATAAACATCGATTTTTTCAAACACAATGCTAAGGCCTACACAAACCATTTACCCTAAAATATATTTGCCGCGTATTGTCGCTTGCAAATTCGCACAAAAATGTCAAATTTTACAACGATTCAAGCTGCAACTGTTCGACAGTGAAACTGGAAAAACATTAAAAATACAAATTAAAAAAGTAAGCTATTTGCATGGGGTGACTAACGATGGAAAAAACATTGTAATTTCTGGGACGATAGGAGTCCGTATCCCGGTTAAAGTTAAATAACGATACATGCATACATACATACATACATACATACATACATGCATGCATTTTTTTCCTGTTAAAACATAAATATTTCAATCTTTTAGTACATACATATACTAATGACATGGTGTCTCCACACATAAAGTGACCCTCAAGTGCTTACAAGACAAATAAGACGATGCAAAAGTTATGGCGACATTACGAATATAATTGTACATAAGTATTCTCACGTGCAACTGAAAATATAAATAAATGGACAAAATTGATTAATAGATAATAAATTAATAAAATGAAAAAATCAACGAATGAACGAATAAATGAATAAGTAAGTAAATAAATAAACGTGTAGGTAGATTACCACATAAACAAACAAATAAATGATATCAATTAATTGATGAACGAATTTATGCAATCTTTACCACCAACCAAATGTAAACTGACTATTGGAACATCTTGAGTAAATGAAACATTAATGGAAAGCTTAGGCCACTTGTGGAATGAGGCCATTTGAAAATTAGTCACTGGCGTAGAGGGCAATATCGTCAAGTCTGTCACTGACGACATGAATTATAAGGTTGGTGCAAATTAATTCCAATTTCTGTAATAGGATAAAAGTGCTAAAATATACTGTAAATTCGACAGAAAAGAGAAAGTCTTCTGTACAGCCATGAGTTGGCTGAGGAGTAATATTGACCTGTAAATGTCGTATTTTATAATATGTAAGGCGCAACTGTGTGTGACCGATGTTGGCAAATCTGTGTCCGTAAACAGAGAGAACAGGAACTAAGCCTTCAGTCAGAAAGGTTGTTTTCTACTTAGATTTAAAGATTTGGCGGTATAAACAGTCTCTCATAAGAGACTGGAGCTAATCCTATTGTCTGATAGCATTAGGACAACAGGGACGTTCCAGACAGGAAGTTCTACATTTCATGAGGCGTACAGTGCTGGATTGGCGGAGCATGCCATTAATCTTAATTCATGGTAAGAGGCTATAAAGGCCTGCATATAGCAATCGGGTTGTCATAGATTTTATAAAGAGGATTAACTTAAAATATTTGCTTCTGTCGGTAAGGCTAGACCAGCCAAGTTTACACAATAATAACTTGATATGGGGTGTGTGTCTGAGAAAGTCTGCGCAACTTCCGCCCTGGCAGCATTAAATTGCACGGATTTGAGAAGATTTGAAAGGCCACAATGGTTAACAAATGACACATCCATACTCGAGAATTGGGCGAACCAAATAACAATGAAGTTTAGCGATAGCCTTATTAACGAAAGTCTGCACCTGAACCTTAGAAAGGAAGAGAAATAGACCAGTTCATAGGACTTATGTTAATTCGGTTCACCTCGGCCCCAGTTCGGGAATCGCACCCTGCTTTGTTTATATTTTTTGCTCGACCACGCTGGCCGCATTAACGTGGAAGAATAAAAAAATAAAACACAAGATGTGCTTGGGTTTAATGAAAAATCAAACTATCAGCAAACTAAACATGCACATTTCACCACTGATGTGACATTTTAGGTTAAAGATTTGCACTCTTCAGCACAATCCACGGTGTAATCACTAGCGTTAGCCGTGCCATGCGCTGTGAACATATGAAAGCTTGGGCCCGACTCGGCCACATGATGATTGGACAATCAGGCCAACAATGGAATGCATAATTAATTAGGGTCCGGAAAAGTTCGGTACAAGTCGGTATGAGGGGCTATTCTCTGATTAGCTTTATTCGTTATTGTCGTGATTATGCCAATATTATGTTGTGACTAAAGGCAATGCCACGGCGGGAATGAGTGTCAATCTCACGTATTGGGGTTCCACAGGAACACAGGGGGTGCTGAGGCTTCGCACGCTTAACTCTACAAATGCCAACTGCGATTAAAGTCGAACTACTTTAGAAGAACTGCTCTCAACTATAACAAGGATGCTAAATTCTCATTCCATGCCAATAGTGACACAGAACATAATATAGTCCTGGTCAACAACTTTTCTTGGCGCAATTCGAGCCCTATGCGCCCAAAGCGCGCCGAGGAAGGCTGTTGATTTAGCTCAAAATGTGGCACTTAAGAATTAACAGAAAAGGTAACAGACATTGACGGGATAATGTATCACATCTCAGAATTTCTCCAGCGATGTGCTAACGAAAGATCTGTAATTTGGCGGCGACAGGAGGAAAAAGAGTGATTGATGACTTCAAGAAAACTGGTATCATCAGCTAATAACTGGTCGTTACAAGTACAGTCATCTACAAGATCGTTGATGTAACCTTGGAATAATAGTAGGCGAAGCATGACACCTTTGGATACTCCAGCTTTTATTGGTAACCATAACAGAAGACTAGCCGCAGACAGCAACTCTTTGTAGTTGATTGGACACATACATACATACATACATACATACATACATACATACATACATACATACATACATACATGCATACATACATACATACATACGAGCGTACGCACGATTGTGAATGAGCAATCAATAAAAAAGTAAACTAAACAATGTGATAAGTAAAAAGGTACAAAAAAGAGTGTTTAACAAAAGCGAAGATTGACGACTAATGGCGAAAGGCTGGACGAGTGACAAGCACTCAACGTTTCCCAATGACGAAAACAGCAATTGGCTTTCTGCGTTTAAATCAACAGAATATTGCGAAGATATACAAATCATTACAGACATACAATGCAATAATAATAATAATAATAATAATAATAATAATAATAATAATAATAATAATAATAATAATAATAATAATAATAATAATAATAATAATAATAATAATAATAATAATAATAATAATAATAATAATAATAATTTATTGAATCCACCGTATCAGGAAAGCAATATATGCATACAAGTAAAATCATATTGTAAAATTGGTACACCACAGTGGTTATAATGACATTACGCAAATAAATTATTGATCACATAATCATGTGCAAATAAATTTGATTACTTTCCCATTGTCGAATGAAGTCACCGGACTGACAGGTATCGTGGACAGTCTACCACTTCAGTCGGTGGGACGTAAAGAACGAATATTAGACGAAACAAATGATATGGTAATTCGGCCATATCAAAATAAAAAAAAAATCAACGGGGGGACTCCTTGCGCATCATTCTACTGTATATATACTCTATTGAAAATATGTAAGGTACGAGACCAGAAGTGGCAGTTTAAACACTTATCCTGCAATGCAATGGCAGCAGAGCTTCCCGAAGAGAGGACCAGAGTTAGCCACCTTGCGCGGCAGATACTGTGGTGTGTGCAATTTTATCGGTGCCAGGTTAATATTCAGAGCTTTTAATCAAGCAGAATGACGTGACCTTTTATGAAAGTCGAGCACCACTGAACGCTGAAACGATCCTAAACACCTGGTTTAACCCTTGGTCAGGTGAATGGCATCCATGCCATATGACGAGCGTAGTAACCGGATTGTTTTCTGTTGGTGGATTTTATGATCAAAGCTTAGCCCAGGATAGACTATTCCAAAAAAACTGTTGCTATGCATGCATGACACGACAGGCCGAGTTACGTCTCTGTTGTACGTGATTACTGTTCATATGTGTACCACAGAAACATATACCTGAAATATCCGAGACAATTTTCCATGTTGATCATACCTGGGCTGAAGTTTCTGCATGTATAACCAGTAGGGAAAGTTTCCAAGCACCTATAAATGTCCACTTCTTCAAGCTAAAATAAATCTCCAGATGACGGAGCATTCTCAGCACATATCAAGAACACTCTGTAACTGTGGCTCATTCTTGGTCTGATGTCACGAGGAATGTGAAGCTGTTGACTGTATTCCAGTCACGTTTCTTTTTAGTTACCGACTCCGCTTTATTAGTGACGTCCAGCAAGAGGGAAGTAAAAGAAGAGGAACAATGGGCTCAACTGTTTCCCTGCTAACTGCCACTTAAGTTGAAGTATTTAAAATGAGCTTCTCTGAATGACCAAATCGATATAATATTAATATTCTTTGTAAATACGTTTCATCAAGTACCTGCATGCCTATAATCCCATCGAGTATAATGGTCAGGAATGAGCGCTAAACGCCCCGAAGAAAGCTGTTGACTAGGTCCAAAACTTGGCACTCGTAGAGATAAAGTGCCCCCATCAAACGGCTCGCAAGGCCAAGATTCGCGAAACGATCAAAGCAAAGACCAAAATGCAATTCTGTGCCTTGAGGAACAAAACACATGAATGTGGTTGAAGGTGATCGAATGAAAATATGTTACGTGCACGTTGTGTGTTTCGCTGACCCACAGTGCCGCGTGCTTCATACACATGGTTACCTTTGCAGCATTTATTGGGACCTTAAATTCTTCTGACGAAGGGAGCCTGAATACAATTTATTTAAAAGCAGCTGATTAAATGTATACAAATCAAGCTATGTGTTAGATATTTGGTCGCGGAAAATATGTTGCATTCTCGTAAACAGCTTAAGATGTCCATGATGAACTCAACCGTATATTGGTCGCTATGTGATTAAAACAGGGATCCTAAAGGTTGTGTCATCCAGCCATTCAATATATATATATATATATATATATATATATATATATATATATATATATATAGACATATATATACAGGTATATGATAAAGTTTATCCTGAAATTTCCAATGGGAAGAATTACATGCACATCTAATGCAGTGATAAAAAAATAGTGGCAAGTTAGATACATCACGTGTCATGTGTATTCCATTCGACCGCCCGGAAGGACAGCAGAATATGATTCAGTTGTCAATCCCAAAGAGGCCGCTGTGGTTAGTGAAGTCGAGCTGGTGTATTGTAATTATATTTTATTGAAATTTGCAACACAATACTCAACTTCGTTGTAATTGTAGTATAATTGTGCAGCCAAAATTATCACTGTCATTTTCACTTCCTCTACTTCAAATGTACCCATGTGCTTTTTTGCCACATGTGACAGTTTTGTGTTTCGTGAATCTTTCATGGAAATCATTCTAATTAGGATACAAAAACACACATATGCTCTCTCCATGTATGTATGTATGTATGTATGTATGTATGTATCTTTCTATCTATCTATCTATCTATCTATCTATCTATCTATCTATCTATCTATCTATCTATCTATCTATCTATCTATCTATCTATCTATCTATCTATCTATCTATCTATCTATCTATTTATCTATCTATCAAGAGTTACTCTACCTTAACTCTACGTTAAGTCCACAAAAATTTTCAACATGCTTACTAACTGTACATTTCTTATCTGCTACACAATACTAAAAAAAACCCATAATCTTCTTTGTCACCAAATACGTAGACACAGGACACTATAAAGGGTAACTGTGCCACTTAGGTACACTTCGAACTTGAATGATACATAAGGCTGTACCGCCCCTTCCAGGTAGCTATGGTATCACTCAGCAAAGCAGTATCACTCGGCTGTCAAAGAAAGCTGTATAATCATTCACCTTGCATACCTATTCCACAATCAGTCAATTAGAATAAAGCTAATAAGCAACCCCCACCCCCGTCCTTCCCCCATCACTACATAATGGAAACCCAAGGCTAGGAAACAAGCCCTTGCAAAAAAAAAAAAAAATGTTGATTGTGAGAGCTGAACAGAAACGTGTAAATTGAGTAAAGGAAATATGAATTAATTAATAACATGCCTTTAGGCTATTGTGACGCACATTTAGGGCATATCAGAGAACTCGACTGACCACTGGCGTTTTCTGAAGAGGGAATCTAAAACTTATCAGGCTTGCGTAGTTGATTTTGCATATTTTATGGATAATATTGCTCCACCTGATACGGATTATTTTAACGCACAGTTTCTCTCTGATATTTTGCACTCAGGTTTGGATGATACTGCTGGTATTCGAAATCCAAACGAATTAAAAATAATCCGGAATATTCTGAATCAGCCTACCAGTGAGACAGAACTGAAGTGATATTAACGTAATACCTAAGTGTAATACTCTCGATAAATTGTTGGAATCCATTATAAATGGTAAACCTGTTTTTAAAATTCCTTCTTCTCACAGTACAATCATTTTCAAGGAGTTTCCTGCTATATGTTGCACACTGTTTATTATGTTTATATGCTGTACAGCCTCATTCAAAAATAGAAACTCTTAGGCAAGTCTCTTTATGTTTGTTTTGTTGATTTCAGTAAAGCCTTTGATTTTGTCAACCTGGAGGCTCGGTTCATTCAGCTAAGGCAACGAGAAAAAAAAAATACCCACCCCCCTCCCAACAACCCCCCCCCCCCCCGGCAATATCCGGACTCCAAAAGTGAAAAAAATATTAAACTCTCCAAAATGAATACATTGTAGTTTCCAGAGATTCATGTAAACGGACAGCCATGACTCTGGAGACGACCAAAACGACGGACGACGAACCAATTTGACCTGTTGAACAAACATAGGAGTACATCGGCCAAGGTACATCATTGCCAAGTTTGAGGCTGATCTTACCAACGGTTTTGGAGATGAAATGAAAAATGTAATTGTGCACAGACGACTAACTGACGAGGACAATATCCTCTATTACTGTCAAGTCAGTTGTGCTTAAAATGATCATTATGGTGTCTGGCCAAGATTTTAGCATATTTTACAGTTTAGTATATACTCATCAAAAAAGAAACTTATATCAGAATACACTTAAACATTATTTTATTTCTTTATGCTCTAGAGGCCAAATAATAATGTATATTAATGAAGCATGATGTCTTTCATATTTTTCGATGAAAACTGGTTGTGGCTGCTGCTATATTTCATTGGGGCGTAGAACAAAAGGCAGTGAGGTTGAAAGACAAATCTTGCAAGTTTAGTAATGGGTGTAACCTCCATGTTCTCGGATGCACTCCTCAATGCATTTTCGCATGCTTCGCACTACTTTGTTTATAAGAGTCTGTGTAATGGCATTCCATTGGTCCTCCAACAGTCTTTTCATATCATCTGCTGAACTTGTCTCCCTCAAATGCTGCCTCACACGTCTCCCCAGTATATCCTACAGATGCTCGATGGGGCTCAAGTCTGGTGACTTAGCTGGCCACTGTAGACACATTATCCCCTGGTCTTGAAGAAAGTTTGAAACACAATTGCTAGCGATTGCAGTGAGAAAAATCCTAATAATAGAAGGTACTCAAGTTGGAGATACAGTATTTAAAATGTTCCAGTTTGCAGACGATACAACTTTTTTTGTAGCAAATGAAAAGCGAGCAGGAGTTGTACTCAAGCTCTTACAAGATTTTGCATACTGATCTGGTTTAAAGATGGACTTTAATAATAATGAAGCAATCATCGTGTAAAGTTGAAAGATGATCCATGAAATAATAAATGAGCTATGGCCAGGACAAATTTCTACAACGTCGTATCACTGTGAAGCAGGCATTTGACCTTGAATCTTAATTTTACTCCGTGACAGAAGCATTAGTGATAGCCAGTCACTATGTAAAGCCGGGAGAATAGTAATGAAATAATAATGTTATTGCCCGGACTGGACTTTTCAACGGACGAACGGACGGACAGACAGCGTAAAGCCAGTGTACCCCTCTCAATTTTGTTGCGGGGGAGGGGGGTGATAAACAGACAGAAGATAACTCCACAGTATTCAGAGGTACTACAGTACTCTAATGTATCACCATTTTGTCAGGTAACATGACGGGGCATTTACACAATTCAAGTCCCGTCAGATCAAGCTGGCAACCACTTTGTTAGTACTCACATGACTACTGCATTCATACGGACTGTGGAAAAGTTCAGGAAGTCGATTCAATTTTTCTTTTTTTCATATCATGTTTGTGTTTCTTTTTCTTACCTGCCTAGTTGTGTGGCGCAAAGCATGAAATTATGGCTTAACACAAGTTATGTGTGAATGGTGCCTCTTTAAAAATAAAGTATTTTGTCTGAGCAGTTCAGTGATAAATAATATGGTAAGCAGTTGTGCACAACTGCATGAAAAATGATGCCTTCCAATACATTAATATAACATCAGGGCAGCAAACTTGACATAATTTGATCACACAACATAATGGACAACGTGTGAATGGCCATTTTTATTCTTAATAACATTTTTTGCGGTTTTCATCTGACAAAATTGTCCTGTTGGAGTGCACACTGAAGTAACAGGAGATATATTTCAGTTTAATAAGAACACTGTACTACTACCATTGGTGCAGATCGTATAAAACTGAATATGTTCGTCCTGTTACATAAGTTAACATGCTTGGTAAAGCATTTATATCATAAAGGTCAGCATTAGAAAACTGCTTTATGCAGACTAACAGTTAAAGGTAATTCCCAAACATTTTCGGATGTTTGCAATAAGAATATATCGGCCGTGACTGTAAACAAGACATCAAACCATTCCAGCTGCATGTAACAGGGCGGTCAATGATACAAATGGAGCTCTCTGTAAGTTACAAACAAAAAGCATTACAAACTCATTTTGCCTACCATGTTTATGTACTTTGGCCGTTGTTAATACCCTGAGGTAATGTTTTATCTTAAACTTTAGTTAGAAATAAAGATTTAACATAATGATATACTGGACATGGACATTGTGCATTGGACGTCACAATAGTAAATAATGCTGCTAGACATGTCTGCTTGGTTCCCGCTGATGCTCCTTTGAGAAATTCATTTTGCTGATGTAGCGTTGAATAGACCTGTTCATACCGAGTTGTACCGAACTTTTCCGGACCGTAATTAATTATGCCTTCCATTGTTGGCCTGATTGTCCAATCAGCAAGCAGCCGAGTCGGACCCACGCCGGCATATGTTTACAACGGATGCCACCGTTAACGCTAGTGATTGCAGCATGGATTGCGCTGAACAGTGCGATCTTTTACCAAAAATGTCACATCAGTGGTGAAACGTCCATTTATAGTTTGCTGACTGTTTGAATTTTCGTTAAATCCAATCACATCCTGTGTTTTACTTTCTTATCCTTCCACGTGTAATCCGGCCAGCGTGGTCGAGCCCAAATGTAAACAAGGCAGGGTGCGCTTCCCAAAGTGAACCGAATAAACCAGACTCCTATGAACTGGTCTAATATATATATATATATATATATATATATATATATATATATATATATATATATATATATATATATATGAATCGAGCGTGACAATGTTTAGTGATTAAGAAAGATAAAGGTTTAGCGATTGACATTGACTGGACTGGTTATGGAGAATAAAGGCCTAATAAGCTTTTTTTTTCCTTTGGAACAACATTCTACCAGGGAGGTGTATGCACCTCCCTGATTCTACATGCAAGATGTGGTACTGTTGCTCGTTTTTGTATAAATATATTCCGTACATTGATGCACAATCACAGTTCATATAGCTGTCGATGTCTTGACATTGTAAGCAAGAACTTGTGCTAAACTGTTTATATTGGAAAAATCCATAAGCCATAAGCTAATAGGTCACGTATCACATGGTTCATGAAATTGTCTTAACCAACCCATTTCTTCAGCATATTAAGACATGTAGAATTTTCAAACAAAGTGAAGTGGATTTGAATACGGCAACCGAATAGTTGTTTGCCGTGGACTGGCCTGGCTCTTCAAGGTCTTCAACACCCTCACCTTCGGCTTCGGTGGAAGATCTTTCCCCTTAAAGTGCTAATCACGGCAATAGTCGTTTCCTCGTTACCGTTAAACGTATAATGGTTAAAAGATTTATATTCCTCATGAAGATGCCTTACACTGAAATACCAGCAAGCTTAATATAAAGTGAAAAGTAGTCTTAGTCAACAGCTTTACTCGGGGCAGATCGCACTTTTTGCAGCGCCCATCGGAAAAATATTCGACAATTAAATCTAAAAACTATGCAGGATTAAAGTACAAACCAATACGCAGGAACCGTTCTTACCGCTCATGAAATGAATAAGTTTTGAAAATTTTGTTGAATTCTTTCATTGCCATCCTAAAGTCTTACAGTTCTGCCACTTTTAGCACTTCAAAAGTCACAGAAGGAATAGTTATAATAATAATCTTTATTTCAAGTCGAGTTTGTACAATATAAAACATTAGCGCATAGGCACTATTTTTTGACAGTGAATTTAAGGAAGATAAAAATTGAATGAAAATGATATGTACAATGAAACTCTTGTGGGGTTAACAGATACAAACAGTCCATGTACATGTGCATTAAATTCGGGTTTGACATAGAATACAGACAGAGGACGTGCACGACGGGCCAAGCCATGCGTGGATTCAAGACTTGAATTGATTGAAAGTCGCACAGTTCTTTATATCATGTGGGAGACTATTCCATAGCTTGGCCCCTTGGTCCCTAAGAGAATTCTTACCATATGTTGTTGTGTAGTAAACAGGTAGCTCAGCTTTGTGGTTATCTCGTAAGTCATAATTCATTTTCTTATTCGTATGTAGGTCGTTCAGAAAAGACGGTTAAATTGTATTTAGTACTTAATGCACATCTAAAGAAAGTTTTCTTAAGCGACTTAGATATACAGAAGGTCTCTTCACTATCAGTAATAGATTTGAATAAGTGGAAACATTATCATTTAAGACAAAGCGAAGTGCTCTTTCTTGAACTCTTTCCATTTTATTGCTTTCCGTTGGTCCACAGAAGTGCCATACAAGTGGGCAGTAATTGAAATTTGATAAGATAAAAGCGTTAAAGATTTGAAATTTCTCATGCTCAGACAGAATTCTTGAGAACCTTTGTATGACACTTATCTGTTTAGCTGCCTGTTTACAGATATGAGATATGTGATCATGGAATTTTAATTTATCATCAACATAAACCCCTTGTAATTTAACACATTTGCTTGGGTTTATAACAACGCCATCTATTTCAAAATGAAAATCATTGTCATGGTATGTCATATTGCGAGAAGAGAGAACAATTGCCTGGAATTTATCGGCATTTGCTTTCATGTAATTTTCAGAGAATCATTTAATAGCAATGTTTGCTGCATTTTCCAAAGAGATTTTGACATTTTGTAAGTCAGTATCGTTATAAGAGAGTGTATTGTCGTCGGCGTAATTATAAACCTTGCATTTGCCTTCCATGATATAAAAAAATTCATTCATGATAATATTAAAGAGGAGGGGGCCAAGAATACTTCCTTGGGGTACTCCTGTAAGAGTACTGGTGCAGTTACTGGAAGTTCCCCCATACTTAACCCTGTGCCTTCTATCTGCGATGTAACTTTGAAGTAAGGTACATGCATTTTCTGTTAGACCATATGCACTTAATCTTTGTATCAACAATTCATGGGGAATGCAATCGAAAGCCTTCGATAAATCCATTGATATTGCCCCTACGTACTCATTGTTATCCAACGCAACTTTCCAGTCCTCTTACATTTTCATCAGTAAGCTTTGGCAACTGTATTTTTTTCTAAAAGCACATAGCAAAGAGTGAAGTATTTTATTGAAAAATTCTATCATTTGGTCATTCATCAGGCCCTCGAAAATTTTTGAGACACAAGAGCAAAGAGTGAAGTATTTTATTGAAAAATTCTATCATTTGGTCATTCATCAGGCCCTCGAAAATTTTTGAGACACAAGACAGGACACTTACCGGGCGGTAGTTGGCCTTTTTCATGGAGTCTGATTTCTTAAATACCGGGGCTATGTCTGCCTTCATCACTTCTGTTGGGAATTTGCCTGATTTAATGGACATATTGATGATGTTAGTCAGAGAGGGACTCAGAGCCGCCGCTCCCGCTTTCAGTAATTTAGGAGGGAGCTCATCGGGTCCCGTAGCTTTTCTATCATCCATTTTCCTAATATATTTTAGGACTTGCTCCACAGTAACTGTGTGGAGGTCGAAACTTTGGTTATTCCTTTCATTCATGCGATCAAGGATTGCATTCACACTCGAGTGGCAGGTCATCCCTGCATCTTGCTCCGAGATGGTGTTCTCAGAAGTGGGCTGCTTGACATCCGTAGCATTAGTAAAGAATCCGTTAAAAATTTCACATGTGTCACCCGGGTCATGATAAAGTTTATCATCTGCCACAAGAATTATTGTACCTTTACAGTTACCCTTCATTTTATCGGTCAGAAATGGGCGAATTGTTTTCCAGAAAGAATTTTGTTTACTCAGAGGATCACATCGGTTTTTGAAATATCGCTTGATGGATTGTTTTCTTAGAGAAGTTACCTTGTTTCGTTGCACTCGATAAGCCTTCCATTGACCTTTATATTTCTTACAACGTTTGCGTAAAGTTCGCTTGAGGTTAATAGCTCTGCGTAGTTCACCATTCATGAATGGGGCGTAATCAGGTCTTGCGCGTTTTCTTTTCTTGGGCGCGTGACGGTCAATAATCTCTTTCAGTATTGTGTCATGAAACCAAACAGCATCGTCTGTGTCATCAATGATGCCAGCCACGTGAAATGGGGCAAATTCTAGGTCTGCTATGTATTCTTCTTGCTTAAAAGATTTGTAACTGCGGGATTTGATGTCCACATTTACCGGCCTTGGGAGTTGTAGCTTTGTACTGGTTAGGGTCATGTAATGAAAATCACTTATACCTGTGTCAACACAAGTAGACTCAGAGATTCGATTAGAACGGAAAATCCCAGGTACGGTTCCTAGCTTTGGTATTTACCTCCCAAAATATGTTCATTTCGATAGGATAAACCTACTGGGGTTTTTTTTTTTCAATGTTGTTTACAAAATTGATTGATCTTGCGAAAATTGCTTGCTGAGTAAATCGTAATGAAAGGTGATTGGCCCGTTTTCGTACAAGATTGTCTATAGCGGGAATACGGTTTGTTTTCTCCGGCTCAACTTTGTAGTACACACGGTACACATGCAAACCTCACTTTTGATGTATTGCTCGTAAAAAGAAAAATAAATGTTTTCTGCGTTAAAAAGCATGTTTTAAAACTCAAAGACTCCAAATCAACGTACGGCAAACGTGAACGGAACAGTTCCCCGTGTCCAGTGGTGGACACTTGGGGCTTTGAAGGTCGAAACGCTTTCCAAAGATCGTAATAACATAATTAAGAACTCCCATTCTCCATGGCGGAGTAACACTATAACAGAATATAGAGCTTACAATGCAAAAATAACGTTCACTTTGCAATCATAAAATGAAGGTCATGTGACGATAAAACAACTGAAAACATCTTTGTCATTTTCGAAAAGCTGACACATTACGTGAAATGATGTCAGTTAACTACAATTATTGCCTATGGACAACATAAGTTACAGGGGCACGTTAATTGTTGACCTGATTTATTTAAACATATTTTACTAACAGTAAAAAAAAAATGAATGGAATTGGAAAACAAGCTATACATTAGCTTATATTAATTCCGCTCCCAACACAAATAAGACAATCCGCCACAATGAACATAATCAAAATGAACTGTGCATCAATCAAATAGAGTCTTTGAACGAACACCTGATTCATCATCTGGTTCATTCGCACAGTCCTTTTCACTATCACAAATGCATCAACTGTGCTTGCTTGAACGCATTGCTTGCACACACATACAAATGAAACTTTGTGTTGCAGAACTGTGGCCTCCTCGGGTTGAGGGTGAGCGTGGGGGTGAGGGTAAGGGTAGGGGTGGAGGGCGTGGGTAGGGGCATATCGTGAATTTCAGGGTGAGTGTGTGCCTCGGACATTTCCATATGCTACTGGAATCTTGCACACGGTGTTAAAATACACCCTTTCCTAATCGTGCGATGCATTGAGATGAGTACCGAGGGTGCAGACTCGGGTTAGGGGTGGGGGTGGGGAAGGGTGCAGGAACATCCCCCGAATAATTATGGGGACAAAATTGAAATTGGTGTATTCCGGAGGCATACTTACTCAATTTAAATCTGTACGTAGTTGAATTTCGTAAATTTTAGGGGCAGTTTTAATCATGGTAGTAATATAAAAATTGTCTTTCTCACTGCAAATCCCCATTTATTACTTTTATGGAAGTAATGCTGATCCCCGCTTCTGTAGCGTCCCTTGTCAAACTAATTCCCAAAACGTCAATTTAAGGTAGTGGGAAAAATGTACATGGGAAGGTGTGTCAGAGGGCATTGTGTATAAGAAGTGGGGCACTGATATTACAAAATATTCTAGCATTGGTCATGGTGTATATATCCTACGAATTTGGCACGTCTAACCTACTTACTTTTCCAAATATGGAATTTTATATCTTAAAACAAATTTTGGATCGTAATTTCCGTCAGATTATAGGTAGCCCCATTAGTATCATCAGCAACTTGAATTTTGCCCCCCCCCCCCAATCCCATCAATTCGGTGAAAATCCGCCAAAATCAAAGGTGCTAGAGTGTTTACAAGATTTTCACATTTTGACCACTATATTGCAGATTGTACATGGCAACTTCAATATCGAAAGGAGACTGTATTTTTATACACCCTGTAATTCCTCAAAGTTATATTGGGCTTACCTGAAATATGTGGACGGTATGGCGGTCGCAAGATTATCACATTTTGACCTGTATTTTACATTATACCATAGGTGGAGCCACCAACATTGATGTAGGATTTTCGCACTCTTTATAACTTCTCAATATTATATGGACCGAACACAAAAATTGTGGTGGCAGAGCATTCACAGGATGACAGGAAAACTGTCGGCGGTATCGTTCTGACGAGCACAAATTAACGGCCGAGCGGTCGCATAAGCTCTGCGATCTTTGGTCAGCAGAGCTAAAAAGAGAGACGAATATATATATATATATATGTGTGTGTGTGTGTGTGTGTGTGTGTTCTCCTTAGGGTTAGCAGTTTTGACAGTTTAATGCTAGCCACCCATTCAAACTTGCTTGTACATGTAAACAAATAACATAAAAAAAGGCCTCCAAGTCAACTGCTTGGAGATTTCAACTTGCTCTGATTGGAACTTGACTGATTAGCTAGTAATGGTACTGAATAATCAAATTATAGAGCTCTGAATTAAGTTGTGTAACAATAATTTGGTCATTTGATGAACAGCGAATTGGGCCTGTTGTTGAAATTGGAAAGACTACATACCATCCTGTCGCATGTTTTTGTCTTAGAAACATTTGATTAATGAGAATGCATCGTCTCAAATCAAATGAGAATGCATCGTCTTAAAGAGGCCAGTGAGTCAGTAAATTGTACATGTATTTCCATTAGAAGTCGCACAGTGTTATTTTTAAAGCAATATTTACATTTCATAACGATATGTTTGACTTATATATAAAATATGTCAGGTGATATTTAGTTCCTGCAGCGCATCGTGTGGTGGGAAGTGTTGATGCATAGCTTGTTGCGGTTGGGGTTCGATTCCCTCAGGTGTGCCTTGAATAGGAAAAATGACACACTCTGTGGTCACCTTGCTGTGTACCTTCTTCATACTCCATGCTTGAACTATAACATAGGATATAGTAAAAGTAACTACAATACTGTGTAAACTTGAAATTTTAGCTGAAAATAAAACATCAGAAGTAGCATAATAAGAAATAAAAATTCAAAAATAAATGACTGTGAAAGAAGAACTGTACCAAAATATGGTTTTAAGCAGTCAGTCCATGACCTATATGAAGGTCAAAGTTAATTTTTAAAAAATGCTTCAACTGATCCCAAGAGCAAAATTTTTTCTCTTTTTAAGTATGCGTCATATTTGTTTGACACTTCATTAAAAAAATGTAATGAGAGAGCAGACATGAATTTATGTGTGTATAGCCATGCCCATTTTAAGTCTCTTATACCAATGTATACATGTAAATGTTTTGCAAATAATCTAGGAAGGGCAGGGCATATAAAAAGCTTGTGTATTATCCATCAGGTGACTATGTTTCATTGATGGAATCCATTACACAAGTTGGGAGGGGACGTCGAATTTTTTTTTTCCAAGGCTGCCCCATCACCATCTCACCCCTTGCCTGTAGACTATGTATCTGTACCCCCTGTAGAAAGCATTACACCATGATTTATATTACCATATACAATGTGCTATATCTTCAATCGTTCATATTGTCAACAAGATTGAATATGATGAGGCAGGGGTCAAGAATGTTATTTTATATGCATACACGTGTTCATTCTTCAAAGAATATTCTTTAACATGATTAAATGTTCAATTTCTGTGTACATGTGATATATTATACATGTACATACACTTTGAAGACATTGTGGAGACAGGACTTGTAAAACTGCTTTCAGTTTAAGACTTTGAGGCTCGATTTTTTGCCTGGCAGACTTTTCATGTATTGGTCTTCTTTCTAGTACCTTTGTCCTATTTCAAACATCCTGGTCTATATTCTTCCAACATTAGAAAAATGAAAGGCTTTAAACCATAAATTGATTCTTTCAGTGCAACATTCTTAAGTTTAAGATTGAGTCAACAGCTATATTGTGTGCTTTTTGCATGACTGCATCCAGGTCCTTAGACCACATTTTGGCCAGAATTAGCTTTTTATAAGTATAGGCTGGCTGGTACTGAACTAAAAGATCTTTTCGTGAGGAATTTGGCTCTTGAATCAATATAAAAAATTCAGATTGGACAAATGCCGTGCCTAGCACTGAAAGAGTTAAACCACAAATATATTCTTTTCCATGTTTTCTTCAAGTTGCCACAGCTCTAAAACTTGTATGTTCTAATCTACTACAAGCCCAAAATAAATTCAGAACAATAATACAATACTTTACAGAGCTCTACAATTTTGTCCAGAACCTGATTGTCCGGAAATAAGTGCCACTGTCTTTTTCTGTCATAGAAATAGTATGGATAGGGGCTGTCGGTCCGTCCGTTCGTCATGTCGTCCGGACCCCATCACAGCCCGTAGCCCATAAACCGTTTCAGGTAGAGTTAGGAAATTTACATCACAGATGTATCATGTGTATGGCATGTGGCCCGTGCCTTATTGTTGATCTTGGTGTCATGGCTAAACTGAAAATTCACTGCAGTGAGCACAACTCCTCTTAGACTTGCCATATTACGATGATCTTAAAAAAAATCTACTAAATTAGCCCGAGGTGCTGGACTCACTCTTGTCTTTCCGTACGGCATTCCCTACTCATGAAATTAAAAATAAAACAGCGCCCTGTGGCCACCACTTTTTCCCTCATTTTTTGGTCAAATGCGAAGATTTGTTTTTAAAAATATTTCACAGAAAATGCTTGAAAACTTTGCTAGTCTGTTTAGTTTTTTCAATTTGCTCAAACTTCGCGGGAATATCGCGCGACATTTTCATGACAAAGTTGTGAATTTCTTACATTTGCGACTATTGTTCAACAGTTGTGTGATTGTCGTGCAACAGTCATACAATTTATTCGCAATCTTGGCGCCTCCCACCCCCAGCCCAATGCCAGTTCGCACGTGTTGCGTGCCCTGAATTTGTAACTCTCCCTTTTGTCTCAAGTCAGTCTCATTTTATTTTCAGAGGTCGCCAACCCCTCACAAATTTGTCTCATATTTCTTGCACTTTCTAACTCACGGAAACTAAATTGGGAAGGTCCCAAACGAGTTCGAGGCACCCGCGACGACTCTGTGATTATTTTGGGAGAAAATTGGATGCATATATTTTTTGGAACATGTTCAAAATTCTAGCGACACAACAACACGGCTCTACGACTTAGGCGAGGAAATTGAGAACCCCTTTCAAACATATGCAATCCCAATGACTTACGGGCTTAATACCTTGGTCCTTTGTCCAAAACGGTGTTTTTATTTATTAATTAACCGGCACAGTTTTGTATTTTATGCATTATCTGTAAAAATACCACCCAGAGGAATTTTACAAATAACTCCCGTGACCTACAAGAGGCTTCGCTTGCTTTATCGGCCATTCAAGACACCCTCTGGTGAAGAAGAATCTAGGCTAGAAGAAAAATTGCCAGATACGGTCATTGAGTACTCTGCTGCTGACCCGATACCCAGAGAGTGGCGTCGGGTCACTACAAATGATCGGTTGACTTTGCTTTATTGTAAACGTAATTACTGGTGGGACAATATTAATGAAGTTGATATCTACATTAGCATTATAAACTTAGCTTTCAGAAAATGCGTACCTTTATAAGTCTTTCGATCGCCGATTTTTCACTAGAGCGAGATATTGTGAGCAATGTCTGTTCACATATGTTCACTAGATCGCTACGCGCTAAGTACGATTCCTTCACATATCGCTTGCATATTGCACAGTGGGGTGATCTTGCCCAAAGGAGAGAGTGCCTCCAGCGGCAACTTTAGGAACTACAGATTTGTCAAATTTGCGGAGACATGAATTTCAAGGCTTTTGTTGTGTAAATAAAAACAAAGATATCTGTAAATACTGTCGGATGCAAATCCGACAGTATTTATATCAATCTAGATTGATGCTAAGAAATTGAGTGCCATTAGTTCAATCATAATATATTTTAAAATCTGTTTGTGAACAGTCGTTTGTGCATCGATTTTCCAGAGTGAAAATATAATATTACGTATTTAGACCCACTGGATTTCCCATGTTTTAAGCAAAATTGAGAAATCTAATAAAAAGTTTTTGTTATCTATCTTAAATAAAACTACTGGCACAATGCAAATTCATATTGAAGTTGAATTGCAAAAATGAGTACAGCCAACGTAACCTATGTCTGTTGTTTGAGTCATAATTTATGAAGCATATGACCAACAAAATAAGAGAATATAAAATCAATAATATATCTAATAAAGCACGCATTTTTATAAATCAATCATTGACGTCCAAATCAAAATACTAAGTTATTTTTGTCAATGCCTTTCGCTTGTTTTATTTGCTTTCACAATAAGGTAAATGTATTAAACCTCACTAAATGTGTGTATTTTGTTTAAATCTTGGTTAGCGCCACCTAGCTCCCACTTCAAAATTCAGAGTGCATGCTACATTTGTTTAGAAGAAACAAAGTACTGAAGTTTGCACTGAATTCTACTTTTATCTGTTTTGATGTATTTGTTCTTAACAAAATTAATATACAGTTTTGATAATATAGCCATACAGTGGTCGGTTTTGCAGACTATTATTCAAAGTTGTGTTCGGGCACCATATATCTTTTTCTTCCTCCAATTTAGGGGTCGACGTATCCCAAGGAGAGCCATTCTGCCCCACAATGTTCGTAAGTGTCGTAAATATAAAAACCTTGGTGCAAGCAAGGTCAAATGTACGCTACATTCATGCAAAGTTAACAGACCCCGTGCAGTTACTTTGTCGAAAGACCATTCCCAGAATATATGAAACAGCCACTTTTCTGTCTGCGCTGCATATTAATAAGTTATTGGACAACATCTTACAGCGTACACCTTACTGGATTAATCTGGAATCGTTATTCCATTTCAAATTATTTTTGAAATAGGTCACATGAAGCATGTGATTTCTACTGAAGGTTCAATTTGTTGAAATATTATTCACACGTGAAAGCTACAAAAATTATATTTTTTAACATGTCCCTCACATGTCAAAGTTTGTAATGAGTCACACCATTTGAATTTATTATTTGTATGTCAAGGTTACTGTGTGATAAAATTGTCGAATTCATTACACACACACACACACACACACACACACACACACACACACACACATATATATATATATATATATATATATATATATATATATATATATATATATATATATATATAATTTACTATACTGTCAAATTATTAAATATTTTTTCCATGAAAGGGCGGTTGATTAATGTACTAGTTATATATGCGGATTATGTGTACAGGCTAGCTAGGGGCAAATTGTAAAACTATTATTTATATGTCAAGGTTGTAAAGGGTGAAGCTGCAATTACATACACACACACACACACACACACACACACACACACACACATATATATGTGTGTGTGTGTGTGTGTGTGTGTATATATCACGATCATTAATGGGCCAAAGTGTTGAATTTATTACTTTCGTGTCTAGATGGCCAAGGAATTAAATTGGATTTATTATCTTTTGACTTCTTAACACACGAAGTGTTACTTAAGCAGTGTCCTTTAAAATTTAATGAGCAGAAAGTTCAAGTGTTATTTCTGTTAGTGCGTCAAAACTTTAGTTGCTCATATTATAAGAAAAGTACACTTGGAAATGTATGCGGTCAATAGCACAATAAAATCAGGTGCCATTCCCACCGAATTCAGAGAGGTATGTGTGCTGCACGCAAAGATATAATGTGACATGTTTGCTACAATAGACCAATGTTGGCTTGTGCTGAAAGACACGTGACACGTCGCACTTGCAGGGCACCGAGGTAAGCTGTTGACTTGGTTTCAGGGGTTAAAATTAGTAGATCAATCTCTAAAGAACTCTTCGTGTTACAATCATACAGATTCGTCACCAGATTAGTATAATGAACTTCACAATGCCTACGGTGTATATAATGTACAGTCAGGCAGACAGGGTCCACATTGTTGAAACATTCTTGTTTGTTTGTGATGTCACTGAATGCCAACCTGTCAACATACTTTTTCTTTTCTGTATACGTCTGTGGACCTACGGGCAGGTATTAGTTAATTTATGTCAGCAGAGGAGTGTTGAAGTTTTTGTAATGGAGAGTACCTACGATTGTAAATATGAAGTTATTAGTTGCACCTGTTCAAACAAACTCAGAAACACTGCTCCCAAAATCTCTTTGGCCACTCTTGGCAATTGTGAACCCAGTCTAAGCTGGTCGGAAATGGGTTGCTATCTGTATGAAACCCTTTGTAATTTAGAAGGCTTTGTATCATCGACTTATTTCTCATTAATGTCGCAGTCGCAGAACCAGTAAGTGCAGATCCGTAGTGGAATTTATACATGTTTCACGGAGATAGGGAACAGAATGGAGCATATCGCCTGTAGGTAGCGCTGCGAATACCTTCCCCGGGTATCCACATGTTGCAGGTAAAGAAACCTGGAGGATAAACAAAAACTTGCTTTATTCATTGATAGACATGTAAAACAAGAAGTAGATGCTGCCAACATGTACTATAGTACAAGTGACATGCTCTATTATGCAGACATATCAAATGTCACAACTATTCATTATGTATACTCGTCACCTACACCCATATATTTACATTGGATTGTGAGCCACTTAACATTCTGCGCCGGGTTAGCACCACCGATTGTGTAATACGCTGATTAATAGAGTCCACTGGCAAATGTAGACTCATATATCACACAGGAACTTGCGGGTTTTTTTTCTTTCTATGTCATGCTGCATATGATGGGTGACACCTTGTTCCATATCACTACTTTAAATATATACAGCTCCTACCTTACATACAGATATTTGTATGCCACAAATACTTTTCATGCACGCAATTTGGCCATGAATGGAAGATGTTTCATATTACATTGTCACGTGGCAAAATGTGCCACGTTATAAACACTGGTAAGCCCATACTGTCTGATTTGCGAATGATAACTCTGTCATGAGGCTTGTGGGTAACATCGGTTTTTGCATCCTGGCAGTATATATTTGGATGTATTGCAAACCAAATAATTGCCGCCTTTGTAAAACAAAAGTAAATAATGTATGTGGTAGCGAAATAACCACACGCTGGGTAGTTTTGTTTGTTTAGTTGACACGATGGGACTTATGGATAGTGTGGTAAACACTTCAAAAATACCATGTGGTACCAGGTGGTATTTTCAGCACTATATCCTTAAGAGGTATTAACTTTTTGACAAAAAGTATTAGAAAAAGAAGGTATCTGAATTAAAAATTTTAGTTGTCAGGGTATCTTTTACCTCAAAATAAATGTTGTAGTATGGACTGGGACTCGACTGGCGAAATGTCGCAGTAGTGATGGTACTTCTTTAAACAGCCATTCCGTAGTATATATATACTTTCCTAAATAAATATGGCCCATAGTCATGCTTGCCGCAAGTCCAGCTATGCATTAACTTGAGTTTAAGGGGAATGACCTAAGCTGCCTTTCGGAAATTTGCCAATTGGATGTCAAATTTGTCAAAATGACTGCCAAAACAACACGCAAAAGCACAACACATGCGCATTTAATGCCAGGTACCCCATTTTAATTAGAAAGAAACAGATCAGACCTTTTTCATGTATCACTGGTAGAGGAACGGCTGATTTTGAATTTCTGGTACATTTTATTTGATACAAGTATAGTATAGTATAGTACAGTATAGCAAGTATAGTGTAGTGTAGTGTAGTATAGTATAGTGTGGTATAGTATAGTATAGTATAGTATGGTATGGTATGGTATGGTATGGTATGGTATACTGTGGTGTGGTGTGGTGTGGTATGGTATGGTATGGTATGGTATAGTATAGTATAGTGTAGTGTAGTGTAGTATAGTATAGTATAGTATAGTACAGTATAGTAAGTATAGTGTAGTGGTATATAGTATAGTATAGTATAGTACAGTATAGTAAGTATAGTGTAGCATAGTATAGTATAGTGTAGCATAGTATAGTATAGTATAGTATAGTATAGTATAGTATAGTATAGTATAGTATAGTATAGTATAGTATAGTATAGTATAGTCAGGTAAGTAAGGCTTAAAGCCTGCTGAGTCCCAATCTATTTCTAATTTTAGTGTCAAATGAATAAACTTATAAGAATGTTAATGTCAGTGGACAATCACTAAGATTGCCAAGAGTCTGGTACATCATACTGTTCATTTCTACAAAATTTATCTAGGCGAGGCTTGAAGTGATTTGCTGTTTCAGCATTTACTTCATCTTCCGGTAGACTGTTCCAGTCATTTACTAAGCGGAAACTACAAGTATATGTCGTGATTTTTTTTTAGCAGAGGGTTTAACTAATTTCAGCTGTTGAACTCTTATAATGCGCCGACAAAGATAACATTAAAGATGGACACTGCGACAGAACGCCTCACATAGTTTCTCTCTTCTTGATTATGTAGATTTTATAATGCAGCAACATGTAAAAACATCTATGAGAGACAATTTGAATGTGACTGTTGCTAGCTATAGCGCACAAATAGGCAGTTTCACTTTGAGATCATACGACTTAATACTCGCACCCGAAAGCAGCAATATTTCCTAGACAGGATGCATTCGTTGCTGTAAAGGGGAAGGATGAGACAGGAAGATCCATCTTGGATGGCTAATGGGACATCTTGTCGGTACAGTTCATGATGATAATGACGACGACGACGACGACGAGGACGACGACGATGACGATGATGATGACGATGATGATGATGATGATGATGATGATGATGATGATGATGATGATGATGATGATGATGATGATGATGATGATGATGATGATGATGATGATGATGATGATGATGATGATGATGATATCCATCCTATATATTTGAATATGATGATTTCTGGTGACTGTTTGATAAAAAGGGATATTTTCAGTAAGATGTTTCTCTCGAATACACAAAAAACCTGGCTGGTCCATTGGAAAATGTGACTAATGCTGAATTTTTGCGGGCTGTGGAGGGAGTATCGACAGCATAGCCTTGTTTTGACCTTGTGATATTCGATAAATTGTATGTCTGGAAATCGTTGGAATGCTCTGTTTGGTCATATTTTGTGTAAGACATTCAAGAAATTTAGAAAAACACTTTGCCACTAAAACTGTAATGGTTTGGAACATTTTATTTTTTATTTTTTGAACATGACTGATACCATGCTGTTTTTGTCTTTATTGATGAAAAACAAACAGATTTACAAATGATGTAACGAACAATGATCATATTCAAAATGGCAAAATGACCATGTTTTAAGAAGTGAAATGTGGCAAGAATAGAATTTCCTTGCGAGTTTGTTTATTGGTGAAAATATTTTACTTGTACACATCATCTGTTAATTTGACATCTCAAATCCTTGAATATGGTACTACAACTTTATCCTTGATTTACGTCGTTATATATATATATATTTATGTATATATATATATGTATACATATATATTTATATATATATTGGAATCTCCCTGTTAAGACCACTTAACGGACTAAAAATGTGGTCTTAATGGGGATATAATTTAATCAAGGATAAACGAAAACGGGTCTGTAAAGAAGTGGTATCAATATAGAAATGCTCTTTTTCTGGAGATGGTCCCGGAGTTTCTCATATATATATATATATATATATATATATATATATATATATATATATATATATATATATATATATATATATATGTATATAAATATGTATATATATATGTATATATATATATATATATACATATATACATGATATGTGTGTGTGTGTGTGTGTGTGTGTGTGTGCTTTCACAATTTTTGGAAAAAGCAGAAAACTTGAATACCGAACATAAAGAGACACCTTTTAAACAGAAAATCATGAAATTTTAGAGAGCACAGACTGTATATTCTCAATTGTTGTACACACAAAGCTGTTCTATGGATTATGATACTCGTGTTCGCAGTACCAGCATTAACTTATCAGTGTATATATATATATATATATATATATATATATATATATATATATATATATATATATATATATATATATATATATATATATATATATATATATATATATATATAGTGGAGTCTAAGTTAAAATATATATATATAATGGAATTTCCCTAGTAAGACCACCTAAGGGACTGAGAAACTGTAGTCTTTAAAGGCGTGATTTTAATGGGGAATATCATTTAATTCAGTATAGGGAAAAAATGGGTCCCTAAATTGGTGGGCTTATTATAGAAATATCCTGTTTATGCAGGCAGTCTTAATTAGAGATCCTACTGGCTTCTTTTTCTGTAAAATATAGTAGTTCCGTGATTCTTTGTGGTTCATAATGTATTATTATTATTTTTCGTTGATACAATACGAATTTGTTCTTTTGAAATGATCATGATATTGCAAGCCCTTCTACGAACAATTACTCAGATGAGTTGTATACTATCTTTATCTTTTTTATCAACATGTAATCACACATTTAGTAGCGTACAGACGTATGATTTTGTATAATTTTGTGGCAATCATGCACTTTTTAGACAATTTACAGATTAAAACGAAATATGTTTAATCACAAAAACACACATCTAATATATAAACTGTGACAAAAAGGTACCAAGGCTCAAATTATGAATAGCGTATTTCCAGCTATTGAATTCATGAAAATTTTCTAATAAAATGAATTTATGTGTAATTTTGTAATTTTAGTTTTTGGGGATATAAGATATCGCTAATTTAACATGGCACATACGGTGAGAACATTTGATAGTCGTTAATTTTTGGTGGTTTTTAATTTTGCATTTCTCATTTCCTTAAGAAATTAAATACCTTTACAGCATCACAAATTGACCGCGCGAATAAACTTGCAAGCATAATTTCGCTTCATATATTGAAAAGTCAAGTTCAAATTCAGAGCAAATTTGGTCTTAGGCGTTGGACAACTCAGAGAGCTGGTTCCAGTCCGATGCATCTGTACCCTTCAGGGAAAACTACTCCGCCTCACACAAAGAGGGACACAGGCAATCCATTTTCGTGAATGAAATATTTCCCAGGTCCCAATAACATCAGTAAGGCTGGGGGCTGCTTGTCGTATCACTGTGTTCTGACGTTACACATTTCCTACGAAACCACGCACGAGTACCGGAATGCAAGATTCAGTTGCCTTGGTGTTTCTTTGTCGTCGTCGTTGTCGTCGTCGTCGTCGTCGTCATCATCATCATCATCATCATTATCATCATCATCAAAATCATCATCATCAAAGAATCAAAGAAGAAGAAGAAGAAGAAGAAGAAGAAGAAGAAGAAGAAGAAGAAGAAGAAGAAGAAGAAGAAGAAGAAGAAGAAAAGAAGAAGAATTTGTAACCTCTATCTCATCAAACTATTTTTTGATATACCACAACCACTCTCTTTTGATGGTCGGTGTACTGAAAATAAAGAACTCATATTTCAGTGCAGTTCACACAGGAGTTCACCTTTGAAGGTAAAAGCAGGTGAGTCGTCACACCTTTGTAACAAATTTTTACAGAGCGCATGAGGTCACCAACAAACAAAAAAGGACGCATTTCCAACAGGGCGTCAGAAAAGTGGCAATGCACTGACCGCACGGATTAAGTATTTGGACATTTTTTCACCTTTCATGTATTTAGATTTATAATAATTTTTTGACTTTGTGCGCAGATTGGTGTGTCAAGTGGTATGTTCATGTATTTATAAATGAATTATTTCTCGCAATTTACAGTGCTGTAGGTTGTTGATAATGGGTGTCATCGGCTTTCTTTTGCGAGCTTTTGATAAAAAAAAACACTACTATAGCTTGCAATGTTCTATTTTTTAATAGCAATGTCTTAAAATAGCTCATATCGTGCGTCACAGTTGCATGAGACGGAAAGAAAGCTATAACATTCAGCACAGGACCACGACTTACCGTGGGTAATTGACACTTCACATTTTCTAGTCATTTGCTCAACCTCTTGACCAATCTGGGCTAATTCAAGAAGTAAACAAACTCATTCCAGCATTTTTTCATGGAGTTTGTTACAGTTTACCTACTTCGATATAGTGCTAGACTACTGCAAAAAATGTTTGCGAAACCCCGACATTATGGCCACTTTTAAATCATGCAGAACTCTTTACATACGATCTCGCCTATTGTACATCCATGTGGCCTTATTTCAGTGCATTTGCGCTGGTGTCGTGCACTGTCACAAGCCTTAGATATGAAATACATTTCAAACAATACAGAATTTGACTCTTGGAGTACAGTTTACGTTTGAAACCTGAATAATGAAGAAGCAAATGATTTTACCAAACTTAACGGATATAAAATGCAGAGTATGTCAAAAACTCCGAATGACACATGTTGAAGTCCAGTCAACCATTTACCCGCTGATCACGAGAAAGACACTGTTTATTGGAATTACTTCAACGCTTCGAATTACTCATGCAGAGACACTGCATTTAATTACTCGCATTGATTCAGAGTTGATCCAGCTCAACATCTTTTGACGACGTGCTTTGAGTGCATATACAAAGTGTCCTTTGGAAACTGTTGAAACTGTATACAAGCTACCACGGGAAGGGCTCAAATTAATTTAACTGAAATATCTTTAAATAAAACATTGTCCCGTTGATATGCATAATTTATTTGGAAATACATTATCAATTGTACGTCCATAACTCTGTATTTGGCATCAACCCAGTAAAGGTTTCTCAAGATTGGCTATTCCATATTTGTTAAATTTTATATTTTCATCCGGGTACTTCCCCGAGTCCTGGAAAGCAAGTTTGTTGACTTTTTTTTACATAAAGGCAGAATCTGAACAAATAAAGAGGTATCGCTTTAAGCAGCTATGTGGCTAAACTATTTGGTTCTATTCTAAATCGGCGTTTTAAAAATTATACACGGGATAGGGAGATAAGCAACAAATATCAAATTGACCTCTGGAAAGGTCTACGAACAAGAGATCACATTTTGGTTGCGTACTCTTATCGATAACTATGTTAAAACGATTGGTAAAAATAAGTTTTTATATGTTTGCTTCATCGATTTCCAAAAAGCAGTTGATAGTGTGGCACGAGGTTTATTATGTGGATTAGTGTCGCACGGTGTTGGTGGATATGTGTCAATATTTTGAAAGACACGTAGCTTGATTCTCATGTTCAGATCAAGTTTTTGACAAGATTATCAGATAAACTAACAATGAGGAATGGCGTAAAGCAGGGCTGCGTTTTTAAGCCCGACACTGTTTAATCTATACATAAATGATTTCAGCATTCGACCAGAATTGTGATTCCACTATTTTGTACAACAAAAACCTAAACTGTTTATTATATGCAGATGACATTATTTTGGTAGCAGGGTCTGAAAAGGGATTATGACGTTGCTCAGAAAGAAACTGTCAGAGTACTGCAGGAATTCAGGGGGTGCTCAGTGGACCAGCGAGTACGCGATGTCCCCGCTGCGGCCCCGGTTCGATCCCCAACGATGGCACAAGTTGTTCGTCCCGGGAAGCTCATCCGACGGTTGAGTCCGATTCCTCCGAGGGTTCGAATTTCGCGGCGTTTCTTGGCTGGGGGTTCGTGGTTCCCGAACACCTGCTGAGCACCGTAGCTTTTCTCCGGAATCTCCGGTTTCTTCCTACATTAAGTTAGCCCAATTATCCCAAACTTAATGGGTAATAAACCCATTAAGTTTGGGATAATTGGGCTGAGATATTACCCACGCCACCCTGTGGAAGAACAGCCATAGGCTGAACAGGTTATCCAGTATAAAGATGTTCTATTACTAAAACAGGCACGTGTCCTCATGGAAAATATCAAATTGTTGATCTCGAAACAATAAAGAAAATATGTATATCTGGAAATTGAAATTTCGAAAAACGAAAATTTGAAAGCAGCAATGAAGCATTTATGTGACAAAACAATCAAATCATTAGGGAGATTAAAGAAAATTTTATACAGTAATGAAGTGACTATACGACTATATCTGTATCTTTTCGAAAATAACTATTGTTCCTATATTTCTATGTGGCTTTAAAGTCTGGGACGCGTATATCTTTTCAACATGACTTCTATGCCTCGCAGGTAAAATGCCAAGCACGCAAGCGCTGTTTATGTATCAATGAAAATTTTGATCGATGGGGAATTTGTAACACTAAATGTGAATTGTGTGAAAATGGTAAAGGAGATTACCTCAAATATAATTATTATGCCCAGCCCCTAACTCCATAAGATATCATGTTATACAGATTTAGAAAGTGAGTTTAGAAAGTGTGGAGCGGAAAATGTATGGGCTCTTTATTGTACCTCCTCTATTTTGTGGATATATTTGACGGAATAAGCAAACAGTTTGTGGTTGAGACGTGGCGGTTTTGGCAAAAACACCTTGAGCCGACCTAAAACTCACTTTTCTGCTCCGTCCTCTCACGGGGTAGTGAACATGTCCTCCTGGTAGATAATGCCAAACTATAACTGCCACGAGTCGTTGGGCGGCAGTCACAATAATAAGACACACATAGGTCTTCTGTGTTTTTAGTTAGCAATTTTTTGAAGAATATATGTTGCCATTTTATTGAAATGTGTCTAAAGGACCGTGGGTTCTACCCTGCTCATGGTGACCCCGTTGGAAAGGTGTAGTTTCAGAAAAAAAAATTATTATTGCTATTGTTCAACCGAACAAATTGTTATTACAAAATGACCTAAATGGCTATTTCAAAAACGGGTTCAATAAAGTACATGTACATTTAGGCTTCTTAAAATATGTAACAGGTACTAGTAAAAAAAGCTTGTAATGCAACAGTAACGAGTGGAAGCGGTCGATATCCGTATTCTTTAACAATACATAGTCGAATCTGCAAAAAATGGCATCGCATTATTAATTCATCCCTGGAAACTTGATTATACGACACCTAACGATGTAACTTGAAACTAATGACAACCGACAAATCCACATATTTGCCAACAGTGAAAGAATCGACGGACACAATCGCAATGTGTTTTATAAGCATTCAAATTCACTCAATAATAGAAATTTAAGATGGAAATGAACCTGTTGCCCGACAAGAAATTAGCAACATTTGTTGACTTCAAACACGATTTTGAATTTGAGAAATATATTTATGTCATAGAAATATTACTGTAGGGAAAAGTTCAATCGGACGAAGAATTAGCACTCACCCACCCCCCTCCCATTGAAACCGGCGACCACAAACATCCAAGCAAAATTTCCCTTCAGCCCAGTAACAAATTTGCAAATTGGTTACGAATTTCATTACATAATAAAATGCTCAAAATCGGCGGTCTAAAAACGGTAAATCTATTTGTGAACTATTTGTTAATTTGGATTCTATGAATGAGAAAAAGAAATTCTCATTTTGGAACGAGCAAGGATGTGGAAACAATATGTATTTTGAACGTTTTTGGCTCTCTGCGTTAAAATTGATGGTACAATGTAGCTTAACACGTGATTTATTATTTTGACACACTTGCGCTTTACTGTGCATGGACGCTTCTTGTGCATTGTATTGTATTCGATGGTCTTAGTTCAATGTTGTCTTTATACACACATTAAATATATATATATATATATATATATATATATATATATATATATATATATATATACATATATATATTGTTTATCTGTCGGCAAAATGGATATTTTCTTAAATGAAGTACAGCGACATAAAAGTTTATTCATGTTGATTCACTCTTATTTTCCCGAAGTAAATAAATATTGTGAATGTCAAAAACAGGCATCTATCGTATTAAAAAAAAAAAAACGAAAGGAACTTTTTTACAGTTTAATGACGGAAGCATTCGCATCTCTACCTTGTATACGTTCAGTTCTAAACTGTAGGATTGTGGACAGGTATCAAAGTTGAGGCAAAACCCTTCAAATGTTTGACGTAAATAACTTTCTCTGAGGGTATAAACGTTCGGAACACCCAAGGGCAATGCAGCTATACAATGAAATGATGTCTTATGGCAATCTTTTTTTCTTCTTGCTTACCGTAGTCAATTCGAGTTAGAGATGCATGTCAGAATAATGACAGAAAAAAATGTATCACGCAGTTCTCTTTGATCTGAGCTGACCCTAATTTTGTGAGGGGGAAGGGGGGCGGCTAAGATTTTCAAAGTGAAGAATATGCTGATTTTACAATTATGTAACACGCCATTCTCCTTTACCCAAGCAGAATCAAGTACAAAATGGACGAAGATTTTAAAAATGGGGTCTACATCTCAAAAACACACACTGAACCGTATGGAATGTCACATATGAACCGTGCCTTTCAACCAGATGACCAGGGTGTAACAAATACGCCTACGATATCCGATCCGGAGTTTGTGCTTGTTTCTGTAACGCCAACAGATAATGGACAAAAAGCGTTGGATGATAAGAATCACGAGGTAAAGGAAGAAACAAATGATTCTGCGCCCAACGCGAACGTGAGAGAGGACTGTCAAAAAAATCCAAAGCAAATCTACTTAGAAGCAGACGAAGACATTGTATTTGAAAATGAAGACTATGAACCTAATTGTTACAACAGGTGCATGGGGGCGCTGCAGGGACCATGTCACAAGTGTTACAAAGCTCATCGACTGACAATACGGCGTATAGTGGGAGTGGTTATCTTACTGCTCTACATAGCCTACTTTGCATACAGCATATATTATAACGCACAGGGAGCTATACCTCTTATAGCCATCACTTGCTTTGTTGTTCTCGTCGTCGTCCTTGTGTTGGTAAAGAGAATATTTGGCAGCAGAATTAACGAAAAATGTTGCGTACCTTTTGGGCGAATAGTCTCTAAAGTATGGCGTTATCTCCGATGGTAAGTATTCAGACTAGTTTCGGTCGAAGAGCCGTAGTCAAATGTGTGAGATAGAAACTTAGACAAGAAATATTTCATGCTGACAAAGTTTGTTCTGAAAGTTTCCTATAATATACACATTGACGTCAACAGGCATTCACTTTAGCGCACACTTAATTATTTTAATTCACTCGCTGTCTGAAAAGCATACTGTATACAGTGTTATAACTTTTTTTTCTCTTTTTTTTGGGGGGGGGGTGGGGCACAAAGAGGGGGACTCAAGGTTGTAAAGTACATCAGGCACACTTGTAATCTAATGGCTTTGTAGATTATAATGGATCTCTCAGATTTTCATTCAAACTTATTTTCAAACATTTTTTCTTTCAAAAAAGAACGCCAGATGAAGCAGGCAGTATAACAATAGTTGTTGTTGATACACTATATCTTATGCTCGCGTTTGATAAAAAACACAATAATAAAAAGATTCTGGATAAATTTGACGATAATTATACCACCATTTACCGGGTTTTTTGCAGGGTGGTGCTCTTGGCCATTCTGGTAGGGTTGGTCTTGTTCATCGTTTTTGACGTCAGCAAGGACATGAGACGGCTCATGTCCTTATCAGGCATCGTCTTCTTTATTCTTATGGGTTTCATATTTTCCAAGAACCAAGCAAGAGTAAGCCCGACTGATCTTTATGTATATTCGATATTTTAATCATTTTTCACGAAATGGTGGTAGTCGAGAGGGTAATTATCATATCAGGGTTTTTCAAAGCTAACCAAACGGCATTGCATTATATCAGACATCAAGGTACTGTGGTTCTTGAAATTTTCGCGTGTGGTTAATTTCGCACAAACTTGTTTTTCCGTAAATTATAAAAAAATATTTGCGTATTTTAATTTCGCGCATCATGGCTTGTCTATATATAAAACCTTTCATTATGTAAATTAATTTTGGCGCATCAAGTACTTGCGCGAAAAGCGCAAAATTAAGTTGAGCGCGAAAATGTCCACAACTACAGTGTGCATAGTTCATAAAAGATCAATGTAAAACCATAAATATATACTTGGAGTCGTATTTACTAAAATGATTGTGAAGTTATGATAAATGTAAACATTCTTGTGTTTTGACTTCAAGTTGGGACAATAAGTTCGGTAAAAATCGAGGTGCGACTTATCGGAAGAAAGGGCATCCTTGTCCTGCCAAAACGTCGTGTAGAGTCATTGAGTTATCACCAATGAACACAAGTGTGAGAATTTCTTTTAGGTTGTCTTGAGTTTGCAGGCTTAGCTGGACCTGCTACAATAGTCTCCATTTTATTTGGAGGGTTAATGGATTAGGCCAAGTCCCATGGAAGAAAAAACAGGTCGTTTCAGCCAGTCCAGCAGTCATCGGGGAAGAATATTACACTTTCAAGTTGTCACTAGACTATTTCCCAATCCAAGCATCGAATTATTATACCGTTTGACCATACCATGGAGAACATCAAGTTATTACAGTTTCTACCTTACCATGACGCAAATATACTGGTTGCATTCCATTTGCTACCGGGGAAGAGTCTTACTTTGCGTTTAGTTGTTCTTTGAGCACATTTCTAAGATTTTGTAGGCTCCTTTGACAATAAATAAATAAATAAATAAATAAATAAATAAATAAATAAATAAATAAATAAATAAATAAATAAATAAATAGATAGATAGATGGATGGATGAATGAATGAATGAATGAATGAATAAATAAATAAATAAATAAATAAATACATACATACATACATACATACATACATACATACATACATACATACATACATACATACATAAATAAATAAATAAATAAATAAATAAATAAATAAATAAATAAATAAATTACTAATGCATCTTGTTCACTGGCTGCGGTGTTTCAGCTGGATCCAACGTTTCAGACATTTTGAAGCCGGCATTGTAAGCACCAAAATGTCATCAAATTTGCATCCAAACAAATTATGAAACCTTTTCTTTTGTAACTTTCTTTCACACAAATTATTTATGTTTGCAGTCACTAAAATAGTTTTTTTTGTAAGCTCTATTTTAATTGCCAATCTCTATGCTTTAATGCCATAATTATTGGGAAATAGTGCAGGTCAAATTAATCTTTTTGACCTCTAATGACAAAAATTTTAGGGTTACCATTGCAGATCCTTTGTTTTCGAAAAGTTTGTCCCATCAGTTGGTTATCAGGTTAATATATTATTTTCATGTGTACATCAGGTTAGATCGTTATTGCTTTCAAATGAGTATTTCGATGATCCAAAAATACACCCTGTTTTAAAGTAAAATATATTAAACCCTTTCGCTTTTTATCAAGCCTGAGTACACAGCTTTGTTTTGGGTAGATTGGGAGTTGTTGACCTTGAGCACAACATAAATCGGATAGGGCCTGCCTATTATTCCTGTCATTTTCCTATCATTTATACAATGATAACAAAATCTTTGAAACGGACATTTCCCGTCCAGAATGATTGCTGGGAAAGGGTTAACTGAGTGCTTCTTATGACGATTCAGATCAACTGGCAACCTGTCATATGGGGTCTGGTTCTACAATTGACTATGGGCTTCATCGTTCTGCGTTGGTCAGTGGGATACACAGTGGTAAACTGGGTGGCGGACCAGGCCATACTGTTCCTTGATTACACAAAAGAGGGAACCAGATTCGTCTTTGGGGACACTTCAAAACATCCCTTTGCTTTTGAGGTAACATTAATATAATTAATTTGGAGCTAGAGCAACTGAACTGGCGGTAACTGCCAACTGACACCGACACAGGTTTTTTTCCCGACTGTTAAGCTGTTCACATAATACGCGTAAGATAACTATTGCTTGTTGATGACTGGCAACGAACTTCTCAATGTACAAATAAGTCGCTGCCCGAACCAAAATTATTACAAGTAATCCAAGCTCAGATAATACAAACGTCAGTAATACACTTCCCGGCTTGACATCTCTTTAATTGACATGTTTGAAATATTGACCCTGAAGGTTTTTTGTCAGAATCCCTGTGAATTGTCGTGTATATATCAAGCGATCCACTTGCCATTTTTACAAACGATACGCTTGCTGTTGTTACAAAATAGACCCTTGAAACCTAGACACATGTTCATGTACGTATTATTCACATACTCTTTTTGTACATTTAAAGTGTTAAACTGGAGGTTGTCTGGCAATGGTAGCCACCCATTTTTTTCGAACTGGACTTAAAAGTTTCAACCTTTTATTGCAAAAAAATAATAATAATAAAATAAATAAAATAAATAAAATAAATAAAAAAATAAAATAAAATAAGAAATAATCCTTATGTCTGCAATATTTAGGGCAAATCAGCCCACAAATTCAAACTGTCATTTTACGTCATACAGTCGATGTATGTGTTTGCATTCAAACTTATACGTATTTGCCCTGTTTTTCAGTCTCTTCCAGTTGTTATATATTTCAGCGCTATTGTCTCGATTCTATATTACTGGGGTATCATGCAAGGGCTGATAAAAGGAATGGCTTGGCTAATGCAGATCACCATGGGAACGACGGCATTAGAATCCTTAGCAACGGCATCCAATATCTTTATTAGTTACGTAAGTTCCCCTGCTTTCATCTTAGGCATGCATCTCAAAGTAATCGTCATTCAACTTTATTTCATAGACTTCCTTTTTTTATTATTATTTTTAATAATACTTTAGTCTAAATTTGTTTTCATTTAGTTTTCTTTCACCAGTTCTTCATAATGATTTTTATTCATGTTTTTAGTACTGCTGCAGCATTTTATCTTGTTCTACGTGGATCTTTGTGTAATATTCTGTTTTTCTCGGCATCCAAAGCATCATTTTTAAAAGATTGTTCTGTGAAGACACCTATTTCAATCTCTTGTGTATTACAAACTTCAGGATGCCCCATTGTTAACATAGAGACACTGGGCTGTTGTTTGCGATCCACTATGACTCATTGTGGAAAGCAACAGTCTGGTTCACAGTGTACATTTCCAGTGGATAAAGCTGATCGAGAATCAAAATATTTTCTTCGCCTGGCAATAATCCAGTAAACAAGAATCTTTGATAGGAGAAATTTCCGCATTACTGATATTATCCTTTGAAACATACTTGCAGGACTAAAGTACGAAACAGACACGAAAAACAATATGTTACGAATACATCTGATTTTTTCAGGTTGAAGTGGCCCCAATTCTTCTTCCATATTTCCACAAACTGACAAAGTCAGAATTACATGCTATTTTGACTGGGGGATTTGCAACAGTAGCAGGGTCTATATTGGCAATATATATAAGCTTTGGTGTAAGTAACTTTTATTTTTCTTCAGATCCGTATGTTGTCACGTTTACCCAGTTTTTCAATAATTCACTTGTTTTCGACATCCCTTCATAATAAGAAATACATGGTAGCATTTAACAAAAACTACGGTACAGGTTTCGATGATTAGAGGAATTTGCGATTTTGTACCCTGCACAGTCATACTGTCATTTAAAGCATCTACATGAGACACAAAATCTGTTAATTGATAAATGAGTTCGCCATATTCAAATTTGTTACATATAAACCCTAAGATCATATGAAAACGTTTTTAAGGGAATACAACAACTGAAATATCCGAAGCAAGTTACCAATGACATACTAAGCAGTTATCTAGGGTTACAAAACCCTATGCTTCCACCAATACGGCTGGTAACATTGGTCATTAAAATTACCAGAAATAGTATTGTCACTAATGTATATGTACTGCTTCTTTTTATCGAGAATGTTGGAGGTGCGGGTTATCAACCGAGGGAGGATGTACAGTGCATTTCTGCAAGGAGAATCGGAAGAATAATTATGTGACTAATACAGGAATTAGAGCTCATTTCTTATAAATGCAGACGTTAGTGTTTGTATGGGTGATCGTTAAGCACATTTTTTTTCGCCAGGCCCCAGCCAACCATCTTATATCGGCGTGCTTGATGAGTGCGCCGGCAGCCCTAGCTATGGCAAAGCTCAGCTTTCCAGAGACTAAAAAGTCAAAGACACGAACCCAGAAAGATGTAGAATTACCCAAACCGTGAGTATAATCGTTGAAATCATAAATATAAAATATTTCGAGTGACATTTCTCGCGTTGTGGCATCATGAAATGCAAATCTTATGTAATAAAGGGAATATGGCTTTAAGAACTAAGTGGAGTATGCTACAGGCGCTGTGGAGCATTTGCCTGCTTACGATCCTCATCACACTGGCAGGACAATGCTTGTCATTATTTATGCTATACACCAGCAAGGTTCCCTGTTAAAAAACTCTATTTTTTCTTCTTTTTGCTTGTTTGCGTGTCTTGCTCTCTTGACCAGTGATACCTTATTTTCTCTGTATCACTGACTGGCGACACTTTCAATAAGAAATTGATATGCTCCATAGATGTAGATCCGTTAATGAAAATATTTTGGACACGAATTGTTTTCTGTCCCAGCACTGTTATAAAGCGTGCATGCACGTTAAGTATTTGCAGCTTAGGAAATAGTTATGTTAACTGATGAAATAACGTCTGTTATATGAATTTTGTCACAGCACTAGCAGCCTCGTTGAAGCGATTTTTTCATACGGTGGCACTGACTGCATAGTTTCCACACACTCAAAGAATAATACCAACCCTACCACCACAATCATCATTATCATCATCATCATCGTTGTCGTCGTCGTCATCGTTAACTATTTCAAGGTCAAATGAAGTTTGTGTCATTAGCATTCTTTAAGGAAAGCCATTGATCTGGGGGATGCCATATACCAGGTCTAGCGTACAATTCTCGGATAAAATGTGTTGTGCTAACGTGGAATTCAAGCGAAAACATCAAAGGAGACGGTAATATATTCGGGCGCATTTTGTATGATTTGAGCCGAAGAGGGTTATGTTGAGAAATTCGGAATGTGAAAGTAAAAATGAGCCTGAGTGTACGTTTACAAGTAATAATGGCCGCAACAGTACTGCTTGAGGCGTTGTCAGTTAAAGTCCCACCGAGATTAGGCGCACAGATTCATAGAGTCTAACCTCAATGCTAATTTTTCACTTTCCAGGACGGAGCGAAGTGTCATGGAAGCTGCAGCCAACGGTGCCATGATTGCTATCAAACTGGTAGCCGGCATTGCTGCTTGTATCATTGCCTTCCTTGGGATTGTTGGTTTCATTAATGCATCATTGTCATGGCTGGGGGCTAGAGCTGGATATCCACAAATTAACTTCCAGGTCCGTACTCGTTAAAAAAGTTAGGCCGCTACATGTCACCAAAACAATTTTTGCTCAATCCACTGTGCTCAACATGAGTTGGACCACACGAATTGTATCCTGCACACACAGTTTGTTTGTAAGATATGCTCACGCTTCTTAAGGTGGCAGCTGTGAAGCTAGTGCGCAGTGAAACTGGCAACTTTGCATCGCAATTACCCATTTAATTTTTTCACAAGTACATTAAACCTATATATTTTCTGATTACTACATATCCATAGATTTATATCCATAGAGCTTTTGTGCAGAATTGGAATTTTTTGAGATTTTATAGCATTATTTCTGACATGGTAGGATTTTCACATTTTTCACGCAGAAGTCACACAAAATTATTTTTTCCAGTTGAAATCAAAATAAATTTAAAATATATATCCATGTCTAGGATCGAATTCAATGGTTAGTCCTGAAATAGCATAAATAAAAAGTTATACAATTTTTAATTTAGTTCTGACAGGTTGTTCATTTTCCTTCAATAAATTGCTCCAAAAGTCATGGAAGGGGTAGTCAGAAAAAACAATCCTGGGAACCGTTCCTGGATATGATATTTTTCTTTTAATGTCTATTGATTTTAATGTGATAGAGCAATTTGTACGTTTGTGAGGCGAGACACAAATTGCAGAGGTTGAGCAAAAAACAGTTCCGAGAAAATCGCATTGAAAGAAAAAGTTTCCAATTCTTACACATTTATGGCTGCAATATGACACATACTCATTTCCTCTGTCCTGTGTTTTAATTATTGTGTGAAATAAACTTGTAGCTTTAGCTCTGTGATGTCATTAAACAAAAGTATATTTTGTGGCTTAAATCTCGACTTTTTTAAGTTGGGAACACCACACTTGGCTTGTTCGGGTGTGGGTTCACATGTGGCTTTCCATATTTGGGGACCAGTAAGTGGATTGTGCTAATTTGTTTTTACATCGATAGAGAAGTTCAAAGTAATCAGAACAATGGTAGTGATTAGTCTGAACTGGCCTATTCTTAGCTCCATGGCTAATGGTTTCCTGTGAGTGACCCTTGTCAATAGCTCAATTGGTTTCCAGTAGTCATGGACTAATGACTGTGCAAACAATAACATGGTTCATTATCATGCCCATGTGTCAGTCACTGTTTAAACTTTTCATTGTAAACAAAAGTTAAGAGATCAATCATCTCATATAAATTTTATGTTCATACATCTGAGTTTTTGGGAGCATGCAGTTTAAGTATCAGACTATCCAAAATTATGAAAAAGTGATTAGAGGTTATCTAAAGGTACCGCTTCAGACCTTCCACCTTCAGCATCTACATGTAGATCGTTTCGGGAGAAGACAACTGACAAGAAGAAAGGTCAGCGTTAGCACTAGGCAAAATGGGCGACTGCTGCTGACAGTTCCATGTTATCACTGATTATAGCAATTGACGTTAAAACTTGACCAAAATTAGTGAAGTGCAGAAATTTTTGAAAATATTACACTTATAACCCGACTCTGGGACGCTTGTTCTAGTGAGCTCTACTAGATACAATATGCTGGACATCTCATGTGCGTCCAGACTTCGTCTTTAAGGTAAACTTAGAGTATAAAAACCCTATGTGCTAGCCTTAAAGGATAGTCTCCATAATGTCGCAATATCCTCCAGATTTTGCATGGCTTGAAGGTGTCATGCTAAAGACGTCCGGCCTTCAGAAAATGTATCTGTGCAGGTTGCATGTTATAAGTACATAGTCTATGTTTACATAGATCCTTACAGAGGGATATCAAATTGCTCCAAGATTTACCACTGGTTATGAAGTCCATTTTGCTACGTGCTTGACACCACAACCACGGACGGGAGACTAAGCAAAATCAAAATATATGAATCTGTGATTTTTTTTTTCAGTTCATTTGCTCTTATTTGTTTTGGCCGGTGACCGTAATGATGGGTGTTGACATCGCTGATGCTAGAGAAGTAGCCAGGATGCTCGGTCTGAAAATCTTTGTTGATGACGTCTTGTGTTACCAAAATCTTGGACAGGCTCTCAAAGCGGGAAAAATATCAGTTAGTATTAATACTCTTTAATAAACGCCCTTGGATAACCATGAAGACTAAATCCCGACGGTACCCAAAAGAGGATTTTTTTCTTACTTTACAGCATCACAAGCAGTTGTTGTTGTGTACATGTATGTGTGTTCGGGTGCGAAAACACACACACACACACACACACACACACACACACACACACACACACTATGGATCACAATGAGCTAGCAAATGGTCGGTTAACCTACGCTTACGTAAAAGAAATAATCATTGTTGCTATATCTAGTGATGTTAACATGTGCTTGGTCCTCACAGATAGATTAGGAATTTTTCTTACAGGAAACTAATAAAGCGAAGAGAACCTTCACAGTACTTATTTCTTTCAGTGCAAATCACGTTTAAAGTCAATCTACTAAAGTGAAACTTGTCTGAATCATTATTACGATCTCAGATTCGTATTCCTCGTAAAAAGAACTTTCATTCAAGCACCAGCATGCAATTGGTTCCAGAGAAAATATCTCAGGTCAACAGCTTTTCTCAGCTCGCATTGGGCGCATTGCGCCCAATGTGCGCCGAGAAAAGCTGTTGACTCAGTCCAAAACTTGGCACTTAAAGAGTTATTTTTTAAAGAAATGATTTCGGTTTTGTGAATATCAATTAGCATGTTTATGTGTTTCTTTATACTTCATTTTGCTAATGCATGTATTTATAATGTACGTAGCATTGCTTATGCATCCGTATATGTTGTGCTATTCATATTTGGTTTGTAATTCCTCCAAAAAGTTGGCCAGCGTAGACAGAACAGTGTACTTAATTGCACACTACATTGTCCTATAACCAATCTTTACAATCATTCATACCTTTATACAAGCGAAATAGTAGTTGGACATTTATGGATTGTTAACAAAATATAAGAAGCGTACTTAACCAGGAAGTCGTTGGTTTACGGGAAACAATTGTCTTGTTTTACAATTTTAAATGTATTTTGATCGCGTTAAGTGTGAATATCGTATCGTTGTCTTGTGTATTATGTGTATTTACCCATCGCGGGCCCTGTTCTGCCGTGGTTCTCATGTGCATGTATGTATGTATGTATGTATGTATGTATATATGTATGTATGTATGTATGTATGTATCTATGTATGTATCTATGTATCTATCTATCTATGTATGTATCTATCTATCTATCTATCTATCTATCTATCTATCTATCTATCTATCTATCTATCTATCTATCTATCTATCTATCTATCTGTCTATCTGTCTGTCCTTCCGTCTGTCTGTACACTGTATATATATACATTTTAACAACTACAGGTGCGGTCAGGAGTAATCACAACGTATGCTTGCTGTGGCTTTGGCAGTCTGGGCGCCCTCGGAGTGGCATTAGGGGCAATGCTTGCCATTGCTCCCCGAAACCGCCGCAGTGCGCTGGTTCAGGTGGTACCACGGGCATTGATCAACGGCAACATGGCGGCATTTATGACCGCCTGTGTAGCAGGTACTTTTTATCAAATGCCAAACGTTCATTCTATATTCAGTTATTCATTTCTTGGTATTTGTTGTGGCGAGGCCTGTTTGACTGAAAGTTTGATCCAAATACTGATGTGAATGTGCAGGCCCTTTCCCCTTAATACTCTTTAATATGCCTTAGCAAAATATTGTCTATTTGGAGGGGGGTTGGGGCGGCAAAGAAAAGAAAGCTGTCTCATTAAAGTATTCGTTAAGGTGTTCATGGCGCTGTTATGGCTAAATCTTTAGTACTATGTTCATAATTGAGATTTTCCTTGCACGTCCTTGTCATTAGGAGTATGAACTTTTTCAAATGTGAAAATTTATCTCTTTTGAAAATGAATACTTAAGAACTGAGCTCCTGCATTTCGAGGCAGATGGACGAAATGACTGTAGGGGGTGTTGAGGCCATTGACTGCGTGAACAGTGGCATGCAAAACGGCCTCGACAGCCCCGTCAGTTATTTCGTCCATGTGAATCGAAATGTGGGCGTTCCATATTTATATTCACATTTATCTGAATAAATATCGGTTTAAAATCTGCCAAAAAACTGTTAAAATCTTACTAAATTTACACACAACAACTTCGTTGCAGTGGTAGCAGACATTTTAGACAGAACAGTCATAACAAATGATGACGTCTAACGGTAATTAAAGACATGAACACATCAAATATATTGTTCTTGAGGGAAACATTTCATTCAATATTTGGGCAGGGATTCTAACGTGTAAATGTAGTATTTTTTGTTTCAAATTATGCTTATGTTTTTGGTTACCATTATGTTCTTCTGGGGTCATGTACTGTTGACAAAAGTAGTGCCGCATCAATGGATATATCAGTGAGCAATGTGATTCGCCGTTGTAGTTCATGACCTTACATTCAAGAGGGACTGACGCAAAGGAAAAATCGTATCTCCCTAACATTGAACTTTGGACAGAATGTAAATTTTGAATCATAAATGCTGTGTCAATTAATAAAGAATTTAGTTATAAATTAGCGTATGTAACTTGATATTTGTCTTGCAGGAAGCTTGATTTCACCTTACCGTATTTGGCGTTACGGGCTTTCAACTAATGTAACTGGTATAAGTTTCAATGTTCACTGATGTTTTGAAAAGGTCCCATTGATTGAAAGTAAAATTATTTAGGACAGCTGTAGATATAATAAACAGTGCATGAAGCAAAATTTTCATAATGCCAGTTTTTGTTACAGTGAAAACGTCCTGACTCATGTAAGAGTTGTACACATCTATAGCTTCGTTCCTAATTTTGCTTCGGCCAAAACTCTGAAAATCAAACAATTTTCTTCGGTTCCAAGGGCGTTCAGCTTGCAGCGGTTTTGCGTATTTCGCTCCTGATATGAGGGATAAGACTTGTATTATGCAGCACTAACGTTTATTTTTGCACAACAGGCCTACTCTATCAAACAGACACCGGGTCAACAGGTGTCACCACAGCAGCGAGTTTTAACGCCACGTTCACCCCTATAACAGTGGGACCGTAGCCGCGGACACTACCAATGTGTTTCGTTTTACCAATGGTCAATTTCCGGTCACACGATGTTCAGATTACCCCTATGATATTGACAGCGCGTGCATGTATGACAATTGTGACACTGGAAACTTATCACTATATACCTCTTGATCTCATGGTGAGAGAGACATATTTTTGTGACATGAGCATTGCAGCTATGGAATTCTCTACTACAACATTCATTACCCAGATACTTTTTTTCAATCATTTTAGTTTTATCCCTTTGTGTCCATGGTGCGCCAGATTTGTAATTCATCGTTCGAAACACCATCCAGTTAGTTTGGACCAGCAGATTGTTAATATATATGGGGACGCTACATGATGCGGACACTGTTTCTACTTAGTTTGCATGAAGTCGACAAAACGCGGACAATATAATTTGTTGGACGTGTAGCATAGAAATTAAAATTGACAAATAATGACTCCGTATATCTGCAATATATTATATTGTTGCAAAATGTTCATACATGTAGAAAGAACTAATTAAAAAAATGAATGCAGACAACTTTGTCCTTCATTTTACACAGTATATACTGCATTTTTTCCTTTTCTTAATTTGTAAATATGTGAGTAAGTTGACGTATCTTCCACAACAGAGTGTCAGTATAGCTGTACTGCAAGGACACACACGCGTTGACACAGCGTCAAAAAA